>CM051267.1:12168052-12768052 GCA_027921565.1 Artemia sinica | reverse complement strand
AAGCGTGTGTCATTTCAAATTATTAATATTGGAGCTTCCTCCATAAAAAGAGTGGATTGATTTAGATATTTAGGTATTTATATTGATTCAACTCTGTCGTTTAAGACGCATATTAGTAAACTTAAAGCAACAGTGTCCAGGAATCTCGGTTGTTTGCATAGATTAAAGTTTCTGTTTCCATACCAAATCATTAGAACTTTATATTTTTCATTAATTGATTATTATTTCCAGTATTGTCCGAGCGTTTGGATGCTGACTTTCCCTTCACATTTACGAGGACTCCAAATTGTTCAAAATAAATCAATAAGAATTCTGGACCATTTTTTAGCACACCCTAGGAAGACAGAGGAATTATCTGAAATTAAAACATCTTTTCTATTTCTTGATATTCTGGATTTACAACAAATTTTGCACCTTAATTTGGGCATATGGTTTTTGAAAATCCAACATAAAGATCATTTTTTCAATAGTATGAAACTTTTGGTTGAAAATAAACATAGCCATTTATCAAGAGCTAGGAATAAGTTTCTTTTCCCGTTTGTTAAAATTGAGAGATCCAGACTAAGTTTAAGATATCAACTTCCTCATATTGCGAATAAATATAAGTTATTTGAATTAGTAAGTGAATCACCATCACTACACATATATAAAAAGAAATTGAAAAAGATGGTCCTTTCAGCCTACAGTAGCGGGGATTGATAGTATTATTGATTTATTTATAAATTTTTAAGTAAATCCCATCCCTATCTCCGTGAGTCGATAGTTAAGTTATGTATTTTTTTTTCTCATTTCTTCTTTAAATTTATTTTAAATTTTGTTATGTTCTTATCAAATTTTCTTTTCTTTCTGAAGCTATGTTAGCGGGAAGTGTAATTTTTTTTCCCCTATTGTTTGATAAAGGAGACATTACGAGATTCCTCTCTTCTCCTTTGTACAAAATTTATGTATATGTTTTTGTTAAATAAAGTCAAGTCAAGTCAAGTTTCATTAAAACAAAATGATACTCTGGTGTTTAGAAGGTTTCAGGGGGATTTGGCATTATTTTCTAATTTTTTTTTCTGTTCACTTTAATAAAAGTAGAGTGACATGAAAACGCCCAGATGGCAAATTTATCCTTATAAATATTAGGGAAGTTATCCCCCTCACCCATACTCTCAATAAAGATATCTAACTCAAGCTTTACAAGGATTAAGATATTTTTTAAAAGTAGCCTTAGGTAGTTTGGTGATCCAAATCACCTGAACTTTTGGTGCTAAGATTTATTAAACCTTACGCTGAGCTAAAACCATTTGGAAAAAAAGGGGGTTGAAAGAAGGTGGCAGAAAATATTTATTTCAACAGTTTTTATTACTGTAAGTGAAAAAACTCGTTTGTTGACTATTTGCTGTTCTTTCGAAAGGTGATTATGCGAATTACATAAAAATCGAAAATAATGTTTTCAAAAAATTCCGCAAATTATTAAAATTACACTTTAGGCATGCCCACTCCCTCTCGTGTATGTATCTGTGATGGAAGTTGGTCCAGGCGACTTTTGAGAAAGTAGAAACATTTGATCTAAGAATCGGTTTTTTGTAGTTTCTAAGACCCCAATAAATCGTGGAAATCCAGTCTTACCTCCCTATCAAATGTCGTTGCACAATTTTGTGCTGGAAAACACAGCAATTCCCGTTTATTCACGACATTTTGAAAAGCCTTCATAGCTAGAAAATTTTACAGTTAGAGATGTCACTTCTCTTATAAATTTCAACTATTGCTGTTCTGACCAATTTTGGCCCAAAAATTTGACCGATAGTCATGGTATGTGCATAAGGAAAAGAGACTCTATCCTGAGGCAAGCCATATAAAACGGTCACTCTAATTCGATTTAGATCAATACAATAAACGTTTCCAATCATTGAAAAAAGGCATTAGAATCACAAACAAATCTAGCTGGAAATCTGTTACAAGCCTTAGACAATCAGATTTTACCAAACTAGCATGCAAAGTAAAAGTACTTATAATAAAGGAACTGAAAGTTCCACTATTCAGTGAATATCAACTAGTTGACTAGTGCTGTACTTCAACTCTTTCATTTGCAGCATCCTTTTATCCGCATAAATAGTTTATTTCATAACTGGTGTAAACTTATCTTAACCCATTTTCATTTGTAAACAAACTTGGGCATAAATAGGACTCTGACTTAGCAATCAATCCAACAAAGCATTATCCCGAATTTTCGCCTTTTCGAGAAATTTAAATTTTTATAAGCTCCAAATATGATTAAACAATCACAATATGGAATTTAAAACCAGAAATTATGAAACCCTACTTCCGACCAATAGTAAAACCAAAAAAAAAACAATGAACTGGATCAGAGTATTCACTAGGAACGCCAAGAATCTCAAAAAAGGAACATTTTTGAGGAAATTAAAATGAAGATAATGCTAGGTATGGATAGCCATAAAGAGATTGGAGCTTAAAACTAGGTAAAGAGAATTTTACGTCAATCGACTTTGTTGCGGTGGCTCAGATAGCAAATAGGAGAAGCAGGATCATGGTCAAACTACGAGTGTCCTTTAATGCATTGGAATGTTGAGGTTTTTTTAAACCATAAAGAAAAGTGTCTTTTTACATGTCGTTATTTTTTGGTTTTAGCATTAGTAGAAACGTGGCTGAAAAAAGACACCTTATTTTGGATCTCAAAGAAAGCATTTGCAGAATGGCAGAACTTATGAAGGAGTTGCATTATTAATAACGAAAAGATGGCGAAATATATCTTAGTTGAAATTTTTTTCATGTAATCTAGTATGGGGGTGCGTATCCTTAGGTAGTAACTCGTATATTTTTGTTCAATGTATTTACCATCATCGGAAAATAGCCCTTCTAGTGATGAAGATACCTTGGGAATATTAAAAAAAGTATTTTTACATTTCTAGAAAACTTAACGGATATAGAGGGAAGGAAGAAGGAAGAGGTTGAACTCAAACTAGAACAAGTGAATGGAGTTTATATAACTGAGTCGTCACTAAGAAGGACGGGTAAGGATTGTCATCGAAAAGAGAATCATTCGGTAAAAAATCATTGGATTTTTTTGGGAGGACATGGGAGGATAAAAGAGTGGGGGATTTTACCCGTTTTTGAGTAAATCTCCAAGTTTTATAGATTTTTGAATTGTTCGTCTGGGGCTTTTTTCTTGTTGAGTGGATTTTCAGGTAATGGCATTGGCTGGGTCAGAACGCATACCTATAAGGATTGAAATACGAGTGGTATGATTGGCTGAGAGCTGAAATAAAAAATTGGAGTTAACAGAAAGATGGGTAACGGGTTTGCATGTAGGGAATGCTTAAGGTTTGATAACGATAGTGAGAAGAAGTCGAAAAGGTACTAGGTGAAGATAGAGCGCTGGATTCATTTATTCAGAAGAGCGAGGAAAATGGCAAGGGAATATTGTAGGTTGTGCTAATTTTTAGTCGAGGGTTTTCTATAAGATAGGAAATAAGATGGCACGTAGGAGAGAAAATGTAGAAATACCGTTTTGATTAGTTTTTATAAGAAATTTAAGGAAAAGAAGGACATTTTAAAAGCTTTTAGATTGCTTAAGGCTAGTAGTGCATTTGAAGTTGAAAAAAAAGTTGCAGGTTTTTAGGGACAAGCTAAGGAGATACAAAAGGCTACTTCTGTTGAAGAAGAGACGTTTAGAAGTTGGATTCATGTGGAGTTGGATTCAGTGGACGTTAAACTATTGGAGCCAGTTGGAAATAAAGGAATATGACAAGCCTTGAAAAGCATGAAAGGGCACGCATCGAAGAGGACCATCGACAGAGGACCAATTAATCTGTTGAAATGGTCAATAGCATGGATATTGCCGGTGTCGGCAGCGGTATTCTTGGCAATTCTAAGTACAACTCTGTGGCCACAAAATTGGCAGTTATCGAATGTGATCCCATTATGTAAGAAAGAAGAAAGAAACCTGCACAAGAACTACATGATAAGTCTAGGAAGTTTAATATGTAATTTATTTTGTAGAGGGTTGTCTAAAAGGATGGACAAATGGTTGCAATACAAAGGTAGATTAATTGAATGTCAAGCAGGGCTTAGAGAAAATTATAGCACAAAAGATCCAATTTTGTCTTACACGTGAATATATATACTAGGTATAGGAGAAAATAGGCTATATGCGGTGTTTTTGGACATTAGGGAAGCATTTGATGAAGTTTCAAGGCCTATGTTGAACGGGGTGTTACTGAAGTCTAGATTGCAAATTAAGCTAATAGAAGCTATAATAAAAATATGTGAGGTAGATTAACGAGATCGTCACTGCTTTAGCCCAGAAAACATTTGGAACGTCGATGAAACAGAATAATGGACTGTTCAAAAGCCAGGCACAGTTATTACTGAGAAGGACCAAAGACAAGTCGGATAAGTAACGTCTGGTTAAAGAGGGCAAAATATTGCACTTTTTTCCTGTATTAGCGCTATTGGAAATATGGCTCCTCCAATGAGGATTTGTCCCAGAAAAGCATGCATTCAGATCCTGCTAAAGAGAGCTCTGCCAGGGACTACTGGGTTGAAAAATGATGGCAACCGAGCTAAGGATGATAACCGAGCTAATCGTGATTTGGACCAACAAAATCCAAACCCGTGCTTCTTATTTTGGACAATCACATTAGCAGATATTCTAGCGATCTGCTTCAGCTTGCTAAGAAAAATTATGTTCCTCTTTTGACCGTGCCTCGCACATGATTAATAAACTGCAGCCTCTGAATCGCTTCGTTATGTCATCGCATGAAAACGATGGGACTTAGCAACTTTAATTTATCAAGTCAGCATCAACGTACAAGAAGGACAAATATAGAAGTGATGATCCTCAACTTATTGAAATGGTGATTATCAACTTCAAGCCATCAAGTCACCATCATTTGGAAGAACATCAATATCAGAAATAATGAGACAAATCGACTTTAAACTATCAAGTCAGCATCATTGTGTAGAACATCAACCACAGAAATAATAAAGTGTATCGTCAATATTATATCAACTCAACATCAGTACACGGAATGGACAAATACAAAAATCATGATACGCATCGACTTAAAACTATCAAGTCAATATCATTGTGGAGAAACATCAAATTCAGAAATAATGAAGGACATCGTCAAAATTACATCAAATAAGTCTCTTCAAAACAAAATAATACAGGGGTGAAGATTTGTATCATAGAGATCACATAGAAAAGGTTTTTGTCTTCAATAAATTGAACAAATAAAATGGAAATTATTATTCTTGTCAGAGAAAGATGAGAAAAAAATTAAACAAAGTCATTATATTCTGCAAGAATTTTTATATAAGCCGCAAATTGAGGGGAAAAAATTACAAAACCTGACAAATATTCACCTTTTACTTGAATCTGCTTGAACTTACAATGATAAGAAAGTGAGAAGTAATACTTTAAATAGGGAACAGAAAAATCAGAGCTAAGTACAAACCAGTGCTAAGTCTTTTGATATTGATTCAGAGTTCAAAGTGAACACACCTGTATTAAAGTGGATATTTCATTAGCATTATTAAACCATTTTTCAATCCCAGTAAAGCTAGTCAGATTTCGCCGTCTTTGGCAAAGGATTAGAGTTCCTAACCTGAATATAATTATTACTCAGCATTTCAATAATTGAGTCATAATCCTAAAATAATGATTGTCAAATTATTTTGACCGATTATTTTTGTGGTCAACTTTACTAATAAGCGAGCAGAAGAGGGGAGGTTTCCCGTATAGGTGTAGTCGTACCTGCCGGGAGTGGTCTTGCTTAAATTACGGCGAAGAGATAGCAGAAACCTACGCTTCCCTCGTTTATTGGTATTTGGCCTTCATAAATTAGCCTCTTACTTTCCGATCTCCTCCAAATACCATATTTTTCTTTTTTGGATTGCTACGTTTCGTGGATTACGTATAATTACTGCAAGACAAGCATGACAGCGAAAAACTTGTTTTGAATGCTGTACTGAATTTTCTTGCGCGATCACTATCCAAGGGTGTCAAAATAGAATGCATAGTAATCTCGCCTGTGTTTTTTTGCGCATTATGCGATCTTATCAGCTAAGAGACTTCTTTACTTTAAACTTAAACGCAAGGTCGAGTCATCAGTCATGTCAAAGATGACGAGAATATTACTGACGTGTGGAGGCTACTCGTATCAGCCCCCAAAGGGAAGAAAGATATACCTCACTTTGTTCTTTTCAATCCCTATGAAACTCCAGTCGTCGGCGAAGTTGTTTCTGCTACACTAGCTACAAGAGTAAATGAGATTTTCCGAAAGTTAGATGGATCTATTGACGTCACGACTCGTGCCCTATTAAATGTGAACTCTTCGAATGCTGAAAAAGTTAACAATGCGTTAACCTCTGCTACCTACAATTCTCAAAGTGTTAAGACATCATCATATGCTGTAGTAATAAAAAATTGTCTACGAGATATCAGGGATCCTCATGACCGTTGACAGTTTATTGACAGCATACGCAAAGAAGCTTCAAATGGTATTATGGAACTTAAGTAATCGAATAACGACTGAAAAATCGTTGCGCGCTCTAAATCAGCGGCTGACAAAATAGCTGAGTGTGAAAGCCGCTCACCCATCTTTAGGTGCTTCTCTGAAAGAACCAGTCTCCGTAGCCGTCGTTAAGCAATCCCCCAATCCTTAGACTTTTCTGATTTTCAGCAACTAATCCCCAAAAGCACAAAGCTTGTAGCTTATTGGCTTGTAGCATGATTAGTCTAATTCGATATCGATTTAGGCTATATTATTGGTAACACCTCAAAAAAGAGCATTAAACCTCCTAGTACCGGACAGATGAGGTCAAACCACTCCATCCAGTACCGTGGTGCTGAGTCTATTAATGAACAGATTGCTATGCTCACTTCACATGTGAACACCCTAAAAACAAAGCAGAAGCTATTTGCAGAATCACTAAATGACTAAACCCTTAAATCAACTATGGCAGAAGTTGTGAGTGAAGCACTGTCTACTGAGGCTCGTTTTCTGGTTGAAGCTTCTGGTAAAAATCTTGCCTTTAGCCATGTAGCCTCAACTTTTGATTCTGCCAAACTGGAAATAACTAAATATATAATTAAATTTCGAGATATACACTAGTCTAAAAATGATTTTGATGTGCTTGTTGAATAACCACTTAAACAATATTACTTGAAGATGTAAAAGCTTATATCATCTCTTAATTCCCTTGACTTAGGTTTGTCACAGCTACAAAATCTCTGAAACCAATTCAATGCAACACTGATATCAGTTAAACAAAATGTAGAATTAGATGTTAATCAGTCCATAGATAATTTTTGGAAGTGCGTTGTCAATTTAACAGATGAAGGCTTTCAATTCTTCATTACAATTTTTGTCAAATTTGTAAAGGATCAATGCTGTTAAGGTTGCTTATGACAATGTCAAAGAAGCTTTGGATAATCTCAGTCTTAAAAATAGGATTAATGATCAACTTTATCGGAAACTCCTTCCTGTCAGACCGGTTATTCCTAGATTTTATAGTGGATCCAAAATTTACAAACCAGATATACCCCTTAGACCTATTGTTTTAACGGTAGGTTCAGCTACACAAAAGTTGGAAATGTACTGGGCTAGTATCTTAAGATCCATAACTCTCAGCAACAAACACATAATAAGAAATACCATAGAAGTAGTTGAAAGGCTAAAAAAGCATCAACATCTTGGAGAATACAACAATTTGCAGTTTTGATGTTGTATCTTTGTTTTCCAGCATACCAGTGCCCCGACTTATACTAGTTTTACAATCAGCTTTAGAAAATGTTGATTCTTAGAAAGAACTGACAAGCTAAGACATCACAGACATCACTATTCTCACGGCTTTATGTCTGAGCTATGCTTATTTCGCTTTAAGGCATCAACTTATGAACAGAATTAGAACATACCAATAGGATCAGCCTTGGCACCAGTTCTCAGTGAGGTGTTTCTACAGCATATTGAAAATGACATCTTCAAGCAAAATTTAAAGGATCTCCAACTCTACATGAGATATGTAGATGATTGCTTAATAACTTGGAACGAGATAGAAGACAAAATAAGATACTTTCTCAATATTTTTAACCAGCAGGATTCAGATACAAAGTTGACTATTAAACTTGAAACTGACCACAATTTACCTTCTTAGATGTTCTAATTACCAAACGAAAAAACTACGTTTGACTTGAGTGTATAAAGAAAGCCGACTCATAGTGTCAGATATCTGAGATAAGACTCCTATTACCACCCCATAGAAAAAAAAATACTGTAGTCTATTCGTTGGATGATAGAACGTTTGTAGTCGGTTCCTCTGATTTTGAGCTGAAGGCTGAACTTGATCTTATAAAAGATGTTTTGATAGGTAATGAATACCCCAACCAGTCATTGATAAGGTTAATTCCAGGAGAATTATGAGCCCAAAAACCAAGAGCACTGCCCCTATGAGTGAAGAAATAAACAATTTTTGTCATTACCTTATATTAAGGTCATTACTGGTATTTTAAGCTCCTAACTCGCTAAGTTTGGCTTTAAGGTGCGTTTTCCTTCTGGAATGACTATCTCCTCCTTCTTGAAAAATGGCAAGGATAAGATTACTTCAGATCCACGAGGGATACTTGAGATTCCTTGCAGTTGCGGCGAAATCTATATAGGTCGTACCATGAGATGAAGATAGGTCAACATGATGCCTGACACTCTAGGCAGGCATGCCTTTCCAAAAACTAACCTGACAAGTATGTGTCCAATAAAAGAGTCATGCATACTGCCGTCATTTACCCGTGCAGCCCCAGCCATTTAAACATTTGCCTCTCAATTACTTGAAGTATCTGTCTTGGCTTTTCTCTGTCTACAATTAGCCATGTCTTGATGCAACCTATGCAACCTACTGAAAAATACTTGATAACTTCAATTCGAAATCAACGGATACCTACCTTAAAAAGACAAAGCTTAAGGAGGAAGCTACTTTTTCTTCAATGACCCATCATATTTTTGAAAACCCTTCTCACTCCATTAAATTTGACCAGGCCCAACTTATTGCTATTGTTCCACAGTTCTTGAAGCAGAAAATCCAAGAAGCTCTGGAAATTGCTAAAAACAAACCAGCCATCAATAAAGACAATGGTGAGCTCCACATTAGCGAAATTTGGGAACCCATTACCCATAGACTGAAAACTCAAAAAAAAACACCAACCCTCCTGTAGACCCAACCTTTTTTAGATCTACAAGGATAGCGGCCATCAACACCTATGCTAAAATTCTGATCATCTCACAAAAATGAATCCAGGTTCGAACCATTATTAGTGTTTTGCAGTGATTTTAGTTTTATTTTATTTAGTTATTTTATTTTCTGGCAAGAAATTTGAATTTGAACCTGATGATGACAGAAATAGGTCACGTCGAAATTATCGTTTAAACAAAATCAAGACCTTACATCAATATCTTAGGTAAGATTATTACCCTCTACCATTAGTATCCATTATCATAGATAATGGCGATACACCCTCCCCCCCCCAAAAAAAAAAAATAAAATTTCCTATGGGGTCGCCATTCTTATAGATCTTGACTAATACAAAGGAACAATGTACGCCATAAATCATATGAGGATAAAAAACGAAAGATTTATTTATTTTTTTAAATATAATTTAAACCAAACTGTCTTAAAAACTAACCAAATTCATTATGGGTTTCAATCCAATTGATATAGAGTAATCACTGTACAACCAATAGGTAATGTCTAAAAATCTCAACATGAGAATTTTGTTTTATGTAAATGCAGTTGGGAACATTGCCAGGCTGCCGCCAAGTATGCCACGTCCATTTATTACCTCGGGCTCCCAAGATTGTTCAATTTCATTTAAATCACATATTTGCTTATTTGGTGTTTATACAGAAGTCTATATCCATGTTCGTTAATGAGTCGTCCCTCGTACGAAAACTGAAATCAACAATTATGGTTTTTTTTTCAAAAAGAAATAGTCGGGTAATAGCAGATCTTAGTTGGTTGATACTAACCTTAGGTGAAATGATCCATTTAAAATACGTAAGGGGACAAGATTATGATGGAACTTCATCTATGAGCAGCCAGTTTCAAGGTTGTGCTGCCATAGCTTGTGAAAGTTTTCCCTATGTAGTCTATATTCATCGTGCAAGTTACTCCTTAAACTTATCCCTGTGTCATCTGTACAACATCAACTTTTATATGAAATTGTTTAGGAACTTTGAAAGAAGCCATTAATTTCTTTGGAATTTTATTTAAACGCTCTGTAATTTTAAAAAAAATAATCAAGAAAGTAACCCTATCACAGGGGGACCATCACAGGGACCAAAAGAATAAGGCTAAACAAATTTTACAAAAGTAGATGGGTGGAGCTCTTAGAAACAATAATGATGTTTTTAAAAAAAAATGTGCATTATTATCTGTAAGGCTATGAGGATCATTCAAGAACATCATGATTCAGACTCTATATCTTCAAGCAAAGCTTATTGTTTTTTATTTTCTATTGAGAAATACAATTTTGTTGGAGCTATGATTACTGTCAGTAAGGTTTTCAGTCTGTCACACAATTTGTCGACGTCTTTGCAATCAAAAACTATAGATCTCGTATACTTCCTCAAACACGCTGAAGATCTTAATAGCAAAGTTAGAGATATGAGAGAGAGGAGTGAACCTATGTTTCATCCACTTTTTACTGAAGTAATGGAACTGTGTCAAGACGCTGAAATCTATACTAGAGTGTCCAGATGAGCTCCAAAACAACAGCACAGAAATAACTAAGCATCAGAGAATCCTGAAACATATAACCGACTTTCTATGTTTATCCCATTTACGGACTACTTTCTGCAGCAGCTGCATCAGCAATTACTAGTCACGGAAAGTTGCTGGAGTCACTTCATGCCATTTTAGTAAATTAAAACGGCAGATTACCTTTGAAATGGCCAAATGTTGACAAATTTTTCAATGTGAACAACAAAGAAATTTTTGCTAGACTGTAAGAGCTGAGAGGAAGTGTGTCATTCCAAATAACGTTTCGATATACTATTCTTGTGGCATATGTCCACTATCGGAATATTATTTTTAAATGTTTATACATTAAACAAAGTTGAAGAGAAACAAAGGAATGAGCTAAAAGAATAGGCATGTCAAATGCACCAGGATCCAGTCACAAGCATCCCCAAAGTATTTCAACGTGGGTCAAATGGGGTTCCGATTTGCGTTGAAGACAGTTAATTTTTTGCTCTGTCAAATTTGTACGTGAAAATGCTCCAATCTCAGAGAATCGGGGTGTTGTACCCTTTTCTGATAAAACTTCAAACTTCTAATCAAAGAGGTAGATTTCTAGATGTTTTATTTACATACTGAAACCCTTTAAAAAAAAATGTCTTTACGTTAAGCCTTCCAGAGTGGAAAAATTGTTTTTTACAACAACTGTTGAATCATCAGTGCCCTTACCCTATATGTTAATCAGTCTGTAATTAATTTTTTGAAGTGTGTCGCCAATTTCAAAAATGGAACTGACAATCCTTCCTTGTGACTTTTGCTGAATTTTTAGCTGATATTCACATGTCTACCCCATTCCAATGCTTGAGCAGAGCGTCAGTTTTTGAGTTAAAAATATGCAAGACTCAATCCAAAAACTGTTTTTAATCTTCTGCATGTCAGAAGAACAATTCCTGATCCAAATTCTTGGGAAATCCCAGATATGCTTGGAAGGAAAGCTAGAAAGCGGAAAGACTAAACTTCCAAATTAACCATATACTCATATTGATTATGCTTGCTTTGCTGTATAAGTATCTAATATGTTGTGTCTTACATCTGGATAAAAATTAGGATGCAAATTAAGTCCAAAATTATTATCTCTTTGAGGTGATTATTTAGATTTTACTACATAAAATGAAACCTTTACTTATTTTTTCTTGAATATATCCTAAATTACATCCAAATCAATGACAAATTGAAAACAAAGTAAGGTACATCTTGGCAGAAACTGAGCAAATCCACCCGAGGCATAATATGCTCCGGGTTTGTTTTATTCCTCCAGATTGTTGGTGATTTTTATTTTAAAAGGCTGAATGATGATCAATATAAGTTTCTTTTTCTTGCATGAGAACAGTGTCATTCAAAATTTATTGAGAAAAAAGGACAAATAGCGCAAAAATCAACTGAATTTTTTTAATGTCTGGCTTTTTATGCTGCTTAAGTGGTGTTAACATGTATGTCTAGCTACAATATGATGTCTTGACATGTGTCTGGCCAGACATAATTGTCTAGACAACTACAGTTCACAAGTAAAATCTGGTGCTTGACTAGAAAAGTTACAGCTAAAGCAGCGTTCACATGCGTGTCTAGCTAGAATCCAATGTCTAGACATGTGTCTGGAAAGAAACCAATGTCTAGACAACTACCATTCACAAGTGAAGTCTGGTGCTTGGCTAGAGAAGTTAAAGCTAAGCCTCCAGTTCTAGATTTTAGAACTCAAAGTCAAGGGATTTTTATTACAGCCAATCAGAATGTGTCAAGTTCCACTATTTTCATCATCCGTGTTTACATTTTTGTTAAGTTAAATTTTTGTTCTGACAATAATTGCTTTTTTTTCATTTAAGGCAAATATGCAACACCAATAGTTATGCACTAAGGCAATTGTTTAGATTGTCCCATCCATTATATTGTGATAGTAAAAACAGGGATTACAATTTTAATAGTTTCACCTGCATAAGTCTTCTTGATTGGCTAAAAATTACCACTGTAATCTATTTGAAACTAAATCTGTAGTTTTAGTAAAGCACTGAATTCTTCAAGGGAATTGTAGTTTCCTATACATTGATTTCTGGCCAGACACTTGAGATTCTAGACATGAGATTCTAGCTAGACATACATGTGATTGCTACTTTACGCAGAAAATGGTTCTAATTCCTTAAAACTAAGAAAAGAGGAGGGTGTTTCAAATTTTTTAATTAAGATACAAAAAAGGTACCTCTGAAACTTTGGAAGAGGAATATTCGGTACTTATGTATTATACAAGAAACACTCGAGAATTTGGATCGCAGAGATCAGATAGGACAATAACCGGTTAGTTTGCAATGCAGTGATAGAATATGGTGTCTCACCATGGATGTTCAAATTAAAATTTGGAATTGGCGAAGGATCAAAGAACAGGTAATTTTATTTTTTCATAGAGCCAGGATCAATAATCATTTCATGTTGTTGGAGGGGCTACAACACAACTGAGCTGGAACAAGCAGGTTTCACACATTTGAGTGTGAACCACAAAAAGAATTATGCGGACCGAGAAACCAAAACATCTACACAACAAGTAGAAATAATGTGAGGCTCGACAAAGTGGAGAAATAAACGGTACCGAGATACATCCTACCATCATTTAAAATCATACTTATCAGAGTACATGTGGCGGGCGGCAGTAAAGGCAGAACTTATTTCAATGTTATTCTTAAGGACATTTCTGAATTCTGAGCACATAATTCTAAGTAGTAGTTTTCATAATTTTGCTAAAAAAAAAAAAGTATCAAATTTTCATCATATTTTGTTTTATTTCATTAGCATTAATCAAACTTCACATCTTGAGTGTTTTTCATATAATACACAAGTACCATTTTAATGGGATTAAATAACAAAATATATTTTCAAAACAAATAGGTAATAACTGCCCCCCCCCCCCCTTTCTAAGTGCTGCTCTTGATAGCAAAATAAAGCACCTTGTCTTAAAAAGAGACTTTCTTATCAAAAGTTACAAAAAAGTTAATTTTTTAAGAGTTTGGAAATTACAAAACTTTCTAGTCTGGTAGCAACCCTGAAGTCTATTGATAAAATGTATATATTTGTTAGATTCAGAGAAAAACACTTACATTATTGGAGAAACAGCTAAGCTGCATGCAAGATGAGTTAACTGCAATTATTCTGCATATTATGAAGTAAGGATAATTTTCTTAACATGTTTCCATCTGAGCAGCCTCCAGACTAGACCTAAATCATGTTTCCCTTTGAATAGCCATTACTCCAGGCTCATACCAAAAACCATTCAGATGAACATAGAAATTAGTACCCTTAAGCTGTCTCTGTTCTGCCATGTCTTCTTCTGCAGAGCTGTTGTTTACCTACAATTCTAATGGCTTTCTATAATCTCCACTTAATGAAATCTTTGCTCTAGTAAATTATATATCAATTTAACATTAGATAAAAAATACTATCTGAAAAAAGACAAGTGGATAAAATGGAAGGAAGCATGAGTCTGATTGATAAAAACATTCAGCACGAAATAAAGTAAAAATTTCATTAGTTACTTTTTTATACATTCCTATGGCTATATCTGAAACCATCCAGAGAAAGGGGGTATACTACTAAGTTAGTGACCATGATATTTTAATGTACCAAGGACAACAAAAAGAAAACATATTTAACCTTCTAGATCTATCCTAGGCCTATTCATACATGAAATCTCGAGTTTCCTGCAAATTTGCTTTTAGTTGCTTTAAGCAATATTTAATTAGATGTCTGCGAATATTTTTATGAACAATGTTGCCAACGAAAAAAAAACAAAATCATGACACGGAAAAGAATTAGGGGAAACTGATTCATATGAATCGTGAGTTGCTTTTCATTTTTGAAAATACAAATCTAGAAAATCTGTTGGTTCCTGTATCAGTGAAAATCTACCTAGACTAGTGAATAAATATGAGCTAGTCAAGTACCAAAGATAACCATATTGATTTGTCAGAAAATGTAGTTGATGGTTATTTAAACAAACCCATGTGCATACTTAAATTTGAACACGGTATATTTGCCCCTAATTTGTGAGATAAAGCCATTTCTCCTTTTTACTTGCATTTTCATGAATTTTGTGGTACCCTAAGTAACATTTAAATGGGCTAACCATAGTGTTATGTTCAATAGCTTCAGAGTTTGAAGTATTGTTATTATATCTTTGAATACTCAAGGGAATATTGGGAACAAAGGAACTAAATATCAAACGTATCGCTACTGTATTGGAGTGTCGATATCGTGTCAAAAGCATCGATATTGTATCAAAGTATCGATATTGTATCGATATCGTATCAATGTCAAATCATATTTGTAAACAATAACTTTTGAGAAGTTATTGATGTCCCACATTGCCTACAAGTCCTGTTAGCCTACAGTGAATTAAAATTATTCTGGATTTTTAATGTTACTAATTTGTTGATGATTGTGAGCCTAGCGCCAATTTTTGCATTTAGACCTGCATTTGATGGTAATTAGCATTAAATACTGTTAACAGTGCCACCAAGAGAAGCCTAAAAAAGGGAACAGACAAGTGTGCTGCTTGTAACCATAATTTGGATGAAGAAATAGCTGCAATGAACTGTGATGTTTGTAAAAAGTAGTTGTATACTGATTGCCTAGATGTAAGTGAACCTGAGTACAATCTTCTTACTAAAATGACCAGGCGTTTGGGCTGTGAATGGAAGTGCCCAGTCTGCAAAGATAGCACCAGATTTAGTATTAGTGAATCTCAAATTCAGAACATTATCAGTAAGACACTAGAACCACTTCAGCCCACTATTGCTGCTGTGATGAACTTAGACACTAAGATCAAGGAGACTGTGAAACAATCGTTTTGTGAATTTAGGCCGAGTTAAAGAAAGACATTGACAAGAAATTCATAGACATTGAAGCACGTTTTGTATCCTTAGAGCAAGTATCTGGTGCCCAATCTGATCCTAATGTGCATTGTAGATGAGTTCAATCTGAAGTAGAGGCTTTAAAAAGCAGTGTTAATTATCAAATAGAAGAGGCTTATCATTGAGGACAGAGATCGTCAAAGGAGAAGGTTTTATGTTGTTTGGTTTATGTTGAAAGTTTAATGTTGTGTTTGGTGTTGCTCCAAAGCCAAATGATGAACAGTTTTTATGTGAGTTCCTGTAGCATGAATACAGTCTCCCAAATGTTAGCATTTCTTATGTGCGCCGATTGATAGGCTCTAACAAACCCCCTGGGTTTGGCAAAAATACCCAAAACCTCTTTCTATCATGTTCTCTGTCAAGGCCGTACCCAGAGAGGATGAAAGGGGTAGGAGGATTTGAACCCTCCTCCGAAATGTTTGTCTGACTCGTAAAAGCTTAGCCAAAATGAATATAAACAGATTTTGTATGTGTTTTTGAGCTTTTTTGTGTACCCCCCCCCCCTGAAATTTTTTTGGGTAAAACCCAATCTGAAAAGAAATCCTGGGTAAGACCTTATTCTCTGTTACTGACTTCAGAACCAAAAAATGATTTTGCAAAAAAACTTATGAAAAAAGGGAGCTGGACAAATACAGTTCTGTAATGATGTTTCCAAGGCAGACTGTATCAGAAGAGCACAGCATTATGTTGAACTCCGTTCCAGGCAAGCAAATAGTGAGGGTGTTCTAGTGATCCAGGGAAATAAGATTGTTTCAAAAAACTGTCTGCAGCTTGCAGCATCAGCTGCAATGCAAATAAACTAGCTGTTTCCCAGTTGCCTGTACATAGCCCTTTTTCTAGTGCAAATTTTTTAGATGTTAGTACCAGTGTTTATAATGGACAGTCAGAAGAAACTTATTATGGTGCTAAACCACGCACTTCTAATTCTGTTGATCCTGTGAGTTTTCCACTCAATGCAGTAAATGACAAGAGATGGATTGTCTAGCGCTATCACCCACAGCATACATGGAAAAAATAGTGCATTGCATATTATTTTTAGTAATGTTGACTGTTTAACCTCAAAATTGCAGGAAATTAAATGTGCAGCATCAACCAGCAGAGTGGATGTTTACGCTTTTTGTGAAATTAAGCAGAAACGCACAGGTATTCACCTGGACGACGCTCAGATACAGTTACCTGGATATAAATTATGCTCCAACCTAAGTAAACAGGACGGAAGAGGAATATCCCTTTATGTAAGGAAATGATTTAAGGTGGCAAACATTGACATTAATTCTGATTATGAAACATATGTAGAACAAGTTTAGATAACTGTTGACCTGCCTTGCGAGCCTTTAATAATTGGCTGCATATACAGAAGCCCTAGTTCCCCCATCCTTGAAGATTCCCTCCTTTCTTTAACTCATTCAATAGCAGTGAATACCAAGATCAATGGATAGATGGTTGTTGTCACTCCACAAGTGACTTGGTTATGCCTTTCCTTGAATGTCTAAAAAAAAACATTCTTTGTACCAGACAGTAAATTTCCCAACTAGATACAGAGATAGCCGAGTGCCTTCTTGCAAGATCTTGTTCTAGTTAGTGACCACGAGTCAGTCCTGAGTGTAACACCTTTACCACCACTTGGTGTAAGTGACCATATTATCATAAGCTGTAGGTTTAAACTATACCCAAAAAGATCATTATTTAGAAAAAATGAGTATACTTATGATAGGCTAATCCAAAGGGAACTAGCAGAATGCAATTAGGTCTTCATTGATACAACGAATGTAAATGATTCATGGAACGCCACGAAGAGTTTATTGCTTGATGTTGTCAATAGACATTCATCTAAAAATGGGTACACAAACCCAGAACCATCCCATTTATGTCAAAGGAATTAAAAATGGCCAGGAACAAGAAAAAAAAGTTTTCGTGGTTTCATTCACAGAATGTGAATAATGCATATCATTACTAAAGATACAAACAAGCACGCAACCAGGTGAGAAATATCTCTAGAGAGATTTCTGAGCAGTATGAGGAGGCAATAGCTGTATCAGCTAAATCCAGTCCTAAAAAATTTTGGAACTATGCCACGGATAAAAAGCCTGGAAAACATTCAGTTACCCAGCTAACACATAATAGCTGTGTAATTGATGATCACCAAGCAATAGCAAATTCCCTTAGTTTCCAATTTGTCTCTATCTTTACACCTGTTGACAGGGCTCCGCTCCCAGATCCCCCAAAATATGACATCCTTAGTGTAATGCCACCTATTCCTTTTAAGAGAGTTAAGCTTGAACCCGTCTTAAAAACCTAAACACAAATAAATCAATTGGACCAGATGGCATTTCCCCTCAACTTCTCAAAGAAGCACATGCTGAACTGTCTCTTCCTTTTGACAAGCTTTCCTAGAAGTCTCTAGATTTAAACTGTATACCTGCAGAATGGAAGTTTACACCTGTGCATAAAGATGATAACAGAGACGAGGCAATTAACTACAGACCAATCAGTATCACCTCTGCTTTGGGAAAAATACTTCAAAGCATAGTCAATTATCCAGTCATTCAACATCTGTTTCAAAATAAGGTGTTGTCCCCATGCCAGCAGAGCTTCCGTTCTGCTAGATCAGTTGAGACCAACCTTGTTGATGCATATGAATATGTCACCAAACTTAAAGACAAGGGTTTGCCAGTTGACATGATTTTGCTGGACTTTGCTAAAGTGTTTGAAAAGGTGTGTCACAGGCAACTGCATATTAAGCTTGAAGCTATCGGTATTAATTAAGGAACTATTGAATAGGTGATGCTTTTCCTTAGTAAAAGAAAAAAAGCAGTTAAAGTGTCTGGGGATAATGAACAATCGTTTCTCTCTGATGTTGTGGAAGTGAGAAGTGGAGTACCTCAAGAAACAGTCTTGGGCCCAACTTTATTTAATATTTTCATTAATGAGGCACCCTTGTAACATCAAAAATAAAATAAGCCTTTATGCAGAGGATTCAAAGGAAATTAGCTCTGTTGAAAGTTCAGGAAAAATAGAATCCCTTCAAACAGAATTAGGTTCATTTACTTGCTGGGCAGTGACTTGGAAGCTGAAGTTCAATGTCCAGAAATGCAAGGTTATCCACTTTGGTAATTAAAATTCAAAACACCAGTACTCAATTGAGTCAATTGACAAAAAAAGGCAAGCTATTGTCAGTAGTCATGTTGAAAACGATCTCAGTCAATTAGTTGATAAACAGTTAAAGTTCAGTATGCATGCCCATATTGTGGCAGCAAAGGCCAGTCAGACTCTTGGTATATTTAACCCTATTGGGACCGATAGGGTTTACAGGCCCTGGCTGAATAAAAGCTGGATTTGGCAACTCAGATTAAAAATAACGAGATATTACAGATGCTGCTGGATACTCCTTTCAGAGACGATTAGACTAATACGTCATTCACCTATAAAAATTGGATACAAATTGCACAGCATGATCAGTAAGTTTTCATACATACTAAAGTTACACAATTAATCGTTTTGGTTGTTCTGATATAGGTAGGTAAACGCGATTTTTTTTCTAATTTAATAAACATTGATTTGTAGTTTTACATGATTTACAGGGATTTACATGAAATTGGGTCATTTTTCTTCGGTTCGGGATAACAGAACTGTTTTTCTCTGGGACCCTCAGGTCCCTTCAGTCAGTAGCAGTACTTGTTGAGAGAAGTATGTTTTTGATCTGTTTTGAAAATTAGTGACATAAGATCTTCTAAAACTAGCTAATAAATAGCAAGATGTCTGAGCAATAGTAGATGAGACAGAGGGGAACGCACCATGCATTTGTATGTCCCCTTAGATTTTTAAGCTTACATTTTTTGTATCTTCTTGGAAAAATTACCTTTCTTGGCATTTCATTAAAAAAAAGAGCAACCAACAAAAGGCTTCCCCTAGATTTTGTAAATATATTGAGCCCCTTTTCCCTCCTCAATTTTTATTCGTCTGTCATGTCGCAGTAGAGTCCTTGGCCTAGAAAGTCTTATTTTTTATTTTACAATTTATTAATGTTGTTTTTAATACCTTTTTTGTCTTTATTATTATTTCTCTATATAGTTTTTGTTTTTTACTGCTCCATTTTTTAGGTTTATTCATTATTTCTTCATTATTAATGTTTAGATATATTTACATTTTAGTATTTATGCAGTTTATTTTTTTTAATATTATTACATCTCTATATATTTCTCTGTTTTATTAATGTCATTTATTAATCCCATTTGTTAAAAGCAAATTATAATATCATTCATTACCTTAATTATTGTGTACATTATTACAATGTTTCTTGGCTTGTTCGAGATAGAATAGTAGACCCCATACGCAACCCTTGTGTTAAGTTACAGAATGTCTTTTTTTTTTAGAATATGAAGAAGAAAATAGCCCCAGGAGATCTTTCAACTTTATTAGACGAATTACCCTCTGACTACGACTCTAAAACAGATTTAGTCAGATTGTGACCTCTCCAATGATCAAGGCGTCTTGCCATGAAAATGTACTGGGAGAGCTCTGACGATGTGCAGGTCCCAGCTATATGTAAGAGCATGACTAGAGACAGATTCCGCCAAATTCGACGATTTATCCATCTCAATGACAACCATGCAATACCCGAAGGGTGTAAGGACAAGCTATTTAAGATTCGAGAATTGATTGAAAAACTGAACATACAGTTCTCAGGTGCTTGGAATTAGGCAGAGGCTCTCTCAATTGATGAGAGTATAATATTATTTAAGGGTACATCCGTTATGAAGCAATATAACCCTGTGAAATCCATAAAGCAAGGATATAAAACCTGATGCATTGCTTGTATGTCTTGCTACCTTTACAGATTTGAAATCTATGAAGAAAAGAAAGAAGAAACATCCATACAGGCGCAATTGGGATTGGGAGGGAGAGTAGTTGTCAAATTAACTGCTCCTCTCGTGTTCAAACACCACATGGTGTATTTTGACAATTATTTTACTTCGATTGAATCATTGTGCTACTTGAAAGAAAAAGGTATTTGTGCATGTGGGACAATTAGGAACACGAGAAAGCATTTCCCTGAGCTAATCGAGGACAGAAAAAGGAGAGAGGGGATTCAGTTTGTGAAGTTTCTCAGCAAGAACTTTTTGCTTTGAAGTGGAGAGACAATAAAAGTGTCTTTTTGACGTCCAACTGGCACTCGACTGGGATGAAGACAATTACTCGGAAGAATAAGGATGGAAGCAAATTGACCATATATTGTCCAAAAATGGTCAGCGATTATAACGCATACATGGGAGGAGTCGATCATGCTGACATGTTGCGTGGAATTTACGGATACAATCAAAAGTGTTATAAGTGGTGGTCTCTTTGGTCTCAGGGATGACCATCACAAATGCATATGCTTCTTATAAAGTAATGAAGCCAGAAGGGGAAAAAATCCCACGTATAGACTTTAGAAAAAGATTAGCCGGAAGCCTAATACAGTTATCCATGAAGCTGCCTATTGAAAAGACAAGGGGATGCCCTTGTTCCAAAACTCACGTAGCGACTGATAAAAATCAGAACATGAAAAGAAGGAAAGGAGCTTTCAGTGTACTGGATTATCTTCAGCTAGGGAATGTTGGAACACATTTACCTGTCTGGTCAGCTGAACGCTCCAGGTCTTGTTGTGAAGTATGGGCAAGTAAAAAGAAGAAATCTCGTCCAAATAGTTTTGTTGATCTTGTGGCGTTTTTTTATGCTGCAACAACGAAAAAAACTGCTTTCTTGAATGTCACACAAACTAAAGTTAAAATGATTTAATAAATATTAGTTTTAAATGATAAGCTGTTGTGAAGTGTCATTCTTTAAATACAATAGTAACTTTCAGAAAAAGTGTATTTGGTAGCTAACAGACTGATGGGATCTGGAGATCCCATTTCGCTGAGGAATGAATGGTAAGAAATGGATGTTTGGAAAAATATCTAAAAATAATAAAAAAAAAATAGTGTCAACAAGTCTCAAACTAAAAAAAAAAAAATTGCCATCAAGAAATAAATGCCGTCATGAAAGGGTTAAAAGAACTTTCAGTAGCTGGTCACCATCAGTTACTTCAAAGCTCTATAAAAGTTTTATTTGACCTAAGCTAGAGTTCTGCATATGCATTGCCCGCCCAATTAATAAATCTGATCAATAAACTCTAGAAGCATTTCATAGGTGTATAACAAAACACATCCAAGCTTTCTATAACATTCCCTAACCCTCCTGGCTTGAAAAACTAAATTTACCCTCACTGACTTATTGCCAAAAGAGAGGGGATATGATTATGGCATTCAAGATGCTCAGCCATAAAGAACTTATCCCAAATGTCTTTCAACCAGATGTCTCTTCAAGGACAAGAGGACATGAACAAAAACTTTTTAAGAATCGCGTCAACTCAAGGTTACGTAGCAAATTCTTTTCCAATTGGGTGGTAAATCTATGGAACTTTTTCTCTTCTACCATTTTTGAGTCACTCAAATCATCATTTGACAAGGAATAGTGGAACAAGCCCAGGCAATTATTTTGGGACTTACCTGATCAGTCAGCACGCAATCTTCACTGACCGGCAAATACAGGACCATCTTATAACTGGCAAATACAATGTAAGGTAATTGTGAATGGTATTTATGATATTATTTCAGGATACATGTTCCAGCCCCTTGTCACACCATGCAGCTTCTCTTGCTATCCAATATGATAATAACATGATTCCTTAGGAGCCTAGAAGTTAATTTGAAAGTTCATCAGCATGGTAAGCAATAGAATAAATAATACTTCATTTTATCTAAATTAAACCTAGCCTATAGAAATGCAGTTAGCCTATTTCACCATTTTGTTCATTAGCTTACAAAGGAAAAATTTGTTTTGGAGCAGCTGAGTATTAGTTTGATGGTACCACTCTCCACATGGAATAACTATAAATTTCTTTAGACTACTTTAAAAGAGTTCAATTTTCTGAATAACCTAACAGAATATTAAGATGGGCCTAGCTAAGAAATAGACACACCTGTAGTCAGAATACCATTGTGAATCTAAATATGACTAACTTTACTAAAAAAAAAAACCTCCATAATGGTCAAAAATATAGCCTGAATTACGAATTTACGCTAGAGTTTTGATAAATAGCCTAGACTCTGGAGTTTTCAACAAAATATAGATTTACAGCACAAATAAGCTATGATTATTTTCTATGTTCTTTGATAATTCAATAATTATTTGTGGGGGACTATTAATTTTGAACGCTTAAAGTACCAAGGACACCAAAATGAAAACATATTTAGCCCTCTTAATCTATTTTAGATCTATTCATACCTGAAAATCCGGGTTTCCTACGAGTTTTTGTTTAGCTGCTATAAGCATTTTCAGTTAGAATAAATTCGCAAAACAGTGTTGCCAATAATAAAACAATGATAAACAGCGGAGCTGAAAAATATTAGCGGAAACTATTTCCTATGAATCCGACAGTGTTTTTCATTCGTGAAAATTCAAATTTACAAAATCTGTTGATTGTTATATATATTAGTGAAAATACATTTTGTGAAAAAATATGACCTCAAGTTCAGAAAGTGACTATTCTGATGTGTCAGAAAATAAAATTAGATGATGACCAAGCACTAGATGGTATGCAAGATATCATTTCAGGATACTTGTTCCAGCCTCTTGTGACACCCAATGTAGCTTCTTTTGTTGTCCAAGATCATAGCACAATTCCCGAGGAGCCGAGAAGTTCATTTGAAGATTCATCATCATGGTAAGCAATAAAATAAAAAAAATGCTTCATTTTATGTAGATTAGCCTATGCCTAGCCTATAGAAATGTAGGTAACCAAGGCCTATTTCACAATTAGATTCATTAGCTTACAAAGGAAAGGCTATAGTTTTAGAAAACCTTTGTGTTATTTTTGTGCTTTCACTCTTTATAAAGAAACACTATAAAATTCTTTAGACTAGGCCACTTCAAAAGAGATAAATTTTCTGATTAGCCTAATTTAATATTAAGATGGTCTGGCCTAAAAAATAGACACACATATAGTCAGAATTTCATTGTGAATCCATATATAGCTAAATTTATCTAGACCCCCCCCCTCCCTCCCTCCATAATGATGAAAAATATACCCTGAATTATAAATCAACACCATATTTTTGGTACATAGCCTAGACTGCAGTTTTCAACAAAATTTAGCTTTTCAGCACAATTCAATAAAGAGTATTTTTCATGCTCTTTTATAATTAAATAATCACTTGACAGGGACTATTAATTTCTAGCCATGAAGGGACTAGAAGGCTAAGAACAGCCCATAGAAACCTAATAACCCTATGCTCAAAAATTTGCTTCTTTAAATAACTGGCTAAAGAGAAAAATAGGTCCTTTGTAGCTGACTTAGGCTATACATTTTCATATCAGGGGGGGGGGAGTAAAGTATAGGCTCATGGTATCAACTTCAAAGTCTATTAACTATAATAATTTATTTATTATGAAGTAACTAAGTAAGTCTTTTATTCAGGCTCCTCACTAAACAAAATATAACCCAGTTGTGCTGATTATTTGTATCTAGTAATCATGTCAGTGATTCCAATTCTCAAAATGTAAAAAGGGCAAAAATAACCAGTTAGCCATGATAAAATAAAAAGTAGTAAAATAGAAATAAGAAGGTATTTTTCAAAGTCTAACTGAGGCAACTGCTCCCCCCCCCCCTTACCAAATTGGCACCCCAAAATTATGTGGCCTAATGCTGAATTAGAATAAACAGTGTACATTGGCAAGTACAAACAATACAATAATATATTGCATATGATTCATAATACAATGAAATATATTACATAATAACAATGACAGATAATGATCTAATGGTACTGCTTTATTTTATCAACATTTGTCATTCAGAGAAGCCGTGGCTCTCTAATTTTGTTCTTAATATAATTCCTGTACTTGTTTCATTAAATTTTTTTTCGTACTGTTCTAATATCTGGGTAACATGCAAGAATGCAACTTGAAAAAAGCAAAGATCAGATAACATTACCCAGTAATTTCCTATCTTGCGCTCTATAAACAAGGGGTTTCTCACTCCAGGAACTATAATAAGCTTTAGTTTTTTGGGGTTTAGGAGGAAAAAATGTACCTAGGTTAATTTAGGTTATGTATTTATTATATGCTATGCTTTACCCCCATCCCCCTAATGTGCAAATATACAGCCAAAATTTGTTTCTGAACTATTATATACTTATCCTGTTTTATTTTATTTCACTAGCATTAACCAAACTTCACTCCTCGCATGTTCCCCAGATATTAGAACAGTACCTTTTTTCTTGCATTGCTTTAGTATAACAGTGTGACATCCTTTCCACTAGTAAATACCCATAATTTTTAGAAGGCCTATAGGATATATATTCTGAAAATCCAATCCATTATTATTATGGTTGCTGGTTTGCCTGTGAGTCCGGGCAATTTGACGTTCATATGTTAATCCTAAAACTCAGCTGCTCTTGCCTGAGACTATAGGCAGGCAGCCCTTATGTCACTTGTTCACCCGCAAATCCAGGCAACTTGTTGGGTCAACCAATTTTTAATGAATTTTGTGTTAGTGTAACTGTCTGAGCTTATAAACTGGGTTGCCTGTCTAAGACTTTAGGCGGGTGGAACCTATGCCACTTGTTTGCACACAAGGTCAGGCAACTTTTCAGTCAACCAATTTTCAATTAATTCTGTTTTAGTTTAACCGTCTTGGCTTCTAAATTGGGTTGTCTGACTGAGGACTGCAAGTCCAGGTGACTTAGTGGTCATGTCAATCCTAAAACTTGGTCAAACTGACTTCGAATCTAGGCGGACAGGCCTACTTGGAAAGTACTTGAATTACAATAGAGATGACTAAGATTTTTGGGTTGACTCATAACAGACAATGTCTACTGAACTTGCTGATGAAGAAGCATCCTAAGCCTAATTTTCCTGGCCACATAAATTCTCAGGTAGGTTGACTAAGTTTTAGGATTGACATATAACCACCAAGTTGCCTGAACTACAATTGGAACAAATGCTATAATTGGTTCTCTTGTAGGTGTTCATGTCTCCAATGCAAAATCTGGCCAGTAAATACAGAAAATATCTGCTGCCAAGAACAACAAAGAGTAAAAGGCTTCCTAGAGAGCTACAAGGATCCAGATGTACCATCAACCACACCTTGCATCCCTCTGTGCATCACACATCACCCTGCTTTTTGCCTAAATTGCTTAGAGCCATGGGTTCTTAGGACTGCATATTGGCAATACAAGACCCAGTTTAATGCTTCACTTACATACAATGAAAACCAGCAAGTAAATAAGTGTTATTCAAGCAAAGTTAGTAACCCCATTATTCAAGTGTAGTTGGTTATTGTAGTTAGTAACCCAAGAGATACTAAGGTATTGTTTCTAAGCGACAGATAATCACCTGTTATTTACAACTGAGCACAAACTATCTCCAAGAGTCTTTTGTCTGTTTTTTATAACTTAAAGAGTTTTCTAATTCTAGATCTCCAGGTAGAGAATTTTTCTTATGGGCTAGAGTGAATTCTATATAAAATCCTCCCCTTCCATTGCACCTGTAAGATTTTGAGATTGCCCTTTGTAAGATTGCCCTATTTTTAGGACTAGAAACTCAGTCTGATCATTGCTCTAAGCAGGCTCTGGGTAAACTTATTCCTCTAAACGTTCCTTCTGGACGTTTTAAATTATATTTATAAATCTTGCTACCCAGAGTTCTTAAAGGAACAATCAGTCAATTGGCAGCGTGTTAAACTGAGGCAGCAGTTTGAATTGGTACTCAAAATTCTGTGACAACTAAACTTTATTAGTAAATTTAATAAAAGAGGAGAAACGTTGTAATTCTAATTATGTAAACCTTCCAATGGCTCTCTTCAGAGTTGAATAGTCTTATATTGTGTGTGTGTCTGTCGGTCTTCTATTCTCCACATGCTGTTCACCAAAAAAGGGATTATCTTGGGTTTAGGGCTACTGAAATTCTAGCTGAATAAATTAGACTTGGCTAATTAGTTAAGGCTTGGCTCTATTGTATTAGAGTCTTTAGATCTAAATTAGCAAATTAGGTAAACCCTGCTAATTTGGTTAAAAATAGAAGCACCAAATTTACGAATTTTATTTGACTAGTTAAGGTACTTCAAGAAGGTAAATCAAAGGGGTTTGAAAGTGGGCAAAACTCGGAATAACCACATCAAATGGTTACAAATTTCTCAAAAACAAGGTATTTTACAATTATTTCTTGTAGAAGGATCAGTGTTCCTTGGATCTCGGGCAAATCTTAAACTTGATTAGGAAAAGTTCCTGGATTGAATTTCCCTCAACTACGAAGATCTTAAACTCTCTGTCTGTCCAATAGTACTCCTTTTTTCTTAGTCTCTCTGTATAACATCAAGACCACCATTTGTATTTACAGCCAGGAAAGGATTAGGTAGGTAAAGGACAAGTAAAATATAGGGTTCTTCTCTTGGAGTCAGACTTCTGTATAACGTTAGAAGGATCCAAGTAGTGGGTATGCAAAACTGTAGTCCAGGGAATTCCAATTTCTGGGTGTGAGACCTATTATAAACAATAAGCTTAAGTTCCAAGAGACACTAGGCTGGAATAGGGGACGCAAAAAAGCTCTTATAGCTTTTACTCCTTATTTTAGGTTTTTTTCGCCTAAACCTTAGGCTTGCTATTCAAAGCTTAGATCCACAAATTTTTTATGTTTTTGCGAAGGTCATTGGAGTTTTTAAAATTAATTACTCTTAGATTATTTTATTCATTAATAAGTTTTATTCTTTATTTAGACATACCCAGCCTTACTAAAAGGAAATATACAGACAAAACTATGAGACCAACCACCAAATAGAATTAATTCTAACAAAATCTTTAGTTATTTACAAGGGTGATCTCAGCCCTTTTCTATCCTCTAATCAATTTTAATTAGATCACGTATCTCTTAATTAATGAGAAATGACCCAAGGGTTACCTCGAACCATCCGTAAGGCTCAAACCTTTGATAAATCAACTGACAAGTTAGGATTCAAGCAAAGGGGATTCCAAGTTTTACTCAAATTGAGTTACTAAGTTTACACAAAAATAAGGCCTCCTTACAACTTGAAAAGTCAGGAATACATGGATTAATTGCTACTAGTAAATACACCCCTACTAGTAATGGATTTTTAGATTTGTGAAAGAGTAGTTCTATTTCCTTTTTCTCTTGTTTTAGACGGATGAGGTACATTGCCTACCAGAAATTTCTCAGGACTGTCTACAATTATCTTGGAGAAAAGATCAGAGTTCCCCTTCCATCCTGTGTTAACGTGAAGATTAGAGAGAGATTCCCTGAGTCAAGTGGCCTCTATACTGGGTTCCTGATGCATAAAAGTTGTTTTTATAAATGTTTCTTTAATTGATTTCTTTGTGTTTATAAGTATTTCATTAATTGATGTGTTTTTTATGCATATTCATTTTGTAAGTGCCTCTTTGCTTAATACAATTTATGTAACAACAAAATCTTTCATGCATTTTAAAGTGTATCACTAGAATCTTTTTCATATTTTTCAGAAATAGGAGTTAAACTCCTCTAATACAGGTTGTGAACTTGATGGAAATTTTATATTTTATAGGGCTTGGACTTCTTCTGAAACTATATTGATCAAGGTTGAGTAAAACCTCCGAAAATATTGAAATCAGGGCAATATATATATATATATATATATATATATATATATATATATATATATATATATATATATATATATATATATATATATATATATATTATATATATATATATATATATATATATATATATATATATATATATTATATATATATATATATATATATATATATATATATATATATATATATATATATATATATATATATATATATATATATATCTATATATATATATATATATATATATATATATATATATATATATATATATATATATATATATATATAAATATATATATATATATATATATATATATATATATATATATATATAAATATATATATATATATATATATATATATATATATATATTATATATATATATATATATATATATAATATATATATATATATATATATAATATATATATATATATATATATATATATATATTATATATATATATATATATATATATATATATATATATATATATATATTATATATATATATATATATATATATATATATATTATATATATATATATATATATATATATATATATATATATATATATATATATATATATATATATTATATATATATATATATATATATATATATATATATATATATATATATATATATATATGCATATACAATATATATATATATAAATATATATTTTAATTATACATGTTAGACAACCTATTTGTTTATCAAACCAAAAATCAGTCACTGTACAGAATTTGATGAAAAATTTTGTAAATCAACTTAATAACGGTAATAACTGCCTATGTTTAGTGTTTTTCTAATATGGACTAAACTACATTATTTTTCAAGAAGTCTACAAGTACCCCACAGAACAGCTTCATATTCTTTACAATTGAGAAGATCAATATGCATTTTTCAAAGCTGATAAATTGATGTGCTTTCCAAGAATTAACAACTAATGGTAAACCTGGCCCTCATTGGGAAACAACCACAGTTTGGTTACTGCACAATCTTTCTAATCACTAAAAACAAACATTGAAAATCCAATTTCCATTCAAATGAGCCCTAACCCAATTTCAAGACCCAAAAGTCTGATGCAATCACTTATGGGGAAACAAAAGAAAAACACAAATAAAAAAATGCATTCCTAATCTTCCTTTTGGAAAAAAATTAAAGGAGAAGCTTGAAATGTGTATCTTGGGGCTCTCTGATATGCTGAATCTGAGGGTTTGATCTTCATTAATATTGCTTGACTTCATGTGGGTCTTTGTTCTTCTTTGAAAATCAGTCAAATTTTCTAAGACTTATAGCTTTTTAATCCACTCATCCATTAAACTTGATGAATTTTATATGCCCTATATATTCTTTTAATCAGCATTTAAAGGCAAATTCTTATGTACTAGTTTCTACTGAAAATTCTTTTTTAGCGTTTTAAAAGTTTCTAACTCCTTACTTATAGTATTCTACTAAGAACTGCTTGATTTAAAATAATATTTACATAGCATCAACCTAGAGTTCTTATGCTAGTTCAAACTACCTTCTATTACAAGAGCAAGCTGGATACTGAACTATTATACTTTTGAAATATTAAGGATTGCGGTAACTGAAATTTATGCCTTCTTACTTTATTGTGAGTTAAACTTGTTCATTATCAAAACAAGTAGAAATCTCTTCTGAAATGGCCCATAATGATATACCATCTACTTCTCAAGTGCAATCAGAGCTATTCATAGGGTTAGTTGTGCATAGGGAAAATATAATTACATTGCACCTCTCCTGACTCAAATATAAGCAAAGACAGTCAAATTACAGGGAAAAATTTGATCAAATCAGGCATCCCCTCTTTGCCACCTAAACAGTCAACATAGTCCCTTGCCACTCAAGGCAGTGGCCCTGGCTGCCCTGTTTCCTCTGAACAGCTCTGAATGTAATTTATTATGTTATGGCAAGACAGTATTTGATGCTGTTTGTCAAAGTAATTGGGTTACCTATATATGACAATATACTATTTTTTTTCTTTTTATCTGAGTGATAGAATATTGTCATTTACTTTTATATAGAATGCAGTATAATTTCAAACAGAAGAAAATGTATCATGGTTTCTCCTATTATGTAGAATGATAAAAAGTAATACAAATGACTTTTTATACCTTGTATGTTTGTAATTATATATTTCCATTTCTAGAGAAAAGATGGAGAATGATATACAGTCTTCTGTATGACTTTTTAACCATCAAATTATTATAAAGAAGAATGAATAAAGTCATACAGAAGACTTTTTGTGTTCCACTAAAATGTCATACAGAAAAAATTATATTACCCCACTGATAAATAGAGAAAACAACAAAAAGTCATATGTAAGACTTTATTTTTGTTTCCTCTTTAATAGTATGAGGTATAAAAAGTCATCTGTAAGACTTTATTTGTGTTTGCTCTATAATAGCAAGAGGTATAAAAAGTCATCTGTATGACTTTTTATACCTCATACTATTATAGAGCAAACATAAGTTTGCTCTATAATAGTATGAGGTATAAAAAGTCATCTGTATGACTTTATTTATGTTTGCTCTATAATAACATGAGGCATAAAAAGTCAACTGTATGACTTTATTCATAATGTTTTATAGTAGAATGCTATATTAAAGTCATCTGTATGACTCTATTTAGGCTTTTCTATAAATGAAATCATGCAGGCCTAGGCTATAAAAAGCCATCTGAATGACTTTTTGTTATTTTCTCCATGTAATAGCAGGAAGTATAAAAAGCCATCTGTATGACTTTATTTATGTTTGCTCTATTAAGTTTGCTATAAAAGAAAGGCATAAAAAAGTCAAATGTAGGACTTTATTCATGTTTGCTCTATAATAGAATGAGGTATAAAAAGCCATCTATATGACTTTATTTAGGTTTGCTCTATAGTAGCAGGATGCATAAAAAGTCATCTGTATGACTTTATTCATAATGCTTTATAGTAGAATGATAAATTAAAAAGTCATCTGTATGACTTTATTTAGGCTGCTCTATATATGAAATTGTGTAGGCCTAGGCAATGAAAAGCCATCTGTATGACTTTGTTGTTTTCTCTATGTATCAGTGGGGTTATTTAATTTCTTCTGTATGACATTTTTGTGGGTCATATATTAAATAAGAAAACCAAAAAGTATTCTGTATAACTTTATTCATATTTCTCTATAATAATTTGATGTTTTAAAAAGTCATACAGAAGACTTTATATCATTCTCCATGTTTAAAGGAAACACAATATTGTCTATTGTTTGACTTTATAGTGCTGTGTATATAAGAGTAAATGACAATATTAGTTGCTTAGAGTATAAAGAACCAATGACTTTAATAGTCAAAAAGTGCTCACCCAAGTAATTTGTATTTCTAATATAAAAAAAGCATAAAAGGTATATGCTACTATTATATAATAACTATGATGTAGATTTATATAAAAATATTCAAGCAAATCACACAGCCTACTATGTATCTCACCTTAGCCTACATAAGGTAGGCTATCAGTGGAAGTCATTAAGTCTGCAAAGCTACCAATAGGGTAGCCTATATATTGATACTTTCTTTTAGAATCACTAATGTTTACCTTTAAACTGCTTCATGGTTAAAAGATCCAGGAGTGCCAAAAATCCTAGTAACATCAAGACTAGGCCTAGTCTAGCCAAGCTCTTTTCAAGAAGCATTCCTTAAAAGTATTTTTCAAAGAAAAGAGCTTTGCTGAACTAGGTTCCGATTTCTGTTTCACCAGAACTTACAAGACAACAACACTTTCTAAGGCTATATGCTGATTTATTTATTTTTTGCTCATTTTCTGCTGTTTAACAGCACAGAAATTGGCTACGAACTTTCCTACTGGAATACATTGTGTAAACTGGCGATCTTTCTCCTTAAAAAATGAATTATCGGTTTTTCACACTAATTTAAGCCGTATATGGCTGTCCAAGTTTGCACTTGACCAATTTGATGAATTAGTTTTCATTTTAGGTGTCCTTGGTACTTTAAAGGGGCTAAAAGAGCTCAAAACAGCCCCCAGTAACCTAGTAACCCAAAGCTTAACAAAGTGAGATTGAATATGTTCAAGCTTGGAGCTTTACTTCTCCTATCTGTGGAAGAAAACAGATACATTATTGAAGCTTTGTTCCTTTCCGCCTTACATCTAATGGGCATGTTTCTTTATAATAATAATAATAATTTATTTATAACCCACTTCACAAACAATGTGAAAAATAGTGGAGAAAAGAAAAAAGGAAAGAAAAAATAAACACACACAGCACTTAAAGTAAGATATACAAATAAAAAAGAAAATTCAGCAAAACAAACGAATGAGACCATGGTGAGGAGACAGTTTTTCATAGGCATATTTAGACAATTTTATATGTAAATCAAGAAGTTTTTCACTTATATGAGGTGCGTTATGCTTTTTGATAATGCGCAATACCGATAATGGCATTTCCTTAATTTAGATAGGTCCTTCTTCCTAAAGCAAAATGTAAATACCTGAAAGGTACAAAATAGCATGGTCACAGAAAACAATACAGCGACACTAAAGCTTTGCGATTGTATTTCGACTGATTTGCAACGATTTTGGAATACCCACATCTAGTCTTGGTACATGCGTCCATAACAGCTGACTGACGAAAACAAAACATATTATTACACAGAGTAATATCAGGCTAACGTAGGCTATCAACTGAAAGTATAGAAGTCCTTGAAGTCATCAGAATTTGCTAGGAAAAAAATATTAGGCTAGTTTGCATATTACCTAATGCTACTCACATTTTGCAGCCCTTAGATGTAGGTATATTTAAGTTGATTAAAAGCAATTGGAAGAAGCATGTAGACCTCTGGACGAAAGGGCACGTGGATGAAAATGGCAACGTTGATGAAATTAATGATTGAAATCATCAATTGTGGTCTTTTGAAACTGGTCAAGAAGACGACTTTTTTGTCAAGATCTTCCATATATCTTTAGGAAGACAATGAATCCAGAGATATGTACAAATGGCTTTAGGAAAAGTGGAATTTTCCCATTGAATTCCCAAAAACATTGATTTTAGTAGATTTACTGAAATTAGGCCTACCGACAGTGTAATTTTACCAGAATGTGAAGAAATAGGCCTACTAAACATAACAAATAGCAACCAGGGTAAAATAAATAATTCTATAATTACAGGCCAACCACTTGAAAAACTAGCATCATAATAATAAAAGAACATTTAGAGAAAAGCTTTGAGCAAGCTACATTACATGAATTTGTCTCCAATGACCGTCCAATTCGGACCGGTCCTACAGAAATGACTAGTGTGCATAAATATTGGAGGTCCATTGAAGAGGAGTATCAGTCAGAAGTACGGGCAATCTCCTTGAACCTCTGTACTTCTACACCTTAGTCGTCGAGAACATTCACATATTTTAATCTACCTCATTTGCCGGAAGGGCCGCTAGCCCCACAGGCTGAACCGGTGATTGATATCGACGATACCACAGCGTCATCCAATGAGATATTTTACAGAGGGATGTCTCCTGCACAAATCAATGAGGCACTTCAAGAGTCCTCCAATCTCACTCAATAAAAACCCCCATTCGAAACCTCTTACCGTTCGTGTGAAACCCCTTACATTCGTGAGAAATCCCTTAAAGGAAACGCATTACCTTCGTGTTCTTCTGATATAGCGTCAGAATTTCCTTTCTCTGGGGATGTTCAAATGAGTATATTGAGAAGTATATTGCGTGTCAAGTTTTCAATTCCAGGGAATTGGGTATGTGTGGAATGTCGTGGGTCGTGGAAGGATGAGCACAACAGGCACAAAGATGATTACTGGGTGGAATGCTCTCGAGGAATGTAACTTAAAGATGCAGAGAACTTGCATTCTTTCGGAACTTGCTCGTCAATCAGGTGCAGAAGATCTAGACAGGTATTTAAAAGACAAAAAGACAACTTTTTACTATGAAAGTTGTCTAGACAATGATGATGATGAGGATTAGGCCTTAAACATGTTTTGGTACTGTTCTATTATCTGTAAGACATGAAATAAGTGAAGTTTGGTTAATGCTAATGAAACAAAAAAAAATTGGATAAAAGTATAATAGGCTAGTTTAGAAACAAAATTTCGGTTATATATTTACATCAGGGTGTTGAAGTAAAGCATCGCATATATTAAATACGTAACCTAACCTAACCTAGGTACCTTTTCCCCCCTCATCTCCAAAAAACTAATGTTTAAATATAATTCCAAGAGTGAAAAACCCCTTAATATTTGTTTATACTGCATCAGGTAGCATCAGATCTTTGGTTTTCTCGAGTGGATGTCTTTCGTGTCTTACAGATAATAGAAGAATACCTATTTTTTACCAATCTGAGGTTTTGTTCAGTAAAGAGTTTCCTTAAAGTAAAAGAATGCAAACTCTAGTCTATTTCAAAAATTAAACTGGGTAGCGTGTTATGTTGAAATACTAGAAACGATTTGATTGTATATATTGTTGTTTATTATGGTCTAAAGCCAGCCTAATTATCTTTTTGTCCTAAAACAATCCAAATATCCTATGCAAGCAAAACATTCACAAAAAGACATTATATATCAATATAATACAAAATAAAAATATAAGCAAAATATGTACATGTGATTACACTCTTTAGGCTAATGTGTATTAAGTAAAGTGTGATTTTTTTACGTCAGAATAAATGTTCAGTTGGTATTCTCATTGGTTCAATTAAACTTATTAAATTCAGTCAATTAAATTAATCAATTAAACTAATTAATTCAGTCGCTATTCAGTCTCTGACCTGTTAAGACATATTTATTCTTTTAAAGGATTAAATCCCAGTTTTTGAACAGGTGTGAATTAAAAGGATTATATTCGGACTTAATTAGAGACTAAACTTCATTTTATCCTAAACCCAAGAATGACTAGTAGAGTATGCCCCGAATGTCGCTGCAGAGCAACTTTAAACTGTTTGATATGCAATGACTGTGGATCATATTTCCACAAACAATGTGCTGGAATTGAACGTTTCCAATGGACTAAAAGTTGGCTATGCCTAGATTGTTCTGTGAAAAAGGATAGTTTAAACAAGGATAGTCCAAAAAAGGTAATTACTTTTGCTGATACTTGTTCCAGTCAACCCCAGTCTCTCCCAATTACTCCCCCTCGTCGTCTATCGGGCAATGACCTGGCGAACATTGTGATGGAAATTCGATCGTCCCCTATAGCTCCAAACCTTCCAAGTAATAATGACCATCTCGAAGTCAACAAATCTAATACCTTTTGCCAGACTGAAACTACTACTTGTGGCAATTGTTCTTCTAATCCCCTATCGGACTTATCACTCCTGTCCCTTATAGCAATGAGAGATAAATTAGAATTAATAAGCAAGGAAATTTCTGCAATCATAGACCTTAGGTCGCGTCCAAATGAAATCCCTCCAAAGTCGTCTTTTGTTAATGAGGATCAAAATCAGGAAATTATCATTAATAAATCCCACCCGGATAAATATTCAATTGTTTCCTGTAACAAAGAGGTGATGAAACAAACTAGTATTTTTCTAAAGTTCAGTTATTTTGGGGATAACATAATTAAGAGTTCATCTGACCTGGAGAACATGAAGTTGAATACTAATAGTAGGGGAAAGATACGGAAAAAATGGTCGAACCAGGAAAAAAATTGGTACAGAAATTATTTTTGCACCACTGTGTTCAGAAAAGAGAGCTCTACAACATATCAAAAATCTAAATCTCCATCCCGTTGCGAAATTCTCTTTTTTTACGTTTTTTGCGTCTATTTTTTAGATATTTCCAGAATCCGAGAATGAGGAACCGTGAAAAGAAAAGTAGTTTATTGATGGTTTCCCTTTGAAGAAACGATTGTTTTTGTGCTCTTTTATTAGACAGAAAGATCACGTTCAATCATTTAATTCTTTTTTATGTTTTGTTTTTGTATGAAGTAAAAAAAAAAAAAAATCAAGCGACACACGATCACGGGGTATTTTTCGAAGAGGAGCACGAATTTTCGGTTCATTTTTCCCCATATGAACAAATAGCCTACCGGCGTTCCGAATCCATTTCTTTTCCTACCGAGCTTGATTGTTGACGACATTTTCAACCAGCTGGAAAGTCCCTTCTGATATTCACTTTCTGTTACACCATGCCTTGATCTTACACTCTTTTCAAAGTTGCTTCAGTCTGCTGAGCCTTGTAGGGCCACCTATCTGCAAAAAAAAACTCCTCAGATGGAAATTGTTTTGGAGTCCGAGCAGAGATTTAACACAGGTGCGTTTTTGTTTGTTTTTCTTGCCGATGCTTTTGTAACGTAAGTACTAGGAAGCGGAAAGGAATCGGAGGAAGGAAATATAGAAAGGAAAGAAGACTCTACGCTCGTCCTACCTCTCTTTTCTGACACATATTTTATCAGCGCCATCTGTCTGAAGAAAACTTAAGTACAGCAAACAAGTCGCTAGAGTGCAGCACGGTCAACGCCGCTAGGCGGAACGAAAAAGGTTCTGGTCTGAAAGAGGTTCTGGAATTGGTATACGCGACTGGTGCATTGCCGCACATTCTTTCTGGAAAAACGATTTGTAGAGCTGTTCGAGCTCACATTAGTGGCGTTTTTTTTTGCGTGGTTGGTTCCGTGGTTTAATCGTGTTTTGCCATTTTTGCGTTTTCGACAAAACACGCAAAAGCATGTTTTAACAAAACTTCGTTTTTTTGCGAAACACGAAACATCATGTTGCCTGTTCGACTGTCTGTTTCCTCAAACTTGGAACTTGCTCTTTGTGCGTGTTGCGTGTTCGATTGGTCCCTATCCAGATAGAAAAAAGTTATCTGTAGATGACAAAAGAAAGGATAAGATGGAAGGGAAGAAAATGGACATAGATCCTGCTGAATATGCGTTTTTGAATAGAGGCCAAGGTGAAACATATGTGTACAAGAAAACAGGCAAGTAAAAAGCTCAGAATTTTTCCACATGTTTCCACAGTTTTGAATATTTTGCCACTTTTCCTAAAATGCGTTTTTAGACGTTCAACCAGGAACATGGAGAGAGAACATGAAAGCGACAAAAACTGCGTTTTTGGGCTAGAACATGAACCATCAAACACGGAACTTCGAAAAAAAACGCAGCTATTCTCGTGAGATCGGCCATATATGCTCATCTCCTCGAAGAAGAGCAAGCGACGTTGACGTCTCTAGACATGTCTACTGTCTTTGCTAACGTACTGGATGGATACCTCCCACCCGAAGATCTCAGTCATGATCCCCAGCTCAAGCAACTTGAAAACTTTCTCAAGCAGAGACGCCAAGACCTGCTGACTCAGAGAACTGCGAAGCTCTGGTTTCAGTATCTTGACATGGTTGGGATACTGCTTAAGTTCATACGTGCCGAGAGACTAGGCCTGTGGGATTTGCACCTACAGTCTGCAGTAGAGATGCTTCCGTTTCTAGCAGCATCTGGACATAACCTCTATGTCAAGTCGGTCTGGATATACCAGCAAGAGATGGCTAAGCTTCAAACTAGTCACCCACCAATCTTCGAAGCATTTGAACAGGGAGGTCACACCATTAGAAGATCAGAGCGACGATGGGCTGGGCTCTCGGCAGATCTTGTCATCGAGCAGGAGTATATGAGAAGTCTGAAAACATCAGGCGGTCTTACAACTGGAGGTGGGATGACAGAACAGCAGAGAGCCATTTGGGTTCTGTCAAGACCAGCATGCCTGGAGATCAACCTCTTGATACAAAATTTGACAAAAATTGGTTACTCGACAAGTGAGCAGCACCGCGACATGAGTTCCAGTAGAAAGGAGCGTGACTTCGACGATACCCAGAAGCTCGTCGGATACTTCGGAGAATCTTCTCAGTTCAGAGGTGACAATCAGCTTAGAAACATTGCCAACGGCATAACTTCTTCCCAAGATGTTAATGTTGACGAGGCCGATGTGACTGGAAAGTTGATTCTAAGTAAGATGACGGGAAAAACCTTGAAGGAGCAAGTCTTCAAGAAAAGAGACCAAGTGACCCTAATGAATGCCAAAAAGGCGGGGTCCTCTGTGGTAGCGCACATAGATTCGGCGCTCCTTTTCCAGCGGTTTATAATAGTAGCCCAACAAACTGACCTCCGAGAAGAATACTTCAAGTACGAACTTTGTACGATTCTTCCTTCTCTTTTCGAAAGCGATGGCCTTATGAGAAAAGCAAATATGCCAGAGCTTGCAAAAGCGATCATTCAGGCTTGCGGGATTGAGACTCAGTCACCCTCAAGACCTGCTTCTGCATGTAACATCGTCTTGGATGGTGGTTCTCTTATACATCGAGTTCCATGGAATGTAGGGGTCAACCTTCAAGGTCATCTTTGCTCATATGTCCATTACGTACAAGCAAGGTACCCTAGTGCGATCGTTGTGTTTGACGGATATGAAGGTGGTCCAGCAATCAAAGATGCTACCCATTTACGTCGAGCAAGGATGGTTGGCCGCCAAGTCTTTTTCACCGAAGAGATGACCCTCTGCATGAAGAAAGAAAAGTTTCTTTCATGTAAGACAAACAAAGGACGTTTCCTGAAGCTGCTCGGCAACCATTTGGAAGCCGTTAGTTTCCGAATTTTCCACTCGGAAGGAGACGCCGACGTTCTGATTGTAGAAAAAGCCGTAGAAGCTGCTAGTCTTACAGACACCTTCGTGGTTGCTGATGATACTGACATCTTGGTTCTTCTGATCAGTCGATCAGATTCGCGTTCCGGGCGTTTATATTTCTCACCTGAAGCTAAGTTTGGCGGTACTAGTTCAGCTTGGGATATTAGTGAGATGAAGCAGAAGCTAGGAACAGATGTCAGCAATCTGATACCGTTCTGTCATGCCATGCTGGGTTGTGACACAACCTCTCACCTTTACGGAATAGGAAAGGGCAAAGCCGTTCAGCTGCTACTTTCCAACAAGAGTTTCAGGGACAGCACTGCTATATTTGGCGACAAGCTCGCATCGCTTGACGATATTGTGGCAGCAGGAGAGCGAGCATTGTTGATACTGTATGGTTTCCCTGATGTTTCAAACCTGGACACTGCAAGAAAGCTAATCTTTCACAGAAAAGTGAGCACTGCCACCACTTTCGTGCATCCACAAGAACTGCCACCGACTCAGGCAGCAGCGAAGTACCACTCGCTACGTGTCTACTACCAAGTTCAAATCTGGCTCGGGAACCCAGTAGACTCTTTACGCCTGGGATGGAAACTGCTGGATAACGAAGTTTTTGCGCCAATAAGAACAGATCTCCCTGCCCCTCCGTCTCAGCTGCTGAAAATTATCAAATGCTCGTGTCGTATTGACGGCTGTGATAGTGAAAAGTGTACTTGTAAGAAAAACGGACTTGAGTATACTATAGCCTGCCGTACCTGTAAGGGAAGCTCGTGCAACAATTCGAAGTTTCAAGAAGAAGAACTTAGTGAAGAAGAATAACAGTTAACTGTGATGATGAAAAATCTAGTTCCTAGATTTTGATGATGTGCAATTTTTATATATTTGAAAAATAAGATAAAAGCTTTTCTCTGAACACATTAAGTTAGAACCTACCTTGTCTCATGGTGTTTGGCGCTGAGGTGTTTCGTCATTCCTGTTTATTGTTGTTTAGTCTTTTTTTCTAAGCCTTTCGTTTACATAGCCAAATAGACTACAAGAACGACAAACTTATTCCGTAGTAGACGTTGATAAACGCTGGTAAGATTTTTTTTTCCCCAAAGACACAGTTTTTTCCCCATTTTTTTTTTTTTTGCTGATAAATATTTTTCTTTTAAAAGGTAACGAAATGAGTATCAGAAATGAATTCAGAGCCAAAAGCTGATCTAAAAAGATGTGTAAAACATTATAGTTTACGTTTTTAATTTTTTTCCCGGTTTTAGAGAAAATAAATAATAAAACATTAAAAAAAAACAATTTCGCATCGACCTAGAGATTTATATTTTTGATATGTTGTTAAGCATTTTTTTCCGGTCCGGATGGTGAAGAAACCATTTCTGTACCAATTTTTTCCTGGTCAAAACTTATTTTTCTCCTACTATAATGAATGCGAACTAAAGGTCAAGTCAATCAAGATAAGCGGTCATGAACTGACTACACATAAGGGTGTATGCAAATTTGCCTGGAATGATATTTGCAAAAAAGGCAAAAAATGTAAATATCTGCATGTTTGCAAGAGTTTTAATGTTGGGGGTGAGTGTAAAGTCTCTGACCGCCAACTATTACACCAGAAAGTTTGTTTTAAGTTTGGAAGTGGTCGCTGTTTTGGTTGTGACCGGATTCATTTGAATCATGGCTATGGCGCATTCAAAAAACTTTTTAATAATACCAGAAAGAATTATCATCAATTGTCAAACTCTCTCCCGTGTATTATCACTATGAATATTGAGCAGCCAAAAAACGAAGTTCGCCACACCACCCCACTGTTCCCACCAGCCCTCAAAAGCGACAAGAATCCGAACTATCAACGGCGCCGAGAAAACCCATTTAGAAGAACTCCATGTTACGTTCCAGCTCCCTCCAATTTGAATAGCCAAATCAGTCCATCTCCTCAGTCCCGTTATTTAAATCAAATGAACCCAAGAACTTACAACAAGTCTGCAATAACAAATCAAGAAACCCTGGTTTGATACATTGCTCCTCCTCCTACACATTTCCAGAATCCGTCTAGCGAATATAAGGTCACTGGTAAATAAAATGGATGAACTTCAAATTATTCTTGACAAACACCAGATAGATATTGCTTGCCTTACCGAAACATGGTCTGCAACTGAAGACTTTTGCTCCATTTCAAATTATGTTTCCCATTTTAAGCCCAGGATAGACAAAGATGGTACCCCTCTATCTCATGCTGGAGGAGTAGCTTTTTTTGTCGGTCTACCCTTCCTAATCGGATTCTTTCATTTTTTGAAATAGTGAACAACTCCAAAACCGAAGTTCTATGGCTATGGACCAGACCCCAAAACCTCCCAAAAGAATTATCTTGCATGATTTTTTGTATTACTTATTACCCTCCTCGTAGTGGATTTAAGAAGGAGCTGACGGCATATCTGCAACTTTATGCTGACAGAATTCGCTGCAAGTATCCTTATGCTGCAATTACATTATGTGGTGTTTTTAATGAGCTAGACCAAAGGTGGCTTAGCTCTGCTCATAGCCTTGATCAAGTGGTCAAGTCGCCTACACGCGGTGATAAAACCCTAGACTTAATTTTTACCAACATTGAAGATTACTACTGTGTCCCCAAAATAGCCCCTCCATTAGGGGCAAGTGACCATCTATGCATCTTTTGGACCCCTTTATCTTCCTTTCCCCCTAAGCAATTGATCAGTTACTCTTATATACTCTTATTACTGACGAGAAGGTCACCCATTTCAAATTAAACGTAGTTCCAAATCTTGGGCCAATATCCTATGTCTTACCAATGGTAATGAAATGGCTTCTAAGTTTTTAGCGGAACTTTTCCAGTTATATTGTGACACCTTTCCAGTGAAAAATGTTACTCGCAAATCTAAATACAAACCGTGGATAAATAAAAAAATTTGGTGCCTAATAAATGAACGAGATACCCTTTAAGGAAGGATTTTTCCAAGAATCTCGAAAGCTTAGAAACATCGTTGTTAGCGAAATCAGTAAGCAAGAAAGGAGCATGGTGTTGCTCAATAAGTTATTGTATTCAGACCCTAAGAAATTCCACAAAAGTGTCCAAGATCTCATGGGAAAGGTCTCTTCAAAATTTTTCTTACTGGACAATAATGGTGACCCAGTGGGTGCGGATGTTATAAATGATCATTTTGCTTCAATTCGTGAAATTCACCCGCCACTCCAGCATATGCCGGCCAACAGTGCAGTGAGTGACATTCCTGTGATTGAAATTCATCAGACTCAACTTAAACTCAAAACTCTTGACACAAATAAGTCAGTATACCCAGGTGATATCCCTACCAAATTGATTGTGGAATGTGCCCAGTATTTAAGTGTACCTCTAACTGCTATTTTTAACCAATGTTTTGTAGATGGTATTTTTCCAGTGTGTTTTAAACGAGCTATTATATCTCCTATACCAAAAACTGAGACCCCAAAAGTTCCCTCTGACTTAAGACCAATATAAAAAAAAACTATTTTCTCTAAAATCTTTGAAAGTTTTATTTACCATTTCCTTTTTGATGATATTCATGATAAAATCAACCCAAATCAGTTTGGCTTTAGTCCACTAAAATGGATAAAATGGAATCCAAAATGGATTGGGTTAAAATCAACCCAAATCCATTTTGGCCAAGTTCACTGCTTAGGTTTGAAGCCAAGGTTTAATTGTCTATTGATTTTTTAGAGTGGCTTAGGGTTTGATGACACACCGTAGGCTACTACTGGGACACTACATTTGCATCATGTGTATCATGAGTCCATCAGTTTGAACCTTCAAATCCACGAGTTTCAACAAGAGTCCATCTACATTTTCATCAAGCATTTCATACCAAAATTTACAATAGACCACCAATATTTGAAAACTGAAGACACTCTTAAATTTATTCTTAAAAACCGTTTTATAGGAATTGTTTTCGTTATATTGAGCTACAAATTATGTAGGCTATTGAATGTTACATAGTTTGTGAATAAAATATTTAGGGTAGGCTATTGGTTGAAGACACTGAAAATAATTGAAAAATAATTGAAGAGGCACTGGATAGGCTAGTCAGCATTGAATTACAGAGCGTCTCAGAATATTTGGTTTACGTGCGAAATTACAAAAAAAACATTTTTTTTACTAAAAATAAAAGACTAACATTAAACCTTAAAACAAATATACACTATTCTATATTTGGAAGAGGTTGTGCCCTCCTCAGCACCCTGCTCTTTATGCTAAAGTTTGAATCTGTCACAAATATTAAAGAAAAATTATTTAATCATCTAGCCTATGCAGAATAGGGTTCTTTAATTGGATTATGAATTCGGCTCAAATACGTCACAGACTATTCTGATTGCCCTTTTATCGAGATGATAACCAGAGAAATGTAAATTCACAAGGGGTCAAAACTTAAAACCTACACCATCAAAATATTCATCCTATTTTATTGTATTTAATTTGCATTAACCAAACTTGACTTCTTTCATGGGCCCTGTATACTGCATAAGTACTGAATTTTTCTATGGAAATTTTCAGTTTGAATGGAGTTGTCTGAGGAGTTTTCCTGGTGGGAGGGGGGTAATTTTCGCGGGAATAAGTCTCCAGAGGGATTGTCGATTGGGAGGATGAATTTTCCATGAAGGGAGCCAGATTTCCCTGCATTTATTAAAAATGATCAGAAATTTAATAAAAAGACAAGTTTTCTTTTTTCAACTGAAAGTAAGAAGCAACATCAAAGCTCAAAACAACAGAAATTATTACTAACATGAGGGGGGCTGTCCTCTCCTCAATACCTTGCTCTTTATGCTAAAGTTTGGCTTTTGTCCTGATTGTTTAAGAATGACTACTGAAACACATGGGCTGTTTAATAAAAGTAATAAGCTTTATTAAATGTTCAAAAAAATTCCTATGTATGTTAATGACCTAGCCCATGTAGAATAAGGCTCTTTAGTTAGAATATGAATTCAGCTCACATACATCATAGACTATTCTGATTGCCCTAAATTCACAAGGGGTCAAAAGTTAAAACCTGCGCCATCAGATGTGATGAGACCAATCCAAGCAGCTAAGGCAAAGGGCATTCAAAAATATTTGAAGTAGCAATAAACAAAAGTGAAAAGGAAAGAAAACATTTTGATTAATAGACATGCGATAATAAGGATAAGAAGGAATCGAAAATAAAGAATACAGAAATAATGTGGTTTGAAGATAAGCAACAGCAAGAATTTCAAGCAACAGGAAGAATCAGAACATGGTAAAAATGAAACGGAAGAGCAAATGATTGTCTGGTTGAAAAATGAAAGTGAAGAGCAAAGTCTGCACCTTTAGAGGACAAGTGAAAGCAATAATGAGAACAAGTCCAAAATGAAAATAAGTAAGTATATGTAAGTATGACAGCACTAAACCCTTAGGGCCCAAACCAGCAGTGCTGATCTCTGTTTTGTAACATAACAATAACAATAAATTATTATTGGTACTTGTTTAATATTTAATATCTTGTTACATTTTCCCCAAAATGGCCCCTCCCTTAGGGGCAAGTGACCATCTATGCATATTTTGGACCCCTTTATCTTCCTTTCCCCCTAAGTGATTGATCAGTTATTCTTATAGACCCATTACTGACGAGCAGGTCACCTATTTCAAATTAAAACTTAGTTCCAAATCTTGGGCCAATATCCTATGTCTTACAAATGGTAATGAAATGGCTTCTAAGTTTTCAGCAGAACTTTTCCAGTTATATTGTGACACCTTTCCAGTGAAAAATGTTACTCAAAAATCTAACTGCAAACCGTGGATAAATAAAAAAAAATGGGCCTAATAAATGAACAAGATAAAATCTTTAAGGAAGGATTTTTCCAAGAATCTTGAAAACTTAGGAACGTCATTGTTAGCAAAATCCGTAAAGCAAGAAAGGAGCATGGTACGCACGTGCTCAATAAGTTATTGTATTATGACCCTAAGAAATTCCACAAAAGTGTCCCAGATCTCATGGTAAGGGTCTCTACAAAGCTTTTCTTACTGGACAGTAATGGTGACCCAGTGGGATCTCATAAATGATCATTTTGCTTCAATTTGTAAAATTAACCCACCACTCCAACATATGCTGGCCAACAGTGCAGTGAGTGACATTCCTGTGATTGAAATTCATCAGACTCAACTTAAACTCAAAACTCTTGACACAAATAAGTCAGTATACCCAGGTGATATCCCTACCAAATTGATTGTGGAATGTGCCCAGTATTTAAGTGTACCTCTAACTGCTAAATCAACCAATATTTTGTAGATGGTATTTTTCCAGTGTGTTTTAAACGAGCTATTATATCTCCTATACCAAAAACTAAGAGCCCAAAAGTTCCCTCTGACTTAAGACCAATATCAAAAACCTCCATTTTCTCTAAAATACTTGAAAGTTTTATTTACCATTACCTTTCAGACAATATTCATGATAAAGTCAACCCAAACTAGTTTGGCTTTAGGCCAAATCATAGCACCACGCACTGTTTAATTTATATACTTGACACTATTTTCAAGCATCTTGAGTTGAATAGTTCCTATGTTGAGGCTGTTTTTGCTGATATTAGCAAAGCCTTTGACAATTTGGATCATCAGACAGTCATAGACAATGCAAGGGCTTTAGGTGCAAGAGATTTTGTTTTATATACGTTAGCTTGATTTTTGTCTGGCCGTGAGCAATGTGTAGCCTTCCCTAACAGGGATTCATCAGGTGTTTCCTCAATTTCCTGTGATGCACCTCAAGGGACTAAGTTAGGTCTTTTAGCATTTTTAATTGTTTTTAAGAATGTTTTACCAAGTTTGGCAACTCTTTCAAATTTGCGGATGATTTGACATTACTGAACCTTTGTCAAACATCTAGTACTTTGAATGTTACACTCAATTCACTCAGTAACAATTTAAAGAATGATCTTGACAATGTTAAACTTAACTTAAGCATACCCAAAAGCAGTTTCATGCTATTTTCTTTTTTTTAAATACACCCCCTATCAATAATTACCTTTGCATACCAAATTTAAATATGGTTAAACTGCTTGGTGTGCAGTTGGACAATGACCTTAAATGGAACTCCCAAGTTTCCCACTTGTTTAAGTCTGGTAGTTTTCTCCTTAAATCTTTCTCCCTTCTCAAACAGTTCTCCATATCAATCCAAAACCTTAAAATAATTTATTGTTCTTATACAAGACCCTGTCTGGAATATGCTTGCCCTGTCTGGCACCCTGGGTTGACCAAAGACCAATGTTCTAATAATGAAAGTATTCAAAAAAGAGCAATAAAAATGATTCTGGGGACAGCCTATACTACATACAATGAAGGTTAGGCTAGACATGAACTTATTACATTGGAATAACGACATCACATCCTCACCATGAACTTTGGTCACAAGCACCTTAGTTCTGACTATCATCGACGTTTTCTCACTCCCTTTAAAGAAAGTCCCCCAATCCTTCCTAATACAAGACTTGATGCTTGTAGAGCTCCAAATACCCAACTGGACCTGTATCCCCAAATGTTGACCATGATGTATAAAAACTCTTTTGTCCCCTATTTTGTTTCCCATTTTAATAATTGATATAACTTTTGTTTTATGTTTATCCCCTAACATCTGCTTTATTACTGATTAATTTTTTGTTTTGTGTTTATCCCCTAACATCTGTTTTGTTATTGTAATTCTGACGTGCTTATGCTAGCTTTTGTGCTATTTTAGCCAATAAGTCATATTCTATTCTATTCTATATAATATAATCTAATAACTATATTTTGGGTCAAAATCTAAAATCTTTAGGTTTTTGGTCAAGTCCCAATAAGTTACTAATAATTAAATGTCTTGTTACTAAACTATACAATATGTCAAACAGTTTGTGGTAACAAACTTACAGTGAGTTACCACAAACTGTTTGATTAGATCTGTTCAGTAAGGAGCAACCTGACTCAATAGTAACCAAAACTCTAAAAATGGAATTTTGATACCAATAGATATATCAAAAGAATTGGTTTTTTTATGAAGATTAATTTAAAAAACATAGTTTTTCCAAGGGAAGTAAGGAGCAAAGTTGAAACTCAAAACAAACAAAAATTATTACTTCACAGCCTATCTAACATATACCAATTAAACTAAGGCAAATAAATCAACTGGTGATATTTCCCTATATCTGTAGGTAGACCCTGGCGCCGCGCCGGCGGATCGACCGAACGCCGCCGACGAGAGGCCCGGTCGGACGCCGACGGTGTCGTAACGCCGCCGGCACGCCGCAGGTAGAGGGACGCCAGCGGCGTTCGGTCGACTTTAAATTAATTTTGCAGCAATTCTTTATTGCGTCAACCGCAAAATCGGAGCTTTTCCTTCTCGTGTGGTTTAGCATTTTGATTTTCCTGATTAGAAATCAAGCAGGGCTTGCACTATCCCCAAATTTTCAGGTATTTCCCGGAAATCTATGCGTCACCCCAAAAACAAAATTGGTTCCCCAAATCCCCGAAAATCACGCAATCACGGTGCCGCCCCTAGCGATTTATCACCAGTGACTTCCCCTGCCAAAAATTACTTTGCATACCATAATTCTTTACTACTCTCTTGTTCATTAATTTTCGTCTCTGTTGTTACTTTGCATACAAACCTGACAGATGCAATATGCAATAGCAAATATTGCAATATACACAGTTCTTCATATGTTGACAAAAAAAAAGTATAATCTTTATGAAATGAGTTTAAATCATTTCGAATGCAGTTTCCCAATCGCTATTTCTTACATCATTCGCTGTCAAGAATTTTATTTTCAAGCTGAATAGAACTATAGAACGCATTCACTACTATACAGCTTCAGAATTCAGTTGGATTTTGAAATAGACAGCCGACAGATTGTTTCTACAGCTGAATTGTAAGCTTGCAGATTTTTTTTTTTTTTTTGCTGTTTTAGATAAGATTTTCTTAATGTTTAATACTCAATTGTTGAACACCTGATAGAAAATACAATCTTTTTTCTGAAACATTTTTACCCCCCCCCCCCCAAAAAAAAAAAAAAACTTCTATTGAGACAAAATTTAGCTATAGACTAAGCTATGTACAAGGTTGGGGAATTAAAGATTGAACCGGAAGTTACCCCAAAAATATGATTCATAAATAAATTGTAGATTATTGCCTATAGGAGGGGGGATAGAGGGCTATCATTTTTAAATGATAATACCTTGTTTTTTTTTATTGAAAGCAGGGATGCCAAAAAGATAATTATTTATTGCATTTACAGTGGAGACAGAAGAAAATGATATCAAATTCTCTGGGAAACCATTGGAATATTTTGATAGACCCAGGGCTCCCCATTAGGACTTGTTAATTGTCTTGGGTATTTTGCAATTTCTCATAAGCTAGTGGCCTAATTTGGCTTTTGTGTGTGTTCCCTTTTAATTAGATTCTTTGGATCTTATTGAATACCATGGTGAATCTATTACTCAGTTTTCCAATAATTTGAGGTATATCTGAATAATTTCGACATTTTTGTTGTAATTTTAGTACCCCTTTACTCATACCCTCAATTTTTTTTCAAGGAACACTAAGCTGTTTAACGTTAACTTGCGTGTTTCTTTGAACCATATAGTGACCTAGTTAATTAGTAAGTAAATTATTTTTCTAATGAAAGCTGAGACAGTATCCTATCAAGGTGGTACCCAGAGGGGGGGGGGGGGGTTAAGAAGGTATTACATTTAAATGATAATATCTCGAAATTTTTCTGTTGAAAGTAGGGATACCGAAGTTATTTTTTTTAATTTAAAGCAGAGACGACATCATATCAAGGAGGTATCCAGAGGGGGGGGGGGTAGTGAGCTATCATATTTAAATGATAATACCTTGATTTTTTTTTAAAGCAGGGGTGCCAATAAAATTATTAATTTTTTTTAATTTAAAGCAGAGATGGTATCCTATCAAGATGGTATCCATAGGGGGGGCGGGCATAGGGGGTTATTATATTTAAGTGATAGTACCTTGAATTTTTTTATTGAAAGCAGGGATGCCAAAAAGTTGAAAAGTTGACAAAAATTAACAAGATTTTTGCAAGTTATACTTGATACAGCAATTGCATGGTTTTATCATCCAAAAGGAAAGAGACATATGTACCCAACCCATTGTTTTTTCTTATTGGTGAAATGGGTTTACTTTGAAAACATTCATTCATAAGAACCAGGCAGATTCACACTAAAACGAATTGGTGTGATGAAAGCAATATCGACATCCCCACCTAACATTGCGCTCAAGTGACAATGGCACCCTTGGTCCAGTGCCCAAGTTACATTAAAAGGCCAGGTCATAGTAAAAGCTTTCAATTTGGGAGGTTCAAGGAGGAGTCTTTGACAGTCTTATGACCTCAGGGTACTAGATGTTGCAACGTTCTTATGTATCTAGTGGTTTAAAAAGTTCAATCACCCCACAAATGATTACCAAAAATATGCACAAATATAACAAATGTAACATTTGGAATATTATAACACTTTTTTCAAAGCTTTGAAGAAAAGCAGAAAAGGCTAAATCCCCCTAACTACGCTTGAAAGCTATTTTAAAAAGAAACTTTGGAGATTTCCATGGAAATAACCATAGCAGAAGCTTTGAGCCTGGGTGGTAATCAAAGAGGAGTCTTTTGAGTATTTTGACCACAGGTGACTTATTGTTGTGACTTTCTTAAATTTGGTAATTTTTGTCAGCATTTGGAAATCAAAGCTTAAATTCAAAAACTGATACTAAGTGTCCTAACATTTTGCTTGGATTAAAAGTGATGAACTATGATGAAAATCTCAACTTCAGTCTGCATTTTATTTCATTTAATTAAATTTAAAACAGATGAGCTTTTCAATTTTTACCTAAGGAAATAGCTGGTGCTTCATTTTTCCTCATACCAAATAAACCATTAAGTGTTTTTATGTTTCATTGTAATTGAAGTGTTCATCATGTATTTTTCAATTTGATAAATTTACTCCTTTTAGATGCAGTTTATAATTTGACTGATATTAGGTATTTATCAGTTTACAATTTGGAATGAATCCCCAAAAGAAAAAAAAAATAATATACAAAAGAGCAGCCAAAAGCAATAAAAAAGCAGCAGTTCAGGCTTAGCCTACATGACATATATTCTATAAAGAAGCCAAAAAAAACTTTAAAATGTTTTTTTTTTAATTGTTATTAAAAACCAGTTTTTCATACAAGAAGGCTTTATTGGAATCCAAAAGAGCAAAAAGAAACAATTAATATCAAAGTCGTCCATTTCAACTGTTTTAAAGGTGACAAAACAGATATAGGCAAAGGGCATTATGAAAAAATTAAGATTCTAAGTTCAAAGTTATATTCAAAGTTTTTACCCAGATAACTGACAAATTTTGTGATACACTATTTGAAGTTTTGTATGCAGTAATTCTCAATAAAAAAACTACTAATTTGATAATTATTTATGTTAAGAATGCATAGCTAATAGATACTTCAATTATTATGCAAGGGTTCTGTAATTCCACAGCCATTGGAGATGAAGAAGACCAGTTTCCAGGAGGCAACATGTGAATTTTTGAACTCATGAATAGGCTCGAATCTGTTGTAAATTTAAGCTGTGATTTGAGAAAGACTGATGAAAACATTAATGTTTGCAGTCAACATCACGCCTGCAGCACGCCGCCGACATCTTACCAGCAGCACACCGCCGACATCTTACCAGCAGCACGCCGCCGACATCTTACCGGCGGCGCGGCGTGCTGTTTTTGGCCCCACTGCCACCAGTCTTCCCTCATCGGCACGGCACTGGGGACTATTTGTAGGATTAGAGAAAACTATCACTTTACTGAAAACACAAAACATTATAGGAGTTTAGACATGGTAAAATTAAACCTTTAAGGACACTTAACAGTATAAAAGTAAAGCATTTTTAGTTTGTTGTTTTATTTTTTTTTTTCTTTGGCTTAATTTGGCATCACTTCTGCACAATGAGCTCAGTTCAATGATTGACTGTCATTTTAGATCTGAGAAGGACATTTCATGATTATTTTGTAGACGAGTTCAAAGTGGAGGAATCTTATTAGTATTAGGACTATAAACTCACTTCAGAATCTGTATCACAACTTAAAATCTTCCATTTTATAGAGAGAAATAACTGGATTTCCAGAATTCATATTACAGTTGATATGTTCTTCATTTGAGCAATAGCCTAGTAGGTGAACTAAAACACTATACATGACAAGAGGGGGATTTTGTCATTTTTTCTTTTTTTTATTTCAATGAAAGTATCAAGACAAGTTAGCTTATGAGTTCTGCAAAAAGGAGCAACAAATCTAGGGGAACAATCCCCCACCCAATTTGACACCCCTGAAAAAGAAATTGGGATTTAATTTAGCTTAAAGTCCTTCTTATAATCTTATTCCCATTGAATTAAAATTCAGTTTACATACCCCATCAATATTGGTCAAACATGTCATATCAATACGTGACATTTCACTCATATGAATTTACTAAACAGCAAAAATAAAGAAAAAAACAACAATCAAATTGCAACTTCTTAAACAAAAAGACCTCCCAAAAACAATTAAGAATTCTCTTATCTATATGCAAAGGATATCTTTAGTCACCCAAAGTATGAATCAGACACACTGCATGGAAACAAATTTTATTTTTGCATAAACTAGCCTACTAATTAGGAGATGTCTATTCATTGCAAAATGGTGAGCTCATTGTTACAGTTTGGACAAACACATTTTTTTTTTTTTTTGGTAGTGAAGAATGAAAATTCAAAAATAGGTAAAATGAATTAAAATTATTATTAAAGTATTATTAAAGATTTTGTGGATTCTAGGGAGAGGCATACTCCTGTCAACTTGTAGAAACGTTGGTACTGTTACATTATGTGGGCACTGCTAAAGAAGTCAACTTTGGTTATTACAAATGAAATAAAATAGGATGAATATATAATACTTTATCAACAAATTTGGGCTATATATTTGCATATTAGGGGGGGGGGGGTTAAAGCATACCATATAACAAATAAGTGACCTATCCTAACCTAGGTACCTTTTTCCAGGGGGAGGGTTAGGGGTTTGACCCCCCCCCAAAAAAAATGTTTGTCTGACTTGTAAAAATGTAACAAAAATGTGTGTAAGTAAATTTTGGTACTTATGTATTATGCAGGCACTGTTATATACTGTATGGCATGACAAATGGGAAATGATAGTCACACAGCAAAACTCATTAAACAGCTATTTCCAAGACCTAAATTGATTGCACAGTATCATTTCTCATGGAGTTTCAATATTTAAACAATTGTTTTTGGGGCTTAGGGGGGGGGGGGGAGGTACCTAAGTTAGGTTACATATGTAATATATGCTATGCTTTACCCCCCCCCCCCTAATGTGCAAATATATAGCCCAAATTTGTTTCTAAACTATTATATATTCATCCTTTTTTATTTTATTTCATTAGCATTAACCAAACTTGACTTCTTTTGTGGTGCCTGCATAATGCATAAGTACCCAAATTTTTTACGCATTTTTTGTGTAGCCCCCCCCCCCAAAAAAAAAAATCCAGAAATCCCTGCCTCCACAGAAGTTTTCCCACAAATAACCTCCCCCTAGTACAAAGTTGCTCCTACAGAAAATTCCTTCTGGAGAATTTATTCCTTGGAGAACTCCCATGGCAAATTTCTCCCATGAGAGATCTCCTTTCCTACAGAGAGTTACTCAAGACAACTTCAACCCAGTAGAAATTTCCACCCAGACAATTCCTCTCATCACGGTTGCAGTGGTAGCTGTCACCTAGTAAAGAGCAAACAACAGCACATAGTAACCAAAACTTTGAAAACATTTTGAAAAAAAACTGCCTACTGAGAAAAAATTGCCATCTGACATTGATTCAGGAATGGTAACTATTATTTAGGTTTGTTTTAAAAGTAAAAGTTTATTCTGAAAAGATGTAAGGTGCTTTCTAAACAAAGCCTGAAACCCCTCAAAAACTGAGTCAGATCAAAATGAAAAGTATACCATTGGAAACAGCATAGTTGAAAACATTGTACAGGGGAATACCAGTTCCCCTCCTTGAATAACAAGGAAAATCACTTTTCTGAATAATTATCTTCTCTGAAAATCAAACTTAAATAACAAATTTGTTAAATTTATGCCAACACATTAAACCTTTTAAAATTTAATGCATTTCATTTGCCAGATGATGAATTAGCAACTGTTGAATGGTATTTTGAAATATAGCTTGGCCAAGAATAAAGCAATTGCTGGACAAAGAACTAATACGTTTCATTTGCCAGATGATAAATAAGCAAACTTTGAAATGGTGTTTTGAAATTTAGCTTGGCCAAGAATAGAGCAATTGCTGGATGAAAATATGTAATATTGCACAATAACTATGTCCAATGAGCTTTTCCTATGTCCAAGTATTAGCAGATTTGTCACCTCTTGGTAAACTTAAAAATAGGTAGTGCTGTACAAACTATTGAATTAATGACCTACTTGTTTAGAAAAGAATTCCAATTCTAACAGTGAAAAAATCAAGTTTCTATGTGGTATAATACAGTAGATTAAATGTCAAAGAGTTTGCAAAGTGATTAAAGTGGCCAACTACCAGTATCTTACCCTATTGAACTTTATGAAGGGATACCCCCAGATGGCTAATTTGACAGTGTATATATATATATATACAAATCTTTAAATTAGCAAACTGGCCAACCAGTATTTTAAGCATAGGAGTCCAGCTGGACATAAGGAAACATATTAAGAAGACAATTCTTACTCCAGAATATGGAGAATAATCCTAGTTAACACATTTAGCAGGGGGAGAGCCTTTATCTTCAATTTTTTCCTTGTTTTTATAGTTTTTCTTAGAAATTCATGAATTCCTTAGAACCTATATATTCACAGAATATATACCTCCACCCCCATAATGTGCCAATATATACCTAGAATTGCATCCTCAATCTAAACATAACATCCATTGGCATCACAAATGAACTTTACTCCCATATTAGCCATGTGGTGGATGTCCCTTTATGAATACTATAGAATAAGGAATCTATTGGAAAACTAGCCTAGCCTACTACTTTTATTCACTCAGCACTTTTCCTGCACAAGGGACCAACCAGAATATAGTTATCAAACATGTTTCCTTTAGAAGTGACTAGCCACTACAGTGCTGGGCTACCCTAACCTTCAAAACAGCTTATGTATAGGCCCTAGGCTATGCCTATCCTAATACTGTTTGCCTATAAAGACAATAGAGGGAATTGGGAGCTGGGACGCTGATGCCACATTAGCATCAATTGCAGCTTATATTAAAAGAGCAAAGTCTAAACAGGTAGCCTACCATAAGATAGAAAAAAACATTGGTCCTAGGCCTATCCTGGGAAGTTAGTACCTGGAGCTATAGCTAGAAATATAGGCAACCTGATGAATAATTATTTCGTTGAAATACAGGACTTTCAAGAAAATAATTCAGGAAAAGGCCACCTTACCTTGAAAAAAAAAAATACATACCCACAAATTTGGAAAATTTGCGGTAAAATTGAAGACAGCGTTGCTCTCCCTTCGATACAAAGTTTCTCAATTTCCCAGCTAAAATTAGATGGGTTAAAACTTTCTCATCACCTTGCAACGCCCACTGGTAATTACTTTTAATTGATTTTACTGAGAACTAGGAAAGATTTATTTGTCAATGGAAGAAGAAATAAACCTAAGAGATTGGCAATTTCAAAACTTGAAATATAATACATGCTTCTTTTGATTTTCTCAGATTAACACAATATCAGCCTCAGACAACTACAATCACTATAAAAGAATCCGCAACAAAAATCTTAAACCGTTTTTGTAGCTGATTGATGACCTCAATATTTCCATTTTAAATCTTGGGCATCCAACCAAATAATATATAAATAAATTATAAAGTGCTATCAAGAACTTAACCACCTGTAGAGTGAGTTGCTAGCGTCAGACTCTATAGAAACACAGAATTAATGATACTATGAAAGGGGGTTTTCTCCCCAGGTTATTATGGTAAGCCCTGACGCCATGACGCCAAAGAAGGCCGTGCCGGCGTGGAGAAAAGTTGGGCAGTGTACCACTGTTATCATTGTCGCGGTATTGCGCTGCTTTTTAACATGACGGCATCAACTTAGCCAGTTCCCCTTTGAGGAAGAAAAAGAAGAACAAAACAAAATTTGATTTCTTGAGGAAGAAAATAATAAAATTAATCTCCAGGACCAAACCCCCCCAACCGATGATCAACAGCCCCCTTCGTAAAAAATAGCAATGACCCTTCCTGTCTCCGTCTAATTTTTTCTTCTGGCCCTTACCCTCCTGGGTCCTGGGTATGTTCCTGAGTAGGGGCGAATATGAAATTTGAAATTTACTGATAAAAAAATAGCACAAGACGATGGAATGAAAGTCTTATTTTTTTACGTCCTGGGGGCCTGGGGGGGATGTACAACATGTTGGACATTGGGACTCAACTTCATATAATTTTCAAATACAAGTTACAAAATGCCATGAGAAAACATACGATCAGCGTACATAACACACAAAATTATCCTTTATCATTTATGGAAATCCGAAAAACATTCTCGAACTTGCTTGCCAACCTGAAAGTAGAGATAGACCTGACACGATTCGCAGAACACTTTCGTTCGCATTTCGCATCCAGGCATCCGGCATCGAGCCAAATTCTTCAGCGTCGCGTCGAAGCGAGGAAGATGCTTTGCATTCAATTTCCTTTCCGGTCCGGATGGCAAAGAGCATCTTTTTCTTCGTTTAGCCGACTGCTCCAGTTTATCTTCATCATTATCGTCTTCACATTCGCCAAAGTCGCCCTCAGTTTATCGCCGAAGATCTTCAACTAAATATTCAGCTACCTGAAATCTGAAGTCGATCAACTGATTGTTGGGTTTGTTTCCTTTGATTGAATCCTGCCTGTAGAGTAGCCAGGCATTCGAAAGAGCCAAATCAATGAAATGGTGAAGAACTCGAACTGGCCACTTTTTTGTCCTGCTGCTGAATCTGTAATAACTCACCATGCGGTCACAGAGATCGACTCCGCCCATGTTCTTGTTGTACTGTCTTACCACAAGAGGACTGGGAATATCTATATATTTTCTTTCAGACTTGTTGTATCTTGACACAGGTGGCTCAGGTTCTTTGCCATAGCAGCTTGAAGCTAGAAAAATGGGCTTGTTGTCGTACCACTGCGTAACGGCTACAACTCGATCTTCTCGCGTGAACGTAAAGGACGTCCCACGTCCAGTTCTCTTTAGTTCACGATCGGTCTTCGCTGGTAGACCTTCAAGTCGATTTTTCATGAGCGTGCCGGTTGCATTTATGCGCTTTTCTGATAATTTTTCGAGCAAAGATATGCTAGTGAAATACCTATCGAAGAAAAGATATGAACCTTCACTTAGATCTTGGCATAGGTGTAGCACAGCGGCACTACTTAGACCTTTAGCTTGTAATTCTGGCACAAAGGTTGTCTTTCCTTGATAGATTACGAAATCATACACCAGACCTGATGAGCCTGCTAAAACAAAGTTCTTCAAGCCAAGAGGATTTGGCTTATTTGGTACGTACTGCTTCAGGCTGCATCACCCAGCAAAGGGAATCATTTGCTCGTCAATACAAACGAATTGTTCTCGCTCAAGCTTGAGACACTCATATCGCACGAAACTCAGCAAGGGGCGCACTTTCCAGAGACGATCATTTCTTTTTGTATCCTCGTCAACCTCGTCATACAAAAGGAACTTCACATTCTGTCTAAGCTTGAAAAACCGATCTCGAGGCATTTTCTCGCAGATGATAGGGACTCGAAATTTCCTGCTCCAAAACATTCGAAGACGAGGAAACTTCAGGTTACTCATGATGATCGAAATGCCAAAGAATACTTTCAGTTCGGAGGCACTAGTGAGCAAAGATTTGTTTGTGGCCTTCTGGTAATGACAATTCATTGCGAAAGCCATTGTTTCAAAAAATGAGTCAGGGAAGTGCTTCAAAAAGTATTCATGTGGCTTCCAGCTTTCCCGTTGACTTGAATATGAGTACAAGGGAATGTATGAATGATGCTCGTTCAAGGTACCTGAACTGGTCCACATTTTGTTGTGGCGGCGATTTTTTCCTGAGCGACTTGTTGATACAGAATCAGTTTTGAATGCTGGAATATACTGCGCTAGTGGGATGTCGTCATTTTCTTCGTCGAATAGGACTGAGAAATCATTGAGATTAGCCCGATCTAGAAAGCCTTGAGACTCTTCTTCACTATCAGAAGACACCTGCATCTGTTGCACACGTGTTGCCAGGTAAACACCACTCAGGGTCGTTTTCGTCTCCGCTATCTTCCAAGTCGCTGATATCGCTGTTTTCAAGCAAAGACAAGGCTTTTTCCAAGGATACTGCAAAAGAAAAAAAACTGTTAGAGCTTTAGACCTCACAGTAGGAAACTTTAGACATACAACAACTCCATTTAAATAGCCTCACTGAAGAAAAAAATGTTAGGATTAAACCGAAAAAGTGGCGAAAATAAAACCCGAAACAGTGGAAAACCGAATAAAAAGAGTTCGTATATGAATAGAATGTTGAGAAAAAAAGGTGTAGAGAAAACAGAATGTAGAGAGCATAGAGACAAATAATTAAAATATATAGATAGATAATTAATTAATATATTATTTATTTATTTATTAAATGAAAAGCCCTACAACTGACTGAGCAAAATATGAAAAAAAGCTAAAGAAAAGAAAAAGATAGCACCAGATAAATATCGACAAAACCAATAAAAATCAAATAAGAACGCAAAATTATAAATAGATCAAGGACAAAATAAGAACTAATCAAACGAAGCAAAAGCCAATTCAAACATACAACATCAACATAACAATTACTTGCAAAAAAACAATTACTTAAAAACTATGTTTAAAATTTAATAGGTTAAAAAGTAAAAATAACAGACATCTTAAATAAAATTGAAATAATAAAATTAAATCTTCCAACCCGTTGGACTTCTAAGGTAAGAACGAATGTACAACCCATTGTACAAGACTGAAAGTCCTTCTGCCAGATGGCAGCAATAATAGTAAATGCGTTAAAAATCAAACCTGTCAATACTTCGGTCTTAGGGTATATCGCCTGATTTTTTTCTATTGTCTAGCCTATCTCTTTATATTTTTTATCTAATTTCTTACCTTTTGATCTTTTTCGTAAGTTGATTTTCTTTATTTCACTTGCTCCTGGTTCGGCCTCCATTACTGTTACTGGACTGAAAAAAATCACAGATGGCAGCAAACGCCTCTTGCAGAAAAGGAGGCAATCTTTAAGTCCCGATTTGCAGTAGGTTGGATGATAAAAATTCGTAAATGAACATACAACCGGTTGGACATCAGGTCCCAGGAGGTTACTGAAGGGTTATTAGATGAACTTCGAAAAATGATTAAAGCCTAATTCAAAAGTATGTTTTATTTAAGTTGATCACTAGAAAAAATGTTGTTTAGTACCTAAAACGGCACTTTTTGATATCATCTCCTGAATGGGAGGAGTAAGAAGTTGGTTAGGCCCCTTAAGAAAGGACTCCACACGTGCTTGCTGAAAGGACTCGTATGATAAGAATATGAACTCGATTGGACAATTCAATGAAAATTCTGTTGCATTGAAGTTTTTAATGTCAAAGATTTCTAGTAGTGAAAATGTATAAAACATCATAGCCCAAAGCAAAAGTGTTCCACTTGCATCATAAAACAGCGCGATTCACACCCCGGTGGTGTCCTTAATTTATTTTTTCAGTTTGTTATTGTTAAATTTTTGTCCCTCTGTCACTCAAGGTTATGCAGACATAGATGGTTTCAATACAAACCAACACTGGGTTCAATCTAGTTTGGCCAGAAAGTAGCAGAAGTTGATTGAGGGTGGGATTGAGTAGAGGGTTTACGGAGGAAGGTTTTTCTGAGGAAATTTTTCAAACTTCTCTGAATCAAAAATAAACCGGATCTTCCTCAAGAGAAAAGTTTGGAACCCCCTCTCTTCACCACTTTATAGGCTAAACTCGGTAGATGGCTAAGAAGCTCTCACATTCTCTTTGATTAAAACTCCTGCGTCTGGTTTTGTTGATTTAAAATAAATTTTTTACTGACTTTTTAGTCAGCCTTGAGAATACCCAAATTCTGCGTGATTTTGAAAATTATAAGTAACATAGCAACTATATCTTCCAAAAAAATTGCAGATATCTACTCTTCATCTGAAGTACTTGTGGCTAGTAGGTTTCAATGTCCAAGTTTCATTAAAACAATTTTCCATCGCCCTGTTCTGTTTCAACTTAACAGGGACTGGTAGAGAGCAGTCAGGCCCTGCATTTGAAAGGGCACTGTACTACCATCAAACTGAAGAAATAAAAATCAAATTTAAAACAAATTGCTTTTGGTGACATAGATAAATTATGAATTATTCACATAATTAAAAAATTATTTATTTTAAGCGCGCATTGCTGGATGAGATTTATTAATGCGTTTATTATCATATAATATATGTAAAAAATATTATGTACCAACGGTGAAAGATGCAGATATAGTGAGAAAAATACTATTTGAAGAAATGGAAGCTTTAAAATCTATTTTTCCTTCAGAATTTTTCAAAAATCCGTTAAAAATATTCAAATTTTTCGGATAATGATACAGCAACGACGTTTCCAAACTTGTTTATTGCTCACCATATATTTTTATTAATTCTAGCAAGGGTTGCTTCTATCGCTAAATCATTTTTCAAGCTAAAACAAAAAAAAACTATTTGAAATCAAGAACGAATGAGGATAGATTAAATAGTTCAGCAATTATTTCAATTGAGGGTAAAAACGCAGGGAAATAGGGTCTTTTTATGATTCGATTTTAAAGCAATTTTAGAAGAATTTACAAAACAAAATTTAGAAATATGTAAATTCATGTATTCATGTTCGGTGATGTAAAATTAAATGTTAAATAAATGTTTTTATATTTTGATCATTTTTAATTTTTGTAGAGATTTACCTGTCTGATGATCCGTGACCATTGATATCTTTTTGTCTTACTCCAATTAGCCAAGGCTCTCAAGTCTTTCTTCAATCCTACAAAGTTGATTTTAGTTCAAATCAAATAAAAAAAAGGGTTTTTCCAACTGAAAGTAAGCAGCAACAATAAAACTTAAAACGAGCGGAAGTTATTCCATATGTGGTGGGGTTTGCCTCCTCCTCAATACCTCGCTCTTTATGCTAAAGTTAACTTTTTGCTCCAATTATTTAAGGGTGACTCCTGAAACTCAAGGACTGTTTAATTAGAATAATAAGCTTTTTTAAAAGTTATAAGAAAAAATTTAGCGTAAAGAGCGAGGTATTGAGGATGTGGCAACCCCCCTCATATATGAAATAATTTCTGTTTGTTTTAAGATTTAATGTTACCCCTTAATTCCAGTTGAAAAAAAACTTGTTTTTTTTAATTTATTTCTGATTGTTTTTCAAATACTGCCCGTAAATCTTGCTCAACCTTCATGAAAAATTCCCTCCCCTCACGGGATACTCCTCCGTGAAAGTCCCTCCCACGCAAAATATACCCCCCGTAAAATCCCCTCCAGGCAAATCCCCTGTAAAATTCCCCCCAGTAATTCCCCTGTAAAATTCCTTCCGAACACTTCCATCCTCGCTGAAAATTCCGTAAAATTTCTTGTGGAAGTTTCATCCTGAAGAATTCTGCTTATCATACTTTCATTTGAAAAAAGACTTCAATTTCTATTCGCTTTGAAATCATTACGAATTCCCCCCCCCCCCCCCCCCCCATTTTCAGAGACATTTTTCCAGGAAATCCGAATTAGCCTCCGGATAATTCCCCCCGGAACAACTCCACGTACAAAATTGAATTGGTAAAGAGAAAGTTAGACAAATAAAAAGAATTTCGTATAGGAATTATGTCAAATTCCCCCAGTATAATAAAATTTCTCCTGGGAAGTTCATCCCCGGAATATTCTCCCTCCTAACTCAAAATTCTTCTTATAAAAACCAACCCAGCAAAAATTTCTCCCCCACAGAAAGTGTCTTTATGCTTCCCAATAACAAAAAGTACACGTAAACAATGGGTAAATTTCATAACTTACAGACCTCTCCCCATGTGTTGTGGGGGGTCATGTTACTCCTAAAGACAAAGCTATTAGATGTTTCAGCTATGCAGAACAAAATAACTATCTCAAAATTTCGGTCGGACAACTCTGGAAAAATAGGGATGAGAGGGGGGCTAGTGACCCTCCTTTTTTGGTCACTTATAACACTTTGATCACTCTACATTTGGGCTCTTTGATACGCTGAATCTGATGGTGTTATTTTCATTAAAACTCTTTGGACTTTTAGGGGGCGTTTCAACTCTTTTTCGAAATCAGGCAATTTTTCTCAGGGTCGTAATTTTTGGCGGGTAAAGGTGAACTTGACGAATTTTACATATTTGGAATCACCGTGAAAATCTAATTGTTTTGATATATCTACCGATATTAAAACTCCATTTTTTAGAATTTTTGTTACTATTGAGCTGAGTCGCTGCTTACATACAGTTCGTTGTTACGAATTGTTTGAAAAAAAAATCAACAGACAAATATATATATATATATATATATATATATATATATATATATATATATATATATATATATATATATATATATATATATATATATATACCTATATATATATATATATATATATATATATATATATATATATATATATATATATATATATATATATATATACATATATATATATATATATATATATATATATATATATATATATATATATACATATATATATATATATATATATATATATATATATATATATATATATATATATATACATATATATATATATATATATATATATATATATATATATATATATATATATATATATATATATATATATATATATACATATATATATATATATATATATATATATATATATATATATATCATATATATATATATATATATATCTATATATATATATATATATATATATATATATATATATATATATATATATATATATATATATATATATATATATATATATATATATATATATATATATATATATATATATATATATATATATATTCTTTTTTTCGCGCGAATTTTAAAGGTCGTGAGAAACAATACGCGATATTGGGTTTCAAAAAACTTAGAAGAACGTGTAGAAAGTCAAAGCAAACATCCTGAAGGGATTTTTTTTTGCTTGAAGCGAGTCTTTTAGTTTTCATCTTTCAGAAAGTTTTAAAACCTTTAATTTTCTCCTTTAAAAGTACATCTCGAAAACGAAAGATGATTAAGGTCCATAGCGCACCACACACGGGCTACTGGAAGTGGGTTTCATTGAGTACAATAACAGGTTTCATAAAAATACGGACATGGACGGAAACTACCGCTACCGCATGCTGAAAAGCAAAAGGTCAAAATTAAAAAAAAACTCTTGATCCTGCAGACTGTTGAGTATTGTTGCTTGTGCACCCTGTTCATCAAATTTACGTTTGCCAATATGTAATACATTCTCTCAGGTTGTTCATTGACAAGGATGCCCGCAGAAAATTTTTCGGGGGGGGGGGTAGATACCAGAATAGCGGAGATTGGAGGAGAAATAAATTTGTGGTAAAAGTAACAAAGAAGTATATCGCTGATCAGTTAAGGATCACTTTTGAGTTTTAACCAGTTAGCTACTGTGTCAAACTCGTTGACAAGCTATTGTCAATATAGAACCAATGAAACAAGACAAATTTCAATAATGCCCTGTTCGGCATTTTCACTGCATTAAATACTGTCGATTAAGCAGCTATGGATCTGGGTAAAAGCTTTTGCAAAAGTTCGAGAATATGTCGTATTGAGCCGGTTACAATCTTGAGAAGGATTTCAAATTTTAGACTGTACTAGGACAATTTTCCCTATTTTATTATCATTATAGTGACCTGAGTACAGAGGCAAAAAAAGACAGATATACAAATGACAAAACTTATTATTTACATTCAAAATAAAACAAAATTCAGGAAGATTTCAAACGGCGAGGATTCATGGCAAATAAATTTATTACTTTTTCAGTTTTTACTTTTTCTTTATAGACAGATAAGAGGCATAATCCACTAAGACGGTCGTCTGACATCTTACTTCTCGTCGCTATATATTTGCACATAAGAGGGGGGGGGGGTTAAAGTATTTTGATAGTTTGAAGTCAGAAAACAATTCTTTCTAGGTATATGGCCACTAAAAAATTAAAGAAGAATAGCGATGTATCTGGAAATTTTGTTAACTAAAAAAAAAAAAAAAAAAAAAAAAAAAAAAAAAAAAAAAGTATAAAGTAAATGTAATGTTTCATTTAGGTGCTTCTTCCATGCGTTAAATGGTTTTTTTTTCAATGACCATTTTTTTTTTATGATCGCTGATCGAAGTTTATGTTATTTGTTCCTTTCATTTATGTTATTTTACTGTGTTCATGGCCGTATGTTTGGCATTAAAATACACTTATCTATCTACCTTTCTAATATACAGAATAATTGTACCAAACACACTTTGCATGCAGACCCGCTATAATTTACCCCTCCCCCCTCCTAATGTGCAAATCTATAACCCAAATTTATTTCTGAAGTAACGAAAAAACTAACGAAAAAACCGGTGTGTTTTAGAATTTTACACAGAGTAAACTTGAGTGAGTGACGCGTAATACACAAGTACCAAAATTCCTTCCCCCAACGGACATAAAAAAAATAAAACTTAAATAAATTCTTAAACTTGGAAAGCCTTTTTTCCACGGGGGGGGGGGGTATTTTCCGGAAGGTATTTTCCAAGGGGGTAATCACCGGGGGGGGGGGGTAAACGCCTGCCACCAGACTGATCATGATACCCTTAGACTGATCATATTTCAAACAGTGAGTGGTTCAAAAATGTGATTCTATACCGGTATAAAAAAAACAAGAGTTTTACTATAAAAAAGAATGGTTAATATTTTACTAATATTTTTACTAATTACAATTAATTTTACTATTCAATTTAAGCCATTAATTTGTAATTTATTTAGAATTATTTGTTGATTAATTATTAATTATTTGTTGATTTATTAAAAGATCAATATTCACAAATAATTCACAAATTCTGGTATCTTGACTAAATTCCCGTTCAGGTTTAAGCTTAAAGTTAAGTTTTATTGTTATGAAAGAAAAGCAAGCAGAATTCCTAATAGGATAAGACCTTATAGGATCCAACCAATGGAACAGACACAGGATGATCATTATAGACTTAAGCAAAATTAGAATCTTACCCCTTAACTAGGATTATATTTTGAAACTAAAGAAAAGAATACAAAAATTAGACTTACGTTTTTAACTTGACAAAATATGAGCAAAAACCAAGACCAAACTGACTCCTGGTAGGGCACGACGTTGTATATATATATATATATATATATATATATATATATATATATATATATATATATATATATATATATATATATATATATATATATTATATATATATATATATATATATATATATATATAATATATATATATATATATATATATATATATATATATATATATATATATATATATATATATATATATATATATATATATATATATATATATATATATATATATATATATATAAAACTTTCTTTGTTTATTAATTCCAAAATGCAGTAAGCTTTATCAAGCTTGTCGCACAATTGCTAGGGTATAAGAATGCCCTTGAGAGTATTTACTCTACACCCTAAATCGGGTTCCAGTTTCGGTCTCCTTTAGATAGATAAATAATTACCTATATTGAGTTAATCTAAGATCTAAGAATTGAATTGAATTCTGAATTGATTCTAAACAAGTTTCATAGCTGTTCTTAAAGATAGAACAAAAAAAAGAAATTTTTTTTCTTTGATTAGTTGTTACACTTCTATTTTCTTCCTACTCTGGTCTAAATTCCAGGGGGGGGGGCATGGCCCCCCTGCCCCCCCTCCCCTGTGGGAACCCATGTTAATGGATTTATCAGATTTGAAAAATAGCTCACTTGGAGATTTTTCAATAGGTTTGAAACTCTTTCTGATAGAAAGAAATCCGCGTCAACTAGCACGCCGGAGGAAAATCTGCGGCATGCCACCATTTTTCCTTAGGTTCAGCTATTTGCCACCGAAAAGAAAACTGGGGTTGTGGCCAGAGGATTTATCCTAAAGCTGCACAGACTAGGAAACCACCTGTGCGCCACTGACAATTCCCATATTGACTTCATAATTTGTTGGCCATCTCACAAGATTTTGTGGTCGTATCCACTAATAAAATTAAATCAATTTAACAGACTTATTTTGAAAATGTTGCGCAAGAAATCGAACTTCGCCATATAAAGAAAATAAAACTGAAACGTTAAAGTAACATAAGAAAGAAAAATTTGTCATACTTCATCATTTTTTTTCTGCTGTTTCTTCTTGTAGCCTAGCTTTTTTCAAACAACCTTCTACAAATTTGCAGTTGGAACCTAAACCATTTTAAAACTTTCTGCACGAACCAAAAAGTCAAAGAATCCCACAGCTTCAAATGTCGAAATGTAGAGCTGCTTGTCAAGGTGATCCTCGAGTAGCTATATGTCAAAAATTCTATATGATAGATTTTTCACAATATCTTACGGTAGTCTAGTTGAAAGTAGAAAGTTTAACAAAAGTATCCCAAACATAAATTTTCACTGAGAAGCTGTCTTCAAGCTACTATCTCTATTACAAACTTTGGAGGGGGCTCATCATTTAGAAATCTAAAGTTTCAGTATCCTTTTAAAGATTTAACCTGCTTTTCAACTCGGCGCTACCGATCGGATTGTTACCAACTGCAATGTTTGAAAACATTCTTATTCCAGTTCAACGGTCCTTGTATTTCAGCAATTGTTTTAAAAAATTGTGAAAAAAATTCCGGCTTTAACATAAAGAGTGAGGTTTTGAGGATGGGGTAGCCTCCCTCGTATACGGAATAATTTCTGTTTGTTTTAAGTTTTAATGTTACTCCTTACTTTCAGTTGAAAAAACCTTTTTTTTTTAATTTAATTTCTAATTGTTTTTCAAATCATACGCAGGCTTAACCAAGATATGAAGTGGGCTACCAGCCCAATAAACCAAATATTTTTAGCTGTCAAAGTGTATGTGCCAACAACTGCAAATTGGTTGGTAACTTCTCGCTTTTCCACTTTTCTGCTTGAGAGTTCAAATACTGGACTATAAGCATAATTTTGGGCAAGATTTGAATATTTACTCCAAAATTTTGAATGAAGAGTAGTTTTGTTGAATAAGTTCTTAATAATTTTACGAAACAAATACGAGTGGAATTAATTCTAAAGAAGAAGCGGGGAAGGCTGGACTTAGAAATTGACATACAATACCCAGGGTCGTAATCAGGACTTTTGTATTGGGACAGGGGTATTTTTGGGCTAGGGTGGGGGATTACAAAACACTTTAAAAAGCGCATCCGAACTGTGTTTTTATGCATTCTTATTACGCTTTTACAAGTCAGACAAACATTTCGAGGGAGGGGGGTCAAACCCCCTAACCTCTCTCCTGAATACGGCCTTGATAATCTATCTTGATTCCCGGGATATTTCTGGTCTACGTTGTTATCATGAAAGTAATGAGCAACAGCAAACTCCGAAATGACCATAATTTATTCTGTATAGGAGGGCTGTTCCTTCTTCATCCCCAATCTTTCCCTGATGGAAGTACAAATTCAGGGTATGCTCATTCCATCGGAAATTGAGAGTTCTAGTCTTTTTTTAAAATCGAAAGTATCGGAGACCAACCAATCTCTGTCATAGAACCATTTTGATATATGGTCCTTTTTAATATCTGAAAGTGATCACACATCCATCATCTTCCTTTGATAAAAAAATACACGTTTTCAAACATTGGTAGACGAGAGCTTTAAACCCCTAAAATAGAGATCTCTGACTGCTTTGTGGTTAGGGAGGAGGGCAGATGCCTCAAAGGGTGTATTTCAATACCAAAACATCCTCCCTCGTCAAGCCTTAAGGTAAATACATAATTAGTTATGAACACGAGCGGGGGAGGGAAGTAGAAAATCATATTTAATCCCTCTTGATTTCTGGGAACATTTCTCTACGTTGTTATTATGAAAGTAAAGAGTAACATTAAACCCGAATATGAGAATTTTTCCGTATAGGAGAGCGGCTGTCCCTTCTTCATCCCCACTTCTGCCTGATGGTCGTAGAAACTCTAAACTCTTTTTCTTATGTGGTCCTTTTGTTTTCCCTCAGGACATAGGATTGACATTTTGAGGTACCTATTTTGTACTTCCTCTTTGGCTGCTCAATTTTGCGCATGAGAGAATTTTCCGCGGGGGGATGCCGGCTTCCGAATGTTCAATGATATCTGCAATAGCCATGGAAATAGCTAGTGAAACTGTTATGATGATTGCGCGTAAATAAATTCTTAGGCCAACACTGCCTTCCTATTTAAAAAATTAAATAAATTTTAACTAAGAAAATGCACCTACAAAACGAAATTTAATAGTAAAAAATCCTTTATGTAAATGCTTCTATATGTGAAGCCAAAATATTCGGATTTTCCAGTTATTAAAACTTTGTTAGTTTTATTCTTTTGTTTACTGTCTCGTTTAAAATATTTTACCTGTTTTTCTATATCCTCATTTGTTGAATTTTAATATTTGGTTGAAACTTAAAAAACTAAAAAATTCAGGATTTTTTTATATACAAGATTCAAAGTTTTAACGATAAAGACTTACATATGCAGTTAAGGGGTTTTCGTTTTTCGAGCATCAAATTCAAACAAAAAGTAAAGATGGGTGAAAAATCAAAGGATAAGCTAAAAGAAAATATAGCACCAAACAAATTCAGAAAGCAGTCTTTCCTCTGAAGATTTAGCTGTCTTTGGAAATGAATAGATGATTAGTGGACGAAAAGAATGGTCAAATTTAAAAAAATGGTGTCGCTTATTCATTTTCATGCTTCAATGTGGCAACACTGACAAGAACACGATACTGCACTAAAAACAATGATAATTCTGAAAAGATCCAAAAGGAAGATCTTAAAATACTTCAGTTATCAGATAAGAGCACCTAAGATGGGTCCAGCAGGGAGGGGAGGATTTTATTTTAATGTATTTGGTGCTTTAAGAAAAGAGCAAAGAGCAATAAAATAGATAAAGAAAATACTTTAAGAAAAGATAATAAAAGAGATAAAACAATAAATGAGCAAAGAGTATTACTCTTTAAAAAGAATAAAGAGCAATTTAACTTATGAGAGTGGAAGCTGGCGCTAGTGCCGACAAAAAGTTATCAACGTCATCTAGCATTTAACGACACTTGTTTTTTCAGTGTAATAATAAAAAAAATAATTTAGTTAGTGTAATTGGTACAGATAGGGTAGTAATAAGTGTCTAATGTCAGTTCCTGATATTCAAAACATCAATTATCGCCAAGCACTAGATGGCACACGTGGTTTTTTCTCCAACGCTAGCGCAATCTTCTACTCTAGCAAGATACCCATACTCATTGGAAAAGAGTATATAGTGTTACATCAGCTTCAATTTACATTGAAAGTTCCATGTTTTATGCTTGTTTATCAATCACAATTCTATTTTAAAACCACTAGATTAGACGAATGATTATTCAATCTTGTTGGATTCTTAGCAGCGAATTCTATTTTCTGTAGATAATAGCTAATTATATAATTATATAATTATAGATTATTAGAAATTCCATCTATAGATTCTTAGAACTATAGATACCGTTGACAAACAATAATTATTTATATGAAAACATATGAAGAGCATGTTGCAAGTTGTTCTGGATTATTTATTAAAAAAAAAATTAAAATGCTATAATTTACATTATTCAGAATTTGTCATGCATTAATTTTGTTAGCTTGCTGTGGATAACGAAGGGTTATAACACATGAAAATTCAAAAGAAAAACTAGAACACATAGTAAAACTTCACAACCATACAAAAATTATATCAATGGTGAATATCAGCGACCCATATATTTGCATTGATTGGGCACAACCATTTTCTCACACAGCACTTCGCAATTTTTCCATTCAAATAAAATACTGAGCATTTTCGTTGATGGATCCTTGTGAAACAACACGATCTTCATTAGCTGAGAAGCTCGATATTGGAAAATCACAGAAGACGTTTGGCACTTTGACTAGAAGACTGAACACTTTGCTGTCTCTCAGTGTAGGAACTGAAAGAAAAAAGAAAGCATTAAAATTTATTCCTATTCCGTGCTTTCAATGCCAGAACATTTGGGACCAAAGGGGCGCTCGAATTGGAATCATGCAAGGAATTTCCGTCGTCATAACTGGACGACAAAAGCTGACTCATGACCAGAGCAAAACTATGGAGAGGCCAAAAATCAAGTTCCAGCTTATGGCCCATTCTTCAGGAATGTCAAGATTATTCCCGTAATTTAAAATATGTTTGACCCTAATTTATAATTTAAAAAACGATCCAACTACTGTTTGTTTTTTTACGAAGTTGGTCGCTTGATCGATTGCAATGTGCCTCATCACATTCATCATAAGTTGATGTCTTTTCTTCTATCATTTACACCCCAGAAATGCTGAACAGCCCGTCCCCCTAAACTAAAATTAGTAATTTTTCAAAAGAATACATAACTATTTACAACTAATATAGTCGGAATGGTATACGACAAAATCCGAAAGGCGATTTCTAGTACCAGACATCGACGAAGGTTTATAGAGTCCAAAGCATGTAGACTTGAAGAAAGTTTCCCTGAATTTACCATACTTTTGATATGACAAGATACAATGTATATTGTCAAAAAACCAACAGGTCGATGTCAACATGCAATATAATAACAACTATTAGCAAATAAATGAGCAATACAAAGGCATAAAAAAATATTACCAAAGAGAAATAATACCCAACAATTTTTACTGTGATGCACGCTCACTCTGGAAAATCTTCCCAGTCACTAAGAAACATAACATTCACCACCAATCACTGTTAAATCGCACTATTTAACATATTTCACACTTCCACAGACATTATTTTTAAATCATTCAATATTTCGCACTTGGACATCAATTGGAACATAATTTCATTTATACATCCACACACTGGACATGATCATAGACTTTCATTTTTAGTAACCTTGTCAATATACTTTCCTCTTTCACTACATAATTCGTGTTCCTTTGCGTATTTTATATGTCTCAAATACGAAATAAGTTCCTCACAGTCACCTTTCCCTTAAACTCCTTTACACCTTTCCCTTAAACCTGACATCTACATTGCAGTAGCAGGAGCTGAGTGGCGGCACCTTAAGAATTTGATTACATTTTGATATTTAGGTTTGTTCCATCAGAATCGTAGCACAGAATGAACTTACAGTTCAGTAAATTTAAAGTTTCAACTTAAATTATTAAAATGAAATTACTTGTAGCTACAGAATCCGTCAAAGATGAAAGTGAAATCTAGTTCCCGGTACAATATGATATTTGTGTGTGCGTTGACCTTGAACCTTAAAGTACACCTGAAATGTGTTTTTAAATGTGTTCTTAACCTGGAAGATAATTTTTGTCAGATATAAATACATAAACAAAACTTCATTTCAATCCGTAAACACGTAATTTGGATCTGCCCGTGTGGACCACGTGAGGGGAGTGGTGCTCATATTGTGGAGTAGTTCTAAAATCTTTAGGTCCTCACCACACCGCCCAAGACGAGTGGGTCAATGTCTTTCAAAATAGATTTAGGAGAACAAAACTGTAGAAAACTCTTCTAACTGGAATGTACTTAGTTAATTAATTGTAATTAAGAAATAAAGAGATAAGAATAACTTACAATTAACCCGCGTTACCGTCCAGTAAGCGTCACTTGGAGAGGCTCATTCATCGTTGCTAATAATCTCATTTTGTACTGAATATATTCATGATTATCACAAGTTATTCGGTAAGATTCCAACACCTGGAAGAAATTCATAGAAGATGAACTAATGAAGATTGTGAACTGAAATGAACCGATATGAGCTAAGAAAGATTCATAGAAGAAAACTTAAAGAATAAAAGGCACAGAAGTGAATTAGTGTTTTTATTAACGTTTTGTATTTTACAAATTGCGCATTTGTTTTAAAGTTTGTGTTAATAGTGAATTGACGTTTTGTAAGTACCAAAATTTGAAAAGTACTGCGATAATGTATCGTCCGAGCCTCAGCATCACGCACTTGGCGATAAAACAAAATGACCCATGATTACACCGCCAACAATTCTACTGTGCGTAATTTGGCTATCTCGACGGGGTTCAACTTTCAAGCCTAATCTTTGTATTTAACCAATCAGAGAGAATATTTAAGGCAACTTTTAATTAGATAAATGGTAAATCTGAAAATTAGATCTCAAACGATTAAGCTGAATCTAGCAAAAGACACACGGGCATAGTATTAATAGAAATACGTGAAAAATAAATAAATTGCTATTTTTAGGTTTATCAAACCAAGTTCTCGTGGTTCAAATTTTCCACTTCTGTAGCACAAGTGTGACCAAAGAATAACATGGATCCTTCATAAGTCTTAGTTTTTTGTTTTTTTATTATTATTTATCAACAGGCGTCATTGTAGCGTGTATTCGGTTTCATGCAATCCATGCCATGTTACAATATATTAAATTCCAAAAATATATTTTCGTAGCCTTTTTTATATCAACTATATTCAATGAAATTTCCTTTATACAAAACAAATCAAATTCTCACACTTTAGTTAATCTATAAAATTTTTCGAAAATCTGAAGTCAACTGCACGTCCATACCACCTTAAGCATATGAAACTAAATACTGCTGAAGGTTTACTTATCAGCCCCAGAAACGTCCACACGGTTTCTGGAGCCCATGCGGGGCCCATAGATCCTGATTTTGTTGTCAAGTAAATTTTCTTTATACTAAACATACAGGATTAAGCTCATTTATTCCATAAAAATTAGCACGAAAATTAGCCCACCAATTATCGAATTAAGATTCGTAATTAGCACTCATATTTGGCATAAATTTCTTACAAAGCTCAAACATTAGGAAGACCCGCAAAATATGTAGGTAGGTAGGTATGTACACACCTAATATGTATGTACATATTGTACATACAATATGTATGTATGTACACTAATATGTATGTACACACCATAAAATAACATACCAATTAACAAAATTAGGATGAAATATGTCTCTTAGAAGGACAATGCTTTAAGATCCAGAAAAACGTATAACATAAACATAATCAACAATTCTTCAATTACTCAAATTTGTCTACTTTGGAAAGGCTGCTGAGAAGGAGGCTGAAGGCTGCTGAGAAGGCTGCTGAGGCTGATGCCTTTTAACGGCTCTTCTTTCCTAATTTTAAAATTCAACTATCGATTTATCAGACTTTGCCCTGACGTAATATTATCAGTATCGTATCATATCTAAACTAAAATAAGCAAGGTTTTACGTTCTAAGGGCAAATTTCTCTTATACTCAGTATGTAGCTTCGTCTTGTAATTTAGCAATTTCACCTCCCTTTCTAGTTAGATGCAGCTAAACATAGCCGAAGATGAAAGATTTTTTTTTCTTCTTTCATAAATAAAAAAGAAGATATCGTTTAACAACGGTGGCTATTCGCAACTCCCCCACCCCCTAAAAAGTTAGCGCTAGATCAAAACCGAAGCAATCCCATACGCTTGGGTGACATGTAACTTGAGTTTTTTTTTATGTTGGTTTAAGTACAGCTATGCTAAGTGGGTCAAAAAAGTCTCTTTAATAGGACTAAAATGACCCATCTAGGAGTGGGGCGGCGTATAAAGAGAGATTACCATTTAAAAAAAAAGCCATTAAAAAAAAAGTTAAGGCCATTAAAAAAAATTAAAGACATTAAAGCGATTTAAAGAAATTATAGAAAAAAACAAAGCCATAAAGCCATTAAAAAATTAAAGCCGTTTAAAGCCATTAAAAAATTAAAGCCATTAAAGCCATTAAAAAAAGTAAAGCCATTAAAGCCGTTTAAAGCCATTAAAAAATGTAAGCCATTAAAGCAATTTAAAGCCATTAAAAAAAAATTAAGCCATTTAAAGCCATTAAAAAAAAAAAAAAAAAAATGGATGGAATCTTCCACGTTGAATTTAAAGATTCCTTTTTTCCTTTTGGGCAAGTGTCATTTATAAAGGAAGTAGCCTAAGCATTTGGACTTGCTCCTCGCTTGGTACTCTTTTACGAGGTTATGGAGCCTTACGGTGGACAATGATACAATGATACAATTATTTCATTTTGAGTTTTTTTTGGGCGAGATATTTTACGTTTCCGTTCCAAACAAGACTAGATTGAAGCTAAGTCCTATTTGAAGATACTATACTTTGTCAAGAGAAAAAGACCAAGCGAGATCAATACGTGAATTCTGGCTCACCCATCGGATAGAAACCAAAATCTTCCACCATTTTTTTTTTTTTTTTACGAGTTCCACTTAAAAAAACAAAAACACTAAATACATATCTGAAAAAAATAAATAATAGTCAATTTTGGACAGCACATAACACGAAGCTTTTATACAAATAAAAGAAGTTATACGGAATGAGTCATTTTTTGAAGCAATTAAAATGAAACTTAGGCGAATATTTTCGTTCTATGAGTAATAGCCGTGTTCAGCAAAATATAAGGCAAAACAAATAGAAGCAAAATAATGAAGATATAAAAATAACTAAAAAACTTCGATAAAAAGAAGACTAAACTGTTATTATTATTTAAATTTTTTTGTTTGTTAAAAGAGTTCGTATTTCAAGAGCTTTTTTTTGTATGATAAAAAGGTATAACAGTCTTTGTCGTTACTTCCGTCAAGAAGCTTTCGTTATCTTGCCGAGCAGATTAGAAGCGAAGTTCTAATAATGATATGGAAGGAAAGTGAATCGAGTATTCTCCAATAGGCATTTTGTTTTTCCTTGGCGCCATAAAAGCTGGCAGCCGAAGCGAGGGTTTCTTTCAGTCAGAAACTAGCTAAAAGAAAAGTTGCAAAGAAAAGTATTGTAACAGTTTCAGACACCTTAAACTTAATTCTTTTCGCAAGATATGATGCCAAAAATACACGAATTTCTATAAGTTCTGGAATCTTATAGACAACTGAAGTGCCAAGGGTATTGAAATAAAAACATTTTCTGGCCCTCTCTGGACCAATCTTAGGTCTATTCACATCTGAAACCCCGGAGTTTTTAAGATTTTTCTTCTGATTGTTTCAGAAAGGTCAAGTTTTTAGGGCAATATCACAATTTTATCAGTATTGCCTCGCCGAACCATGAAAATTAATCATCAAAAGTACTTAGTTAAATTTGTCAGCGCTTTTCGTACGTAAAATTCATGTAACAAGATTCTATTAATTCATAAAGACAAATATACCTTCAAAGAAAGTTGCATATTCTTAAACTGATTGGTGTCATATACTTTTAGCTTAGTTTTTGCTGATTTTCACTTTAACGTTTTTCAATTTTCGTCAGTGTTGCCACGTTTAGCCGTGAAAATAGATCAGTTAAACTGAATAGTTAAATTTGAAAACACATTTCGTCAGTAATAGCTCAAACCTTAAAAGTTTGTTGGTTCCACACCTTCAATGGAAACCTTTAGCTTAGTTTTTGCCGATTTTCACTTTTTTTCGATTTGGCACCCGCTATTCCAAAAACTGCACAACTGCATATGGAGGTCTAGATATATGTAGTTGTGTAAGTTGAGTGCAATTCAAACAATCAAATTCCATTTTCACTATCCTTGGTACTTTGAGGAAGGGCCCACTATTTTTTTTTATCAAACTTGAATGTTATTTAAAAAAAAGGCAAAATTGACACTTGTAAACTCGTAGAAGAAATTTAAACTAAACAGTCTACCTTATATTTCGTAGTATGTTGACATTATAAACATGCTAGATAAAACATTTCGAAAATTTTTAAATTCAAAATAATTTTGACACTATTTATTTTAATTAAACGTTTGCAAAAAGTCTCAATTAAGCAGTAAAAAAAAATGTATTTCTAAATATTTAATATAATCTATTTTACAATTATATTTTACAAATATTTTACAAATACTCAATATAATTCTATTTTTTCCTTAATATTTAATTAAACTGTAATTTTAATTTCAAATTAAACATTCCGAATAAATTTAAATGATAAAGAATCCTGGCATTTAGAAACATTGTGACAGTCTTCTTGGCAATGAAAAGACACATAGCTACGATTCAGTTACACAAGACCTCCTTACGTCATATGAAGAATTGTTGTGTAATACATCGTTCAAAATAAATAAAATTCACAGTTCTCAATAGATTCTTTGTTTCATTTTCAAAAAAACATGAAGAAGCATTACATGAATATGATAAAAGAAAATCTAAAAAAATTTTGAAAATCAAAAAATCTATCAATTTTATGAGCTTTTTGGAGGTCGATCTGACAAATTCCATAGACAAATAGAAAAGAAAATTGCGTTTGAATTTTGTCCTAAGTTTTGGCCGATTCTTAAAAAAAAAAAAAATAAAAAATAAAAAAAAATAAAGATTCACAGCTGGTTTTGAGTACCAAATTAATTATATAACTGGAAAATTTCCGCATTAGATACATTAGAGATGCATTTGACGCCTAATCATCATTCGATGAATATGATGAAAGAATCTACATCGATCGTGAACTGTTTGGAGAACGATATGATCAAATCTGTAAACAAAATGAAAGGAAATTGAGTTTAATTCTATGCTTGGTCATGAGACGTGCTTGAAACGTTCAGAGGCCAACCTGAACAAGTCTAAAAAAAAATCGAAAAGCAGAATTCAAAATCGTTTTTCTTTTTTATTATTCAGCGTTTTGAATTTTAAACGCTTTTGAAATTCAAACATTTTCGAATTTCAGAGATTCAAAAACGTTCAGACACCAAGACTAAAATAAAAAAAAAGAAGGTTCACAGCTGGTTTTGACTTTAGAGTACCAAACCAATTATTTGTTCGTAACATTTTCCACATTAGATGCATTAGAGCAACATTAGACGAAGACGATGAAAGATTTCATATCGATTTGAGGACCGTTTGGAGGGCGGTCTGACCAAATCGACAAACAAAGAGGAGAAAAAATTGAGTTTGAATTCTATCCTTAGTCTTGAGGTTCAGTCGAAACGCTTAGAGGCCAAACCTGACCAAGTAAAAAAAAAAAATGAAAAAGAAGAATTCCAAAACTTTTTTTTTTTTAATTCAACGTTATGAATTCAACATTTTTTTTTTCAAATTTAAACCCTTTGGAATTTGAAAAATTAAACACGTTCAGAGATCAGACTGACCAAATCGAAAAAAAATCAAAACGAAGAATCACAGTCGGTCTTGATTTAGGGTACCAAATGAATTATCTATTTGAAAGATTTTCCAAACTTAATTGCGTTTGTTAATATGATCAAGCATGGAAAATGATCTTCAGTACGGTTTAGACTTGGCCTAACCAAATTGGCCCTTACAAAAAATTACTTAGCGCTTGACGGCTAATAAGTTTCTTCAGACCCGGTACTATTTTCATTGCATTATTGCATTGTCTGATCAAGGCCGTATTGAGGGGGAAGGGGGTTAGGGGGTTTGAATTCCTCTGAAATGTCCGACTTGATCAGACAATAGAAGAAGAAATATTGAAAATTTCATATAAATCACACAAATAAGCGTCTACATTTAGGCTATAATAGTGAATACTTATTTAAATATTTTGCTTGGTAAAAGAATAAGGGTTAGACAAAATATATTCGTCGAAGCCTCACTTATCAAAAATAAAAAAAAATACTTAGGAACATGATTTCTCAGCTCCACGTCTGATTAATTTAGTTATTTGCTATGAAAAATTGGTGTAAAGTCAAAAAGGTGAAATTCTTGTGAGCTGAACAAACTTTAATGTGCGCGATTTCATAAAAAAAACTTTATCAACTTTGATAACGCCGTGGAGGACCGGCATAAGACGTATGAAAAAACGTTCAAGCTCTTGCACGAATTTCAGCAAAGAAACACTTCGTCCTATTCGCATGTCGAATTGGTGATTAAAAAATTGGTGGGCAACAGTCAGAGACGACCTCGATACGATTGGTGGATTTCGGAAGTTCGGCAGAAAGTGGGAGAGCAGCTGGCTCCGGTTTGCCGAGGAGCTGGCACGAGATCGCGAAAAATGGGGGTCAACCATAAGGAATCTTCTAGATGTCGGGTGAGGCATTCACGTCTGGTCCCGCAACAAGTAAATTCGCCTGTCGAAAGACCCATGGCGAGCTGTATCAAAAACTAAGGGGATCTTAATTACGGAAAACTTTTATTTAAGGATTTTCATTAAGAGGGTTTAAATTGGTTCCAGGGAATCTTGTTGACGACCTTAAAGAATTTGTATGTTAAATGTACACCATTTGGAGATCACGTGATAAACAAACCGATAAATTGTTTAAATAGGAGAAAGGGAATAAACATGCGAATTTACCACTGAAACAAAAAAAAACATTTTTTTAAACATTTTGGTTTTGAGCCCCTTCTAAATCAAAGACTTCAAATTCGTGACACCAATTCACGAAGATAAAGGGAGGGAGCGAGGATATTTTTCAATTTTTGAACTAAAGATACAAAAAAGCGCTTTTGAGACTCAAGGAGGAGGTGAGGGCTTTTTTGCTTTTTTTTATTTAAAAAAAACATCAAAATTTATTTTCAAAATCTATGGACTCCTCGGTGCCTTCTTCCCCAAATTGGAGCTAAAACTCTGAAACAAAGTACCTCATTGGTACCTTAACAATTAGCCTTTACAATAGAAACAAACAAGTTAGGGATACTCACTTTACTTAAAAGCAGATACATTTGGGTGAGTGCCAAATGTTTCCCAACACAATTCCGTGTGCTATGCCCAAAGGGCATTGATGCCAGGGGATGACTAACACCAACTTGCTTGTTCGAGTCTCTACGTCCCCATCTCTCAGGCCAAAATCGAGTCGGTTGTGAAAAGAACCTCTCATCACGTCCACTTGTGTACGTAGACATGAAGACCAATGTCTGAAACAGTTTACTATAACAAAGGGCTTTTAGCAGATTAAGAAATAATTAGTAATGGTTAAATAGAAGAAAGTTCCAAAGCTACACTAAGTTTAAGCCAACTTCAAATTGTTAACTATAAAAAAAATTCAATATTAAACATTAACAATTAATATCAAATATTAGTTGTTATTTTGCTACTTAGAAAATATAGCCTACTATTTTTTCATGTTATATTATAGTATTTAGAAACCATTCAAAAGTTACTAGTTCAGTTGAAATTTACTTTTTGGGGATTGTTCGATTTCAAATGTTACCTTTCAAATAGATACTAATACTGCTACTACTGACAGCTGATTGCAACACCAAGCCCCTTGAGGTGGACACAGTTATGAAACACTTCCCCACTCAAATCTATTCAAAGCTCCTCTCTTTACTCCTTTCCATAAATTTTACATTTCAAAATAGAAGTTTCACATTCATCTTGCCATCGTATTGGAGTAACATAAGATGCGATGCACAATTCCACTCCTTATAGAAATTTTGCACACAAACGGGCTAACGTTTCAGTGAGAAAAAAAAAAAAAAAAAAAAAAAAATCAGGTAGCGTTTACGTGTTGTCACGCTATTGGCTATTCAGAACAGGACCTGAAGGGTGTGGTAAGATGAGGTCTATTTATATTACACGTATTAACTTCAGCGTTGCCAATTAGACGCAGATTACATGTAGTAATATCTATCAAAGAGACTCCCTTACACAGATTTCTTACGTAAATTTTCCATAAATGGTAAGTAAAAAACAAATGAAATTTAAATAATTGAAATCGACTTGAAAAGAATAATCTTTACAAGTATGGAAATAAAATCATAACTAAATAATAAAATGTTCATAAAATTCTGAAACTTTAGACTTCTACAGGCAAACCATGTTTTGTACCAATAGGCTTCAAATTTCAATTTTTCGCGTGTATTTATTTTATCAAAAAAAGAGGAAAAATCCAGAAGGGCATAATCGCTTTCAGATTTTTTTTTTCTTTGTAACCTGATTCTCTAGATACGAGAAATTTTTATACAAAAAAAAAGAAAATTAGAAGCTATGCAGACTTTTTACCAAGAAAATGCAGAGAAGGTACTGCGCTGAACAGACAGCTCAAAAATTATTTGATTTTCATATTTCGATATTACTGATTCGATATTTGAGTTCAAGTTTGATATTTGTGGTTGCTAAAAAATGTTTTATCCTTTGCTTGAAAAGATAACATTTCTTGAACTTTTTTTAGTAGAATTTCTTTTAGTAACATGAATGGTACTGCAAGTAATGCAGCCTTACCCTTGCATCACCTAGAGTATACTAATGATAAGAAACAGACCGACGAGCAAAAAGATGAGCTGAAAGATTTGCTCATCATGCTCATCAGTATGATGAGCAAAAAGACGAAACCAAGAAAAGATAAAGGAGCAAAATAAGAATGAAAAGAAAACTTCCGGTGGGAGCTTTTTAAAAAACCTGATATTTTATAGGACATGACATCTTCCTAAGTACAAAAGGAAAATGTTAAAATAATACCACTAAAGTACCTCTAAATTTCTGAAACAAAAACTAAACGAGTCATTTATGATGCTTAATCAAAGGACGTTTAACCGCTTGACTGACTATTAGGTTTACACAGCCCCTTAGAAATTTACAAAAACAATAATAATACTAATAATAGAAACACCCCAAATTGATTTTTTGGAATCAACTTGACTAAGTCAACGATAAAATTTACTTCTTCTACACCATCCCTATGCTTGAAAAAGTAGAAAAAACTAGCCTTTATCTCGCCACATGATTTTGTACCCTGATCAATACCAGCAATATCTACTACTACTACTAACACATCACTGCAGCACCAGACCACCTGAAGTAAGCACAGCAGCGCACGCTCCTTTTCCACCCTAATCATTTCAAAGCCTTGCTCTTTTCCTCTGCCAAGAATTTCCAGTTTCCTTTAAATCCTTACTTATGACCGCTTCTCACCTTATTCAGGAACAAATACGATACAATGGGTTCTTGGGGTATGTTCAAAATAGGGTATGTTCTTGGTTAATTGTCACTGTTCCGTATTTTACGAATTGATTAAAAAACAATTCCTATTCACATAAGAACAATCCTAGAATTCCAATAGCATGGTTCTAATGAATTTATAGCTCCACTTCTTTAAAAATCAAACTATCATCCCCCATAAAGGGGGCAAAGGGCTATGAAGGAGCCCGTTGCTTATCATGAGTATAGTCTAGGTGATGCAAGAATAAGACGGCATTACTTGCATCACCATTCACGTTGCTAAGTGAAAATAACAAAATAGAAAATAGATAATAAATATTATAATGAATTTCTCGTTCTTAGAAAAAATGTTTATAATCTAGTAACAGGGTTCAATGACACTACTTACGAGGGCATTAACCCAAGTAAAAGACGACATAGATATCTTTGGCACCAGTTTCAATACTTTTTCGTCATCGAAACAATTACTAAAAGGCTAATTACGTAATAGGAAGTGCACAATGTCTATTGGGAGACAATACTGGCCTCTATGACTTATATATGTTTATAGATATAGGCTTAGAAGAAACAGTTTTGTTCGTTCAACTTCACTCTTAACTTTCGTCAGGGAATCTTATTTTTTCGTTACTATAAACAATCAAACGGCATTATTGCCTATATCCAAATCTGTCTACTAATCACTAATTTTAGACCAGGAAAATAATTATGAGATGCTATACAACAGGTACCTGAAGCCAAGCAGGTAATTCCATTACAAACTTAGTAGATTTCAGTAAAGTAGCATCAAATATTCGCTCTTAGATTCGTCAGAGAATCTTGTTTTTTCGTTAATATAAACATTCAACCGACATTATTGCCTATATCCAAATTTGTCTACTAATCACTAATTTTAGACCAGGAAAATAATTATGAGATGTTATACAACAGGCACCTGAAGCCAAGCAGGTAATTCCATTACAAACTTAGTAGATTTCAGTAAAATAGTATCAAATATTCGCTCTTAGATTCGTCAGAGAATCTTGTTTTTTCGTTAATATAAACATTCAACCGACATTATTGCCTATATCCAAATTTGTCTACTAATCACTAATTTTAGACCAGGAAAATAATTATGAGATGTTATACAACAGGCACCTGAAGCCAAGCAGGTAATTCCATTACAAACTTAGTAGATTTCAGTAAAATAGTATCAAATATTCGCTCTTAGATTTGTCAGAGAATCTTGTTTTTTCGTTAATATAAACATTCAGCCGACATTATTGCCTATATCCAAATCTGTCTGCTAATCACTAATTTTAGACTAGGAAAATAATTATGAGATGTTATACAACTGGTATCTGAAGCCAAGCTGGCATTTCCGTTACACAATTAATAGATTTTATTAAAATAGTATGAAATATTCGCTCTTAGATTCGTCAGAGAATCTTGTTTTTTCGTTAAAATAAACATTCAGCCGACATTACTGCCTATATCCAAATCTGTATGCTAATCACTAAGTTTAGACTAGGAAAATAATTATGAGATGTTATACAACTGGTACCTGAAGCGAAGCAGGCATTTCCGTAACACAATTAATAGATTTCATTAAAATAGTATATATATATATATATACATATATATATATATATATATATATATATATATATACATATATATATATATATATATATATATATATATATATATATATATATATATATATATATATATATATATATATATATATAATATATATTATATATATATATATATATATATATATATATATATATATATATATATATATATATATATATATATATATATATATATATATATATATATATATATATATATATATATATATATATATATATATATATATATATATATACATATATATATATATATATATATATATATATATATATATATATATATATATATATATATATATATATATATATATATATATATACATATATATATATATATATATATATATATATATATATCTATATATATATATATATATATATATATATATATATATATATATATATATATATATATATATATATATATATATATATTATTTACGCCTTTTAATAAGGTGGAACTACAAATTCAAGTTTCTTTTTATGTATTTTTATTTTGAATTCATATAAACCAATGTCTTTGTTTAAAAATATATATTTTGCAATAAATTTCAATTTGCAAAACAATTTGGAATCAACTTTAAATTTTTTTGAAAAGCAGAAATCTCCTTAAAAAAATTGTATTATTAAAATACATTGCAGTCACCAATGCACACAGTTTATAGATATATACATGATATATTTTTTTTTTCTTTTTTTTTTAGGCAGCAGAGGAGATAAATTTATTTGAGTATAACCAGATTTAAATCTTCAAAATTCAAATATTGAAATATCCTGAAGAACTTTTAGAAATTTTCTTTGTATTGGGTTTAGAGCTATATTTGGCTCCTCAAAAGATTCTAAAGTTAGAAAAAAACATAAAAAAAAAAAACTGGAAAACATTGAGGCACTTAAAAATGTATTAATTCTATAATCTTTGGACTAATTTTAGACCATATTTAGAAAATGTCAAAACATTTTTCTTCAAACATTTGTCTTTATTTGCAACTGAAACTGTTTCTCACCTCGGCAGGAATGTGGAAATTCCCAATGATTGCTTCGTGCGGGAGCACTCTGGTAATAAATGGAGCCACAGGGTACAGTCTGAGAGCCTCTTTAACAGCACCTTTTAATGTGGGAATTTGTGAAGTGAATGAATGGATGCAGCCTCTAACTTGTTTGACTTCTTGTGCAATCTTTTCTTGTATTTCCAAGTTTTGAGAGATCAAATAAAACACCCATTGCATTGAATGTGATGTCTAGAAATAACAAAATTAGGGCTAAAAAAAGATAATACCGTGGTGAGAAACAAACGCACATAAATCATAACTGAGACTCTTTTATACTGTATCTCTAACTTTGAAAATATATCACAAACGCTAAAATTAATCACAAGAAACTTTTTTTTCTTTTTTTATTCCAAGATGGAGGATAAAGAACAGATTACAAAATTTTAAATAATACATCCGGAATCTCTTAAGAAATGGGAAAAGACTCCAAGCACAAAAGACATAATGACCACAGGAGATCGAGTAACGTTTCGACATCGAGATCGAGAAGACAGCCCGTCTGTTATACTTTCCTCGGTTTGTAACAATATTCGCATAACAAATTTGTTTCTATTAACATCAAAAACAGTCTGCTGACATTAACTCTGAAAACTTTTAGTCATTATTATTACACCCCCTCCCCCTCCACCTAAAATTTCTTGTGATTTACTTTTGTTTATGATTCACCATTGTTTCCATGGACGAGTGCAAATTTGGAAGAACCTGCGTGCGATAAAGATTAAAAGTGTACCATATATAGACACACGTCCGAAACTTGGAGCAGGGGCATTAGATTTTCCCCAACAAGGCGGTAAAGGGGGGAAAACCATGAAACATAAATTTTTATTGCAACAAACCCTATGGGACCACCACCCTTTCTCTTAGCAGAGCAATATAAATCCTTAATTTATAGAGAAAAATAAAATGAAGAAACAGATAAACTTAAATAGCAATGTTGCTAGCAACTTGAAGACAATTTTTTTTATTTTTCAATGAAAACACCTAAAAAGGTGTCTTTCAAATCTAGGGGACGAATCCCCCTCGCCTTCCCACTGGCACTCCTGTGTGTATATTAGGTACAAAAAGGCTTTAAATTTTCACATCAGTTCAAATTTTAGCTAGTCTTCGTGAGCAGGACAGTACTAGAGACAAACCTTCGGCCTCCTCATCCTTTAGTCTAACAGTAAATATAATATTACACAAATGGTCCAGATACCAAGTTTATTAATTCCGATATTTTAAGATTTAGCGTCAAAAAACTTCACCTAAAACTTTTTAGGTTCAACAAAAGATTCCGTCAAATCCTGCCGAGGGGTGGCTGATACTCAGAAATCTTGTTCACCAGGTAGCGCATGCCAAGAGTGCTAAGGGTGGCAGAACACATTTTCAACAGGCTTGGCTTAGTTCCGCCACAATCGGCACAGTTACGAGATGCACACCAAGTGGCAGAAAGCCGGCCACCCCTCAAATTCTCTCTAGGGACGATTAGTTTTTTAACTTACTTGTTTGTTATTGTATGAATGTATGTATCTAATTATCACACTTAACCGGAGACCAGCAAATATGAAGAGTAAAATGCGTGCCAAGAAGGCAATTTATGACTTCAAGGAATTTCAGTTATTTGTGGCTACCTCTCTATCAAACTATCAAACAAACCGATGGCGTTTAAGGTTGTATATGAAAAAGTTTGCAGGACAGTGAGTACTGAATCACTTTTTCATAAGCCAGTTCATCTGACTTTATGCTAAGAAACACAAACAAATCCAGCACATTTCTTCCCTCAAATGATCGATCAAAACTAGATATTGTTTTCTTTTAGAACAAGATTTGTCTTCTTTTGTTTTTAGAAACTTTAAATTCTTCCAGTGTCCCCAAACCCGAGAAAGTGCTATTTTGTTATGCTTTAAAGCTAAAACAAGTGTTACATACGTGCCAGAAACAGCAGGATTTCTTTAAAGTTGGTTATAAAAGATAAAGAAAAACTTATACTACTACTACTACTACCAGCAACTCACTGCAGCACCAAGACCAACACAGCTACGCACGCTCCTCTCCATCAAATCTATTCAGGGTCTCCCTCTTTACACCCTACAAAGAAGTTCCCGTTTCCCTCAAATATTTCCTTACGACATCCTCCCACACCATTCAGGGACGACCTGCTTGTCGGACGTAGACGGATGGCCGCCAAGGACGATCTTTGGCAATCTGTATACTTTTGTTGGAAGATTTTTTTTTTGCCCCTCCCATAATGCTTTCGAAAAAACAACATTCATAGTTTTAAGCCGCTTCTGTTGCCACATATAGTTAGCTGTCAATTTTACAAATGAACCTTATTCAGTATACCTAGCAAACAAAATGTGTTTCATTTATTTTCCATTCATAGATGACAACTGATTTAAAAGATGCCAACGTTTTGACCATACAAATTAAAACTTGTTCTTTGCAAACAATAAACATTTGTAACCTTGAACCTGGCCACAGGACCAGTTTTGAAAAATAAGACATTTCACACTTAGGAATTTTGACCATATTTTTATACAGGCGCATTGACTCAAACTAAGTCAATGTACTAATTTTGAAAATGTTCCAGAAAAACATAGCTAGTTAGCGAAAGCAGTAGAATCACATTCATTATACTTGTTATACAGAGGCGAGCAGTGAGATGTTTATAATGGTATAGTCAATTCCTACCTAGCATTACTGAGGCTATGCTTGGTCGAATAGATTGTTTGATCCCCAGTTTCTCAACATTACTGCATAATCTGTATTTGCAGGAAATCGCAACTCAAGGAGTACGTTTCTATTCCACCCAAAATACAGAGGATTTGCAAAAAAAAACGGAAAAAAAAGCAAAGTAAAATCGAAAAATTAAACGTTTGGAGAAAAACCCAGCTACAGCTATTAATTTTCCAGATACATTAGAGTGTTTCAACGAGTTCAAACCTGAGTTAGTTAAAAATAATTTGTTCCAAAATGGGAAGAGAGCATCGAGGGGCCGTCAATTTTCCGATGTCACATAAATCAGCTGGCGCGTCCCAATCATGGCAAAACTGTGCTAAGCATGGCATAACTGTGCCAAGCATTTTTGGGATCCGTGAATTGCGGAACTTTGCGGCACACCTGGTACCCCGTGATGAGCACCAGGAAGCAAAATTTGAGCGATCTATCGGATAGAATGGTAACATGATATCATTGGAAGATTGGCGAGCACCTACTTACTACCCCGTGTGGTGAATTCATTATAAAAGTAGTTGAACGATTAACCAGGGTAGGCATGGAGCAGACTGAAATTTTTTCATGCAAATATTGTGTAATATAAAGTTTTAATAAATCCAATTATGTTGATGACGAGGGGTTGCCCACATCCGACACGTGGTGTACATCTCGGAGTGCCACGTGTGCCGCACAGTCTGCCACACTTGGCACAGTTCCCACCACGCTTAGCACAGTTCTACCACGCTTTGCCCACACTTGGCACTCCCCACTTGGTGTATATGATTTACGAAAACAGGCAGCCCCTTGCTTGATGAGATAATAGCTTATCTATTAGTTTTGTTATTAAAGTGTTACCTACCAAGGTTTGATAGCTTTTTTGCAATAAATATTGCACCATCTAATAAATAATAGCACTAGATGGTTAACCTGACTAGCCCAGGTGATTCCTGGGATCCGTGTTTACAGACCCAGATATCCTAGCCGTCCATTCTTTGTACCATAGATACAACTGTCAGTAGTCGATCTGTGTGATGACGCAAAGTAGAAAAAATGAAGAACTCTATACTGGTCTATCTTAAACAGCATAATTATTTCAGACAATAACAATACAGAGGATCATAGAGATAGTTTCATATAATATCAAAGTAAGACTGGCCCTTAATTCATTGGTTCTGCTTTTGTGATGCATAATTGTAAACCAATCATTTTATCCGTGAAAAGTAAATTAGAAACCTATTACTTGACGTAAATCAGCAGTCTAATATATTCATTCAAACATTCGAACGTATTCTAACAGTCCACCTTTTAACGTCTCATTGCTTTTTCTTCGTACGAAATTTCAATTCAGTCAAAAAATAGAAAGTTTTTATGTTATAAGGTTTTTTAAAAGTGATCTCTTTGGTGCCGTGGGACTTCGACACTGAAATATTGAATATAACCAACTGAGGTCTAGTTCTAAGCAGGGGCATCCCTAGGGGGGGGGGGGGATGCCCCCCCCCCCAAAAAAAAAAAAAAAATTTGGCATTCGGTAAAATTTCGGCAGAAATCTTGCAAAATCGGCCGAAATTTAGCAAAAATCTTGATTTCTGCAGAAAATTCGACACAAATCAGGTATCGATTTGGTAAAATTATACGAAGACCCCCCCCCCTCCCAATAAAAGGAGCCTCAGGACGCCCCTGGTTCTAAATTCAACAAGATGTCGGACGTTTTTTGCATTAAAAAAGATGTTTCGTAAAATTGGAGGTTAAATTAGGGAATTAAAATTATAATATTGTTAAAGATATGGTGACGACAGTGGATCAAGTATGTGTCTGAAATATGGGGGCCTCAAAGGACTACAAAAAATTTGTAAAATGTTTCCCAGAGGTTGTTCGATCCTAAAAGAGGTTGTCTAAATTTTAGATACTCGTTTGACTGACCTTATATCAAACAATAAGCTGTGCGAAAAAAGTGGTTCGATCCTACTTTCTAAGGCTATAAGAAGGTCAGGTCATGTTTTACAGAGGAAGGATGACATGTTGCTCAAGATTGCATTTTTTGTCAATCCATTTGGGGCTAAACGAAAAGGAGGTAGTCCCTGAATGGGTGGAAAAATAAATCATAAGATGTAAAGGAAATTAAAACTTCATGCGAGGGAGTTAAGTGTGAAGCTCCGAATAGATCATGATGAAGGAGGAGCGGGCACAGCTGTGTCGGTTTCAGGTAGCGTAGTGCAGCAGTAATTCAAATTGTGTTCAATAGTCATTCCAAAATAAAAAGCTGGATTATCATATCTTACCGTGTCGCCAGCAGCTAAGAAGAGGTCAATTAAGATGCGTTTGACATCAGAAATGCTTAAACCAGCTAAAATAAGATTTGCACATAAAGATCCAGACTCACAGTTTTTCAGATTATCGTTGACAATATCTTCACCTACAAAGCAAATTCTGGCTAAATTTCATAATTATATAATACAATATCATAATAAAATAAAAATTACAACAATTATATATACATTCATACAATTATTAAATTATAATAAAAACATCATAATAATTACATATAGATATCAGAATTATATATCATCATTAGGATCATAATTCAACTCGATAGAACTGTGTAACTGCTGATCAACTACAGCTCTATTTGAAAGCAAAGCAGCACATATATAAAATGGGGAGAAACAAAGGTTCAATCAAGGTTATTGCAGACGCTCATATAAAAGAGCCGAGATTACAAAGAGGAAAAATCAAAAAGGACAAACTCTAAGATAGTTGAACCAATATTAAACTGTTTACGGATTCAGAAGACAGTACTGAAGAGAAAAACAATATACTTCATCATAATATTCATGGTTCGATCAACTTGGAAGACTTTGAAAATAAAAAAATATGTAATTCGAGACTTTTCGTATTTAGTTTAGTTATTACGCAAAAATAACAAAATTTCAGTGACGTCGATTCAAAAACCTTTTGAATACTGGAAACTATTGGGGAGGGGGGCATATTTTTCAAAATCTAGGGGGGAGAGGGGCAAACAAATCTTTGAGGGCACTTACATCCCTGCCCCCTCCAATCAACGCAAGTGCATAATTTCATCCTGTTTGGAGGAGTTAAAAATTGCAACACAAGCTATGTTAAAGTTGTTCCTGTATTTTCGAAATTCGGAAAACACACCAAAGTGAACTTAACATTAAATACTGGTTACCAATCGCTAAAACATTGCAACCTAATGGGTTAATTTGATGCAGAGGTCTACATACTACTTTTCACCCAGATGGGGAAGTTTTTCAGGATCCCCAGATGGGGATCAGTTTTTACAGGATTTGGGGCTCGTCGTATTGAGCTTAATGCGAGCCCCTTATAAAAGTGAATACGTACAGATCCTGTAGAGCCCTTTCGAGCGCTTTATAAGATGCCTCAATCCCAAACTGTTCCTGGGTGGCCCCGATCCCCAACTCTTTGCGAAATACACTCAGACAAGATGGGAGTGGGGGATGTATTCTTCAGGAAACCTTTTTCCTAGAAAACTGAAGCCAAAAAGACGCTTTTTTCCTTTTTAACTCCTCAAGGAAAATCTATCTAGATTCTAATAATGATTGGGCTTGTCATGGTTTAAAGCCTTTTTTCTCACTTTATTAGCTTAATTAAGCACCAGGATTCTACTTTTAGCAGGTTTTTTTTTACATTTCTTCTAATTTAGTTAAAAACTTTTGAAATTTAATGTTTTTATAACAATGTTAAATAAATAAAGATCAGGGCCTCTCAATTTTTTTTTACCTATGTTATTCTCTTAGGGAATCGAAATTAAAATTTTTGTTAGACTAACATATTTTTCCATTAAATAAAACTTTTGGATTTGACACTTAAAAATATTGTTCAGGATAGATTAGTAAATTAACTTTTTTTTCTTCTTCATACTTATTTCTTCTTTCACCAACAATATTGTTACAAGATAAGCGTCAAGTACGCATAAATTACTATTTAAATTCTAACCCTCTTAAAAAAAACATGATTTGTTGTGCCATCACTTTTTGAGGGATTAAGATAGCGGAGCCAATGGGAGGCTGAGGAAGGAGAAGTGTTCTAAAATAGTCCCTTCTTCTGGTAAAATTCTATATTAACTGAAGATTGGGACAGCTCGGAAATAAACATAACTTAAGATAAGCATTTTGCCCCGATTCCAACTATAACATTCATTTGTGTAGCAAATTTACTTTACCCCCAGACGCCCACTCCTCTAATGGTCAAATATATACCCTGAATTGTACACATGGACTGAATTTTCCATTTGTCACTATTCTTCAAATGATTCAACAGTTAATTAAATGGACTTTCATTGCATATGAACAGTTCACGGTATATGTTTGACCATAGGGGGGAGGGGGTTCAAAATAAATTTGCGACACAAATAAATGTTATATTTGAATTCGGCATGAAATTCTGATTCTAAAGATATGTCTATTTCTTAGCTGTCAGTCAATCAATCTAATCAATCAATGGACACTCTATCTAGTCAGTCTGCGTTGAAGCTAACCTTCTTCAAAAGTTAGAAGACTAAGTTTTCTAGATTGGAGCGGTGAACGAAAAATTTAAAAATCAAAATTTATACAGGGTGTAGAATAGCATGTCCCAGAACAATCAGTCAATCTAGAAATTTACCCTTCTTTTTATATAAAAGACACAAAAACAGATATGTTTCGCAGACACATCCCTCTCCATTGATTGATTTGGACTCCTGACAAAATGGAGTACTGGCTACACTCCAGTGTCACCAACGCTTTGAAATAAAATGTACCGATCTTTCAACTAGAATTGTACCACAAGAGATTAACTTGTACCATCTGAAGATTAGGTTAAACTTTTGCCGCAACAAGAAGAAAATTTTCGATAAACTAAAACTTGAACAGATATCCAAGTTAGAAAGGATCTAGTAAATCCAAAACGTAATGGGAAATTTGAATGTGCCAAAAAGTTTCCAAATGTACCGTATTGCATCAGGACATCCAAATTGTATCAAAAACGGTACAATTGTACTGCATGGCAACACTGCTACACAAAGGTACGGTGATAGCAAAATTTTGGAAGCAAACCGCGAGCCACGTTTAAAACAATCCTTTCAGATAGTCGTGTAAATAGACACATGTTTGATCTGATAACAAACATAGACACATGGAATATTGCGCAAAGTGAAGTCACGTGGTTTTATTCAGCTTTAAGTTCAATAATACATATTGCAATTAGTTTTGGCATTCTTATTGGATAATTTGCATAGGAAGTGCCTAAAAATCGGGAAAATTTAGACATTGGGGGAAGGGGAGGTACCGCAAATCCCCCACCTCCTGCTGATCGTCCTTGAATCTCCCAGGTCCTTGGTGATAGGCTATAATTATTGTTTTCTTATTATCTCTTAAGGTTCAACCCGCTGCAATTCGCTCTTTGCAGATAGAAAATTATTGGTCTATTTATCTATCAGGATAAGCTAACAATATTTCCGTTAGTTTCAAAGACTCTATGGGGTTCGTGGACGTACACAGGGGGAATTGGGTCCAAGCCCCCCCCCCTAGAAATTTCCTAGGTTTTTTTTAAGTTTCTGGGCGCTTCTTATACACATTATCAAATACAATTAGCTTTTTTCATTATTGAGCCCCTCCCCCTTCGATTTTTTTTAATTATTGACCCCCTCCAAAAAAAATCGTGGTTAAGTACTTTAGGGGGTTGCAAGATTTTTGCAACAAATCCGTTCTTATGTTCAAATCGTGTTCAATAAAGCAACATAATTGCGCTTATTCAACAGATCGCTAAGATTAATTGCAAAAAATGTCTGTTGGTCTCGGGGTCAATTACAAGACTTAAACAGAAATAATAGCTGCTTGAAGAAAAAAGCCACTGTAATAGCCACAAAATGACTCATAAGCTGCTTTGCATGCTGAACAGTCCTATTTTATAAACTACACCCCCGCTATTGCTACATAATTTACTTTCATGATTTCTTTTGCATAAATAAATCATAGTATTATTACCTAAAAAAGTAAAGATACCCTCCTAAACCAAAAGAAAAGATGTGATTGGGTTGTGTTTTAAAAGAAGGGATTGCACAAAGAGCTGAAATATACAGCTTAATTTCTCACTGCATACTTTGTCTTTAAGAAACAATAATTAAAAAAAAGTTATTGTTATGGAAGCAAAGAGCGAAGTTGAAAATTAAAGCGAACAAAATTATTTCTTCCCAGAATATGCCAGACACATTTAAAAAACTATCTAAAATAAACTGGAGTTGTTAGTAGTAGTAGTAGTAGTTATAAGAACGAATTTATAGGAGGAACGTAGATACAGGCAGTTGTTGTTATTCGAGCCATTAAACATCTCTCTGCGATTCTGCAATAGCCTGCTAGTCCTGGCAGAAGCGAAAATTAAAAAAAAAAGAGAATGCATGCTAACCATGCAAAAAAGGGGTTTCCTCAAAACCTCACAGTCAGATATGGCACAAAATAGCTCACAGTCAATATGGGGTCCTCAAAACCTCAGGTGTCAGGGCTTAAGATGCTTAAGACCCTGACAAATCGATTGGTCGTCTGGGAATTGCCCCGATATTCTGAGCCTTTTTTGGGTATAAATTGATATTTTGTGGCACACAATAGCAGAAGAAGCCACTTTATTATGGCACGATATCTTTTGATTCTCAAAAAGGGCACTAGACATTGAAATTTCTATTCAAATAAGCCCTCTTCCAACATTCTAGGGACACTGATTCGCTACGAAAACTTTTGGGATGAAAAAAAACCAAAAAAAAAAAAAAAAAAATTGGAGACGCATCAGTGCTACCCATTTATAAAATGAATTTCCTTGTTCTTCAGAGGGGGTGGTGATTCCAAAGGTTGATTTTTCATTTGGATCCGAAACCAATTCTCAGGGGTTTTAAGCTCTTTTTCAAATTTCCCACAGATTTGTTTTCGCTACGATAACCAAAGATTACTGTTACGATAAACCAAAATAATAGTTACAGTTCGTGAACCAGCTTCAACCAGCAATTTTCTCTCAATACATATATTCTTTTTGGTACTGTTCTATTATCTGTATAACACTCGAGGCATTGTACAGCAAAGATACTGAAGAAACTAGTCAAACAGGTTTCTTTAACGGAGATTTCCTATGCTGAGGATTGCAAACAGTGATTTATCACTGCGTTTACAATATTTAAACTTTTGTTTTTTTTTGGGATTTAGGGGAAAAAAGATACCTAGGTTAGGTTACATATTTAATTTATGCTATGATTTACCCCCGACTGCCCCCCCCCCCTAATTTGCAAATATATGGCCCGATTTTGTTCATAAACTATTATATTTTATCCTATTTTGTTTTATTTCATTATCATTAACCAAACTTCACTTAGCGCGCGTTATACAGATAATAGAACAGTACCTTCTTTTTTTAGTGCGTTTTTAAACATTATGTTGCTATAAGCCGTGGTTCGCTCTTTACTACGTTGCAGCTGTCGCTACCTACAACCATAATACTTAAATTAATTATAAGCGAATGAAATGTTTCACGTGGTTGGCAGGTTCTGCTCTACACCATAAATTCAAACTCGTTTGATTTCTTATTGGTTTGGTTATGTTAACGTCAGCTTTTCTCAATGAGATCTTATTAAGACATAACCGCAATAACAAGGAGTAGATGAACCATACATACGTCATGAAAACCGTTAATGACAATGCCCAAACTCAAGGCAATACTTAATTTGGGTATTTCAGTAAAGAACAATTATTCAGCCACGAGACAAACACACCAAACATGGCAGGCTGTGACAAGATATATTTTAAACGTCTTTCAAAACTTGGATAATATATTTTTTAAATATGGAGATAATCCGAATAACATTTTGCCTCATTCATCTGACGCTAATTTTTAATGATGATGCCAATGAAAAATAAGCTTAGTAAATATAAACCATTCGGATTTTTGGGCTCTGAAATTCAACGTTATTGTGTCCATGCAGTGCTCAATTTCTTCAAATTTATAGGCATGTATGTAAGAATTTTTTTCTTACGGGGCGGGGGCATTGATATAAAACACATTTTTAAGAAAGGCATATATATATATATATATATATATATATATATATATATATATATATATATATATATATATATATATATATATATATATATATATATATATATATATATATATATATATATATATATATATATATATATATATATATATATAGTGTATTACGGTAATCACCTGGCAAAAAAAAAAAAAAAAAAAAAAAAAAAAAAAAAAAAAAAAAAAAAAAAAAAAAAAAAAAAAACTGTCTTCCTACTTTAGTAACTGAAATAAATGAGCACTTGAACAAGGTCTAGACCCTACTCATCCATCCAGTTCCCCAGGACAAAACAGTATAACCAATCCGACATTCCGAAAATCAAGTCCAAAATAGAGCAAAATCAGCATCAATAAGCATACGTCTATGTTCCAAAACCAAGCTATAGCACCTTAAATCTACAAAAACATTATATTCCCAAGGTGATCACCATATATCGGGGCTCGTCAGATGAAAACTCATTGCCTAAATGGGTTTCGGCGCTTAAATTTCATTACCCAGGCAATTGAGCGTGCCATGCCATAATCTGGCATACCCCTATATAGTGCCACCAATGGAATAAACATAAACAAAATCCAAAACATCCAAAAAATAAAAATATATACCCCAGAAAATTTTTTTTCAAACATTCTTAACCAACCTTCAAATAACACTGAGAGCCGAACGTCAACCGATTCAACTCCACCCGGAACAATTTCACTTTCACTCAAATTCTAAGAATTAAATTCCAAATATTCCACCATAATCTTTACCACAGGTGTCGCAATCCAACCCTCAACAACCGGGAAGATAAACCAATTCCGTCAACAAGTTACCGTAAAATATCCTTCCAGATATCTTGATAAAGACCCCTCTAATATATGATTGACAATAATATATGACTATTGTCAGTATTTGATACAACAAGAATTCGCAGTGTTATTTCTACATTTCGATTACAATTTTGTACTACTCTTTCGACAGAATGCAAAAAAAAATAAATATCACAAAAACCCAACTAGCAAAAGTACCTAGCGAGTTTAGGCATAACAAATTATTAAAACAGTTGTGATTTTGCAAGCACTAACATTTTAAATATTAGCTAGAATTAATCTATTTTTACATATTTTCATGACCTTGTCTTCTAGTTTTTCCGTGATTCTGTTTCATTCGAGTTTTTTTTTTTTTTTTTTTTTTTTAGGTCGTATGGTATAAATTAGAATTAATTACGATCCAATTACATACCACATCCGCAAGAACAAAACAAAATATTGCTTAAGACAAAACTACACTTTACCACTCAGAGCTAGAATTCAAGACGACAGCGAGAAAAAAAAAGGCAATGCTTTCCAAGAAGTCCCTCATTGAATTCACAGGATTTAGAAAAACTATTTAATTTTCGTGCAAATTTCTAGTTATTTTCCTAGTAATTTACCAACGGCTAAACATTTATAATGAGCCCTAGTTGTTCAAGCAGGGCAAAGGAAGACGAAGAGGATGTGCTAAATGTTTTATGGATGAATTCTTAACCCTTCTTGAGATGGGGTTAGTGGGGACAGGATTAACGACATGATAAAGTAAATAAAAATTAGACAATAAAAAAGAAGAAAAAATTTACTAAAGAAAGATGAGAAGGATGTGCAAGAAGTTTTTCATAATCATCATTCAAGGATAACCCTAGCAACGGCGCAGCTAAGAGGCAATGAAGTACACTTGTCCCCGAGCGTGACATCATTTAGATATGTTTGCTGAAGGACCCACTTACGTTGTTAAGGGGACGGGACACATAAAAAATGATATCATGGCGTTGAAAAACGCACCTACATCTCTGAGCTATAAAAAGTACACTTAAAGAAGAGATTCCAAAAGCTAGATGTCCGTAGAATAGCTTCACTACATAGCCCCCAAAGAGCGAGGGAAAACCAAAAAATTAAATATTGATCCCTTTCCAAAAATATCCTTGGGGGGGGGAGGCAGCCAAAGCACTAGCCTTAAAGGGTTTTGAAATGTTTAAGTTAAGAAGTAGTTCAAAAATGATTTTTGGAAGGCAGCCAATATTTTTAATTAAACCGTCTATTTTTCTGCATAAAAGCATAAAGATTGGTAAGTTCCATCTACCAAGATTGTTGCCATCCAAGACCATACCCAAGAGGTTTGATGACGAGTCTCGAGTTTACTCTGTGGAATCATCATTCCTTTGCAAGACAAGCAAGTTCTTTCGCGTATTTAGACATATAAGTGAATCCTCGAGCAAATCGTCACTCTTTCTTCCTTCAGAAACAAGTGAGCAACGTTGCAAAAACTCTGACAAAATTTTTAAAGTGAAGGTAGGAGGATGAGACCGAAGATCAGTGAGAGGCAGGAAGAGCGTTCATTAGTGCATGATCCTTAGGAGGTTTCAACACTCGCAGCAGTATTAAGGCGTCACACATACGGTTCCAGGTATCAGAAACCCTCATATAAACCAAATATTGGACGTCTGGAGCACAGAGGTGGAGTCACCGAATATTCTTGGGGTACTTATTAAGAATCCGGTAAACACACGAGAAGTGAAGTTTCGTTAATGCTAATGAAATAAAACAAAATAGGATGAAAATATAATAGTTTATGAACAAATTTGGGCTATATATTTGCACATTAGGGGGGGGGGGGGGGGTAAAGCATAGCATATATTAAATACGTATCCTAACCTAGGTATCTTTTTTTGCCCCTTCACCCCCCCCCCCAAAAAAAAAAAAAGTTTAAATCTTTGCCACGGAGTGAGCAATTCCTTACTAGCCAGCAAAAACCTGTTTTTCATATAGCATTTTTGAGATTTTGATGCGGTCTTTCTCGCGTGTGTATCGGATTCTTAATAAGTACCATTTTTAGTAACGGATGCCAAAGTTGAGAAAAGAGAAACATAAAGTCAATAGTAAAAAAACCAAGGATCGTAAAACGAAAAGGAAATGCTCCTTCCTTGCTTGTATTTGATACAGAATGACATCCACTGTCAATCTTGCTTATTAATCAGATACCTCGTATATGTCTGCTAAAGTATTCAATGGTACCAAAGAAAAATAGGATAATAGTAGGTACCAAAGTAGGTACCAATAGCATAATAGTAGGTACCAAAGAAAAATAGGATAACTCATTTTCAATCAAGCGCTAACATCAATTGAAGAAATTTAGCAAGGAACTAGGCGTGGCAACGAGTTTTCAGCCTCTACTATATCACCCTTCTATTGGCCTGAAGTTAAAAGCACAAAGTCTACTTTCATCCAGTGGAGAAGGGTACCCCTCCCCCAAACAAACAAAAATGAAAAACACCTTTTCAGGGGGAAAGGGAGGTATTCTCATAGGAAAATACCTTTTTGGTATTAACATTAAAAATAGAGAAATTTGTCCTCCTGAATATTGAAAAATGCACATTGTCCCTCCCCCTTTTAACTTTCGTAATTAACCCCGCTATTCCATGAAGGAACTTACAATGACGAAAATCCATCAAACAAACTAAGAGTGTGTTGCATCTGAAAATTATTGCTCGATAAATTTTAGTACGTTTGCTGGACGTAGGAATTAACCATATAGCAAAATATACCATTATTCATTACCATTAATCTGACATTTCCATTATCCACTATATAGCAAAAATCTACCATAATACGGTCAAACAAATATTGAACATAATCTACGAATTACAAAAAGGAAAGGACAAACAGAAGACAATTAAAAGCAAAGAAGGAAAAGTATTGAAAAAGAAAAACTCACCTGCCGATAAAGCTTCCGACATTGAGCTTGAAAACTTCCTCCAGACATTGTGACCTGGATAGCCCGCTTTGTGAGCTGAATATGGATCGTATAAGGTCATATGAGCACTTTCTGTGAAGAGGCCTCGAACACCCCCGACTAAACGTGGTATTTGCTTTTTACTTTTTCCTTCATAGTTACGACCAAAGACAACAACCATTAATCCTAAAAGAGAAGCGTATTAAAATTCTATAAAAAAAACATATATCCGTTCATTTGTTTAAATATTAAACAAAGCCTTTTGTATATTAGCGAAAGATATCATCATTTTACCCTAAAAAGGAAATTAGCCACCTGTGGCACTTTTTCTCAGCAGCACAAAATTGTGTTTTGGCTATAATTTTGTAAGCATTTTTACATATAACACAAGAAAAAACATTTCTATTTGAGGCGATTAGCAAAACGTACGATGATCAATCATAAAAAAAAAACGCATAGATTTAGCAGCCCTTGGTAGTCTAACAATAACCTGAAATAGTTATCCTGAAATAGTTTTAATAGCCTAGTATTAAATAGTCTGTTTAAAAGCCAAAATAGCCTTTAAATGAACCTGTCAGACGACAGCCATATAAAGGAAAAAACGAATCTGAACACATATTGTTTCACGAAGCCCCCTTACCCGCTCCCTCCCCAAAAACAAAATTTTCCTTGAAGTTCAAATTCAATGCCCGAGCTGCTAGACAAAATAGGGAATACACACCAAGCTACGTGCAGACATGTTCATCTTTTAATGAAATCTATTAACTCCATGTAGCATATGAAATGAAATACAGGTACAGTTGTTTTCCTTTAGGAAAAAGCACACACTATATTATAAGCATCCAAAACCAATAGACTGATCTTTTTTCCGCGCTTCAGAACTGTCCCTTTACCTGCACTACAGCACCCGCTATCGTTTTCAGATTAACTATTGGCTGACTGCGTCTCACCGACACTAACATTCACTCTTATTCCAGGAAGTAATATCGTTATATATCAAATATTCATTTTCCTTAGTTCCTTCCAGTCATCTTAATTATTATAGTGATTTTTATTTGTCTTCGATGTTTTTAAAAACATTAGCACACTGTTCAATATACATCTATCTATACATATAATTTCCAATAAAATGCAGATGAAGCAATAGACTTTATAACTTATACGGTTAAGGGAGAGGGAAAGAGGCAGTAGCCAAACTCCTGTTCGCTGTGATTTTTGTTCGTCTCAAATTTGACTTGATTATTTTATTGTTTAGCACCAACTTGGTTCAGCATTGGTAAACTAGTACTCATCAACAAGAAAGTTTATACAACTCAGAGAGTATTAGAGCAGCTCATCCACGGCTGCCACCAGGTAAAAAAGGGGGTTGATTTAGTGATTTTCTTCAATAATCTAGTGTTTTAAGTGCTGATTTAGTGATTGTTTTGCTTAGGCAATATAGAAATTACTAGAAATAGTGATTAATCACTAGGGGTGGCAACCCTGCACTCACCCTTCTCTGACTTCGTTAATGACTATTCTTGAGCTTACTCTTTATGTTGATACTTATATTTATCTGGAAAATCGATTCTACTATGTCATTTAGATGGTGCGTTGGCGTCCTTATGATACGAATTCTGATCAGAGAATGTCAATCAAACGGTGAAATAATTATGCAATGCCGCCGGTAGGAGTAGAAAGATCACGTTTTTCTTTTATGAATACATTCCCTTCAACCACAAACGTCTTGAAGTACCGTGGACACCAAAATAAAAACATTTTTTGTCCCCTTGGACCCATCTTAGGTATATTCATACCCGAAAATCGCCATAAAAAACTTCTTTTCGTTGTTCCAAATTATCAATTTATTAGGGTATTAAGATATTTGTTCAGCGTTGCCACGTTGAACCTTGAAAACAAATAAGCAAAAATACTTTTTTTTTATTTTAACAAAGCTCAAGCATTCAAGTATGTTGTTTTCTACAGACAACTGCACTTTCTTTGGAAAGTTGCACCTTCTTATGCTATTCAATGCCATATATTTTTAGGTTTTTTTCACTGTTCTTTTCTTTGCCCACGTTTCTTCTCTTTTTTTTTAAATTGGCCCCCATATCAGCTGCTGATATCACAATAAGCTTTGATGCAACATGGATGGAAAAGGTAACAGTAAAAAAATAAATTAAACATATTTTCCATTTTTATGCTCACTTGTAAAGTTTATTCCATGTAAGAAAATGTATGTAAGAACGCCGTTTGGATTACCGTTGCTGATTTGACTTCTTACGTTAGAAATGAAGAGTTCTTTTATTTTAATTATAAATTGTTGAGGTTTCACCCCTGTTTCTTTTCTTTTTCAGGTAAATGACCTGTTTTCTTTTCCGTAATTACATTTGCTTAGATTTACCCATAGAATAATTTTCAATGATAAAGTTAAAGTCTCGTTGCTGCTAGATTATTTTGCAATAAATAAGCTTTCAAGTTAAATTCTATTTTTCCTACCTGGTTTGGGCCATTGAAAGATAATGTTATACGAAAACAGCCAATGGATTTGAAATCTAATTTATTGGATTGGTCCGTGCCATTCTGGGGTCCACCCCAACACAAGTTTTCCTTTTATGAAAATAGTGATTTTGGAGTTAGGTCGTTGATTGACTTCAGAGTCTACGTTGCTATGTACTATTGTGAGTTATGTTGGATTGGACATTGGAAAATATAAGTAAGCTATTTTCTCCAGCCGTGTGAGATTATTTTCACAGGGAACCCAGGCAGGGTAGAGAAAAGAGTTCGCAAGAAGTACCGGCACTAGTATATCGACAGGGGGGCCGTTTACCCTTCAAAGAGATAGTTGGCCCGTTTGACCATTGATCACGTTACCGTACCCTGGATCAGGGTATAGCGTAATAGGGTGTTAACATACTCCATATTTACGGTACAGTAGTGGCGACCGCGAAGCATTCCACTACAGTATTTGGCGCCAGCGAGGCTTTCCCCTTAAACAAGTGGTGCAACACCGTTTCCACGCCAATAGTAAGTACGGTCGGATTACCTATAATTACCGTTGTATTAATTTGTTGAATTCACATTTAAATCACCGTAGCCAAGTTGACTTGCCGTTGGGAATGAAGTGTCTTCTTATTTAATTACTAGTTCCCCTGGATTACCAATAAATGCCGTTGTATTACTTAATTGAATCCCCGTATAAATTACTGTAGTCGAGTTGACTTTTCACATTGGGAATGAAGATTCCTATTGTTTAATTACCCATGAATTACAAATAATTACCGTTGATTTTACCGTTATTGCCTTATTGATTTTTTTTTTCTTTTTAATACTGCAACCGGGTTGTCTTTTTCCATTGGTAACAAATATTTTTTTTAATTTAATTAACACTGGATTACGGATACCGTTGTGTTGCATAAATGAATCTTTTTTTTAATTACCGAAACCGAGTTGACTTTTTCCATTGGTAATGAAGATTTTTTATTTAATTACCGTTGAATTACCAAATATTTCCGTTGTATTGCTTTATTAATCTACTTTTGAATTACCGCTACCAGATTGGCTTTTTATATCAATAATAAAATTCTTTTATTTAATTACCGCTGGATTACCAATATTTACCGTTGTATTACTTTATTGGATCCCGTTTTTGAATTACTACAGCTCGGTTGGCTTTTTACATTGGCGATACAAAATCCTTTTATTTAATTGCCGCTGGATTACCGATAATTACTGTCAGCAGCAGGGTTGACTTTTTGCGTTTATGATAGTCCTTTTATTTAATTACCACTAGATTACCGATAAATACCGTTATATAGCTTTATTGAATTCACTTTGAATTGATACAACCGATTTGACTCTTTACAATGGGAATAAAGTACATTAATTCAAATACTACTGAAAAATAAGCTTAATAAAAATGTGATTTCCAAAACTGATTAAAATCTAATAACTTTTACAAGCGCATCGTAAATTACCAAAGACAGTGACAATAAAATCCCATTGTTTGAATAAGCTATCCAACAGCTTAAGATTTAGCTTTACTTTGAAGATATCCGAGAACAAGTCATTCCAATAAATTCGGATCAAAACAAAAAGAATATTACAAATGGCGTATTAGCTGTAACTCTCAAAACAACTAGCGGGGTCACGACAAGAGCACATGGAGGACTGAAGCCTAGTGATTGGTCATTTTGATAGCGACATTGCCAATAGTGATAAACTAATCGGGATTCAAGAAACAATAAATCTTTAGATTTTTCGTACAATTTAGGTGAAGAATGTTAAGAGAAAATTAGTTTTATATTTATAAATGAATAGTTTAGACAGCTTAATTAGAAAGGCTGTTTACTGAATTATATTTTCGAAAAAAAAAAAACATTATAAGATTACAGAATTTACCAGCTTATAACTACAATTTATCTAAACAAAGGCAGCCTTGCTATCCTAATTATTCTCTTGTTTGTAAGGATAAGCATAAGATGTGATCTTAAATAAGGGCGTTGATTCGCGGGAGGGGGGGGGGTAACATAAGGTGTTTTTGGACCCCCCTAGATTTCAAAAATACATTTTTGGGGTATTTCCGTTGGAAAATGGGGAGGGGGTACTTGGGCCGGGGGGCTTTTCTGCGGAGGTATTTTCCGGAGGAGGGTCGCCGGAGGGGGGGGGGTAAATGCCAAGAACCTATGAGTTCAGTTGAGCCTGTTTATGGCCCCTATTCTTGAGCTCATCCGGTCGCCACTATTTTCTTGCATTTCATTTAGTTACCAAAATACTTGGAAGTTTCAGATTTTTTCATATAGGCCTACATCATATTTCTTTTTATCAACGAAGAAATAGTTACAAATGTGCTTGATATAAAAAATAAACGCTGATGTATCAATTATACAAAACCTTCCTAATATAAAGACGCAATTACTAACAACAATGGAAAAAAACAAAAAAGATCTTAGTGTTATTTTTGTAAAAAAAAAATATAACAAAAAAATATCTCATAACAGTGCAAAACCGCCCTAGGCCACCACATCAGCTCAAACACTGTGACACTTTCCTGGCTATATTTACTTGTGGGTTGCCACCCGCCAGGAGCCTTACATCAGTCTGGTTTGATCCATAATTTTCAGTATCCAAGCGCGGCTTCGCCAAATTACGTCATGCAACATAACATCTTTTGAATTACCTTAGTCACACTCATCTTCTTCTCTTATTGGCAGCTAACATGTACGGTCAGTGACGGTTTTCGGGGAGGGACAGAGTGGAAACTTGCCCTGGGCGCATAAATTTAAGGGGCGTAAAATAAGAAATAAATTATCTAACGGTTATAATCATTTTGCAGTTTTCAAATTTTAATTTTTATTAAAGTAAAGTAGAGGGTGCAGTTAATAAATGAAAATAATTTATAAAGCATTAATCAATAAATAAAAATAAATTAAAAATAAGAAACAATTTAAAGATTAACAAAATAATTAATAATATTTAAATAATTTAAATAAACTCCCTAGGAATATTTTTCTTTTAGTTATTTCTAGTGACTATCTAGTTTTTTTTTGTTTTTTTTTTTAGATGAAATTATTACAGATGCTCTTAAACATGTATACTTAAGGCTACAGAATCAAACAAAATAATCATGAAACCTTTCTAAAACTAAAAATTACTTGTGCAACTTTCACCAAGGAAAATTAGAGCCCAAAAATGCTCTTTTTTTGCGACTTCATGTTTCCATTTGAGAAATAGAAAACAAGCGACCAAGCTTCTTATTTCTCATGCATTAAAATGAACGAACTTGGTGAAATGTAATCAAACTTTGATTAGCTTTCGCCAAGCACATAATCAGAAGAGAGACAAATATTTCCAAACAAGAATAGCTTGATTCTGGCCGATTTTTCCTCGGCTTTTTTTTGTTTTGTTTCCCGCTAGTGGCAACCCTAACCAAGGCTCGAGTGGCCAATACAGTGTTGATACTTTACGAGAAGTGCAAGGCCTTAATGGCCTCATCATAATCAAATATATCTATTATTTGAAAAGGGAATATTTTTGAAAAGTTAAAATCGAGTTTAGATCTATTGTCATCAGTTTGTGTATGTCCCAAAAATTTCAGTCAACAATTAGGTTTGTTCTTAACAAACAAAAGTCTTTCCTAGGGTTTCTGCACAGTCGTAGTTTTGGCTGTTTTATTTTTCTTTCTTTTTCGTCTATGTCTTTCATTTTTGCGTTCGATTTTGGAATTTTACTTGTTTGTCTTTTCGTTGTTTTGATTTTCATTTTGTTATTTCTTTTTCTTTTTTCGCTACTTCGCTTTTTTACAAGTTTGTAAAGGTTACAGAATCAAACAGAATAATTATAAAACCTTTCTAAAACTAAAAATTACTTGCGCAACTTTCACCAAGGAAAATTAGAGCCCCAAAATGCACTTTTTTGCGACTTCATGTTTCCATTTGAGAAATAGAAAACAAGCGACCAAGCTTCTTATTTCTCATGCATTAAAATGAACGAACTTGGTGAAATGTAATCAAACTTTGATTAGCTTTCGCCAAGTACATAATCAGAAGAAAGATAAATATTTCCAAACAAGAATAGCTTGATTCTGGCCGATTTCTTCTCGGCTTTTTTTTGTTTTGTTTCCCGTCAGTGGCAACCCTAACCAAGGCTCGAGTGGCCAATACGGTGTTGATACTTTACGAGAAGTGCAAGGCCTTAATGACCACATCATAATTAAATATATCTATTATTTGAAAAGGGAACATTTTTGAAAAGTTAAAATCGAGTTTAGATCTATTGCCATCAGTTTTTGTGTGTCCCAAAAATTTCAGTCAACAATTAGGTTTGTTCTTAACAAACAATTAATTTAAAAAAAAAAAAATTCCGAGAGAAGTAAAGAGCGAAGTTGAAACTTAAACGGGCAAAAATTATTACTTCACAACTTATTTAATATATATATTAATATAACTAGTGCAAATAAACCAACTAATTATGTTTCCCTATGCTTTTATGATTATACAAAACTAGCGCTTTACTGAAAACACAAAATAATATAGGACTATGGTACAGTAAAAGCAAACCAATTAAGAACACTTTTTATAGAATCAAATGATTATCAATCCCTTTTAAGATCAATCCCTTTTAAGATTTTCTTTATTATTTTACGTTTAATTTGGTGTCACTTCTGCACAATGGCTCAGTCCAATGAGCCATTTCCAGAGTTCATATTATGTCTTATTTGATCTTCATTTCAACTGAAACTAAAGCATATTTCTTACAATTTAAGATTGTATATTACCCACTATTATTATTATAGCTGGTGAGAGCAAAATGCTGCTTGATAAATCAATCCAATATTTCTGTATGCTGTTCAATTACTTTGCGGTTATTAAAAAATATTTAGTTTTACGCTTATGTTTTTAAGATAATTTTAATTGTACTGAAAGTTACTAATGTCGAAACTGGTGTAAGACTATGAAAAGCTTTATAGATTCGTTTAGTGTTGTCATGATACATACTCATTTTTGACTCTTAAATCAATAATCCTATTTTTTATACTTGACTTTTGTGTTTTCAGTAAAGCGCTAGTTTTGTATAATCCTAAAAGCATAGGGAAACATAATATATCGGTTTATTTATACTAGTTATATTAATATATATTAAATAGGCTGTGAAGTAATCATTTTTGTCCGTTTTAAGTTTCAACTTCGCTCTTTACTTCCCTCGGAAAAACTTTGTTTCTTTTTAAATTAATCTTTGTTCGCTTTTGGTTAAAATTTAATGCAGAAACAACGCTGCCATGATCTTTTTTATTTATACGGAATAATGTACGCTCGTTGTAAGTTTTAATGTCACTTCTTAGTTTCAGTTGAAAATATTCACAAATATGACCTATGATCCAAGTGAACGTACCACTCGATGCCTATTTTTTAGGTTTCTTCCGAATATAATAATAGTTTTTGGCGCAAATTTAATTTTAAACCCTTATGAAGAGAAGCTATAACCACTTTGCATCCTATGTACCATTCTACCCTTTTTATTGTTTTTTTTTATATAAATAGTTTTTCCATTTTTCTTTCCCTACTCAGCTTATCAAAAACTTGCATTCCCCCCTTAAATCAAAGAACTGTATATTTCCGCAATTCGCCGAAACAATTGATAAATAGCAGAAAACACTCCCTAGAGAATATGGAGAAAGTAGGTCACACTTAGACGTTTAGCAATTAGCACTGAAAATACTTCCTAGAATACAATATTTCTTATGCCATATAAGAACACCGAATTTTCAACAATTCATCATTCATATTTTGATTGAACTAGCTCATATTCACTAAGTACATAAATTGAAGAAAAAAATTAATTCCATGGATTCAACGACTGATTTTCAACAAAAATGGTAAGTCTGTTATTATTTTCCTCTGGTTGTGAATGGAAAATATCTATATTGATAGCTTGTTCTATTCAAATATTTGATCATATTTACTAAGGCAGCCACTGATGCCATAAAGAATTGCCCCTTCTCTCTCTGAAGAAATAAAATATCATTCAAAACATTGAATATAATAAGAAATCACTAATATTCTAATGAAGGGAGTGTGCAGGAGAAGCAGGCTTGACACCCCCTAGTGATTTATCACTATTTCTAGTGATTTTTTATGCTGCCTAGTGGTTTTTTTTCTAGCTAGTGATTTTCGTTCTAAAACTAGTGATTTTTACCTAAATCTGGTGACTTTTCACGATATAGCGCGTAGATTCATGATTCAATTGAATAAATTATACAACAAGCTAACTATTAAAAAAAGCACAAAATAGTGATTCACTACAGTTCCTAATATGTTCCAGATTAGCGTTTATGCAAATATACCGCTTTTGAAAGCACGTAGATGTGAGAAAACAGCTTTCTAATGAGCCATTAAGCATCTCTCTATGTTGTTCTGGCAAACCGCTAGCCCTGGAAAAAAAAATGAAAAAAAGGGAGACAGATCAGTGCTACCCATGCAAAAAGTCATTTTCCTTGGTGTTCAAGATGGGGGACTGTAATTATCCTATAAAAGGTTTTCGACCATGCTGATTCCAATGGTGCACTTTTTATTTCGAGTTGACGCCATTTTCAAGGGATTTCAGGCTCTTTTTTGAAATAACCATAAATTTCTTTTCGCAATAAACTTTTACTTCTAAGACGAACCAAAATAATAGTTACCATTCCTAAATTTTAAAGAGTTCATAGTGAATTCTTCCAACGGACTAATGAGACTTACTAAGGGGGCTGGGAGGGGGAGTATATGGCGAGGGTCCCTTGTAAATCTCCAATTAGGGGTTTTGGACCATAATTATGACAATGGTATCGTTTTATACTTCGAAGCTTTTCAACTTAAGAAGTGAGACAAAAGGTGCCATTTTTTGTGCTATTTGGCACTTACGGATGGCAAAACTGATTAAAATCACGTAGAAATGAGCAATAGCTTTCAAATCAACCATTAAACATCTCTCTAAGAAGTTCTGGCAGCCCACTAGTCCCTAGCTTTTCCACTTAAGACATGGCATCAATAGTGCCAATTTGGCAGTTGCAGGTGGTGGAATTCATAAATAAAACGTAGATACGAGAAATAGCTTTAATGTGAGCTATTAAACATCTGTATACGATGTTTTTGTAGCCCGCTAGCCCCCCCCCCCCCCTTGAGAAATGGCACAAAATGTCCCATTTTTGTGCCATATGGCACTTGCAGATAGTGGGATTTGTAAAAAGCACGTAGATGTGAGAAACAGCTTTCTAATGAGCCATTAAGCATCTCTCTATGATGTTCTGGTAAAGCGCTAGCCCTGGAAAAAAAAAGAAAAAAAAGGGAGACAGATCAGTGCTACCCATGCAAAAAAGTCATTTACCTTGGTGTTCAAGGTGGGGGACTGTAATTATCCTACAAAAGGTTTTCGACCATGCTGATTCCAATGGTGCAATTTTTATTTCGATTTGACGCCATTTTCAAGGGGTTTCAGGCTCTTTTTCGAAATCACCATAAGTTTCTTTTCGCAATAAACTTTGCTTCCAAAAATTTCAGTCAACAATCAGGTTTGTTCTTAACAAACAGAAGTCTTTCCTAGGGTTTCTGCATATTCGTAGTTTTTGCTGTTTTATTTTTTTCTTTTTCGTCAATGTCTTTCATTTTTGCGTTCGATTTTGGAATTTTACTTGTTTGTCTTTTCGTTGTTTTGATTTTCATTTTTGTTATTTTTTTTCTTTTTTCGCTATTTCACTTTTTTACAATTTTGTTAAGTGGGTAAAAAACAAAATTAATTTTATCATTATTGGTATTAAATTCTATTTTTGAAAGACGGCTTTTCGTTTCTTCTTCAAAATCAGTTTCAACTCGAAAAAGATCATATCAACAATCTTATTCTTTTGTTATATTTTTTTTTCTTTATTTGAGTCCTAAAGTGTTGCGCGGACACCACGCATTAATGCCAAAATATAAAAAAAATAACACTGTCAACAATTTTCCTATTGGTCTTTAATGTGAATAACACATCAAGAATTCTTGAAAATATTAATCAAAACGTCAATAAGAATTTGAAATAAATAATTGATTGATTCCCAGCCATCATTTCACAAAACGTACAACTTTTTCCATGAATTCGAAAAAATAAATAAAAATATAATCTTGTTGTTGACACCTAACAATATCTAGAAGAAGGTTCTTAAAAACAAACATGCATGTGAATAACATCCAAACTAGATTTCGCCAAATCTAATATGGGGGCTCGCCAAAAACTAATATGGGGGTTCACCAAATCAAATGTGGTGTACATGCAATTGCTGCGATGCACTTTTAAAGCATACGATAGTCACAAGAAAACTTTATTCCTAAATTAGTTATTGATTGATTTTTGAATTTAATAGCTTAATTGATTAAATAATTTAAAAAATAAAATAATTAAGACTAATCTAATAAAAACTAATTTAAATTAATCATTTGGTCATTTCTTTTTTTGTTACTCAATCATTTAAGTATTAGATAATTTAGATAATTTCGAAGACCACACTGCCCTTCCATAACGATAAATAAAAGTTCGAATATGGATAAATCCTTTTAATAGACGGTGAAAATTCACAAAAAATGCTGGATATTTTGTGTCACATTTGCAGTGACAGTCATCAGCAGAAATACTCAAATGCTGGATATTTCGGTCAAAATATCTAGTATTTTTTGTGAATTTTCACTCTCTATTAAAAGGATTTATCCCTATTTGAACTTTTATTAATCATCATTTAAGTGATTATTTATAAGGCGTAAAAAAACTATTTATAATGAAATGCGCTCAATTAATTAGAATTTAAAATTATTTTAACAATAAATCAATTCCTGACAATTTTGATCGGTTATAGCTTATTTTAGAGGGGGCTAGAACTATGGGAACAGACATTTAATTAACAGCTATGTGTTCAAAAGCGTTTGTTTACACAATACTCTTCTGTATGTTGGGTATTGGAGGCTATTAAAGCTCTACGGGACTGGTTGAAAGATTTAAAAAAGCAAAATTTTTGCTTGATGATTTTGTTTACTAAATGAGCAAGAAACTGATGATTTTTTTGCTAATTTTTGCTAAATGAGCTATTTGAAAAACCTACCTTCGAGAAAATAAGAATACAGTTCCTCTTCTAAATTGCGGAGCTTCTTCTTTTTCCCCCAACTTTCCACATAGAAGTTGGCCAAGCTTTCTAGCTGTATGCCAAAGTTGTACGACGATTTCTGGGATAGCATGAGTGGCCTTACAATCCTTTGACAGGTGTGCCATTCATTGCCTTCCCTAAAAAAGGAAAGGAATTTAATTAAAATTTTAATTGAACGCGCTACGTGGCATTTCTTGGAAAACAAATATTTAGCATCGCATCCTAAACTAAGTGGAATAAATCAACAGGTCTACCCCGTTCTCCGGCAAAAGATAATTTTTTTTTTTTTTTCATTTTATTTTCTTCAAAAACACCGCTAAAACCACTCAAGAAGTTCCCTATATTGAGGATTCTTCAAAGAAAATTTCGGAAATTGGCCTGCCAAAACAAACAATAAAAACAAAATAGAAAAAGAAGGAGAGTGGGGTTTTATAAGGCCGAAGGATATACTGGATGAAAAAATAAACGGATATTTCGGGAGGAAAATGACATCTCTTCTTCAGCGCCATAAGAGAGAGTTCCAAATATACAGATTTATAATTTCTGAGCGAAAATGTGAACGAAATGAACCGTTAAAAATAAAAAGGAAGAAAAACAATGTGGAAAGCAAAAAGAAACAAAAACCCAAATTAGAAGAATTGAAAAATATCAACACGGAAAAAATTACAGATAAAATCAAAATTAATAGAATAAAAGCATTAAAAGGCTTAAAAACCTAACTCAAAAGCTAGCCATTTGCCAAAATCATCAAGTAATAGTAAACAATGTTCTTGATAAGATTCTAGACTTGTCTGCGAACTAGACTTGACTTATGCTAGACTCAAATTTATTTTGCAAGCTCCCTTAAGTATTTTCGTCGATAATTCGTAAAAAAAAACCTCAAAGAGAGTATGAAGACAGGTGACGCCTGGTAATTATCGCTCTAAATTATGAATTAAATTATGAACGTTTGCTTCCGATTTGGTCGTTTGACGCCTAGAATTTTTGTTTCCTTTTGTCAAGGGCGTATTTGACGTTAGAACGGTCCGGTAATTTTTTCAGATCTTTGCTCATCACAGAGTAAACAATACCCTGGGTTTACTTTGTTGTACACTAAGGTCATATGACAGACGACAGAATTCCAAGAAATTGAATTTTAGTGGCATTCACTCGTTGTCGGTGACTCGGAAAAGATGATCAGTACTAAGATAGTTCGCATCTATTAATACAAATACGAATTACAATGTGTGGGTTTAAAAAAGACATATACGTGGGTTTTATAAAAGGATTCCCCTTTAGAAAGTTTCTAGATTGTACGAGTTCTATCAGTTCATAATTAAAAAAAAAATCACAAAAGCTTTGCACCCCTCCCCACTCTGTTCAAAAAATATCCTTTAATTGCCTGTTCAAGGAGCAGCTACACTCGTCTTAGGCACGGACGAGAAAGAATCCAATAGAAAATTCGGCAACCAAGCTAATTGGTGCCAAAGACAAGCCAACCAAAATCATTTTTTGCATTCTATCGCCAAAAGGTCCACTCTCTACCACCTTTTGTTCATCTCAGAGCAATACTTGCCTATCCCATGTTTCGCTGTCTGCATCATGCGTAGCCACATCACGCAATGCCATTTGAAACAAGCTTCCACCACTTGAGGTACGCACCTTGCGGTATACAAGATTTTTGAAAGTGGGCTAACCCTCAGTTTGAATTCGAGAACAAAGGAAAAAAATCTTGGCCAAAATATAAATCTTGATCTTATAAGCTTTTTGCCACTAAGAAAATAGCTATCTAATACCAACTATATAATTGCGACATACCAGACATCTGGCATTACATTCTACCAACAAGGATTCAAAAAAAGTACCGAGACACACACTAAAAAAAAAAAAAAACCATAGGCCTTGAAAAAGGGTTCTAGGCCTCGACGAGACAGATTAAAAAATACAGATTAACGTCATTAAGAAAACAATAAGAACAATAAACTTAAATGTTATGCTTGGTTTTTGTTGGACGTATCATCAACATACCATACCATAGACTTCCGAAAATACTGCTTCAAAGGCAACGCGAAGGCACCCTTCCCCGGGGAACACAAAAAACACACTCCATGGGACGCACGAACGTGAAAAAAGAGCAGAATTGCCAACTTTTTGGTCCATGAATGTGTCCCCTGAGCATCCAAAAATGTGTCATTTTTAGCCAAAATGTGTCTATCTTGAAATCTCAAAAACTATAGGTTTTTTTTACCAGGTGTATTATTGACCAAAAGACCGCTTTGTAAAACTCTTTCAAAGCGGCCAGTTAACATCAAATATAATAAAAACGAAAAAAAATCCATATAAAACATTCATTGAAGATGACTTAGTGTGCAAGCGCTAAACTCATATAAATATGTAAATCCCTTACTTTGGACGAAATCCTTTACTTACGACATCTGTGGCAAAACTTGGATGTAAAAAAACACGAAAATAAGTAGTATTTTGGTAAAAATTGATATTTTTACCAAATAAACATCCAGTTGGGAAATGTTTCATTTATGTCATAAATTTACAAAATGTGTCCCTTTTTATCCTTTTATGTACCAAATTTCTAGAATGTGTCACTTTCTTGTCCCTTTATTTCATTGTGTCCGGGTACACGAAAATGCCCTTTAAATAAAACGTGTTCAGTTGGCAACCCTGCAGAAGAGCCCCTCAGATGAGTGGCATCCCAGAGTGAGAGGAAACATATGCAGCGGCCCACTTGAGGGAAGATTGGAGGCTATTCACTGATGCCCTAAGTGCCTCTGGAGGAACTAGAGGAACTAAGGTCTAAGGTTTTGCAGCGGAAGAGGTAACTTTTAAAAAAATATACCGTCAGGTTTGCAAATTAGGCTAAAGACCGAGCACAATTAACCAGCAAATCTTTCATAGATTTTCAGCGGCCAAGTAGCCTTTTCAGCGGGCAGATTTTCAAACGAATGAAATTATTTTGACACTTCAACGTTCAGAAATTAGAAATTAAATAAAATTCAGAATTTAAGAAAATTAAAAGAATTTACAAAAGTTGCAATGTTACTACAAAGAGCCTACTAAAAACAAAGCGGATTACGTTGTTTGAAACGGTCTTAAAACTGAATAAAAAAAACCTCCATAGGAGGCACGGACATAGGGGGGACCTTGTCCCTGGGGGTCCATAATAGAAACTGGGGCACCCTCGCCCGGGGTCATAAATACAGGCGGCGGAGGAAGAAGGCCCCTCAAATGTATACTCAAAAGGGCCCACTGGTTTGTCGACAAGTCCTATGAGCTACAAACCTTCTCCCAGTAATGGGTTAAATTGCATGGTGATGCAGAACACCATCGCGGGAGGATCCTCTATAGGAGGACAACTGCGGCAGGGCGTAAGATCCAGATCTATGGACAACGGCCTCTGCAAAGGGCTGCCTCGACCTTTTCGGGGTACCCGCAAGACTGGGGACCTTGCGGTCAACTCTATTCCCACTTCAGGAGTGGCGCCCCTCGAGGAAATTATAGCCTAGTAAACGACACAGCATTCGCACGGGATTCTGACTAGTGGGCAATTTTTCTGGGCTTGGTATGTTTTGATGGGCGTCTTTGGGCTGAAAAACCTCTTCCTAGCTAATTTATCTATTATGGGTTGCCTCCCCGTAGTAGCATAATATTTGTAGACATGAATATATAATGAGTCGGAGGTAATAGGCTTGAGACTGTCTGTGCAGGATTTCGACTCTTGTTGATAGAAGAGCATCGCCAAGTGCTGAAAACCATGTTGTGACCAAGATGGGCCGAGGATTGCACAAAGCCTCCATTCATGGAGGTCCCAGGGACTTCTTGCTGTCCGGTTCTAAGCCGGCTTAAGCACTTCGGTGTAGACTTGAGAAGATATGTGATCCCCGTCCTGCACTGGTATCCGGGATCATTGCTTTTCCTGAGGCGAAAATAATTTCAATGATTTAAAGAACATGAAAATTGGAGCTTGGAATGTTACGACATTAAAAAATGACTATCGTATTGATATTTTGACTGACGAATTCAGACGATTCGAGCTGGATTTATTAGGAATTTCAGAAACTCATATCCCAGGGGTAGGAAGCATGAAATTAGGTGATATAGAATTTGTTTACTCAGGCAGGAAGGATGGGGTACATAGACAGAGAGTAGCGCTCATGATGAATAAGGAAGCTGCTAAGTCTTGTTTAGGCTGGGAAGCTATTAATAATAGAATACTAATTGCTCATTTTATGACTAGAAAGTTAAGGGTATTAGTTATAGTAGTATATGCCCCTGTAGAGCCGACTGACGGAGATACTAGTGACTCAGATGAATTTTACTTAGTTACAGGATCAAATAGACAGGGTCCCAGGTAGAAATATGATGTTATTACTGGGAGATTTTAAAGCCCAGGTTGGTAGAAATAGGGATAGATGGTATCCCAGCCTAGGTAAATTTAGTGTAGGAAAAGAAAACAGTAATGGATACAGACTTTTGCAATTTTGTAGGTATAACAATCTAGTTATAACCAATACGGTGTTTGGTCATAAAATGGCTCATAAGTTAACATGGTATTCACGTGATGGTAAGACAGCAAACCTTATTGATTATGTTATAGTAAACCGAAGACTGGCAGGATCAATACAAGATACTAGGGTATATAGGAGTGCTGTTATTGATGTTGAAAGTAAAGATCACCATCTAGTAGTATCAAGGGTTAATTTAAAGCTGAAATATCGGAAGGGTAACTACCTCCCGTGAAGTTATGATGTTGGTAGACTCCAGGATGAGAATTTGAGAGAAACTTTCCAGGAACAGTTGAATACTAAACTTGAGAGTTTAAAATTTGATAATGTGGAAGATGGTTGGAATAATTTTAGAAAAATAATTTGTGAAGTTGCTGAAGGTGTATTAGGGAAGAAAGCTAGAACTGCAGCTAAGAATATTAGTGAAAAAGCTTTATGTTTAATAGAAAGGAGAAAGGACTTGTACAAGAATTATCTGAGTGATAGATCGTATGAAAATAAGAGGAATGAAGAAAGTGGAGAAAGCTTTAAAATATGAACTAAGGAGGTGTGAAGTGGAGGCCATGGATAAAATTGCCGAGGATCTGGAAGATGCAGCTAGACGGCATAATAGTAAAATATTGTACTGGCACGTTAACAAATTGAGAGGGAGTAGTCAATCTGGACTTGGCCCAGTTAAAGATAGGAATGGGGTCGCAATTAGCGATAAGGAAAAAACTAAAGAGAGATGGGCCGAACATTTTGAGAATTTGCTTAACCGAGATAGAGTTGCAGGAAAAAATATAGAGCAAAATGAAAAAGTTTGTGATACCTTGGATGTGAAGGAAGATTTGTTTTGTGAGGAGGAATTAGCAACAGTACTAAAAGAATAATAAGGCTCCAGGTGCGGATAGGGTGGTAAATGAGTTTCTTAAATGGCTCTGAGGTTAGAAATAAGTTACTGAAGATTATGAATATGATTTTTGAAAAAGGGGAAGTACCTAACGATTTTAGGAAAACCTTAATTAAGCCACTTTATAAGAAAGGTGATAAAAGTGAGTGTGGTAATTATCGAGGCATTAGTCTGATCTCTGTATGTAGTAAATTACTTAGTAATATGATACTTTTTAGACTGAGAGATGCCGTAGACAAAGTTTTAAGAGAAAAGCAGTGCGGTTTTAGAAAAGGTAGAGGATGTGTCGACCAAATTTTCACTCTTAGGCTAATAATTGAGACGTGCCTGAGTTTTCAAACACCTTTGGTCCTCAGTTTTACAGATTATGAGCAAGCGTTCGATTCTGTTGATAGAAGAGCTTTAGTAAAGGTTTTATCCTTGTATGGTATACCAGACAAATACATTAAAATGATTAGTGCTATGTACGAGAATAACACTGCTGCGGTTAGGGTAGGAAATGAGGTTAGCAGCTGATTTTGTGTTAAATCAGGAGTTAAGCAGGGTTGTGTTCTATCCTCCTTTATATGGATTATTTTGATGGACTTTGTCTTAAGGAGCAAAGGAAAGGCAATGGGAGACCACGGAATCAAAAGGGGGAGGAAAAAGTCTCCTGGACTTGGATTATGCTGATGATTTAAGCATCCTAGATGAAAGTGTGAGCAAAATGAATGAAGTTTTAGAGGTTTTGCGAGTTCAGGGTTCTAGAATTGCTTTGAAAACTAATGTTAGGAAGACTAAGTCACTAAGGCATGGAATAAGTGAAGACGAAAAGGTGACGTTGGGTAATGAAAAGATTGATCAGGTGGACAGCTTCACTTACCTTGGTAGTATTATTAGTAAAGATGGTGGGAGCAGTGAAGATGTTAAATATAGAATAGCCAAGGCTCAGGGTGTTTTTTCACAGTTAAAAAAAAGTCTGGAAGAATAGGAAGATAAGTCTGTAAACCAAGATTAGAATATTAGAAGCTACAGTGATGGCAGTGGTCAAATATGGCTCTGAAGCATGGACGCTCCGAAAAATGAATGAAGATTTGCTAGATGTTTTCCAGAGAAATTGCTTAAGGATTGTTCTGGGTACCCGGCTGACTGACCGTATTTCAAACAATAGGCTATACGAAAAATGTGGTTCAATACCGCTCTCTAGGGCTATAATGAAAGAAAGGTTGAGGTGGCTAGGGCACGTTATGTGGATGAAGGATGACAGATTGCCGAAGATTGTTCTTTTCGGCCAACCATCTAGGGCTAAACGGAAAGCAGGTCGTCCCCGTCTGGGATGGGATGACGTCATAAAGAAAGATTTAAAGGAAATGGGAACATCGTGGGCGGGTGTAAATTGGGAGGCTTTGAATAGATTGGGGTGGAGGAGGAGCGTGCGTAGCTGTGTTGGCCTCAGGCGGCTTGGTGCCGCGGTGAGTTGTTAGTAGTAGTAGTAGTAGTTTTCTAAAAATAGAATTAAAATAAAACCTTAAAAGTTAAAACCAGTTAGAAAATACCCGGAATACAAGGGGGCTACCATTTCCTCAAACCCCGATCTTTACTTTAATGTTCATAGTGTTTTACTGAAACCATTTTTGAGTGGAGCATATACAACAGATGGGCAATTGCAAGTGTTTCTATTGCTGATTACTTTTTAAAACATTTGAAGAGAAAATTTTACTGTTTAAAGTACAACCATACAAACAAGCTCTTCTACTCTTGAGCAATAGTGAAAAACATTTTTCCTATTCCAATTGCCCTTGTGTTAGTGCAATGGGGGACGTCCAAAAAATTGGAGGTAAAATTCAAATATTAACGTCAAGATCAGGAGCTGAGGACAGAGAGTTTGTTACAACGAACTGTTCAAACAGTTCGTGGTAACGAACTGTAAGTAAGGTGCGACCCGGCTCAATGGTAACCGAAACAATATTTTTGATACAAATTTTTGATTCAATAGATGCATCAAAAGAATCTGATTTTAATGCTGATTTCAAATATATAACTTTCATCAAGTTTAATCCTACCCATCAAAAGTTACGCGCCTGACAAAATTTGGCTGATTTTCGAAAAAAGGGGGGAAAGACCCCCTAAAAGATATACAGCCTTAATGAAAATCACACCATCATAATCAGCGTATCAGAGAACCCTACTGTAGAGGTTTCAAGCTCCTATCTACATAAATTTGGAATTTTGCATTTTTGCCAGAAGAAAGATCACGGATGCGTATTTATTTGTTTGTTTTTTTTCCCAGGGGTGATCATATTGATTTAGTAGTCCTAGAATATCGTAAGAGGGCTCATTTGAACGCAAGTTAAAAGTTCTAGTGCCCTTTTTAAGTGACCAAAAAAATGGAGGGCAACTAGGCCCCCTCCCACGCTCATTTTTTCCCAAAGTCACCTGATCAAAATTTTGAGATAGCCATTTTGTTCAGCATGGTTGAAAATATGATAACAATGTCCTTTAGGATGACTTAATCCCCCGAAGTCCTCGGAGGAGGGCTGAAAGTTATGAACTTTACCCAATATTAACATATATTATTGGTTATTGGGATGTATACAGACGTCTTCAGGGGGGATTTTTTCTTGTAGTTGGGGGGTGGGTGGGTCGGGAGTTATGTGGGAGGATCCTTCCCTGAAGAAAGTTTTCATGGGGGAAGGGACATTGCTATGAAAGGGGCGCCGGATTTCCCAGCATTATTTTAAAAAAATCAGAAACTAAATATAAAAAAAAAAACAAGTTTTCCAACTGAAAATAAGGAGCAACATCAAAACTTAAAACGAACAGGAAATATTACGTGTATGAGTGGGTTCACCCCCTAGTCAATACCTCGCTCTATAAGCCAAAGATTTTTTAGTACTTTCATAAGAGCTATTTATTCTAAACAACGGCCTTTGTGATTAAGGGATCATTTTTAAAGAATTGGAACAAAATTCGAACTTTGGCTTATAGAGCGAGGCATTGACTAGGGGTCGAGCCCCCTAATATACGTATTAAAAATACAGGAATATTGAAGATCGTTACGTAAGTTAATTCGTAAGTTACGTATGTTTATTACTAATAAAAACGTTCGTAAATAAAATTAAACAAGTTTCGAGAAAGCTATTTCACCAAATACAAGTAAAATTAATATGCAAATTTTGTTTTAATTATCCATGTACGGTGAGCCAAAATTAAAACCTGCATTAATTCAAAAATGTTCAAAAAATTAAATTAAAAAAACAAGTTTTTTAACTGAAAGCAAGGAACGACGTTAAAACTTAAAACGAAAGTAAGGAGCGACAAAAAACTAAGTAAGGAGCGACCCGGCTCAATAGTAACCGAAACTCTAAAACCCGGAACTTTGATACCCATAGATACATCAAGAGAATCAAATTTTTATGCTGATTTCCAATATATAAGTTTCATTAACTTTAGTTTTACCCATCAAAAGTTACGCGCCTGAGAAAATTCACCTTATTTTCGAAAAAAGGGAAAAACACCCCCAAAAAGTCATACAACTTTAATGAAAATCACACCATCGGATTCAGCGTATTAGAAAACCCTACTGCAGAAGTTTCAAGCTTCTATCTGCAAAAATGTGGAATTTTGTATTTTTTGTCAGAAGAAAGAACACGGATGCGTATTTATTTGTGTTTTTTCCCAGGGGTGATCATATCGATTTAGTAGTCCTAGAATATCGTAAGAGGGCTCATTTGAACGAAAATTAAAAGTTCTAGTGCCCTTTTTAAGTGACCAAAAAAATGGAGGGCAACTTGGCCCCCTCTCACGCTCATTTTTTTCCCAAAGTCACCTGATCAAAATTTTGAAATAGCCATTTTGTTCAGCATGGTTGAAATATGACAACTATGTCCTTTAGGATGATTTAATCCCCCGAAGTCCCCGGGGGCAGGGCTGAAAGTTATGAACTTCACCCAATGTTAACATATAGTATTGGTTATTGGGAAGTATACAGACGTTTTCAGGGGGGATTTTTTCTGGTAGTTTGGGGGTGGGTGGGTCGGGGTCATGTTGGAGGATCTTTCCATGAAGGAAGTTTTCATGGGGGAAGGGACATTGCTATGAAGGGCGCGCCAGATTTCCCAGCATTATTTAAAAAAATCAGAATGAAATATAAAAAAACAAGTTTTCCAACTGAAAATAAGGAGCAACATCAAAACCTAAAAAGGAACAGAAAATATTACGTGTATGAGTGGGTTCACCCCCTAGTCAATACCTCGCTCTTTATGCCACAGATTTTCATAAGAGCTATTAATTCTAAACAACGGCTTTTGTGATTAAGAGGTCATTTTTAAAGAATTGGAACAAAATTCAAACTTTAGCTTAAAGAGCGAGGTATTGACTAGGGGTCAGGCCCCCTAATATAGGCATTAAAAATATATAAATATAGAAGTTCGTTACGTAAGTTAATTCGTAAGTTACGTACATTTATTACTAATAAAAACGTTCGTAAATAAAATTAAACAAGTTTCGAGAAAACTATTTAACCAAATAAAAGTAAAATTAACATGCAAATTTTGTTTTAATTGTCCATGTACGGTGAGCCAAAATCAAAATCTGCATGAATTCAAAAACATTCAAAAATTAAATAAAAAAAGTTTTTTTTAACTGAAAGTAAGGAACGACGTTAAAACTTAAAACGAACAGAAATTATTCCGTATATGAAAGGGGCTGTCCCCTCCTCAACGCCTCGCTCTTTACGCTAAAGTTTGACTTTCTCACAACTCTATCAAACAGTTCGTGGTAACGAACTGTAAGTAAGGAGCGACCCGGCTCAATGGTAACCGAAACTCTAAAAAACGGGATTTTGATACCAATAGATACATCAAAAGAATCAGATTTTAATTCTGATTTCAAATATATAAGTTTCATTAAGTTTAATCTTACCCATCAAAAGTTACGTGCCTGAGAAAATTTGGCTGATTTTCGAAAAAAGGGGGAAAGACCCCCTAAAAGTTATAGAACCTTAATGAAAATCACACCATCATATTCAGCGTATCAGAGAACCCTACGGTAGAGGTTTCAAGCTCCTATCTACAAAAATGTGGAATTTTCCATTTTTTGCCAGAAGAAAGATCACGGATGCGTGTTTATTTGTTTGTTTGTTTTTTTTTTTTTTCCCCCAGGGGTGATCGTATCGACCCAGTGGTCCTAGAATATCGTGGGAGGACTCATTGGAACGGAAATTAAAAGTTCTAGTGCCCTTTTTAAGTGACCGTGGGAGGGGGCAACTAGGCCCCCTCCCACGCTCATTTTTTTCTCAAAGTCACCCGATCAAAATTTTGAGATAGCCATTTTGTTCAGCATGGTCGAAAATATGATAAAAATGTCTTTTAGGATGACTTGATCCCCCAAAGTCCCCAGGGGGAGGGCTGAAAGTTATGAACTTTACTCAATGTTAACATATAGTATTGGTTATTGGGAAGTATACAGACTTTTTCAGAGGAGATTTTTTCTGGTAGGTGGGGGAAGGAGAGGGTCGGGGGCTATATGGAAGGATCTTTCCATGAAGGAATTTTTCATGGGGGAAGGGATATTGCTATGAAGGGGGCGCCGGATTTCCCAGCATTATTAAAGAAAAAGATCAGGAATTAAATAAAAAAAAAAACAAGTTTTTCAACTGATCAACTGATTGTGATTAAGAGGTCATTTTTAAAGAACCTGAAAAAAAATTCGAACTATAGTTTAAAGAGCAGGGTATTGACTAGGGGACGAACCCCCTAATATACGTGTTAAACATTTATGAATATAGAAGTTCGTTACGTAAGTTAATTCTAAGTTACGTATATTTATTACTAATAAAAACGTTCGTAAATAAAATTAAACAAGTTTCGAGAAAGCCATTTAACCAAATGTAATATGCAAATTTTGTTTTAATTATTTATGTACGGTGAGCCAAAATCAAAACCTGCATTAATTCAAAAACGTTCAAAAATTAAATAAAAAAAACAAGTTTTTTTAACTGAAAGTAAGGAACGACGTTAAAACTTAAAACGAACAGAAATTATTCCGTATATGAAGGGGGCTGTCCCCTCCTCAACGCCTCGCTCTTTACGCTAAAGTTTGACTTTCTCACAACTCTATTTTTTTAAACAATAAAAAAAACTTTAGCGTAAAGAGCGAGGCGTTGAGGAGGGGACAGCCCCCTTCATATACGGAATAATTTCTGTTCGTTTTAAGTTTTAACGTCGTTCCTTACTTTCAGTTAAAAAAACTTGTTTTTTTTATTTAATTGTTTTTAAACAATAACAATTGTCAGAAGAAAGATCACGGATGCGTGTTTTCTTTTTTTTTTCAGGGGTGATCGTATCGATCCATTAGTCCTAGAATATCGTAACACGGCTCATTTGAACGGAAATTAAAAGTTCTAGTGCCCTTTTTAAGTGACCAAAAAAATTGGAGGGCAACTTGGCCCCCTCCCACGCTCATTTTTTTTTCAAAGTAACCCAATCAACATTTTGAGATAGCCATTTTGTTCAGCATAGTCTAAAATATAATAAATATATCTTTGAGGATGACTTAATCCCCCACAGTTCCCGAGGGAAGGGCTGGAAGTTATGAACTTTGCCCATTGTTTAGTATTGGTTAATGGGAAATATAAAGACGTTTCAGGAGGGATTTTTTCTGATGGGGGGGGGGAGTGTCGGAAAAGGGGGTTACGGTGGAGGATCCTTCCATGGCAGATGTTTCCTTGGGGGAAGGGACATTTCTATGAAGGGGGTGCCAGATTTTCCAGAATTATTTAAAAAAACGATCAGAAATAAAAAAAAAACTAGTTTTTTCAACTGAAAATAAGGAGCAACATTAAAACTTAAAACAAACAGAAATTATGACGTATATGAGGGTTTCGGAGGAGGGGGTTACGGGGGAGGATCCTTCCATGGAGGATGTTTCCTTGGGGGAAGGGACATTTCTATGAAGGGGGTGCCAGATTTTCCAGAATTATTTAAAAAAACGATCAGAAATAAAAAAAAAACTAGTTTTTTCAACTGAAAGTAAGGAGGAACATTAAAACTTAAAACAAACAGAAATTATGACGTATATGAGGGGGTTCGTCCCCTAGTCACTACCTCGCCCTTTTCGCTAAAGCTTTTTTAGTAGTTTCAAAAGAGCTATCTATTCTAATTAACCGGCCTTTGTGATTCAGGGGTTTGTGATTCGAACAAAATTCGAACTTTAGCGTAAAGAGCAAGGTATCGACTAGGGGGTAAACTCCCGAATATACGTAATAAAACATACGAATATAGAAGTTCGTTACGTAAGTTAATCCGTAAGTTACGTCAGAACAAAATTTCGAGAAAGCCATTTAGCCAAAAAACTAAAAATTAATATGCAAATTTTGTTTTAATTATTCCTGTACGGTGAGCCAAAATCAAAGCTGCATTAATTCAAAAACGTTCAGAAATTTAAAAAAAACAAGTTTCTTTAACTGAAATTAAGGAGCAACATTAAAACTTAAAACGAACAGAAATTATTCCGTATATGAAAGGGGCTGTCCCCTCCTCAATACCTCGCTCTTTACGCTAAAGTTTGAATCTGTCACACAACTTTATTTTATAAAACAATAAAAAACTTTAGCGTAAAGAGCGAGGTATTGAGGAGGGGACAGCCCCTTTCATATACGGAATAATTTGTGTCTGGCAAACATTTTTAATGGTAACTTCGCCCCACATAAAATATTCATTTTTGACCCTTCAAAAAATTTTGTCAATCAGATCTATTTCATATGCCACTTTGAAAACTAGATACATCCTGTCAAATTCTCTTATAGACGCATCTGTCAAATAATACACAGGTATTATCATTGTTTATTACTGCAATTGAAAATGGTAATGCACCTGAAAACTCGTAACATACCACGGCCAAGGATAGCGGTACAATACCTATACAGAATTACAAATTTTACTTTGCATTTAAAATCTTCGATATATCATAAATCTTCCTAGCCACTTCGATCATCTAGCCTTGAGTCCGTATTAACTTTCTTCACTTTTTTCCCCCTCAAAACTACATCAATCTGATTTAAGATTAAGATTTGGGATACAAAATTTATTGTAAGGATCTATGGTTTTATTGAATCGTTTTGGGAACATATTAACCCTGTCGCTGTTGAAGCGAATAGGTGGTTTTTCGAATTCATATCCCCTCCGACTATATTAGAGACACAAATAATACTTCAAAGAACAGTTGGAATGATTAACCAGTCCGTACCTGACGTGTGAATTCTGTGCAACAAGACTACGTATAAGATTCTAGACTGACATTATCGCCACTGCGCCCTAAGCTTATCAATTATACAGATTCTAAATCCTTGAACGATTTTGATTTCGACATGATGTAACATCTCCACAGTTCTGCTAAATGACGTTAGGGAGGCGACCTTACAAGAAAATCTCTTATGTGATATGCAATCAAACTGAAGTCTACCCTTGCCAAAAACTCACTAACACCATCCAGTGTCTGACATTTTTGGCAAAAAAAGTAATGTTTTTTTCTATTTTGAAATTGAGGTGACTATAAATTCCTGGATATATCACCGAAAGTCTTTTAAACAGCTAAGTAACCCTACACAGAGTCACAAATTCTGCCCCTATTTAAAGTTAGCTAGCCTTCTTAACCACCCACAATCTCCCAGCCTAACCTATGCATAATGCGTCAAAATTGAATTTTAAAAGACCTCTATAACAGACTGTAATTTAGCAGACTTCGTGTAAAATATTTCTGATTAATTATTACTGACAAAAAAACCTCTGCTTTAACTCAATGGCGTAGTTATTTTTCTTTCCTTCAAGTAGAACGTGCCCAGCAATATTTTTAGGGGAGGGGGCCAATAGTTTTTTGGAGGGGGGGGGGGGGAATTAATAATTTGAACAAGAAGTCCCCTGAAATTTAAGAAAATTGAGTTTTTCGGAGGGTGTGCCCCGAGACCCCATGTGAATATTCTTTTTCTGCCTCTTTAAACCACAAAGTATCAAAGGGAGTTCTAAATGCCAGTTTGATGTCATCAACTGAGCAGATAAAGACTGAGGGAAGACGTTCCTCCATCATCTACAAACTCAAAAATCCCCCAAGCATGTTTTACTTTTGAGCTAGCAATAAAATTAGCAAAACGCTACGAGTTTTTTGTACAGAAGCAGATATGCATAATGCATCTGGTAAAACAACAAAAAATCTAGCTAATGGGTATCTTAACCCGTACAGGAAGTTTTAAAAGGTAGGGTATTATCTTGTCACAACCATACATACGGTCGACCTTCGCATGTCATGGCTAGATTGATTACTTGCTTAATGCATTTAAGAATTGACTATTTTTATCTTTTCATGTACTTTTTAAGACTCTACAGAACAAGAAAATAAAGATATTTTGTTAAAGCCGGACAAGAAAATGAAACATATTTTGACATTTCTAAGGATTTGGGACTTTTAAAAAGGCTTGTTATTCATATGACACGTAATCCCCTTGATTGAACCCCATTGTGTAACCCACAACATATTAGACTACTTTGTGCACACCAACTGGGTAGGTACTCAAACATAGTTTTTATTTGGGGGGGGGGGGTAAGATAGGAAAACAGGCAAAATATTTGAAAAATATGCGACATGATGCAAATAATCACAAAAATATAGATTTTTCGGGGGTGGGGCGATAAGACTAACTCTACTCATCTAACCCTCTCCTGTGATCCAAGAGCCAGAGGCATGATTTAAGATCATGTATGGGCTCAGGAAAAGACAATTCCTGTGAACATTAAATAAAAAAAACTGAAGCAGGGGCAACATTAAAACTTAAAATGAACATAAATTATTTCATATATGAGGGGGGTTTTCATATATGAGGGGGGTTGAGGTTGAGGCAGATCCAGGATTTTTTAGAGGGGGAGGAAATAGCTTGATCCGAAAAAATTAGGGGGAGGGGGGCGCAAAATAGGTTGATCCGATAAACTTGCGTTAAAAGCAAGTTTAATTAACGCAAACTTGGGTTAATTAAGTAAATTAAACTACTTTAGACTATGCCAGGGGGGCCCCCCTCGCACCCCCCTGGATCCGCCACTGATCGAAATCCACCCTCCATGGAAAATTTTTCCCAGAAATCCCCCCCCCCCAGTGGAAACTTGCTCCCTTAGAAAATTTCTTCATGGAGAATTTTTCCAGCGGAAAAATCCTGTAGACAATTCCAACCCCGCTGAAAATTTCTCCCCGGAACATATCCACATGTTAAATTTAGTCGGCAACGCCAAAGTAAGAATTTCGTATTAGGAATTCTGGGAAATTCCGTCGGCATAAAAATTTCCCCGAAAAACTCACCCCCGGAAACTTCCCTTCCCGCGAAAAATTCTCATCGTCAAAAACTCCCCTAGAACAAATCCCCCTCCCAAAAAAATGACTGAATACTAATAACAATAACAAATACTATATAACAAATAATAACAAGTGCCATACATAAACAATGGGTAAATTTCGTAGCCTACAGCCCTCTCCCCACCAGCTGAGGGGAATCATGTTACCCCCTAAGGCACATTTATTAAACCTTTTAATTATGCTGAATAAAATGGCTGCGTGAGAAGGGACTAGCTTCCTTTCCACCTTTCTGGTCACTTAAAAAGGAAACTATCACCCTGGAAAAAAAAAAAAAAACAACAAACAAATAAACACGGATCAGTAATCTTCGAAATGATTATCATGAAATCTAACAGAATTCCTACAACTAGATTTGCTGCTATGACTTCACGGGAAAATATGCAGGCAAGATTAACAGTGATTAGTTAAGACAACAAAACTAACCATCAGCTAAGATTAGTTCAAGTGATAGTAGGCGTTTAACCCTGGTTGGTAGCAAAACTGAACTAGACTAACCACATTTTCCAGGAATCAAGGTTGACAATCGATGCTTATCTCCGTCTGTTCAAAAGGGACTATAGATCATTCAACAGATTTGAATTTAAGCAGAAGTGGGTATAAATAGCTGATTACGGTGTTGTCAAACGACTGCATTGGACTAAACTATAGAAATCGGAAGCGAATTAGTTCTAGTGGATTAAGGCCAATTCTTTAAGAGTCTAAATGTGGATAAACACAAATAAAAGATATAGTAAAGGCCGCGGCTGGGGGTTGTCCACCCAGATTAAATTTCTACTTTGATTCAGCTTTAATTGCTTATATTTGAGTAGGGAGGGGCGCTGTAATTAATTTTTCCTAGGGTACCAACAACCCTAGGAACGGCTCTGCTAAGGGGAAGAAGGTTTTTAGGATTGGGATAGGTTGTACACAAGGATTTAAAGGGGGTGGGGTAAATTTAGGACTTCATATACCTTCAATCTACAGAAACCCAGTCTGCAAAACTCAATCAAGCAAAAATCGGCCTAGCAAAATAGGCCATATAAAAAGCAACTCTTGCTAAATTTGGCTGACGGGCTAATTGTAACGGGACAGCATGTCATGGGGTGGGGGAACTACTTATCGTCAGCACAGGAATGGAGGATGTGTCCAATGGTGGGAGATTGAAAAAAAAAAACTACTTTCGAGGGGTATTTCAAGAGGGTAGGGTTGACTTCCGTGTGGGTTGGATTTTCTGTAGGTTGAGAATCGTCGTGGTTAAGCGTTCTTGGATTGAACATTATTGTGGTTAGGTCTTTTAGAATCGAATTTTGATTGGGTCAAATTTTTCTGTGGGTTGGCTTTTGCAAGAGTAGAATTTTTCTTATGTTTTACGGGGCTGGGCTTTGCATCAGTTAAATATTGCAGGTAAGACTACTGTATTTTAGCCGTATCATTCTCACCTATAATAATGTATGGCATATTAACTACCATAAGAGTTTCTAAGAAAATCGTGAAGATAAAAATGAGTACTCACATGAAAAATAAACCTCGCTTACACTTGTAATCCTCATTGTATATTTTCCAAGCTTCTGGTTTCATACTTTTTGGGAATTCACCTTCTTGCTCAAATACTTGTTGATAGTTACCAGGATTAGATAGCCATAATCCCTTAACATGGCCGAGCTGATCACGAAAAATATCACCAACTTGAGTCTCTTTATGCTTAGCATCGATGTACTCGTGTATCTGTGAAGTTAAAAGAGACGACTTATCATCCGACGGTGTAGGAACACTTTCATACGGCAGGATACCATTGGGTATAATTGGAGGAAGCCGTACTGGGGCTATCAGTCGAGCTGCTTGGAGTGCACACTGTCTTGCTGTGGTTCTCATAGCTAACTGCAAAGCAAACTGTCAATAATCTTGTCTGAGGTGGGGCATATTACCCCTGGGCTTGATGAGCATCGGTAAATAAACTGACTTAAACAGGTATTTACCGTAGTATACAATACAGGCGTCCAAAATCAAAAAGCGTTCCCCGCAAAAAAAACGGGTCTTAAGCTTAACGCGCAAGCAGATATTTTTTGGGGTGGGTGGGGGGGGGGTGTGTAAAATTAAAAAGCAATACCGACAATAGTGGGGTTATGGGGAAAATATAAGAAGTTACAAAAAAAAATCATTAGATCTTTTCCGTCATAGCTATGCCACTATTTACTCGTGGATTAAGTTGTTTCAATTTACGGGTATTAAGTTGAAACAAAAAGAGTGACTTATGGCAAAATACACGAAAAATATACGATCTGGGCAATATGCTTACACATTAGGGGATGGGTGAAGTAAAGAAAAGCGAAGCGCTTTTAGGAATGATATAAGTAATCCTAAAAATACAAAAATACTTACTTGTGTTCAATGTTCAATGGGTTTATTAACAAATGAAAAGAATAAATCACACATAATCAAAATACTCAGTCCATTCCTGGACGCCGAGAACCAAAATCATTACAATTTAACATAATACGCAGAATGGTCACCGCTCCTAATCTCAGACACAACCATACCCCTCATTTACCAAATAACTAAAACTATTACCTTCCCGTTCCTTACCCTCAGGGGAAACCACCCTGTCATATTTAAAAATCATACATTTGTAATTTAAATTTACTACTTACATTTAATTTTTTTTTTTTTTATTAACTATTCATTTGTAATGCTATTAAATGATTTCTTTACTCTTTTTTTTAAATGATGCGAGGGAGCTCCTACCTCTCAGCTCTTCTGGGATCAAGTTCCATATCTTTGCAAAAGCTACGTTAGGAGCGAAATCTGATCGCACGGTCGGGGTGAGGGGTAATTGCAGGTTTGATGATGATCGGGTATGCAAATTATGCTGGTCTGAAATAGGTCGAAATAATCTTTTAAACGCAGATGGCAGCTCTCCATCTAAAAACTTGAACACAAAGGTCAAGCATGATAATTGATGCAGGGACCCTAATGACAAGTACTCTTCATTTTTTCCAATTAATATCAGGCATCGTTGATGAATCGAATTCGGTTTTCGCAGGTGGGATTTAAAAGTTGATTGCCATTCCTAAAAACACATCACTTTACCTTAAACCCCCCTCCCCTCCCAATTCGCAAATATATAACCGAAATTATACTTTTCCATGTATTTTCCCATACGCTACTCTTTTGTTTCAGCTTAATACCCGTAAACGACTAAAAATTACATTTTAAATAGTTATATACGTCCAACAGAAAAGATCCAAATGGTCAAAATCTCAGTTTTTTGTAATTACTTGGTATTTACTATGGCCTCATTTATTATTATAAAATAAAATAAAAGATTTTTGTAACAGAAAGTAAGGAGCGAGATTAAAACTTAAAACGAACAGAAATTATTCCGTGTATGAAAGGGGCTGTCCCCTCCTCAACGCCTCGCTCTTTACAATACAGTTTTTTATTGTTCTAAAAATAGAGTTGTGAGAAAGAGCCAAACTTTAGCGCAAAGAGCGAGGCGTTGAGGAGGGGACAGCCCCTTTCATATACGGAATAATTTCTGTTCGTTTTAAGTTTTAATGTCGCTCCTTACTTTCAGTTAAAAAAACTTGTTTTTTTATTTAATTCCTGAACAATTTTAAATTAATACAGGTTTTGATTTTGGCTCGCCGTACATGAACAATTAAAACGCAATTTGCATCTTAATTTTAATATTTTTTTTTTTTATTTTGCTAAATGACTTTCTCGAAAGTTGTTAAATTTTATTTAAGAACGTTTTTATTAGTAATAAATATACGTAACTTACGAATTAACTTACGTAACGAACTTCTGCATTTGTATATGTTTATTACGTATATTAGGGGGGTTTCGGCACCTAGTCAATACCTCGCTCTTTACGCTAAAGTTCGAACTTTTTCCAATTCTTTAAGAATGACCCCTTAATCACAAAGGCCGTTAATTAGAATAAATAGCTTTTATGAAAGTACCAAAAACACTTTAGCGTAGAGAGTGAGGTATTGACTAGGGGGCGAACCCAATCATATACGTAATAGTTTCTGTTCGTTTTAAGTTTTTCAGTTGAAAAGTTTTTCAGTTGAAAACTTTTTTTTATTTATTTCGGATCGTTTTTTTAAACAATGCTGGGAAATTCGGCGCCCCGTGAATAGCAATGTCCTTCCATCATGAAAACTTCGTCCACGAAAAGATCCTTCCAAGTAACACCTGACCTACCCACCCCCCAATACCAAAAAAAAATCCCCCGCTGAAAAAGTTTGTATACTTCCCAATAACCAATACTATATGTAAACATTGGGCAAAGTTAATAACTTGCAGCCCTTCCCCAGGAACTGTGGGGGGGGGGATAAGTCATCCTCAAAGACATAGTTAATATATTTTTTGACCATGCTGAACAAAATGGCTATCTCAAAATTTTGATCGGGTGACTTTGGGAAAAAATGAGCGTGGGAGGGGGCCTAGTTGCCCTTCATTTTTTATCACTTAACAAAGGCGCTAGAACTTTCAATTTCCGTTTGAATGAGCCCTCCCACGATATTCTATGACCACTGGGTCGATACGATTACCCCTGAAAAAAAAAACAAAAAAACAAATAAACACACTTTCTTCTGGCAAAAAATACAAAATTTCACATTTTTGCAGATAGGAGCTTGAAACCTCTACAGTAGGGTTCTCTGATACGCTTAATCTGATGGTGTGATTTTCATTAAGGCTCTTTTCATCAAGGTTCTATGACTTTTAGGGGGCGTTTCCCCCTTTTTTCGAAAATAAGGCAAATTTTCTCAGGCGCGTAACTTTTGATGGGTAGGACTAAACTTGATGAAACTTATATAACTGAAATCAGCATAAAAATTTGATTCTTTTGATGTATCTATGGGTATCAAAATTCGGTGTTTTAGAGTTTCGGTTACTATTGAGCCGGGTCAGTCTTTACTTTCAGTTCATTACCACGCACTGTTTGAAAGACGTCAGCAAGCTTCCTACCCTCTGCTCTTTCATTTATCCCGTCCAAAATACACACTTGTCATGAAATCTTGTTGTTTACAGGGAATGCGTTTTGATCTTGGTCGGCCAAATAGCAAGCTAATCGTTCATTTTTTTTTTTTTTTTTTTTTTTTTTTTTTTTTTTTTTTTTTTTTTTTTTTTTTTTTTTGTCTGTTCGAAATTCAAAACATTACTCCTTTATCATATTCTTTTCTTTTTGTATAGCAAACTGAAGAAATGAGAGACAGCCAGTTTGTTAAAACTAAGGACATTGTTTGTTGTTTCTTCCTGTCGAGAAAAAAAAGAATCCTTCAGGCACCTGCGAAAGGAATTGTTCGTGACTAGTCAATGTACAGAGGGGTATATCTTGTGGGTAGAGTAATAATTATAGAAGTGATAATAAGGATGTTTTTTTCTTTGAATTACTGCCTCCCTTCAAATTATCCTCCTCCTTTAAAAATCACTGTTCAATTCGCTGAATGGATTTTTTTCTTGACAGAAAAATCTCAAAAATGCTAATCCCTCAGCTTGAATAATTAGTTGTCGCTTCACTTGTTTCTTCCGGTTGATATCGAAGAAAAAAGGGGGATGCCAAAGGAAGAATGAGGAAGGCAGACAGAAATTGCACAAATGAAAGGTCAAGCAGAAGTAATAGTAAACCCTTTTAGTTTTATTCGATCTTATCTTATTTAGTTTAATTTGTTCCTAAGTTTTCAAATTGTACCATAGACCACACTTCAGATTTTTAGCTTATTCCATTTTTCAGTCATTCTTTTTTCATTGTGTTCCAGTTATAGTTAAAAAAAAAAACAAAAAAAAAAAAACACAAATATGAAAAAACTGTGCTGGAAATCCAGCTTCTCTAAAGTATTAAATACAAATATACCCTAAAGAAGTAGCAGCCGCATAATGACCTTTGTTTGCTGAAAAAGATGTCAAAAGTTTTCACTCTCATACCCATAATTTATTCTGGTGTAAAAAAAATAATAATAATAAAACCATAAAAACAGAAATACACGGAAAAGGTTTACCCACTTAAGTGAGGACTAGTTTGGACACTATAGTCCATCTTATTACCTATAAGCTATAAAGGTAACCTATAACCTAATAAGATAACATCTTATTCACCTATAAAGAAGCTGAAAAAGAAGCAACTGCTGGTTGCATAGAGGTTACCGATGAACACAGCCAGGTCGAGAATCAAGTCCCAAGGAAGTCCAACTTATTAAAGGGAAGCTATTAGATCCGACGTCATATAGCCATAGCAAGATCGAAATTCAGGCTACATATTTTCAGGATTTTCTAGGTTGGTGAGGCTTAGGAATCGGAATCAGAATATGCTCACATCATTGTTCCTGTGGTTTGACAGTTATACGTATCTACAGGCCTATGTAATGCCAAGCAGTCTATTTTAGGGTTAGGATAAGTTTTATGGAGTGGTTACTTGAATATCATAAAATGAAGGAGCATAAATTTAATAGAAATCACTCCCGGTAGCTTATAAAACAATTGGTACTTATTTATTATCCAGAACGCACTCGAGAAGTGAAGTTAAATTAAACATACTGAAATATACCGAAATATGAAGAAAATATAATACTTTAGAAGCAAAATTATGGAAACTACAACAAAGAATTATGGAAAGCAGGCCCCCCAGAACACAATATATTAAACACCTAGTCTGACCACCTGTATATATTAAATATTTAATTAAATATATCTGCATCGTAGTTTATTTCACGAAAGAATAAGCTAATTATAACCGAATGCGAGAGAAAAGTTTCTTTACTCTAATCAAACAAAGCAAACTTCTTGAGTGTGTTCTGGATAATGCTAAGTACCAAATGATTCTGAGGTACAGGACCTTTTCAGGAAAAAATACACCAACCTTCTTCTAGTATTACATATCTTGACATAGTGAAATAAATCTGCGATATAAAGCGATATTTACTTTTTCATATATAATCAATATTATCTTCGAAAGTCAGACATGAAACAAAAAACACACTTATTATAACATTCAACAAATGTTATTCAGCGAGACACAATCAACTAACGAGCCAATTATAAAACCCGCGCTATAAAAGCTTTTTCAAAGGGGCACTGACATCATTAACATAGCCGGATTTATATCTTGGAGGGGGTCCAGATTTCAACAACACGCGTTAATCGTTTAGTGAACCACGACTGATAAAAGGTAAACTCACGTCGAGCAGTAACAATTTCTTAGGCTCGAATAGAGGGTCTTCATCGCTTTTGTTCAGAGCCAAAGTTTTAGAGGGGATCTATTCCCCCCCCCTATATCTTAAATTTTTCAAACACAATTCCTCGTCTATTCTTATACTTTTTCGTTTAATTTACTTATTATTTTTTTTGTTTCACGTAGGCATCCCCTCCCTCTCCCTTTAATGCTATGTACCCACTAAAATAAAATCCTGGGTATTTTTTGTCTCACGTAGGCAGCCCCTCCCTCTCCCTTTAATGCTATGTACCCTCTAAAATAAAATCCTGGGTATTTTTTGTCTCATGTAGGCAGCCCCTCCCTCTCCCTTTAATGCTATGTACCCTCTAAAATAAAATCCTGGATATATAGCTATGTTGGAATGAGATTTCTAGGATTATCCAAACATTTTTGGAAATTTGGTGAAGGTTACAAAAGCAGAGGATTTGTGAAAGGACGAGAGGATTTGTCAAAAGCATGCGAGGAGACAATGAACTACGCTCCCTCCCCTGTGATGCCTATGACATGTCATTCAGTGACATGATTTCATCGTACAAAATAAGTATGTAAGCATACCGAACAGATAATTCCCTAATTACTCCTCAAATTCTCACGATTCTTTCCCATTCCCCGAGAAAATAACGCGGTCTATGTGATATGTCATTACTGATTGTAGTATGTTAAAAAAGCTAGAGAAATTGAAATAACTATGTGCATCTACGTATTAGACTTACATAAATAGCAATATATATTCATGGAACATCATGCACAACTTAAATTACACTTTTCGATAGAGAAATGACACGGTTTCTGGACAAAATTCAAAACTCGCTAGTTTTAACACCTTCTCATGTGATGGTGATTATTGCAAAATGCTGACAAAAAGTTTTGTCATTTTTTATGTGTTAATGGCACCATTTACGGTTCCGGAGCACTATTTTTATCCTTCTTTTGAAGTGATTCTGTCCTCAGTAGCAAAATAGCACAGTCATGGCTAGACTTTTAACGAAGATGGGGCTAAGCGTCAATAAAACTTTTCCTACGCAGTTTCGCTATTAGCTGCTTGGTTAACATTATATTTCCCTACTCTCCAAAAGGCTTATTATTAGTTAACTTTTCCCTCCCATTTGCCTTTCCCTCCAAAAGTTACCTCTTCTTTCTACCTCCAAAATTTCATAAGAAGTTTTGCTACCCCCTGTTTGGTTAACATCCCCTTTTAACCTAATTCAATGATATTTGCATTAATATCATACCCTTCATTGATATCATAGCAAACTTAAGGTGTTTCATCTTCATCCCCACCATAATATTACCGACTATAGGAGGGGGTTTGATCTGTGGCTATATTCTAGTGACAGGGGTACGTACTGCAAATAATGGTCGGTTAAATGATTTGTCAAGGCTCATTTTGGCTCAAATATTGGACAAGGGGGGGGGGGTGTTCGCTTCATCTGTTGGCAGTAACGCGTGTCGAGAAACCAAGAACAGGCTTCATTGTAATAAAAAAACGGTGACAGAAATCTTTAAATCATATATGCTGCACAATATTATATTTTATTACTATAACAAGTCTTGCCAGACAAGACTTTTTACGCGTATTTGCTTTAAATCCGTATTTAATATAACTAATTCTAAATCGACAACGAGTTCAGCAAATCATTTTGTCATATGTACGGTTTTTTATCAGTAAAAATTAGTTAGTTACATTTTAGTAAGTTTTTAACCATAAGGTGCGTTTTTCATCACACAACGGCGAAAATTTCAATAAACACTAGCCATTTATATATTCCCCAGGCTGCTCAAAGCCGAGAGTCACTTTCTGTCTTAAATACCAACGTCTTTTGTTTGATTCCGTACTCTTTAAACTTAATCTTTTCTATATGAACAACTTGTCACAACTTGTTTCATTAGCAGGGCTACCATGAGGAATTAAACTAGCTTCGGTTGGTAAGGGCTCCACGGTTTGAAAATATATTGAATATAATAATAATATGTATTAAATATATATATATTTTATATATATATATATATATATATATATATATATATATATATATATATATATATATATATATATATATATATATATATATATATATATATATATATTATATATATATATATATATATATATATATATATATATATATATATATATATATATATATATATATATATATATATATATATATATATATATATATAGATCAGGATCCCAAACTTAGGAATACAATTTCAATACCTTAGGAAAAATCCCAAGGAGCGACAACACAGTTCCATAGTAGGTGAGCAGTGAGCTGCCGAAGCTGGTTACCACCGACCTGACATTAAAAATAATGAAGTAAAACTTAACTTTACTAAAAAACAAAAAACGCCTACTAGGACAATCACCACGATGGTCAGGTGGTCTTACAGAAAAAAAAATGCAACTGCTGTTTTTTTTCCTCATAAAAATAACAATACTTCAGGACTTGTACCTATTTAAAATGGATCCTGGCCGATGAATCCTACACCGAAAACACAAACTGAGATACCAACCAAAAAATACCAAAAGTCTACCAACTGATCAATGCTGATCTTGACCTTGATGTCAATATACATACGGAAGACCCAGTAAGAAGAAGTCGTTGTCATACCTATTCCATCAGCAGTAAGAATCAGGTTTTCGCGCTTTTTTCAGCTAACTGGTTTTGGGGATATAGGCTTATTTGATTGATGGTTTTCGTGGGATAGGTCTAGACTTTCTGTAGCAATTCTTGTTATAATATAGATCAGCAAATTGATACCATAAATAGTCTACCTTGACATAAAAATAGGCATACAGTAGCCTAGAAATGATTTCATGATGATGATTTCATTTTATCGAGCATCGTTTATTGTCAGCTTAAGGCCAAAACATAGGATATGACAACGATGTTTGAATCTAGCTAAGGCGTCAAACTATGTACAAGAAAGCCATATGTTTTTTATGCACGATGTCCTTTCACAGATACTGCTAGGAATTCTTAGTAAATTGTTAGTTGTTAATCCATCACTAAAAAAGAACTTACAAAAACACATACTAAACACAACTAAAGAAAAAACGTTCACACAGGAAAAATGTGAATGTTTTCTCCCTGTCCTGAGATTCTTCCGAAATAACAGATGTTTTTCAGTAAAGAGGACAGTCAGGATATTTTTTTGGAGTTACATCCTACTCTTTAGGAGTTACATCCTACTCTTCCGAAACAACTTTATCTGTCTTCAGTAAAGAGGACAGTCAGGAGAATTTTTAGGAGTTACATCCTACTCTTTATCTTGGGTAATTTCTGCCCTTTTTCGGTCTGAATCGCCCTTTTCTGCTCGCTTTTTTTTGTCAAAACTATTTAGGAACATCTAAAAACAGGTACTTGTTAATTATCCCGACCACACTCAAGAAGTGAAGTTATGTTAATCATAATGAAATATACCAAAATATGATGAAAATATAATACTTTAGAAACAAAATTATGGAAACTACAATAGAGAATTATAGAAAGCAGGCCGCCCAGAACGCATTATATTAGATACCTAGCTTAACCGACTCTATATATCAAATATTTAATTAAAATGTACCTGTATAGTAGTTTATCTCATTGAGACTAAGTTAATTATCTCCGATTGCAGACAGAGAAATTGGTTTTACTCAGGTCAAGAACTTGAGTGTGGTCGGGATAACTAACAAGTACCTAACAACAAATAATATTCACTAAGGAATATAGTTCCTTCTAAAATATCAACCTAATATTCACTTTATAACGTGAATATAGTTCACGTTATAGTATAGTTCACGAATATAGTATAGAATATAGTTCACGAATTATAGTATAGTTCATGAATATAGTTCCAACAACTAAGGAATATAGTTCCTTCTAAAATATCAACCTAATATTCACTTTATAACGTGAATATAGTTCACGTTATAGTATAGTTCACGAATATAGTATAGAATATAGTTCACGAATTATAGTATAGTTCATGAATACAGTTCCAACAACTAAGGAATATAGTTCCTTCTAAAATATCAACCTAATATTCACTTTATAACGTACTAAATAGTCAGATGAAGTAGAGAAGCTAATAACTTATTTCGGTGAGCATCAAACCGTAGAGGGAGGGGGAGATCGATGTTCTTTGATCGATGTTCAAAAGCAGGTGAATTGGGCAAGAACTATAGAAAATATTGAACGAGATTGAAAGAATCCAAGCGCTTCGGGGGGGTCAAAGGAAAAATGAATTTCCTTGCTCATATAGTCTGTTTATTAGCCCTAGAGGCGTAATTTACATGATATTGAAATCAGGGGCGTAATTTGCCATGGGGCAAATTATGGCATGAGGCCTACCAGACCTCAGTTTGCCCCCCCCCCCCCCCCCCTGACACCAGTCCGCCCCCCTAGCTGAAATTTAGTTTCTTCCAAAATCTTGTCAAATGTAAGATACACCGGCATAATTCAAGGATCAACAGAAACGTACATGATACATGATATTGAAATCAGGGGCGTAATTTTCCATGGGGCATGGGGGCAACTGTCCCTCCCAGACCTCGGTTTACCCCTCATACACCAGTTTGCTCCCCAGCTGAAATTTAGTTTCTTCCAAAGTCTCGTCAAAAGTAAGATAAACCTGCATAATTCAAGCATCAACAGAAACAAATAAGTTTTTTAGTACGTATTGATCATCCGTCTAAGGGAGTTCAACAGACACAATTCTTGGAAGAAAAACCAAATGAATTATCACGTGGCATATCACGCCCTAAGGTAAGGACCAACGGCCCCTCCCAGACCTTGGTTTCCCCCCAGACCCCAGTTCGCCCCTCTCAGACCTTGGTTTTCCCCCAGACCCCAGTTTGCTCCCCCCCGGCTGAAATTTAGTTTCTTCCTAAATCTTGTCAAAAGTAAGATAAACCTGCATAATTCAAGCATCAACAGAAACAAATAAGTTTTCTAGTACGTATTGATCATCCGTCTAAGGGAGTTCAACAGACACAATTCTTGGAAGAAAAACCAAATGAATCACGTGGCACATCACGCCCTAAGGCAAGGGCCATCTGCCCCTCCCAGACCTTGGTTTCCCCCAAGATCCCAGTTTGCCCCCCCCCGGCTGAAATTTAGTTTCTTCCAAAATCTTGTCAAAAGTAAGATAAACCTGCATAATTCAAGCATCAACAGAAACAAATAAGTTTTCTAGTGCGTATTAATCATCTGTCTAAGGGAGTTCAACTGACACAATTCTTGGAAGAAAAACCAAATGAATTATCATGTGGCAAATCACGCCCTAAGGTAAGGGCCAACTGCCCCTCCCAGACCTTGGTTTCCCCCCAGACCCCAGTTTGCCCCCCTGGCTGAAATTTAGTTTCTTCCAAAATCTTGTCAAAAGTAAGATAAACCTGCATAATTCAAGGATCAACAGAAACGTACATGATACATGATATTGAAATCAGGGGCGTAATTTTCCATGGGGCATGGGGGCAACTACCCCTCCCAGACCTCGGTTTGCCCGTCATACACCAGTTTGCCCCCCAGCTGAAATTTAGTTTCTTCCAAAGTCTTGTCAAAAGTAAGATAAACCTGCATATTCAAGCATCAACAGAAACAAATAAGTTTTCTAGTACGTATTGATCATCCGTCAAAGGGAGTTCAACAGACACAATTCTTGGAAGAAAAACGAAATAAATTATCACGTGGCACATCACGCCCTAAGGTAAGGGCCAACTGCCCCTCCCAGACCTTGGTTTCCCCCCAGACCCCATTTTGCCCCCCTCCGGCTGAAATTTAGTTTCTTCCTAAATCTTGTCAAAAGTAAGATAAACCTGCATAATTCAAGCATCAACAGAAACAAATAAGTTTTCTAGTACGTATTGATCATCCGTCTAAGGGAGTTCAACAGACACATTTCTTGGAAGAAAAACCAAATGAATTATCACGTGGCACATCACGCCCTAAGGTAAGGACCAACTGCCCCTCCCAGACCTTGGTTTCCCCCCAGACCCCAGTTTGCCCCCCCCCGGCTGAAATTTAGTTTCTTCCAAAGTCTTGTCAAAAGTAAGATAAACCTGCATAATTCAAGCATCAACAGAAACAAATAAGTTTTCTAGTACGTATTGATCATCCGTCTAAGGGAGTTCAACAGACACATTTCTTGGAAGAAAAAACCAAATGAATTATCACGTGGCACATCACGCTCTAAGGTAAGGACCAACTGCCCCTACCAGACCTTGGTTTCCCCCCAGACCCCAGTTCCCCCCCCCCCCGGCTGAAATTTAGTTTCTTCCAAAATCTTGTCAAAAGTAAGATAAACCTACAAAATTCAAGCATCAACAGAAACAAATAAGTTTTCTAGTACGTATTTACCATTACAGTACCAGAAGTCACCTATATATAGTACTATAAAGTACCTTTATAGTACTTTTTAAGTACTAAATAGTACCTTTATCGTACCAAACGGCTTATTTTTTAGTTTTTACTGTCATTTATTTGATTTTTGTTAAAATTGGCTTCAACTTTGCCCCACCCCCCAACCCCCTAGAGTTTTAACGAAAATACACCCCTGATTGTAATAGCGCCGCAAAGGCTATACCATTTCTGAAAACAATCAATTTTGAATTTTAATAGCCACGTTAGAGTAAAAACAAAACTTGATAATACAAACAGGCTCGCATTTAAAGACTCGTTTATAGGTTTGTCAAGAGTCAGATGCGCACTCTAGCGCTGCCTAAGTAAAGAGCCAAAGACATTTTAGAAAAAATTATCATCGAAAGTCGGGCATTCCACGCGTTCATATCAAAGAACCATAAAAGACAAGACAACAGCCATCCTTAAATCTAAGATAAATATGTAATATTGCGTCTCTATGTGATGCAAAACAACGTCGCGTAGTAAAAAAGAAGAAAATGAAAAGTAACATGGTGTTGAGTAATCGGGTCAATATTTGTTATTAAACCGAGACTGGGTGTTCTAATGGGAGGACATTGGTCAAAACAGGAGTGGTTTTAAGTCCCCATATTAGTTAAACAAAGCCAATTTGTTTCTTACGGAAGTAAAGGGTGGAGTTGAAGCCTAAAAGAAACAAAGGTACTTGTGTCTTATAGCCACCACACTCAAGAATTGAAGTTAGGTTAATCATAATGAAATATACCAAAATATGATGAAAATATAATTGTTAAGTAACAAAATTATGGAAACTACAACAAAGAATAATTGAAGGGGGGCCGCTCAGACCAAATTATATTAAATACGACCTAAACTAACCTAACCTAACAAAACCAAAATTCCAACTAAATATTTAATTAAAATATAGCTACAATGTAGTTTCCCACCGAGCCGAAACTACTATTGTCTGGTATAAAGACCATGAAAACCGGCTATTTCTCATGTTCGCGATACAAAATCTCGAGAGTACTTGAGTGTGGTGGCTTTAAGACACAAGTACCAAAACAAAAATTACTGCTTCGCAGATTACGTAAGATGTATCTACGGAACTAGCTTGAATAAATTGACTCTTCGTATTTTCCAATTTCTGTAGAATTCTAAAAACTGGTAGTTAACTGAAAAATGAGCTTTTTGGTGTTTTGGAGAAGTATTATTGCATACTAAAAGTTTTCGATGTTACGGTTGGTGTCTGTAAATTAGTCTCCTATTTTCTGCAGATCATTTACAGAATTTTCTGCTCCCAAGGGAAAATTTTGTTTTTTGAGGTGTCGGTTTGTGTTTTCAGTATAGTGCTAGGTTTCAGAATTCTACAGTAATTGAAAAATAGCACGAGCTAGTCTATTAAAGCTAGTTTTGAAGATATATCTTGCGTGATCTGCGAAGCAATAGTTTTTGTTTGTTTAAGTCTCTACTTCCCTCTTTACTTTCGGAAGACAAACTTTTTGATTTTAAATTAATTTTTGCTGGTTTTCATTTTTCTTAAGTATACACAGTAAGCCTTAAAAACGATCTCGGCTTAATTCAAGCTAGAAAGCTAAAGAAGCCAATATCAGTGATGTTTGTTACAATACGACATTAAATATAGGTCTTACTTACTACCTTTCCGAAACTTTCCTATTACAAGATATATGCTACTTTGTCACATAACTAAAGAGCCCCAGGGATACGTTTTCACTGGTATCCCTGAAAATTTGCTAAAATAAATATCAAACGAACCCTCTTCAAAATTATACAACCGGTTCGATACGATCGCTCTTGGGAGAAAAAAAAAAATGAAAACATGAGACACATCCGTGGTTCCAATGCAAATAAATGATTTTCCTTGGGGGGCTGTAATTCTCCTGTTTAAGGTCTTCAACCATGATGATTTCAACGGAACACTTTTCATTTCTGTTGAACACCATTTTCGAGAGAATACAACAAGGCCATTTCCAGGGGGGGAGGGGGGTCAAAACCCCTTCCCCCTCCGAAATGTGTGTCCGACTCGTACAAACGTAACAAAACTGAATATTAACAAATTTTTGATGCGTTGTTTAAAGTTTTGTTAAAGTTTAAAGTTTTGTTCATTTTGGGATTTTTCAAACGCATAAAGGAAATCAGGAGCATAAGAATAATTTCTGATTCTGACACTTTTTTTATTTTTATTTTTCAAGCAGTGATTCCTTATTCAAACAGTTTTCCCCATTCTTTTTTGAGCCGTTTAAGCAGTATTTTTTTAAGAATTGCGTTTGTACTGTAATAGTAACTCAAAAGTACAACTAGGAACGGTCGCTTTTTGAATATTGCAATTCTATGTGGCCCAAAAAGGCAGGCAATACCACTCTGCCGTGCTTTTCCAATATGGGGGACACATTTCGTCCCCCATCTTGTGGTTTGTCAAGATGGTTCACTACGAGCACCTCTGGGGGTGGGAGATGGAAAATTAGACACATCAGTGCTTCTCATACAAAACATCGATTTTACTTGCTGTTCAATGCTTGTGTGTGGGGGGGGGGGGGTAATTCTCCAGTACAAGGTTAATTCTGCAAATTTGTTTTTATAATAAACTTTTACTTTCAAGATTGATGAAAATAATAGTCACTATTTCTGAGTCGACTTCAAATGGCCATTTTTCTCAATCGTAAGTTGTTTGTTTTTTTTTTTTTTGTTTTTATAAACGTGTTTTTCAACTATTGGTTGCTATGAGCCGTACCTCGCTCTTTGCCAGGTTGGAGCTATCACTACAACCATGATCACTATTTTATTCCAACCACATTTTAACGATATTTATAACATGACTAATTTTGCACTTAAGGTTACAACGACAAAACGTTTATTCCTAGTTTTAATCTTTCTTTTTCGTTCCTAGAGATATTTTTAGAGGTCTGAATTTTAACAGCTTTTGCGCATAATGAGTTTTTCGTATTCTTTTTATACTCGCTTATATTTTATCATTTAAATGTGCTTTTCAGCTTCAAAAGTTAAGAAATGGATTTGAAATACTCTAAAAGTTTGATGGTTTTTGTGAAAAAGCCAAACAATGATAAAGCCTTAACAGGCATCCTTTTGGTAATCTTAATTAGTCTACTGAATCTGAATGTTTTGTAGCCTTTTTTAGGTAGTATTACTCCTTGCAATGCATTTGCATTTTTCTTTTTTTAATAGCAACTAAACGGCACAGCCAAACACAATGAAGATTTTTTCTGCCAGATAATAGTTCGGCACGAATGTTCATTTTCTGATTTTATTTATTTTTCAAACGCATGAAGTAGTTCAGAGCATGAAAATAATTCAGGTAGTTTTTATTCCAATTCCGTTATTTTTTATATTTTTAGTTGCACCATATTTTACTATTTATATTGCACAATATTTCACTAGCATATTTGGACTATTTTCATTTTTAGTAGCAACTCAAAAATATATCTAAAGGTAGTATTTTGAGTAGTGCATTTATGCATTTCCTGTACTTCATTATCAGTATATGATTTGATTCGTAAATAGTGGCCTCTTCTTTGGTGTATGTCAATCATTTTCAACCAACTAAAGAGTTCGGCATAAATTTTCATTTTCGGAGTCCTTTTTTCCCAACGCATAAAGAAAACCAGGACATGAATTTTTTTTCATTTTTTGTTCTGATTCTGACTATCATTTTTGTTTAGGAAGTTTTGGCCCTGCAGTACATTTGTATTACTTTAAAGTATTTCTTCACTATAGCACCTCAACAGCACAACGAAAGAACACTATTCTAAATAGCGCAATTCTAAGTTTCTTGTACTTTCTTCTATGATTTTGAGTTGAACTTTTCGGTCTATACTCTTTTATACGAAAGTTATTTTCAATCGACTTAATCTTCAGCACAGATTTAATTTTTGGAAGAATTTAATTTAATTTGTTTAAAAGAGCAGAATTTGGAGGTGGGATAAATTCGAGCTGTAGCAGCAAGTTTTTCTTCGTGAATAGATTATAACATCACAAACAGAAAAAAAATATACCAAAAACAGTTATATAAAAACTTAAAACGAACAGAAAATAAACTCGTATAAGTGGTCAAACTTAATGCTACTACTACTACTAAAAACTCACCATAATGCTACTACTACGTATGGAGGGGGGTAGTATTACGATACTACTACTACGTGGGGGTAGTATTATGATAGTACTACTACGCGGGGCGGGGGGTAGTATTATATTACGACTACTATGTGGGGGTACGAAACACAGTTTTGCACCACCACCCCTCCACGATGTGTTCAAAGATTACTTCCTGCCACGAAATTCCAATTTCATTTAAATCCTTTCTTACCACCTGAATCAGGGAAAGACTTGATCTTCGTTACTTCGTCAGATACTGCTGATTTACTTATGAAGGTAAACGCTCAAATATTCGTCTTTTAAGACGGTACTTTTGCCTCCTCGTTGTCAGAGGCTTAATACTTAAATACTGAAAATATTTAAAAGCGGTTGCTCATTTAGTTTAAATGTAAAATTTGAACGAAATACTAGACAGATAATCAAAAAGGTGCAAAGAAATTTGACTATAATAACGTATAACTGTTTCTCTGCTTTAGTCTATTTAAAACAATCTACACTTTAACGGAACACATCCTGACAAAGATCAAAAGAACACCCCCCCCCCCAAAAAAAAATAATTACTAAATAAATTTTGTCATATTTTCTTAGCCCCCTCCTAGATACACACACTCGATAAAACACGTCTAATCCACCTCCTCTTAAGGGCGTGGCACATGCTCGCCAGTGTTTGTAAAAATAAGCATGGGTACACTTGCAGCTTTACAAGACTGGGATACATTTTTAGGCGGCGAAAAGCCACTAATGCTGTTCAACCCCCTGAAAGCTATAGCGACCACATTCGTGAGTATGATCGTATTTGAGCCTCCCAACATGCCTCGAAAGAACTCGTGAGCAAGTTTAATTGATTTAAGCAGGTAATATTTACGAAGTTATTTTCAATTAAGCTCCTATGGTCGTTTCAAAAAAAATGGCACATCACATATTTTTGTTGGTATTCATTTAGAAAGTAAGCAAAACTCCAAGTAGATTTCTATTTACATGTCCTGTTTTCAAAGGGCTGTTGAATCCATGGTATGTGGGAAACATGACCTTGATCGGAGGGGGGCATGTTTCAGTATATCTAAAACAAAGATTTACAAATTTTTATTTTACAGGTTTTTTGTCATTTAAACAATTGAACATATAACAATATCAACGTAAAGCTATGAAGTCATGCTACGAACGTCAAGGTACAACGTCAGCCAGAAGGCAGTTTTCTGTAAAATTTTTGAAAGGTATGGTTATTCTTCCATTTTCGGTAGTCCTTATGCAAATTCTACGTTTATTGTCAGAAAAAATAATAAACTGAAAATCATTCAGGTTTGACACGTGGAAAAGCAGACGGACGTAATTAATTGGAACTCCAGTATCCTGGTGACGTCCTCCGAGAGGTACTAACGTAATATCCTGATCCCATTTAAAAATTAAGTTAGGTTAATCCTAATGGTATATACCAAATATGATGAAAATATAATACTTTAGAAACAAAATTATGAGAACTACAACACAGAATCACCGAAAGTAGGCCGCCCAGAACGCATTATATCAAATACCTATCTAATCACCTCTATATATTAAATATTTAATAAAAATATACCTACACTGAAGTTTTTCTCAATGAGACTAAGCTAATTATAACTTACTTCAGACAGACAAACCGGTTTTTCTCAGATCATACAGATCAAAGTTCTTGAGTGGGATCAGGATGATACGAAAGTAGACTCTGAGATGTTATATGAAGATCGATATGGCTAGGGCCAGTATAAAGCACGGTCAAAGGTCATGTAAAATCAAGCTATTATCTGATAAGACCGAAACCCTATGAAAATTAGTAAAACATGCTAGGCAGGCCTCCATAATATTATTGGAAACTGTCGTACAAGTCCAGTTTAGACCCATATAAGTTGAGTAAATAACCAAATAAGGGATTCAACCAAGTTCTCTTTAGAATAATGGCAAATAGGCATAATTTTTGTAACATCTAAAGGTTCTTAAGTAAAATAAGCGTATGCGATTACCTTTACGCCATCTATATTAAATACTAAAAAACCAAAGTTCTTTTTAAAAAGCGTATGCTTTCAGTCGGCTCTAATAGCGCCACCTCAGAATAGTGTTTTAAGATTGAAGTTTTCGAGACGTACTTTAGTGTAACTCCCTTTCGATACTAACATTTTCTTTTAGAAAAGTAATATGGTCTAAATGCCTTAGCGTTAGCTTCAAAAATACTGTTCGTACTTTCGAGTTATTAAATAAAAAAAAACAAGTTTTTTAAACTGAAAGTAAGGAGCGACATTAAAACTTAAAACGAACAGAAATTATTCCGTATATGAAAGGGACTGTCCCCTCCTCAACGCCTCGCTCTTTACGCTAAAGTTTGACTCTGTCTCACAACTTTATTTTTTAAAACAATAAAAAACTTTAGCGTAAAGAGCGAGGCGTTGAGGAGGGGACAGCCCCTTTCATATACGGAATAATTTCTGTTCGTTTAAAGTTTTAATGTCGCTCCTTACTTTCAGTTTAAAAAACTTGTTTTTTTTATTTAATTTCTGATCGTTTTTTAGTTAATGCAGGGGATGTTTCCCCCCTCTTTAAAAAATCGAGTAAATTTTCTCAGGCTCGTAGCCTTTGATGAGTAATACTAAACTTAATAAAATCTATATATTTAGAATCAGCATTATAAACACATTCTTTTGATACATTTATTGACATCAAAATTCCGTTTTTAAAAGTTTCGATTACTATTGAGCCGTATCGCTTGTTTTTTATTACGTATATGTTATTACGTATATGAGGGGGTTCTCCCCTTAGTCAATACCACGCTCTTTACGTTAAAAGTTAAAAAAAAATTTGATTCACAAACCCCTGAATCACAAAGGCCGTTTAATTAGAATAGATAGCTCTTTTGAAAGCACTAAAAAAAAAACTGTAGCGTAAAGAGCGAGGTATTGACTTGGGGGAGAACCCCCTCACATACGTTATAATTTCTGTTCGTTTTAAGTTCTAATATTCCTTCTTACATTACAGTTGAAAAAACTTGTTTTTTTTTTTATTTAATTTCTGATCGTTTTTTAAGTAATGCTTGGAAATCCGGCGCCCCCTTCATAGAAATTTCCCTTACCCCAAAAAAACATCCTCCACGGAAATATTCTCCGGATTAACCCCCTCGTCTAGCCCCCCCCCCTCCAGAAAAAATCCTTCCTGAAAATGGTTGTATACTTTCCAATAACCAATAAATAATGCTGGCAAGTCCGGCGCCCCCTTCATGGCAATTTCCCTTCCCCCATGAAAACTTCCTTCATGAACAGATCCTCCAACATAACCACCGACCCACCCTTCCCTCCCACTACCAGAAAAAAAACCTCCTGAAAACTTCTGTATACTTCCCAATAACCAATACTATATGTTAACATTGGGTAAAGTTCATAGCTTTTAGCCCTCCCTCTGGGAACTTCGGGGGATTAAGTCATCCTAAAAGACATATTTATCATATTTTCGACCATTCTGAACAAAATGGCTATCTCAGAATTTTGATCGGGTGACTTTGGTAAAAAAATAAGCGTGGGAGGGGGCCTAGTTGCCCTCCATTTTTTTTGGTCACTTAAAAAGGGCACTAGAACTTTTAATTTCCGTTCCAATGAGCCCTCCCACGATATTCTAGGACCACTGGGTCGATACGATCACCCCTGGGGAAAAAAAAACAAAAAACAAACAAACAAATAAACACGCATCCGTGATCTTTCTTCTGGCAAAAAATGTAAAATTCCACATTTTTGTAGATAGGAGCTTGAAACCTCTACAGTAGGGTTCTCTGATACGCTGAATATGATGGTGTGATTTTCATTAAGGTTCTATAACTTTTAGGGGGTCTTTCCCCCTTTTTTTGAAAATCGGCCAAATTTTCTCAGGCTCGTAACTTTTGATGGGTAGCACTAAACTTGATGAAAGTTATATATTTGAAATCAGCATTGAAATCTGATTCTTTTGATATATCTATTGGTATCAAAAACCCGTTTTCTAGAGTTTCGGTTACCATTGAGCCGGGTCGCTCCTTACTTACAGTTCGTTACCACGAACTGTTTGAAAACTATATATTTTAACTGTATCTTTTTCAGAATCCTCCCTAACGTCGCTTTAAAGTATGCGTCACATAAATTAGGTAGAAATTTATTCTAGAAACCTTTCTAAGAGCTTAACTTATAGCCGTTATATGTCAAGTTTCAATGCCCCTTGTATTTCACGCAGTCATACTAATTGTCGAAAGTACTGAATTTCAAAATGTTTTGGTCTTTCGACAATTTTTGTTAAATATACTTATATCAAGTGAGACTCCAGAGAGACCAGAGCACATGGTGCGTCTAAGGGTGTCACGTTTCCTTCTTATTGGATTTGGCCCTGAAAAAGGTACTTAAATTTTTAATTTAAAATGGACTGAAACCTTCCCCAGGTTTCTAAGACTATTTGTTCTTTATGATGACTCCTGATCCTTCATTTTATACATCACAAAATACACGTATGATATTCCTACTGTTTAATTTTCGAATGAACTAAATCATACATGTTGTCTGCATACGCATTTAGCTCTATTTTTCCATTAAATAATGTGATTAGCATTTCAAGTTTCTCACTACAAAGGTGAAAAGACGCATTTGAAATTCTGATAGAAAATTCCTGTTTCGTAAAATTTTTAAATTCCTTTTTTGTAAAATGCATATAATATTAAAGACACAATTTCTTAGAAGTTCATTGACTCGAAAGAGAAACACTTGACAACTGCGGTTTACAAACCTTATGTGCTAGAGTAAGTATTATATGAGGTTTAATGGAAAACGTAAAATCACATATAAGCTAAACATGACAGGGTGGGCATTCAAGACTATGTACTAGAAGAAAGTGGGGGCGCCGCAAAGAATACAAACCTACGTGTCTATTAACAATGGAATATTTAAATTTTCTGATATGTGGGGTACAAGTGTCACCATTGAATGTAATTTTGATTTTGAAGAACAATGTGAACCACAAACTATGAACAGAAATTAGAACTGTTATGTGACAATGTTTTAAAGTGGGAATACTAACTGACATAACCAACAGCTGCCGTAGCCCATGCTTCCCGCAAGAACTTCTCCAGCGTTCAAGCAAGAATAGGGGTATCAAAAAGCACCCTGAAAAACCCAGCAGGTTTTTTGCTCAGAGCCAATAATGTCATAAAGACGGCTTTGGACGGGGGTATACGAAACTTCGGAAAATGTAATTTTTGGTTATTTGCTTCCAGTCATCTAAAAAGGCCTGCTATAGCCAGCCACCAGAATTACAGTGATAGTGAGAACTATCAAGTGATCTTTAAGATACTAGTCAAGAAGTCTTTACGAATGACAAAATACAAAATAATCGGAAACATATCCAATATCATGATTGCATTTCCAACAACTGTAAAGAAACTGCAGTAAAGATCATCATTTCTATTACAGTTTCATTTAATTTCATTAAAAAAAAGTCACTTATTCGTCATACAAGATTAAATATCCAGTTTCATCAACCGTGGCTATATAGTCTATTGGTTGCAGCCGCTCCCTTCTTGGATCTTCCGTGATGCATAGAAGATCAGATTGAGATACCATTCGCAACAGTACATGACGGCAGGAATTTAGTACCATAATCATACACATTTCTTATTTAATGAGTTTTCTAGCCCCTAAAAGCCCCCACAAAAAAAAAAATCAATCGAGCCGTATAATGCTAAACTTTCTCTACCATGAAAGTCGCTGGCACCAACAGCCATCAGTGAAACACTTACGCCATCCAATCATTTTACGTTAAATTGGTTGAGTTTTTGACTACCAGGGCTGCTACTAGTCCATTTTTACCATAGCCTACAAACTATGGCCTCATAGCCTGTGAACATCGTCCTTTCAAAACAAAATCAGTCCAAAAAATTCCTGCTTGTGACAAATATCACACCATTTATAACAAAAAACCATTAAGAGAAATGACGCATATTCGAATCAAAAACCCTCCAGGCCCCAATTTTTTGCAAAATCTTATCAATATATAATCACAATATATAATATACTAGTAATAGGTTACAAAAGAAATGTATCTTTTTTTCGCGGAAAAGTGAATTGATGAGAAATTTGAAAAATTGCTTTGTTGATATTTTGTTACAAATTTGTGTAAGAAAACCAAGATAAACTCATTTATTAGGTAAATGATGCATCTGGAAGTGAATGTATTTGCCGCTCAGTCAACTAAAACAAAAAGAAAAAGTCGGCCCATACTAAACAACAATAAAAAAAAAAAAAAAAAGGTTAAAAAGAGTACTAAAAATTTCTACACATTTAATATTTTAGATCCTAGAGGCAAAAATGTTTTCTAAACCGGTTTACATTTGTACATACATGTTACCACAGAGTGGGATGACCTCGGAATTATCCACATCTGAAGGGGAGTCCACTCACCACCGCGCTGTAGCAACCCTTTATACATAAATACTATTTAGATCATGATGTCTACGACGTGAGGTTAAGGTGTGAACACATATCTTCCACACAATTGTGAAACGATTGAGTTTTTCGTCACCTCTATGTGTTCAGGGAGCAATATGGCTTACAAACTACGTAATTGCGCTCAACTGTTCTTTCCATGACAAAACAGCTATCAGTTGGTATAACATTTTAGCATAGCCAAAACCTAATAAAACTAAGAACAAAGAAACAAATACGTCAAACACAGGAACAAAGAGAGATAAAAACTGACGAGCATGAGAACAAAGTGGCACAAGAAGGAACGATCAAATGAACGAACTTAAGAAGGAAAATACAGAAAATAACATGATAAAATGCAGAGGAACAAAGAAATACAGCAACAGAGAAAAAACACAGGGCCGAAAACTTGAGCAAACTAAGTAACAAAAAAAACAGCAAAAATAAAACACAGGAATAAACACAGTAGTGAACATATCATTAACATTATGCGACATTCTTAGTAAATAATTCTTTACATGATTCGGTGCAAATAAAGCAGCATTAATGATACAGTTTAGCTCTGTATCACCATTGATTTCAGTAACTTCCAAAGCACCTGAAATCAAAAAGATCCCAGCTCATGGTAAATCAACATTGTGTGAGAAAACTGAGGCTGGAGGATAACTGACAATGCCATTGCTCTTTGCTAGACGAAAATCAACAAATTTTTGCATTACTGTATCATATGCATCCCCTTGGAAGGTTTTTGGCCATTAACGGTCTATTCCTTCAATTATTTCTTTCGTAAGATCTAGATTTTGTTGCCCTTGCCTATCACACGTCACTCCCTATTATTTGAAAAGTCGTCATAAACTGATTTTCTAAGTAATCACTGTATTTTTTTTTGCTCAAGTCACTCTTTTCTTTAATAAGGTGTTACCGTTCCTGGACCAGCTTCAAATGCATAACACAAAATAGGGCGCTAAAGAAAAGAGTGAAAAATATCTTTGTGATTTTAGCTGAATATTTTAGTAATCCAAGTGCAGCAGTTTTGAAAACTGCAAGTAGACTTAAAAACAGACTTTGAATTCCTTCTATTGTGAAAATTTTGCAATATATTTTTACTTCGTAATATTGTACTTCATCTGTTCCATTTTCTACAAGCCGCTAGACAGCGTTGCAGTACTCAATTACCTGAACGTATTCAGCCGAGTTCAGCCGAAAATGTATTCAGCCGAGTATTAAAGGTAGAATGAATTCGTCAAGTTGAACAGTTAATATTAGCTGTGATTGACTCGATCGCTGTGAACTGAACTTGTGAACTTCGATATCTGTATTTGGATGGATAAGTTTCTAAAGGATGGGAAACAGAAAGAAGAAAATGAATGAATTTCAAAACTTGTCTGCGTCTACGGCAACGGGTCAATGTGGTAAACTTTCTATAGCGTCTTTGCCAGATAATATATGATTGATTTTGGAAAAGTTAAAGGAAATACTGCCACTTTGAACTCATTAAAATCTAACATCAAAGCAATTGAAGATAATGTAAAGAAATTGGAAGAAATTGTTTCTAAATAGAGCAATGACGTTGCAGAGCTGAAACCTCGTGTGCAGAATGTTGAATTAGAGACGACAAGTGTCAAAAATCAAAAAGCTGTAATGAGCTTATTCTCATGGGAGATTTCAACATTAACCTCAGTATTCCGCTAACGGCCGAAGCAGCAGATTTGCTAAATAATATGGCAGGTTCAGGCCTATATCCTGCTGTTACGATTCCGACACGGGTTACTGAGAGTACGCATTCACTTATCGACAACATATTCAGCTCCTTGCTCCCAGAGTCGGTGGCAGTCCTCGTCAGCGACACATCAGACCACTTCCCCATTCATGCAACACTCGCCCTTTCAGAACCAGCTAAGATAAGGTCCCGAATCAACCCTATGTTACCGATTATATGTTTAACAGAGGAAAACTTGAAGAATTTAAAACAGGAACTAGAGCAATTAAACTGGGATAACGTAATGGAGATTCAAGATGTAAACGAAGCATTTGGGTGATTTCACTCGACGTTCATGGATGTATACAGTAGATGTTGCGTGAGAAACCCGAGAACTAATAAACGAAAAAAAGACCAGCCAATTAGCCCCTGGATGACGGATGGTCTTCTGGCCTGTGTGAATAAGAAAAAACCACCTTTGGGGAGAGTATAGACGCTTTCCGAGCTTAACGCGGCTAGAGGAGTATGAGCAATACCGGAAAGTCCTTCGGACTGTGTTACGAAGAGCAAAGCGTGGCTACCTGCAGCAAAAGCTGACGGAAAGCGGGAAGGATGGTCGAAAAGTTTGGCAAATTATCAACTCGGTTCTATGGCCAACCACTAAGTCTTCCACATTACCAGCGAAATTGGTCGTGAATGATGAAGAAATTACAGAACCTACACAGGTTGCCGCATCGCTGAGTACATTTTTCGCAAATATTGGCGATACCACAGCAAATTCCGTCAGGATAGCATCTAAGTCATACAAAGAATACCTTGGCCCGAAGTGTATGAAATCAATGGCAGTGAGTCCTGTAACACCAGGTGAGCTCGAATTACTCGTAAAAAATTTGAAGGGCTCTTCTGCTTCAGGTTTCGACCTGGTCCACACAAAGGCACTGAAACCAGTAGTGACGACCATTGCTGAGCCGCTAACTTACCTTGTAAATCTTTCATTAGATAAAGGGGTTTTTCCTGAAATTTTAAAAAAGGCAAAGATAATAGCTCTTCACAAAGGTGGAAGTCATACAGACACAGAAAATTATAGACCAATCTCAATCTTATCAGTTTTCTCGAAAGTCTTTGAAACGCCAATGAAAAACCAGCTTTACCAATATTTAGAGGCCAAAGGCTTTTTTAACAGCCGCCAATTCGGGTTTAGGGCTGGCCATTCAACCGAAGACGCCCTTACTTCACTAAGTTTATTCGTAAACAGAATCCTAGATTCGGGTGCTTTACCTGCAGCAGTGCTTCTAGATATTAAGAAAGCGTTTGATAGCATGCACCACGAAATATTACTAGGAAAGCTGGATCATATTGGAGTTCGTGGCCAAGTCCTAGATTGGTTTAAGTCTTACCTGGAAAATCGTCGAATTTACACAGGAAATGACCATACAAATGATGTCGTAGTTAATTGCGGGGTGCCATAGGGCTCTAAATTGGGACCGGTATTGTTTCTTGTTCACGTAAATGATCTTCAGCAAGTACTGACTCCTGCAAGTCGTAGCCCTTATTGCTGCAAACTATGTCACCCACAAACGACGCCGGGGTCTATAGTAGAAGCCGAGGACGAACTAACGGCATTTGCGGATGATTCACTTATGGCAAGCTCAGAATGGAACATCAAGTCTCTCAAAACGAAGCTACAAGACATTCTTGAAGAAACGTACCTCTGGATGGACGCAAATCGTCTAGTCATCAACATTGACAAATCGAGTGTTTTATTTTTTCACGTATAGATTCGCTGGCTCCTGATGTGATTGGTATTGAAACCTCTCGTGGACTTATCAAAAGACCAGAAAAAGGACACGTTCGTTACCTAGGGGTTTTGATCGACGAAAACCTCTCGTTCAGACACCACATAGCAAGTGTCGAGACGAAGCTTTCAAGGAACCTTGGAATCTTGAGAAAACTCAGTCACCATTTCCCTAAAAAAATACTGATCCTGATTTACAATGCAGTTATCAAGCCTCACATTCAATATTGTTCTACGGTTTGGCAATCTAATTTCAATACACATTTACAGAGACTAAACTCAGTTTATTACGAAATATTACTAGGAAAGCTGGATCATATTGGAGTTCGTAGCCAAGTCCTAGATTGGTTTAAGTCTTACCTGGAAAATCGTCGAATTTACACAGGAAATGACCATACAAATGATGTCGTAGTTAATTGCGGGGTGCCATAGGGCTCTAAATTGGGACCGGTATTGTTTCTTGTTCACGTAAATGATCTTCAGCAAGTACTGACTCCTGCAAGTCGTAGCCCTTATTGCTGCAAACTATGTCACCCACAAACGACGCCGGGGTCTATAGTAGAAGCCGAGGACGAACTAACGGCATTTGCGGATGATTCACTTATGGCAAGCTCAGAATGGAACATCAAGTCTCTCAAAACGAAGCTACAAGACATTCTTGAAGAAACGTACCTCTGGATGGACGCAAATCGTCTAGTCATCAACATTGACAAATCGAGTGTTTTATTTTTTCACGTATAGATTCGCTGGCTCCTGATGTGATTGGTATTGAAACCTCTCGTGGACTTATCAAAAGACCAGAAAAAGGACACGTTCGTTACCTAGGGGTTTTGATCGACGAAAACCTCTCGTTCAGACACCACATAGCAAGTGTCGAGACGAAGCTTTCAAGGAACCTTGGAATCTTGAGAAAACTCAGTCACCATTTCCCTAAAAAAATACTGATCCTGATTTACAATGCAGTTATCAAGCCTCACATTCAATATTGTTCTACGGTTTGGCAATCTAATTTCAAGACACATTTACAGAGACTAAACTCAGTTCACAATAAAGCACTTCAATTTTAGGCCCAGCACCGAACAGACTATCAATGGCATCACTTTACAGACTATCTTGCACCGTTTTTTGTTTTAAATATTTTTCAGGAACACTCCAATCACCACTTAGAGGCTTATTCACACTAGCATCACAAATCCATAGTTTAAATACACGATCTTCATCAGATATTTACATACCCCGGACACCGACAGCTAGGTCGGAATTTTCTCCTAGAATTGCGTGTGCTAGAGAGTGGAATGCACTTCCGCAAGAGCTGAGGTCATATAGGTCTCTCGGCTCCTTTAAAAAGAATGTGAAAAAATATCTAAAAGATTAAATATTTTTTTTACTAGATTTATTTTATTATTATTATGTTTAGAATTTTTCGATATTATTATTAATTATCATATTTTAGTTTGATACTTCAAGGGGTGTGAGCGGAGGAGAAGTTGTGTTAAATTTATTGTTATTTGATAGCGGTTCGGGGTGGAAATGGAAGAGGACAGGAGGCCACGCTGTAATTAGAGTGTGCAATTATTACGGGCCCAAACGTGCATCAATGCACAAGGAACTAAGTTGAGTGTATTTTTATATATATTTTTTTGAATTAAAACCCATATTTGAATTAAAACCCATATGTGTTGAAGATGTAAAAGTAGAATGGCCAAGAGGTAACGTGTTTCTTGGCCGTTGAAAAAAGTTCGGTAGAAGTAGAAAATCAGAATATTATATTAGAATACTGGAAGCCACAGAATTGACAGTGATCAAGTATGGCTCTGAAACGTGAGCACTTCAAAAGACGAAGGAATACATGCTAAATTTTTCCCAGAAGAATAGTCTAAGGATAGTTTCAGGTGCTTGTTTTACTTTTGGTATACCAAACATTAAACTGTTAGAATAATGTGGTTTGATCTCACTTTCTAGACCTTTAATGAAAGAAAGATTAAAATGGCTAGGCAGCGTTTCACGGACAGAGGATGACAGATTGCCAAAAATTGTGCTTTTTGGCGAGCCAAATGTAACCAAACAAAAAGTGGATCGTCCCCGAATGGGATAGAAAGAGGTCATAAGAAAGGATTTAAACAAAATTAGAAATTAATGGATGGGCAAAGAGTGAAGTTTTCAGTAATTTAGGCAGAGGAGGATCTGCACAGCCGCGTTGGCTTCAGGCGGGTTGATGGTGTATTGAGTTAAATGGAGGGTTGCTGTGAGGTGGGAAGATAGCAACAAAGTTTATTTCCATGAAAAATATTATGCAGATAAAATGTATTGACAACAAAATAAACATAGTGAGCCAAGAATAAGAATCCGGTAACATTTTCGTATTGTTCTATCGCTGATAAATTGTGAAACCATGTGGTAATTATCGCGAAGACGCCTAACGCACTCCGCAGCCCCTAGAGGAACTTGACCTTGTTTGAAAACCACATGCATAATCAGTTTATAATAACAGTTCATTTGTATGAACTGCAGATATTTTGAAGGACAGATGTGCCTCCTCGTTGCAGTAAGGCCTATCAAACAGTTCGTGGTAACGAACTGTAAGTAAGGAGCGACCCGGCTCAATGGTAACCGAAACTCTAGAAAACGGGTTTTTGATACCAATAGATATATCAAAAGAATCAGATTTCAATGCTGATTTCAAATATATAACTTTCATCAAGTTTAGTGCTACCCATCAAAAGTTACGTGCCTGAGAAAATTTGGCTGATTTTCGAAAAAAGGGGGAAAGACCCCCTAAAAGTTATAGAACCTTAATGAAAATCACACCATCATATTCAGCGTATCAGAGAACCCTACTGTAGAGGTTTCAAGCTCCTATCTACAAAAATGTGGAATTTTCCATTTTTTGCCAGAAGAAAGATCACGGATGCGTGTTTTTTTTTTTTTTTTTTTTTTTTTTTTTTTTTTTTTTTTTTTTTTTTTTTTTTTTTTTTTTTTTTTTTTTTTTTCCAGGGGTGATCGTATCGACCCAGTGGTCCTAGAATATCGTGGGAGGGCTCATTGGAACGGAAATTAAAAGTTCTAGTGCCCTTTTTAAGTGACCAAAAAAAATGGAGGGCAACTAGGCCCCTCCCACGCTCATTTTTTTCCCAAAGTCTCCCGATCAAAATTTTGAGATAGCCATTTTGTTCAGCATGGTCGAAAATATGATAAAAATGTCTTTTAGGATGACTTGATCCCCCAAAGTCCCCAGGGGGAGGGCTGAAAGTTATGAACTTTACTCAATGTTAACATATAGTATTGGTTATTGGGAAGTATACAGACTTTTTCAGAGGAGATTTTTTCTGGTAGGTGGGGGAAGGAGAGGGTCGGGGGCTATATGGAAGGATCTTTCCATGAAGGAAGTTTTCATGGGGGAAGGGAAATTGCCATGAAGGGGGCGCCGGACTTGCCAGCATTATTTATTGGTTATTGGGAAGTATACAACTATTTTCAGGAAGGATTTTTTCTGGAGGGGGGGGGGCTAGAGGAGGGGGTTACTCTGGAGAATATTTCCGTGGAGGATGTTTCTTTGGGGTAAGGGACATTTCTATGAAGGGGGCGCCGGATTTCCAAGCATTATTTAAGAAACGATCAGAAATTAAATAAAAAAAAAACAAGTTTTTTCAACTGAAATGTAAGAAGGAATATTAGAACTTAAAACGAACAGAAATTATAACGTATGTGAGGGGGTTCTCCCCCAAGTCAATACCTCGCTCTTTACGCTACAGTTTTTTTTAGTGCTTTCAAAAGAGCTATCTATTCTAATTAAACGGCCTTTGTGATTCAGGGGTTTGTGAATCAAAATTTTTTTTAACTTTTAACGTAAAGAGCGTGGTATTGACTAAGGGGAGAACCCCTTCATATAAGTAATAACATATACGTAATAAAAAAAACAATAAAAAAACAAGCGATACGGCTCAATAGTAATCGAAACTTTTAAAAACGAAATTTTGATGTCAATAAATGTATCAAAAGAATGTGTTTATAATGCTGATCCTAAATATATAAATTTTATTAAGTTTAGTATTACTCATCAAAGGCTACGAGCCTGAGAAAATTTACTCGATTTTTTAAAGAGGGGGGAAACATCCCCTACAAGTGAAAGAATTTTAATGAAAATCACACCGTCAGATTCAGCGTATCAGAAAACCCTATTACATAGGTTTCAAGCTCATATCTGCAAAAATCTGCAACTTTGTATTTTTTGCCAGAAGAAAAATATACGAATATAGAAGTTAGTTACGTAAGTTAATTTGTAAAGACATCCATTTAGCAAAAGAAAATTAAAATTTTTATGCAAATAAAAGCTGCATTAACTAAAAAACGATCAGAAATTAAATAAATAAAAACAAGTTTTTTAAACTGAAAGTAAGGAGCGACATTAAAACTTAAAACGAACAGAAATTATTCTGTATATGAAAGGGGCTGTCCCCTCCTCAACGCCTCGCTCTTTACGCTAAAGTTTGACTCTGTCTCACAACTTTATTTTTTAAAACAATAAAAAACTTTAGCGTAAAGAGCGAGGCGTTGAGGAGGGGACAGCCCCTTTCATATACAGAATAATTTCTGTTCGTTTTAAGTTTTAATGTCGCTCCTTACTTTCAGTTTAAAAAACTTGTTTTTTTTTATTTAATAAGATTTAAGGACTATAGGCTACAAAGAGATTTTTAATAGTTCTAAACGGATTGACTATCATGACATTTTAGATCAATAGCATTTTGGTTTTATTACGGTCAAAATTTTGTTTGGGGCATAAAATAGTAGAAATTAGCACTTCACTGCGGTGCGACTTCTTTTGCTTTTCCTAACTTCACTAGAACTTTGAATTTGAGTTCGAATAAGCCCCCTCGCAATTTTCTACCGCCACAATTACCCCTACAAAACAGGCAACGGTAGATCACCGTTGCTTGGAGACTATTTTAGTTTATTCTTTCGTTTTTTAGGTTATTTTTGTTTATATTTTGCCCTTTGGACTTTTATCCGTACACTTTTTTACTCTTTTATTACTTTTGTGCACTCAAGACGGTCGAGCAGAGGTCTCACCCAAAATATCTGCATATTTATCTTTCTTTTTTTTCACTGACTGGAAATATCATTTTTTCTTCCTCACAATCTTTTTCAGTAAATAAAGCAAACTAACTAACATAAAGTCACTCTTGATTGATAGACCTGCGAACAAGTATTCTTTAAAGAGAGAAAAATATAACCTTAAACCGTTTAATTGCCCAGTTGAGCTTGACAAAACATAACATGAAAAACCAATTTTTCGGAGCAATTTTGTATTTTATAGTCTTATCAAATTTTATAATTTTTCAAAATCAAAATGATTTTCTTAGTAATAAGCGACAAAAAAAGTCTCGATAAGAGACAATAAAAAAATTGAGGACAAAAAAAATCCTAGAAAATTAAGCAAACTAGTTGATACCAAGCTCTCCCTTTGAGAAATTTGTAAATAAACATCATTTCAACAACAACAAAATCCCCTAAAACCGTTAAATTATTCCATGTTTATCTTACCTTGAAGAAACGTAGCTTGAAAAACCATTTCTTCAGCACAATTTTGTATTCCACACTTTTATAAAATTAAAAAAAAATTATCGCCACAACTACTACAATACCATGTAGGCTATGCTACCATCATGGTTACAAAGTACAACCACGCCCTAATTAACATTTAAGAAGAAGCAAGTTTCCATTTAACCAAGGTAAAGCGTACTATTTTATTGTAAATTTAATTGAAAATACCCTAAAGCTGTAATTATACTAAGACACCACTTATGTAAAGGATTAAACGACAAAAGCCAAATTCACTCAAGTTATAACAAATGTAAGTCTACTTCGCAGGGGCGTCGACTCACGAAAATGTAGGGTGGAGGGAGTGTAAATGTATTTTTCCAAACCTAAGGGGGGAGGGGCATTTTTGCATTTCTTACAATTTTTTAATGAAAATAGCAATAAATGTGCTTTTCTAAGTCATGAGAAGGGAATAAAAAAATATAAAGGGGAGGGAAATCACCCTCCGTCCAACCCCCATTTACACCTCTGCCACTACGAGTAAAACTTGTTGGAAAGTACAGACTTTTGAATGTTGGCCTGGCCTGTGTACACACTTTTAAAAAGGCAATATTTCCTGCTTACTTACTTGTTTACTAGGTATTTGTTGGGACCAAACACGCTCAGCTTATTTAATGACTTCTGTTGACCCTTGCTTCCTCTCTGCTGCAACACTTGCAATTTTCAGACAATGTTTGTTCCACTGTCATGCGTTGACACTGCCTTTAAGGACGTAGTCCACAGCCATAATACACTTTCGTAGGGATTTCCTCTCATTTCTAAGTGGGGAAGCCTTTCTATTAAGAAAAATTTGTAATCAGCAACTGTGCATGTATATATATATATATATATATATATATATATATATATATATATATATATATATATATATATATATTATATATATATATATATATATATATATATATATATATATATATATATATATATATATATATATATATATATATATATGTATATATGTATATATATATATGTATATATGCACCCTTATCTTCATATTCTTCCAAACGTTTTTCAACTGTGAAAAAACACCATGGACCTTGGTTAGACTATTGCACTTTCAAACACATACTTTATAACCACTATCTTTACTAAGAAATGAGGTAAGAAATGAGGCTAGCAGCTGGTTGCGATTTATATCAGGAGTTAAGCAGGGTTTGTGTTCTATCCCCTTTATATGGATCATTTTGATGGACTCTCTTGGACTTAGATTATACTGATGATTTAAGCATCCTTGATGAAAGTGTGAGCAAAATGTATTAACTTTTAGAGGTTTTGCGAGTTCAAGGTGCTAGGATAGGTTTGAAAATTAGTGTTAAGAAGACTAAGTCACTAAGGCTAGGAATAAGTGAAGATGAAAAGGTGACGTTGGGTAACGAAAAGACTGATTAGGTGGGCAGCTTTACTTGCCTTGGTAGTATTATTAGCAAAGACGGCGGGAGCAGTCAAGATGTTAAAAACAGAATAGCCAAGGCTGAGGGTGTTTTTTCACAGTTAAAAAAGTTTGGAAGAATAGGAAGACAAGTCTGCAAACCAAGATTAGAATATTAGAAGCTACAGTGATGACAATGGTCAAATATGGCTCTGAAGCAAGGGCGCTCCGACAAGCGGATGAAGATTTGCTAGATGTTTTCCAGAGAAATTGCCTACGGATTGCTCTGGGAACCCGGCTGATTGACAGTATTTCTAACAGTAGGTTGTACGAAAAATGTGGTTCAATCCCGCTTTCTAGGGCTATAATGAAAGAAAGGTTGAGATGGCTAGGGCCCGTTGTGAGGATGAAGGATGACAGATTGCCAAAAATTGTCCTTTCCGGTCAACCGTCTAAGGCTAAACAGAAAGCAGGTCGTCCTCGTTTTGGGTGGGAGGAGGTCATAAAGAAAGATTTACAGAAAACCGAAATTTCCTGGGAGGGTGTAAAAAAGGAGGCTTTGAATAGATTGGAATGGAGGAGGAGCCTGCGTAGCTGTGTTGGCCTCAGGCGGCTTGGCGCAAATGTGAGTTGTTAGTAGTAGTAGTATCTTTATTAATAATACTACCTAGGTAAGTAAAGCTGTCCACTTGATCAGTATTCTTGTTACCTAGCATCATCGTTTTATCTTCACTTATTTCTAGCATTAGCGACTTAGTCATCTTAACATAAATATTCAAACCTATTCTTACACCCTGAACTTGTAAAACCTGTAAAAATTCATTCATTTTGCGAACACTTTCATCTAGGATGCTTAAATCATAGGCAAAATCTAGGCCCAGGAGAGTTTTGCATGGAAAAATGTTGACATATGGTTCTGGAACCACTCAAAGTTGTATATTCAAAGAAGGATTACTTATTATAATATTTACTTATTCACATGATTTACTTATTTTTACTATTTAAACGACAAGATAAAACTACTTATAATGTATATAGAAAAATCATAGTACTTTTAAATCTATTTGCATTTTTTTTTTCTGTAATATTTTTCTAGTTTTCAGGTTCCTTTCTAACCTTTTTTTATTTATTGCTATTCCACTCCTGTATGTCTTAAAGTTTTTTTTTTATGTTTATCAAGGATGGGGGAGATTTAGTGAATAAGCAAGATATATGAACATTTTGCTTAGGTCTCGAAAACTTAAAAATCTTCTTTAGAAAAACAGTTACTCTTTCCTAACTGTCAAGGTTGTCTACCTTCAGAAATCATGTACACCCTTTTGTGTAGCATGGATTTCTTGGAATTATTTCAAAAACGACTAGAAATTAATTTTTCAAAAATAAGCTTTTTCAACTGAAAGTAAACTTAAAACTGACAGAAATTATTCCATATATGAGGGAGCTACCCCCCCCCCTCACGAAAAAGATTATTGCAGTGTTGCTTCTGCATTAAATTTAAATTAAAAACGGGCAAAGATTAATTTAAAGAAACATGAGGGAAGTAAAGAGCGAAGTTTAAACTTAAAGCGAACAAAATTATTGCTTCACAGTCTATCTAACATATATCAATAAAAATAGTACAAATAAACCAACTAATTATATTTTCCTGTGTTTGTAGGATTATAGAAAACTAGCGCTTTAATGGAAACACAGAACAATATAGGAGTTTTGGTGCAGTAAAAGAAAACCGATTAAGGACAATTTTTACAGAATAAAAACATTTTAGGATTGTTGTTTTATTTATTTTTTTTTCGTTTAATTTGGTATCACTTCTGCACAATGGCTCAGTCGAATGATCGTCTCTCATTTTGATTTCTCCTGATTTTTCGCGAGATCTACCGAATTTCTAATCCATCTCCCGACAAAAAAAGAAGATACCGAATCTACCGAAAATCTCCAGAAAACTTAGTCCCCGAAATATTTTGCTTTGTGGTCATTCTTTTTTTTTTACCTGGCTGTTGTCTGTGGTCTTTTAGAGATGTCTGGTATTTTTACTTATCTCACTAATGAGGTAGCTAAGAAATAAACATACCTTTAGATTTTGAATTCTTGCCTGAAAAAATATGGAAATCCATTTGCATCAGAAATAGACTTCTACCTTAGTGTCCAAATGTTAAGCCTAACTTGAATTGCATATAAGCTAGGTCTAAGCACTGTCACACTTTTCTTCAAACTGGTTTAACAGTTTGTCAAAATGATAGAAATTTCATATATCATATATACAATTCAGGGTATATGTTTTTACATTAGGGGGAGGGATAAAGTTAATTTTCAATGCAAATAAATAATATAATTAAGTTTGGGATGCAATTCTGATTCTAATGGTTTGTATTCCTTAGCTATCTCGTAAGTGTGTTCATAAGAAAATTTACCCATAATAAATAATTCCCTGGGCAAGGGCGCCGGCAGGAAAATATCAGTGGTAGCTGGGTGACAGAGAATATATTTCAGGAATTTTTTTTCGTAGGAATAAGTTTACTTTTTAATACTTTTAGGAAAAGACTTTCAAATAAAAAAAGCGATTAAATTGCATGCATAATAAAAACAAAATCCCCCTCCCCCCCCCAAAAAAAAGCAAGCAATCTTATTGAAAATCTTTTTATTAGATACATCATATCAGAGAACCCTACCGTAGAGGTTTCAAGCTCCAATCTTCCAAATGTGGAATTTCGGATTTTTTTTTCAGAAGAAACATCGTCGATGCATGTTTATTTGTTTTGTTGTTTCCCAAGGGTGATTGCATCAAACTGAAGGTCCAAGATAATTGGGAGGGAGCTCATTCAAACGTAAATTTAAAGCTCCTTTTTAAGATTCGACCAGGGGAAAATCTTGTTTTCTTGCTATTTTATAGTACAAAACTACGACTTTACCACGAAGAGAATGAATTTGCAATCAATTTAAAATTCTGAATAGCTAACTGATTTAAAAGTACGAATAGCTATATTTTAGGCTTTCCAGTTGTAAAAGAAGTAATGCCACACAGTTGCAGCACTTCTCTATACAGCTAAAATATTACATTCCGATTGCTACCAGCACATAGGTGGAAAAGGCAAGGCAGGTCATCATCAGCCCCGCCAGGAAATTTCTTTGGGGTGGCAAATACTGCAAGGAACTTAATTTTCAGCAGTTTTAAATGGTGTTATTTTCCTTTTCTATTTATATGAAGTATTTCAATGTATTTAAACAAATATATGTAACGTATTTATCGATAAGAAAATCCTATTGCAGAGGTTGTGATGGCATCAGTTATGCAGAAAATCTAAAGTCTCTTAGAATTTCCATCCAAAAAAACAATAATACTCCTTTTTACCCAACAGAAATTCTTTTGTAGTAATATTAACAAGGACTTTTTACCCAAATTACTATTCAAACCAATTTTTTAAGTATATTCAAATTTTATCCGAAAATTAAATTGAAAATTTAAACGTAGGACGGTACTAATGCACGTATAATTATTGATTTGCACATTTTAAAAGCAATTAACCAGGGATTTAAGGAACAGGTACTTTAAGTTATGTCTTGGTTGGTCCTGGGAATGATTTGGAAAATAATCACAAATTAAATAAAAAAAATAGCTTTTCAACTGAAATTAAGGAGCAGATTTGAAACCTATTTGAACAGACTATTCTTTATATGAAAGGGGCTGTCTCCTCCTTAGCTTCTTACTCTTTACTTTGAAATTTGGCTTTTTTCCCATTTTTTTCAGAAAATTTGCAACTGGAAAATTTTCAGTTCTCGTTTGGCATCTGACCTGTAAACATCAGTTTTATTTTTAAGCTGGATTAAATTTAGAATTAATTACAGTGGACAGTTTCGCAATAAGTGAATTAATTCACGTTTTGTGAAAAGAAAAAGGACTTATATTACGGTAGCAATCAACAGATTATCCTATTATTTGTGTGGCGTTCGTATTACTTTGGATTAGCTGATTAAGGATGCCAGAGTACGGTGGTGAATAACAAAGCAGGTTCCGCGGACCACCGGGCCAGCCGTCAATTGCTGATTGCCACTGCTGCCGTGGGCCTGCCCACTGAAAGATAAGTTGATTTTTTTTCTCTTTTTTGGTTTTTCTCGTAGTAGCGAAGAAATGTCAAAATTTCAACAGTTCCAGCTTGCGTTAGCGAATTTCAAAAGATTCCCGCTGTGGCCCGTAAGAATTATCCAAGTTTCAAAGGATAAAAAAGGAATCTTCAACTACTTAGTTTTTGCGCATGGAGATCACACAGAGTCACGCCTAACGGAGAATAGTCTCATCTCGTTTGAGGACAATTACCGCGAAGCATCTACAAAAACTGATAAAAATGTTGGAAGTGCGTTTAAAGAGGTTAACCAAAACCCGGACATTTATAAGACGGCTTCCAAAACTTTCGCATCGCTGAGAGCAGTTTCTTCTGGACCATCTACCGCGGATTTGCTAGTTAAAATAGTCGCAACTGAGGAAGAAATCGCTAAGACAAAAGAATCAATGATGAGCGCGATTACTAAGCAAGTTCAAGATAAATGCGGAAACGACCGAACTCTGAAAACTTCTGTTGAGACTATCGTGAGTGAAATATACTCGTCAGTGTCGCTTGAGTTTAATCCGAAGCTAGAGCAATTGTTGGTATCAGTAAAGAATATCAAAGGACTGATTGAAAATTTAGAGAACCGTATTGCAAAATTAGAAGTGAAAATTGATGATTATGAGCAAGAAAAACAGCTTGGAACTCTAGTTTTTCATGGTATTAAACAGCAGCCGGGTGTTGACTTGAAGTCGACCATTCTGAATATAGCCTCGCAAAAGCTGGAGCTTTCCGGTATCTCTGATTGTGATTTTGCTATGGTTTACAGGTCGAAATTGAATAATCCAGGGTCGGCAAACGATAAAGTTGCACCAGTGTTCGTGAGATTTTCTACCTGTGAGACGGCCCTTAGAGTGTTTGCGAGTAAATCAAAATTGGCTGGTTCGAAAATCTTTTTGTCTGAGTCTCTAACCAAGCGCCGTCGCGATATCCTGAGTGCCGCGAGAGACAAGTTTGGCGTGAAAAATGTATGGTCAGATCGTGGCCAGGTTCTCGCAATGCTTCCGGGTGAGCGAGCTGCTCGTCGAATTAACTCGCTTTCAGATTGCGTTTAGCTTGTTGTTTATGAGTAGTTTGGTAGTGTTTATCTCGTCAAGATGTTCTATATTACTCTTTATTTATATTTTTATTTTGTTGTTTATTTTTGATTTCTTATGTGTATAAATATCGCCCCGTTTGAGCGCGGAAAAGGGATGAATTATAGGATTCTTTTTTGCGTAAGTTGATATGAGTAGTAGTTTAAGTGGAAGATTGAGTAATTTGCAAAATAATCCGTTTAATGTTGATGATTATTTGTTGACGGATATTGGAAATGATGGGTCGCAAATTAGTTTTCGCCCATCTCTTGATAGTAAATATCGTCAGTTATCAACTTTGGAGGAGTTAGGCCGGTCTGGATTTCATGCATGTACATGGAATTGTCATTTAACGTCTTTTTACCATGAGATTTTTGATTTTATTTCACGATCTAATAATTTACATATAATGGCATTATGTGAAACATTTTTGGGTCATGATACTGTTCTTTCGTCCTTTAATTTTCCAGGTTATGAACTGATTGCTCGAAGTCGAACGTCAATGGGACGTGGAGGCCTGGCTTTCATTGTCCGACAGGATTTGAATTGGAAAATTAGAAAGGATTTGGACATTAGGAAGGAGGGTAAGATAGAAACCCTTAGTATAGAAATTCAGTTTGAAAATCGAGCTTGTATTTTTACTGTTGTATATAAGCCACCAAGTGCATCATTTGAAGAGTTTGCTGAAGGATTTGAATGTCTTGCTGCAAAGGTAAATAGATCTAGTCAAGAGTTTATATGTATGGGAGACTTTAATTTTGATTTGTTAAATGTACGTGGACCAAATTTGGATTTTTTGAGCCTGATGATGTCAAATGATTTATACCCGACCGTGAGCATTCCGACGAGAATCACGGATCATTCGGAAACGCTCATCGATAATGTGTTTGTGTCTTCAGCGATACTAAGTAAAGCGTACTGCTCTGTTGTTATAAGCCCAGCCTCCGACCATCTTCCGGTTGTATTGCATTTGAATTCTGAAGTGAAGAAACATAACAGAAAGAATAAAATACTAATGCGTGAACTGAAGCCAGTTAATCTGAAAAAATTTGAAGAACAAATTAGTGTTATTAACTGGGAAACAGTACTGAATGAAGATGATCCGTCGGAAGCATTTGAAAAGTTTAACCAAATAGTGTCGAATGTTTATGATAGGACGTGTCCGCTTAAAGAAACAAACCCCAGAAAGAATAAACCAAGAAAACCATGGTGTGATAATGAGCTGCTGAATCTGTTTAATATGAGAAATCAGGCGTGTGAGGAGCATCTGAATCATCCGCAGAATAATGAGCTCCATGTGATGTATAAAGAGCTAAGGAATAGGGCAAATGCCCTAAGAAGGAAAAAAAGAAGGCATATTTTACAAATGTATTTGAAGAAAGTAAAGGTAACCCCAAAGCAACATGGCAAGTTGTGAATGATCTTCTAAAAGGCACTATGAAGCCATCGGAGCCAAAAATTGTACTAAATAATAGGACCTTGGAAGAAACTGAGGAAATCTGCAACGCATTTGGACAATATTTCTCTGAAATTGGCTGCAAGATTCAAGAAGAAGCAAGGAGCTCCCATGTTTTCGAATCAAGCAGTTTTGATGATGAGCGAGGAAGAGGTTTCGAAATGCATTTCCAGCCTTGTACTGAAGAGGAGGTACGCAAAATTGTTAGCACGATTAAGTCAAACAGTGCAGGAGTTGATGGAATGAACCTTAGAACGCTCAAGTCGGTTCTGGTTTATTTGCTTCCTGTCCTCGTATACCTTATCAATATTTCTATGGAAAAGGGGATGTTCCCGAGTGCGCTTAAAATAGCTAAAGTTGTACCGTTGCACAAAGGTGGAGTCAAAACTGATATATCTAATTGGAGACCAATATCAATTCTCCCGATTTATTCAAAAGTTTATGAAAAGATTGTTCATCACCGGCTTTATGAGTATCTGATGAAAATTGGTGTTTTACACGATGGTCAATTTGGCTTCCGGAAAGGACATTCGACGACGCAGGCAGTCCAGCATCTTCTGGAAAATATCAACTCAGCACTTGAGAATGGCGAGCAGTGCATGGGCGTTTTTATTGATTTTCGAAAAGCTTTCGACACTGTTGATTTTAAGATTTTATTAGAAAGGCTGTGTTATTTAGGCATAAAGGGTAGTGTTTTAAATTGGTTTGAATCGTATTTAAGTGAAAGGAAGCTACGAGTGACTTTGAGTAACAAATCTTCTCAGCCGTTTCCCATAAAGTGTGGTGTTCCACAGGGCTCAGTTCTTGGCCCTCTCCTGTACGTGATATTTGTAGACACAATGAGATTCTACATTCCCGGAGCTTCAGTTACTTCTTTTGCTGACGACACGGCTTTAGTGATTGCAGCAAAGTCGCTGCAAGAGCTCTTGTTCAAGGCTAATAAGGCGCTGGATGGCCTACATGAATTTGTTTGTGCTAGCCTACTTAGCGTCAATGCATCAAAAACTAATTTTATGATGTTTACGAGGACTGGTTCTGCTCCCACTCTCCCTGGTGTCATTATTTACAATGGCCTACCGCTATCACAAGTTGAAGAGATCCGATATCTGGGATTCATCCTGGATCGAAACTTGAGTTGGAGAAAACACTGCGACATTATAGCATGCAAGCTGGCGCGAGGCCTTGGAGTTCTGAACCGTTTTCAAAATTTTTTACCTTTGAAAATTCTGCTTTTATTGTATTTTTCCATAATAGCGCCTTATATAAATTATGGTTGTTTGATTTTGGCGAGTAATTTTAGTTGCAATTTTAGAAGAGTTCAAGTTCTGCAGAATAAGGCTATAAGGTTGATTGGAAGGTATGATCGTGGTGTTGATAGCACTGAATCACTTTTTAGAAAGTTTAAAATTTTAAAGGTTGGTGAAATAAGGGATTATCAAATTGGAGTTTTTGTATTTCAGTGTCTGAATGGTTTTGCACCGGATTTTTTTATGAATATTTTTAAGCCTAATTCGTTTTATCACGATTATTCGACTAGGAGTGCGGATAGTCTTGCATCTGAGCCACGGAACACAACCAGAGCGAGTCAAGTGACCAGACACATGGGCCCGTCAGTTTGGAATTCGTTCCCAGATTCTGTTCGTCAAGCTGAAAGTGTGCCGCAACTTAAAACCCGTATTAAAAATCATTTCTTTTCAGGAATTTGGTAGTGTTAATGGTTCGAGAGAAGGCTTCTTTTTTTTTTTTTTTTTTTTTTTGTAGATATTTTATTTTTATTTTTGTTTTATATTTTGTGCCATTATATATTTATCATTATTTTCTGTTATTATTATTGTTTTCCCCTTTTTTCATTTTAATTGGTTTGATGATTTGGCATGCATGATATCCAACCGGTCGCTTTTTCAAGCATCTTCTTGCTTTAGTGCGACTTGTTGTCACATTGAGTTGTTTTTTTGTTAATAAAAATGTATGAACCTGAACCTGAACCTGAAAGATAAGATTTTTCAAAGAACTAAAAATACTTTTGTTTAATGAGCAAGGTGTTGAGAAGGGGGCAGTTCCCCTTATATACAAAGTAATTTCAATTTGTTTTAAGTTTTAAACTTGCTCCTTACTTTAGTTGAAAAACTTTTTCTATTTGTTTGATTACATTTCTTGAAACTGTAAAGTTTTATGAATGCAGTACTTTTGGTAACGCAGAAAAAATATCAATATTTCAATTACCTCTGTTTGAATTTTGAGGGGTAGTCAAACAGTTCGTGGTAATGAACTGTAAGTACGGAGCAACCCGGCGCAATAGTAACCGAAACTCTAAAAAATGAATTTTGATACCAATTGATATATCAAAAGAAATTGGCTTATTATGCTGATTCCAAATATATAAGCTTCATTAAGTTTAGTTTTACCCACCAAAAGCTACGAGCCTGAGAAAATGTGTCTCATTTTCTAAAAAAAAACGGAGAAAAACCCATTTGTTTGTTTTTTTTTCTAGGGGTGATCGTATCGATCCAGTGATCCTAGACCGTCGAGAGAGGGCTCATTCCATTGGAAATGAAAGGTTCTAGTGCCCTTTTTAAGTGACCAAAATAATTGGAGGGCAACTAGGCCTTCTCCCACTTCACCTTTTTCCCAAAATCGTCCGATCAAGATTTTGAGATAGATTTTTTCTTCAGCATAGTTGAAAGGCCAAATAACTATGTCTTTAGAGATAAAATAATCCCCTACAGCCCCTGGGGAAAGGTTTTTAGGCTAATTATAAAATTTACCCATTGTTTTTTTTGGTTATTGGGAATATGCAGACATTTTTCGGGTGGGAAGGGGTGGAAGAATTTTCTGCTGGGAGGATTTTACACGGATATAATTTTCCATGGAGAGGGAAGTTTCCAAGGAGTGAAATTTCCGGGGGAAATTTTACACTTGGTGAATTTGCCAGAATTCCTATACGAAATTTCTTTTCATGTCTTGCTTTTTCTTTACCGATACAATTTTAGGCATTGAGAGGTTAAGGGAAATTGTCCTGGGTTTATTTTTGCCAGGATTGAATTGCCCAGAGGATATTTCTGTGGGGAGAGGATTTTTCCGTGGAGGTGAAGCCAAGTGTCCTGGCGTTGTTAAAAAAAACGATCAGAAATTAAATAAAAAACAAGTTTTTCAACTGAAAGTAAGAAGCAACATTAACATTAAAACGAACAGAAATTATTACGTAAATGAGGGGGGTTGCTCCCTCCTTAACCCCTCGTTCTTTACGGTAAAGTTCAAGTTTTGTGCCAATTCTTTAAAAATAACTCTTGAAACACAAGGGTCGTTTAATTAGAACAATAAGTAACTTTTTTTAAATGCCGAAAAACTCTAGCGTGAAGAGTGAGGTATTGAGCAGGGGGCAACCCCCCTCATAAACCTAATAATTTACGTTCGTTTTGTTTCAATGTTGCTCCTTACTTTCAGCCAAAAAAATTGTTTTCTCATTTAATGAAGCTTACAACCATTTTTCTAAAGGCAATGAAAAAAGTAAGTTAATTAAAGTAAAAATATATAAAAATCGAAAAAGTAACTAATTAAAAAAATTACACAAAACAATAGCCTATTTACTAAAACTAAGATACGAACGCCCAGCATTCAGTTCTGTTGAGCAATGCCGAAGCGTTGGACGGATATTTTTTTTTAACAATATCGAAGGTTTAGAACTTGGTTATCAAACACCAAAATATTTAATGCCTTAGAGACAATTGTTTATAAAAAAGTACCGCATAATCAAAGTAGTTTGTTCAAAGTAAAACATTAAAACTAAGATTAAGAAAATAAAATAAATATTTTTAATTTCATTTTCAATACCAAAAACCCATATATTTGACACCTTCATAGGCTACTTCATAACTGTAAAAAATTAAATGTTTTTCAAAGCTACAACTAGATTAATACAATCACTCCTGGAAAAATAGATACATGATAATAAAACACAAAAATGTATCCTACAAAAATTCCCAGCATTCCGTTCAGGTGAAACATTTCTGATTATAGTGGTTTTATATAGCAGCTCATGGGTACTCTGGCAATGCAAGCAAATGTTGACGGCAATTTTTTACCGAAATTACCCATTATTAAGTTATTTTCCTTGTGTTTTCTTTAATTATACAAACTTTCTTGTGTACTAATAACTGCACTAATTACTAGTTTGCACTAAAAACAAATTAGGATTGCCATAAATAGCTGATTCTTTGATTTAGAGTTATCAATAGTTAGGCTCTTACACTTTCGTTATAGGGTCAAAATATATTGGCAGGCTGTCAACAATGGAGCAACACAGATTTTTTCAATGGTTTTTCCATATCCTGCCTTTTTTTCTTTTGGTTTCCTCATAATTATTTTAGAGTCCCAAATTTCCAGGGCGGGCATGGTCCCACCCCCTCCCCCCCCCTGCCGGCGTCAATGTCCCTGGGAATCAATAAGGCATTGGATTAATTCCCGGGAGTTTCAGCATTGGATTAATTCCCGGAGTTTCATACACCTAACTACTAATTTCTAATACCACCAAAGGTCCCTAGTCTGGAATTTCTAGCGGTCCCTAGTCTGATTTCTAAGTCTTAGAAATTTGCCTACTTGACACCTTGACCTATTGAAATTTCGGTAAAATTCCAGTTTGGCTACTTTTTGCTATCTTGGAAAGAAGTTAGCTTAGGAAAATGAACATTTCGGGGATGGGTCTACAGATTGAAGTATGTTCAGGGAAGGTATTTTAAAGTACTATTAAAAAAACCTCTTGCCCCAGCCTTATGTGTTTGGTCTTATTTTCAGGCGTAGTTTGTCAGTTATAAACTCTAGAGCTATATTAACCCACACAGCGTTGCTGTAAATGGTAATTGTTTTCTGTTCCTTTGGTTTTTGCAGTTGGTTCCAGTTCCCACTTTATACCAACACTTGAACTGAATTGAACAGATGACAATCTCAACCCAAAAACTTTAAATACCTCTCCTAGGTTATCAGCCCATCTACCTTAGGTTAGGGTTAACAGGTTGCAAAATGAATGAATGTTCTTTGACCTGTACCAGCTCTGGAATTCTACAGGAAGGGGACTATTACTGAGTGCCAAGTAACTGGGAGCGGACCTTGTTCTCCAGGATGTCTGATTAAAAATGTTCAGAATTAACAAAAACGATCAAAAACAGACTCCTGGTCACGCTTTTGTTTTATGTTTTGCTATTCACGCTGATTTGTAGGCACATCTTTGTGCAGGAGGAAATTCAAGAACAAAGTTGGGCAGACAACTGAACATGTTGCCACACCAGTTTTGTATTATTGGAAAGCAATATATTGACTTGGTTATACCCAGCAAGTGTATCAGAACTGCACTGATCACAATAACTTAAAATTTTTTCAGCATTCTAGCAGAATCTAGGAATTCACGGTAACTGGTTCACAATATTCATTTACTTAGGTTCATATTTTCTGGTAACAGTCCTCTTCCGGCATTATTCAATGGATTTGAAACTTATTTTAGCTGCTAATGTATCCTAGGGTGGTTTGTGTTTTCTGGAAACTACTAGTCTAAGTCAATTTACAATGCTTGTCTTTGGAAACTAAAACCTCTGTATTTCCCAAAAAAATCATGTGAAATTTGGAATTTTTTATTAATCTATTTAGGACAGCTTTGCAGAAAATTCAAATATTAAACTCAAGCGTTTCCATTTAAAATTAACTATTTCCTTAAGAGTCCCTGATTGCCATCTGCTCTGGTACTGACGAGTTCACCCTAGGCTAATCCTAAATGAACAAAAATCTTCACAGAATTTATTAAATTCTTCGTGAGTGTTCAGGCAACACAGGGTTACTTGTTTCTGATATTAGAAGGAGAGTGACAGTGTGTGTTGAGTTTATTCATTTTTTTTTTCTTTGCTATTTTCTTTTTCGTGAAACTTCGTTGTTCTGTTCCTTTCTTTTTATAACATAAATTATGATCAATAATAGCGTAAATTAAGCTTCTGTTTACTACCAATTATACTTCTACATTGAAGTTTGGACAGTAAATTTTTAAATTAAAAAAAAGCAGTTTCCTTCATCTTAGTGGTTTCTTGAAAATAGAAAGCCCCCTTTTTGCTGTTCCAGTGCTGAGGGACTTAACCTTGATGGATTCCAGTTGCTTGAGATTGCAAAATTAGGGTTCACCAGCTGATAAACCATTCTAGAATAACTTCCCCTTTCGAGAGATGGAACAGCAACTGTTGACAAACCTTTCCCGGGCCAATCTTGAACTTAAGTGGCCTAGTAAAAATTCAACTTGGTGGGACCTATAAAAATCTGATAGCTTTTCAGTTTAGTCTCTCTTTCTTCATCATACCTCTTTTAGGTCTATGAATGACAAGAATGACAAGAGGAAATAAGAATGACAAGAGGTTCATCTGTTGACACTGAGGAAGAAAAAAATATAAACAAAAACATTTAAAAGAATCGGAGAACGACAAAGGATTTTCTGGTTGGTTAACAAAGAAATCTAATGAACAATTGGTTTGGTGCTCGGCATGCTCAATCAAATTTTCATATGAAGAAGGGAAAACCGCTTTCAGAAAACATTTACCATTTTTGATGGTTGACAAGTTAGCCCCATTCCTGAAGAATAAGTCACATAACGTGGGGCCAGTTGTCTGGAATGATTTGCCTGTTTCTTTAAAAAGGTCAACGAATTTATGTGAGTTCCGTCGTGACCTTAAACCCTTTGTCTCCACAGATATGATTTTGTTTAAAGGGTGGTATAGTTGAGTCACTCTCAGGTTTGCCCGGAACCCGTTTTTTCCTATATATTTCCTATATATTTTTATTTATGGGATGGCGGCGGGAAATTTTGGAGTATTTGATGTGAAGTATTGATAATTGGTTATTGCGACCAGGAGCCGAGTGAGTGTAGGATTTTCATTTTTTCTTTTTTTTCTTTCTTTTTCTTTCTTTCTTCTTTTTATCTTTTTTTTTCTCTCTAGTATGTTATTATAGTGTTAATTTTAAGAGGGTAAATACTTCCGAACAAGCGTTAGCTTATGGAAGGTCATTTGTTTTTTTTTGTGTTGTGTTGTTTTTGGAATAAACCCTTATCTAATCTAATAAGAATGTTACTGATAAAGTAAGATTGGGTAAGCAGAAAGTGACAAAAATAGTCCGCCAGGGCCTGTCAGTGTATTACAAAGACCTGCTGGTGGAGTCTCTGAAAAATAACCCTTTTTCAATCATAATTGATGAGATGACTGATGTTGCAACTGCTAGACAGTTGTTCATCTGTGTTAGTTTTTCAAACGAGAATTTGGAAACAGAGGTAGATTTAATTGACCTTATGGAATGCCCCGACGGAACTGCGGAAATCCTGTTCTCACAACTGAGGAATTCTCTGCAGGTCCTGGAAAAAGATGGAGTTCCACTGACTAATTAGATTGGTTTCTGCAGTGGCACTGCAAGCGTTATTATGGAGGCCCATCACTCTGTTTCTTCACTTATAGGAGAAAACTACCCATGGCCATGGGTTACTATTGTGAAGTGCAGTTGCCACCAGATCCATCTTGTGGCATCTTATTTTGTAAAAAGCTTCCAAAGACTTTGGAAGATCTATGCAGGACGATTTATAATCATTTTGCAAACGGTGCAAAACGGGTCAGCACTTTTGGAGAGTTCCAGGACTTTTGCAACATGGACTGGCTGAAAATTCTTGCACCTGGACAAACAAGATGGCTCTCAGTTCATGCGTGTGTAAGACGGATTCTTCAGCTTTGGGAACCCCTGAAGACTTATTTCAGGAATTTGGAATTTGAGGACCCCACGAATGGAAATGAGCTTGTGTTTAATGCCTTTTAGAATCCAATTATGAAAGTCATGCTGATGTATATGGAGTACATCCTTGGACTATTAATAGAATTTGATACAATGTTCCAAGCAGATGCCCCGCTGTTTCACATTTTGAAAGAAGAGACAGTGAAACTTGTAAAGACTTTGTCACAAAATTTCATGACCGAATGTGTTGAAAAAAAGGGAATGACCATTGATCCTGAAGATAGTTTGCAGTATCTCCCTCTGAAAAATATTTACCTCGGCTTAAATGCCGCTGAAGAAATTGTCAAGTTGACCAGTTATGTGAATACTAGTGATCAGCTTGACGACCAAAAGGGGAAGTTAAAAGCTGAGACTAAAAAAACTGATTTGTCAGCTCGCGAGTTTTATAAATAGGATATCGTTCAGATACAGAAAAGATTCAGTTTTGATGATGCGAGGTGGTTAGTTTCCGTCCCTCTGAAAAATATTTACCTCGGCTTAAATGCCGCTGAAGAAATTGTCAAGTTGACCAGTTATGTGAATACTAGTGATCAGCCTGACGACCAAAAGGGGAAGTTAAAAGCTGAGACTAAAAAAACTGATTTGTCAGCTCGCGAGTTTTATAAATAGGATATCGTTCAGATACAGAAAAGATTCAGTTTTGATGATGCGAGGTGGTTAGTTTTATTGAACCCGAAAACGCTGCGTTTAGCTTGTTGTTTATGAGTAGTTTGGTAGTGTTTATCTCGTCAAGATGTTCTATATTACTCTTTATTTATATTTTTATTTTGTTGTTTATTTTTTGATTTCTTATGTGTATAAATATCGCCCCGTTTGAGCGCGGAAAAGGGATGAATTATAGGATTCTTTTTTGCGTAAATTGATATGAGTAGTAGTTTAAGTGGAAGATTGAGTAATTTGCAAAATAATCCGTTTAATGTTGATGATTATTTGTTGACGGATATTGGAAATGATGGGTCGCAAATTAGTTTTCGCCCATCTCTTGATAGTAAATATCGTCAGTTATCAACTTTGGAGGAGTTAGGCCGGTCTGGATTTCATGCATGTACATGGAATTGTCATTTAACGTCTTTTTACCATGAGATTTTTGATTTTATTTCACGATCTAATAATTTACATATAATGGCATTATGTGAAACATTTTTGGGTCATGATACTGTTCTTTCGTCCTTTAATTTTCCAGGTTATGAACTGATTGCTCGAAGTCGAACGTCAATGGGACGTGGAGGCCTGGCTTTCATTGTCCGACAGGATTTGAATTGGAAAATTAGAAAGGATTTGGACATTAGGAAGGAGGGTAAGATAGAAACCCTTAGTATAGAAATTCAGTTTGAAAATCGAGCTTGTATTTTTACTGTTGTATATAAGCCACCAAGTGCATCATTTGAAGAGTTTGCTGAAGGATTTGAATGTCTTGCTGCAAAGGTAAATAGATCTAGTCAAGAGTTTATATGTATGGGAGACTTTAATTTTGATTTGTTAAATGTACGTGGACCAAATTTGGATTTTTTGAGCCTGATGATGTCAAATGATTTATACCCGACCGTGAGCATTCCGACGAGAATCACGGATCATTCGGAAACGCTCATCGATAATGTGTTTGTGTCTTCAGCGATACTAAGTAAAGCGTACTGCTCTGTTGTTATAAGCCCAGCCTCCGACCATCTTCCGGTTGTATTGCATTTGAATTCTGAAGTGAAGAAACATAACAGAAAGAATAAAATACCAATGCGTGAACTGAAGCCAGTTAATCTGAAAAAATTTGAAGAACAAATTAGTGTTATTAACTGGGAAACAGTACTGAATGAAGATGATCCGTCGGAAGCATTTGAAAAGTTTAACCAAATAGTGTCGAATGTTTATGATAGGACGTGTCCGCTTAAAGAAACAAACCCCAGAAAGAATAAACCAAGAAAACCATGGTGTGATAATGAGCTGCTGAATCTGTTTAATATGAGAAATCAGGCGTGTGAGGAGCATCTGAATCATCCGCAGAATAATGAGCTCCATGTGATGTATAAAGAGCTAAGGAATAGGGCAAATGCCCTAAGAAGGAAAAAAAAGAAGGCATATTTTACAAATGTATTTGAAGAAAGTAAAGGTAACCCCAAAGCAACATGGCAAGTTGTGAATGATCTTCTAAAAGGCCCTATGAAGCCATCGGAGCCAAAAATTGTACTAAATAATAGGACCTTGGAAGAAACTGAGGAAATCTGCAACGCATTTGGACAATATTTCTCTGAAATTGGCTGCAAGATTCAAGAAGAAGCAAGGAGCTCCCATGTTTTCGAATCAAGCAGTTTTGTTGATGAGCGAGGAAGAGGTTTCGAAATGCATTTCCAGCCTTGTACTGAAGAGGAGGTACGCAAAATTGTTAGCACGATTAAGTCAAACAGTGCAGGAGTTGATGGAATGAACCTTAGAACGCTCAAGTCGGTTCTGGTTTATTTGCTTCCTGTCCTCGTATACCTTATCAATATTTCTATGGAAAAGGGGATGTTCCCGAGTGCGCTTAAAATAGCTAAAGTTGTACCGTTGCACAAAGGTGGAGTCAAAACTGATATATCTAATTGGAGACCAATATCGATTCTCCCGATTTATTCAAAAGTTTATGAAAAGATTGTTCATCACCGGCTTTATGAGTATCTGATGAAAATTGGTGTTTTACACGATGGTCAATTTGGCTTCCGGAAAGGACATTCGACGACGCAGGCAGTCCAGCATCTTCTGGAAAATATCAACTCAGCACTTGAGAATGGCGAGCAGTGCATGGGCGTTTTTATTGATTTTCGAAAAGCTTTCGACACTGTTGATTTTAAGATTTTATTAGAAAGGCTGTGTTATTTAGGCATAAAGGGTAGTGTTTTAAATTGGTTTGAATCGGATTTAAGTGAAAGGAAGCTACGAGTGACTTTGAGTAACAAATCTTCTCAGCCGTTTCCCATAAAGTGTGGTGTTCCACAGGGCTCAGTTCTTGGCCCTCTCCTGTACGTGATATTTGTAGACACAATGAGATTCTACATTCCCGGAGCTTCAGTTACTTCTTTTGCTGACGACACGGCTTTAGTGATTGCAGCAAAGTCGCTGCAAGAGCTCTTGTTCAAGGCTAATAAGGCGCTGGATGGCCTACATGAATTTGTTTGTGCTAGCCTACTTAGCGTCAATGCATCAAAAACTAATTTTATGATGTTTACGAGGACTGGTTCTGCTCCCACTCTCCCTGGTGTCATTATTTACAATGGCCTACCGCTATCACAAGTTGAAGAGATCCGATATCTGGGATTCATCCTGGATCGAAACTTGAGTTGGAGAAAACACTGCGACATTATAGCATGCAAGCAGGCGCGAGGCCTTGGAGTTCTGAACCGTTTTCAAAATTTTTTACCTTTGAAAATTCTGCTTTTATTGTATTTTTCCATAATAGCGCCTTATATAAATTATGGTTGTTTGATTTTGGCGAGTAATTTTAGTTGCAATTTTAGAAGAGTTCAAGTTCTGCAGAATAAGGCTATAAGGTTGATTGGAAGGTATGATCGTGGTGTTGATAGCACTGAATCACTTTTTAGAAAGTTTAAAATTTTAAAGGTTGGTGAAATAAGGGATTATCAAATTGGAGTTTTTGTATTTCAGTGTCTGAATGGTTTTGCACCGGATTTTTTTATGAATATTTTTAAGCCTAATTCGTTTTATCACGATTATTCGACTAGGAGTGCGGATAGTCTTGCATCTGAGCCACGGAACACAACCAGAGCGAGTCAAGTGACCAGACACATGGGCCCGTCAGTTTGGAATTCGTTCCCAGATTCTGTTCGTCAAGCTGAAAGTGTGCCGCAACTTAAAACCCGTATTAAAAATCATTTCTTTTCAGGAATTTGGTAGTGTTAATGGTTCGAGAGAAGGCTTCTTTTTTTTTTTTTTTTTTTTTTTGTAGATATTTTATTTTTATTTTTGTTTTATATTTTGTGCCATTATATATTTATCATTATTTTCTGTTATTATTATTGTTTTCCCCTTTTTTCATTTTAATTGGTTTGATGATTTGGCATGCATGATATCCAACCGGTCGCTTTTTCAAGCATCTTCTTGCTTTAGTGCGACTTGTTGTCACATTGAGTTGTTTTTTTGTTAATAAAAATGTATGAACCTGAACCTGAACCTGAAAGATAAGATTTTTCAAAGCACTAAAAATACTTTTGTTTAATGAGCAAGGTGTTGAGAAGGGGGCAGTTCCCCTTATATACAAAGTAATTTCAATTTGTTTTAAGTTTTAAACTTGCTCCTTACTTTAGTTGAAAAACTTTTTCTATTTGTTTGATTACATTTCTTGAAACTGTAAAGTTTTATGAATGCAGTACTTTTGGTAACGCAGAAAAAATATCAATATTTCAATTACCTCTGTTTGAATTTTGAGGGGTAGTCAAACAGTTCGTGGTAATGAACTGTAAGTACGGAGCAACCCGGCGCAATAGTAACCGAAACTCTAAAAAATGAATTTTGATACCAATTGATATATCAAAAGAAATTGGCTTATTATGCTGATTCCAAATATATAAGCTTCATTAAGTTTAGTTTTACCCACCAAAAGCTACGAGCCTGAGAAAATGTGTCTCATTTTCTAAAAAAAAACGGAGAAAAACCCATTTGTTTGTTTTTTTTTTCTAGGGGTGATCGTATCGATCCAGTGATCCTAGACCGTCGAGAGAGGGCTCATTCCATTGGAAATGAAAGGTTCTAGTGCCCTTTTTAAGTGACCAAAATAATTGGAGGGCAACTAGGCCTCCTCCCACTTCACCTTTTTCCCAAAATCGTCCGATCAAGATTTTGAGATAGATTTTTTCTTCAGCATAGTTGAAAGGCCAAATAACTATGTCTTTAGAGATAAAATAATCCCCTACAGCCCCTGGGGAAAGGTTTTTAGGCTAATTATAAAATTTACCCATTGTTTTTTTTTGGTTATTGGGAATATGCAGACATTTTTCGGGTGGGAAGGGGTGGAAGAATTTTCTGCTGGGAGGATTTTACACGGATATAATTTTCCATGGAGAGGGAAGTTTCCAAGGAGTGAAATTTCCGGGGGAAATTTTACACTTGGTGAATTTGCCAGAATTCCTATACGAAATTTCTTTTCATGTCTTGCTTTTTCTTTACCGATACAATTTTAGGCATTGAGAGGTTAAGGGAAATTGTCCTGGGTTTATTTTTGCCAGGATTGAATTGCCCAGAGGATATTTCTGTGGGGAGAGGATTTTTCCGTGGAGGTGAAGCCAAGTGTCCTGGCGTTGTTAAAAAAAACGATCAGAAATTAAATAAAAAACAAGTTTTTCAACTGAAAGTAAGAAGCAACATTAACATTAAAACGAACAGAAATTATTACGTAAATGAGGGGGGTTGCTCCCTCCTTAACCCCTCGTTCTTTACGGTAAAGTTCAAGTTTTGTGCCAATTCTTTAAAAATAACTCTTGAAACACAAGGGTCGTTTAATTAGAACAATAAGTAACTTTTTTTAAATGCCGAAAAACTCTAGCGTGAAGAGTGAGGTATTGAGCAGGGGGCAACCCCCCTCATAAACCTAATAATTTACGTTCGTTTTGTTTCAATGTTGCTCCTTACTTTCAGCCAAAAAAATTGTTTTCTCATTTAATGAAGCTTACAACCATTTTTCTAAAGGCAATGAAAAAAGTAAGTTAATTAAAGTAAAAATATATAAAAATCGAAAAAGTAACTAATTAAAAAAATTACACAAAACAATAGCCTATTTACTAAAACTAAGATACGAACGCCCAGCATTCAGTTCTGTTGAGCAATGCCGAAGCGTTGGACGGATATTTTTTTTTAACAATATCGAAGGTTTAGAACTTGGTTATCAAACACCAAAATATTTAATGCCTTAGAGACAATTGTTTATAAAAAAGTACCGCATAATCAAAGTAGTTTGTTCAAAGTAAAACATTAAAACTAAGATTAAGAAAATAAAATAAATATTTTTAATTTCATTTTCAATACCAAAAACCCATATATTTGACACCTTCATAGGCTACTTCATAACTGTAAAAAATTAAATGTTTTTCAAAGCTACAACTAGATTAATACAATCACTCCTGGAAAAATAGATACATGATAATAAAACACAAAAATGTATCCTACAAAAATTCCCAGCATTCCGTTCAGGTGAAACATTTCTGATTATAGTGGTTTTATATAGCAGCTCATGGGTACTCTGGCAATGCAAGCAAATGTTGACGGCAATTTTTTACCGAAATTACCCATTATTAAGTTATTTTCCTTGTGTTTTCTTTAATTATACAAACTTTCTTGTGTACTAATAACTGCACTAATTACTAGTTTGCACTAAAAACAAATTAGGATTGCCATAAATAGCTGATTCTTTGATTTAGAGTTATCAATAGTTAGGCTCTTACACTTTCGTTATAGGGTCAAAATATATTGGCAGGCTGTCAACAATGGAGCAACACAGATTTTTTCAATGGTTTTTCCATATCCTGCCTTTTTTTCTTTTGGTTTCCTCATAATTATTTTAGAGTCCCAAATTTCCAGGGCGGGCATGGTCCCACCCCCTCCCCCCCCCTGCCGGCGTCAATGTCCCTGGGAATCAATAAGGCATTGGATTAATTCCCGGGAGTTTCAGCATTGGATTAATTCCCGGAGTTTCATACACCTAACTACTAATTTCTAATACCACCAAAGGTCCCTAGTCTGGAATTTCTAGCGGTCCCTAGTCTGATTTCTAAGTCTTAGAAATTTGCCTACTTGACACCTTGACCTATTGAAATTTCGGTAAAATTCCAGTTTGGCTACTTTTTGCTATCTTGGAAAGAAGTTAGCTTAGGAAAATGAACATTTCGGGGATGGGTCTACAGATTGAAGTATGTTCAGGGAAGGTATTTTAAAGTACTATTAAAAAAACCTCTTGCCCCAGCCTTATGTGTTTGGTCTTATTTTCAGGCGTAGTTTGTCAGTTATAAACTCTAGAGCTATATTAACCCACACAGCGTTGCTGTAAATGGTAATTGTTTTCTGTTCCTTTGGTTTTTGCAGTTGGTTCCAGTTCCCACTTTATACCAACACTTGAACTGAATTGAACAGATGACAATCTCAACCCAAAAACTTTAAATACCTCTCCTAGGTTATCAGCCCATCTACCTTAGGTTAGGGTTAACAGGTTGCAAAATGAATGAATGTTCTTTGACCTGTACCAGCTCTGGAATTCTACAGGAAGGGGACTATTACTGAGTGCCAAGTAACTGGGAGCGGACCTTGTTCTCCAGGATGTCTGATTAAAAATGTTCAGAATTAACAAAAACGATCAAAAACAGACTCCTGGTCACGCTTTTGTTTTATGTTTTGCTATTCACGCTGATTTGTAGGCACATCTTTGTGCAGGAGGAAATTCAAGAACAAAGTTGGGCAGACAACTGAACATGTTGCCACACCAGTTTTGTATTATTGGAAAGCAATATATTGACTTGGTTATACCCAGCAAGTGTATCAGAACTGCACTGATCACAATAACTTAAAATTTTTTCAGCATTCTAGCAGAATCTAGGAATTCACGGTAACTGGTTCACAATATTCATTTACTTAGGTTCATATTTTCTGGTAACAGTCCTCTTCCGGCATTATTCAATGGATTTGAAACTTATTTTAGCTGCTAATGTATCCTAGGGTGGTTTGTGTTTTCTGGAAACTACTAGTCTAAGTCAATTTACAATGCTTGTCTTTGGAAACTAAAACCTCTGTATTTCCCAAAAAAATCATGTGAAATTTGGAATTTTTTATTAATCTATTTAGGACAGCTTTGCAGAAAATTCAAATATTAAACTCAAGCGTTTCCATTTAAAATTAACTATTTCCTTAAGAGTCCCTGATTGCCATCTGCTCTGGTACTGACGAGTTCACCCTAGGCTAATCCTAAATGAACAAAAATCTTCACAGAATTTATTAAATTCTTCGTGAGTGTTCAGGCAACACAGGGTTACTTGTTTCTGATATTAGAAGGAGAGTGACAGTGTGTGTTGAGTTTATTCATTTTTTTTTCTTTGCTATTTTCTTTTTCGTGAAACTTCGTTGTTCTGTTCCTTTCTTTTTATAACATAAATTATGATCAATAATAGCGTAAATTAAGCTTCTGTTTACTACCAATTATACTTCTACATTGAAGTTTGGACAGTAAATTTTTAAATTAAAAAAAAGCAGTTTCCTTCATCTTAGTGGTTTCTTGAAAATAGAAAGCCCCCTTTTTGCTGTTCCAGTGCTGAGGGACTTAACCTTGATGGATTCCAGTTGCTTGAGATTGCAAAATTAGGGTTCACCAGCTGATAAACCATTCTAGAATAACTTCCCCTTTCGAGAGATGGAACAGCAACTGTTGACAAACCTTTCCCGGGCCAATCTTGAACTTAAGTGGCCTAGTAAAAATTCAACTTGGTGGGACCTATAAAAATCTGATAGCTTTTCAGTTTAGTCTCTCTTTCTTCATCATACCTCTTTTAGGTCTATGAATGACAAGAATGACAAGAGGAAATAAGAATGACAAGAGGTTCATCTGTTGACACTGAGGAAGAAAAAAATATAAACAAAAACATTTAAAAGAATCGGAGAACGACAAAGGATTTTCTGGTTGGTTAACAAAGAAATCTAATGAACAATTGGTTTGGTGCTCGGCATGCTCAATCAAATTTTCATATGAAGAAGGGAAAACCGCTTTCAGAAAACATTTACCATTTTTGATGGTTGACAAGTTAGCCCCATTCCTGAAGAATAAGTCACATAACGTGGGGCCAGTTGTCTGGAATGATTTGCCTGTTTCTTTAAAAAGGTCAACGAATTTATGTGAGTTCCGTCGTGACCTTAAACCCTTTGTCTCCATAGATATGATTTTGTTTAAAGGGTGGTATAGTTGAGTCACTCTCAGGTTTGCCCGGAACCCGTTTTTTCCTATATATTTCCTATATATTTTTATTTATGGGATGGCGGCGGGAAATTTTGGAGTATTTGATGTGAAGTATTGATAATTGGTTATTGCGACCAGGAGCCGAGTGAGTGTAGGATTTTCATTTTTTCTTTTTTTTCTTTCTTTTTCTTTCTTTCTTCTTTTTATCTTTTTTTTTCTCTCTAGTATGTTATTATAGTGTTAATTTTAAGAGGGTAAATACTTCCGAACAAGCGTTAGCTTATGGAAGGTCATTTGTTTTTTTTGTGTTGTGTTGTTTTTGGAATAAACCCTTATCTAATCTAATAAGAATGTTACTGATAAAGTAAGATTGGGTAAGCAGAAAGTGACAAAAATAGTCCGCCAGGGCCTGTCAGTGTATTACAAAGACCTGCTGGTGGAGTCTCTGAAAAATAACCCTTTTTCAATCATAATTGATGAGATGACTGATGTTGCAACTGCTAGACAGTTGTTCATCTGTGTTAGTTTTTCAAACGAGAATTTGGAAACAGAGGTAGATTTAATTGACCTTATGGAATGCCCCGACGGAACTGCGGAAATCCTGTTCTCACAACTGAGGAATTCTCTGCAGGTCCTGGAAAAAGATGGAGTTCCACTGACTAATTAGATTGGTTTCTGCAGTGGCACTGCAAGCGTTATTATGGAGGCCCATCACTCTGTTTCTTCACTTATAGGAGAAAACTACCCATGGCCATGGGTTACTATTGTGAAGTGCAGTTGCCACCAGATCCATCTTGTGGCATCTTATTTTGTAAAAAGCTTCCAAAGACTTTGGAAGATCTATGCAGGACGATTTATAATCATTTTGCAAATGGTGCAAAACGGGTCAGCACTTTTGGAGAGTTCCAGGACTTTTGCAACATGGACTGGCTGAAAATTCTTGCACCTGGACAAACAAGATGGCTCTCAGTTCATGCGTGTGTAAGACGGATTCTTCAGCTTTGGGAACCCCTGAAGACTTATTTCAGGAATTTGGAATTTGAGGACCCCACGAATGGAAATGAGCTTGTGTTTAATGCCTTTTAGAATCCAATTATGAAAGTCATGCTGATGTATATGGAGTACATCCTTGGACTATTAATAGAATTTGATACAATGTTCCAAGCAGATGCCCCGCTGTTTCACATTTTGAAAGAAGAGACAGTGAAACTTGTAAAGACTTTGTCACAAAATTTCATGACCGAATGTGTTGAAAAAAAGGGAATGACCATTGATCCTGAAGATAGTTTGCAGTATCTCCCTCTGAAAAATATTTACCTCGGCTTAAATGCCGCTGAAGAAATTGTCAAGTTGACCAGTTATGTGAATACTAGTGATCAGCTTGACGACCAAAAGGGGAAGTTAAAAGCTGAGACTAAAAAAACTGATTTGTCAGCTCGCGAGTTTTATAAATAGGATATCGTTCAGATACAGAAAAGATTCAGTTTTGATGATGCGAGGTGGTTAGTTTCCGTCCCTCTGAAAAATATTTACCTCGGCTTAAATGCCGCTGAAGAAATTGTCAAGTTGACCAGTTATGTGAATACTAGTGATCAGCCTGACGACCAAAAGGGGAAGTTAAAAGCTGAGACTAAAAAAACTGATTTGTCAGCTCGCGAGTTTTATAAATAGGATATCGTTCAGATACAGAAAAGATTCAGTTTTGATGATGCGAGGTGGTTAGTTTTATTGAACCCGAAAACGCTGCGTTTAGCTTGTTGTTTATGAGTAGTTTGGTAGTGTTTATCTCGTCAAGATGTTCTATATTACTCTTTATTTATATTTTTATTTTGTTGTTTATTTTTTGATTTCTTATGTGTATAAATATCGCCCCGTTTGAGCGCGGAAAAGGGATGAATTATAGGATTCTTTTTTGCGTAAGTTGATATGAGTAGTAGTTTAAGTGGAAGATTGAGTAATTTGCAAAATAATCCGTTTAATGTTGATGATTATTTGTTGACGGATATTGGAAATGATGGGTCGCAAATTAGTTTTCGCCCATCTCTTGATAGTAAATATCGTCAGTTATCAACTTTGGAGGAGTTAGGCCGGTCTGGATTTCATGCATGTACATGGAATTGTCATTTAACGTCTTTTTACCATGAGATTTTTGATTTTATTTCACGATCTAATAATTTACATATAATGGCATTATGTGAAACATTTTTGGGTCATGATACTGTTCTTTCGTCCTTTAATTTTCCAGGTTATGAACTGATTGCTCGAAGTCGAACGTCAATGGGACGTGGAGGCCTGGCTTTCATTGTCCGACAGGATTTGAATTGGAAAATTAGAAAGGATTTGGACATTAGGAAGGAGGGTAAGATAGAAACCCTTAGTATAGAAATTCAGTTTGAAAATCGAGCTTGTATTTTTACTGTTGTATATAAGCCACCAAGTGCATCATTTGAAGAGTTTGCTGAAGGATTTGAATGTCTTGCTGCAAAGGTAAATAGATCTAGTCAAGAGTTTATATGTATGGGAGACTTTAATTTTGATTTGTTAAATGTACGTGGACCAAATTTGGATTTTTTGAGCCTGATGATGTCAAATGATTTATACCCGACCGTGAGCATTCCGACGAGAATCACGGATCATTCGGAAACGCTCATCGATAATGTGTTTGTGTCTTCAGCGATACTAAGTAAAGCGTACTGCTCTGTTGTTATAAGCCCAGCCTCCGACCATCTTCCGGTTGTATTGCATTTGAATTCTGAAGTGAAGAAACATAACAGAAAGAATAAAATACCAATGCGTGAACTGAAGCCAGTTAATCTGAAAAAATTTGAAGAACAAATTAGTGTTATTAACTGGGAAACAGTACTGAATGAAGATGATCCGTCGGAAGCATTTGAAAAGTTTAACCAAATAGTGTCGAATGTTTATGATAGGACGTGTCCGCTTAAAGAAACAAACCCCAGAAAGAATAAACCAAGAAAACCATGGTGTGATAATGAGCTGCTGAATCTGTTTAATATGAGAAATCAGGCGTGTGAGGAGCATCTGAATCATCCGCAGAATAATGAGCTCCATGTGATGTATAAAGAGCTAAGGAATAGGGCAAATGCCCTAAGAAGGAAAAAAAAGAAGGCATATTTTACAAATGTATTTGAAGAAAGTAAAGGTAACCCCAAAGCAACATGGCAAGTTGTGAATGATCTTCTAAAAGGCCCTATGAAGCCATCGGAGCCAAAAATTGTACTAAATAATAGGACCTTGGAAGAAACTGAGGAAATCTGCAACGCATTTGGACAATATTTCTCTGAAATTGGCTGCAAGATTCAAGAAGAAGCAAGGAGCTCCCATGTTTTCGAATCAAGCAGTTTTGTTGATGAGCGAGGAAGAGGTTTCGAAATGCATTTCCAGCCTTGTACTGAAGAGGAGGTACGCAAAATTGTTAGCACGATTAAGTCAAACAGTGCAGGAGTTGATGGAATGAACCTTAGAACGCTCAAGTCGGTTCTGGTTTATTTGCTTCCTGTCCTCGTATACCTTATCAATATTTCTATGGAAAAGGGGATGTTCCCGAGTGCGCTTAAAATAGCTAAAGTTGTACCGTTGCACAAAGGTGGAGTCAAAACTGATATATCTAATTGGAGACCAATATCAATTCTCCCGATTTATTCAAAAGTTTATGAAAAGATTGTTCATCACCGGCTTTATGAGTATCTGATGAAAATTGGTGTTTTACACGATGGTCAATTTGGCTTCCGGAAAGGACATTCGACGACGCAGGCAGTCCAGCATCTTCTGGAAAATATCAACTCAGCACTTGAGAATGGCGAGCAGTGCATGGGCGTTTTTATTGATTTTCGAAAAGCTTTCGACACTGTTGATTTTAAGATTTTATTAGAAAGGCTGTGTTATTTAGGCATAAAGGGTAGTGTTTTTAAATTGGTTTGAATCGTATTTAAGTGAAAGGAAGCTACGAGTGACTTTGAGTAACAAATCTTCTCAGCCGTTTCCCATAAAGTGTGGTGTTCCACAGGGCTCAGTTCTTGGCCCTCTCCTGTACGTGATATTTGTAGACACAATGAGATTCTACATTCCCGGAGCTTCAGTTACTTCTTTTGCTGACGACACGGCTTTAGTGATTGCAGCAAAGTCGCTGCAAGAGCTCTTGTTCAAGGCTAATAAGGCGCTGGATGGCCTACATGAATTTGTTTGTGCTAGCCTACTTAGCGTCAATGCATCAAAAACTAATTTTATGATGTTTACGAGGACTGGTTCTGCTCCCACTCTCCCTGGTGTCATTATTTACAATGGCCTACCGCTATCACAAGTTGAAGAGATCCGATATCTGGGATTCATCCTGGATCGAAACTTGAGTTGGAGAAAACACTGCGACATTATAGCATGCAAGCTGGCGCGAGGCCTTGGAGTTCTGAACCGTTTTCAAAATTTTTTACCTTTGAAAATTCTGCTTTTATTGTATTTTTCCATAATAGCGCCTTATATAAATTATGGTTGTTTGATTTTGGCGAGTAATTTTAGTTGCAATTTTAGAAGAGTTCAAGTTCTGCAGAATAAGGCTATAAGGTTGATTGGAAGGTATGATCGTGGTGTTGATAGCACTGAATCACTTTTTAGAAAGTTTAAAATTTTAAAGGTTGGTGAAATAAGGGATTATCAAATTGGAGTTTTTGTATTTCAGTGTCTGAATGGTTTTGCACCGGATTTTTTTATGAATATTTTTAAGCCTAATTCGTTTTATCACGATTATTCGACTAGGAGTGCGGATAGTCTTGCATCTGAGCCACGGAACACAACCAGAGCGAGTCAAGTGACCAGACACATGGGCCCGTCAGTTTGGAATTCGTTCCCAGATTCTGTTCGTCAAGCTGAAAGTGTGCCGCAACTTAAAACCCGTATTAAAAATCATTTCTTTTCAGGAATTTGGTAGTGTTAATGGTTCGAGAGAAGGCTTCTTTTTTTTTTTTTTTTTTTTTTGTAGATATTTTATTTTTATTTTTGTTTTATATTTTGTGCCATTATATATTTATCATTATTTTCTGTTATTATTATTGTTTTCCCCTTTTTTCATTTTAATTGGTTTGATGATTTGGCATGCATGATATCCAACCGGTCGCTTTTTCAAGCATCTTCTTGCTTTAGTGCGACTTGTTGTCACATTGAGTTGTTTTTTTGTTAATAAAAATGTATGAACCTGAACCTGAACCTGAAAGATAAGATTTTTCAAAGCACTAAAAATACTTTTGTTTAATGAGCAAGGTGTTGAGAAGGGGGCAGTTCCCCTTATATACAAAGTAATTTCAATTTGTTTTAAGTTTTAAACTTGCTCCTTACTTTAGTTGAAAAACTTTTTCTATTTGTTTGATTACATTTCTTGAAACTGTAAAGTTTTATGAATGCAGTACTTTTGGTAACGCAGAAAAAATATCAATATTTCAATTACCTCTGTTTGAATTTTGAGGGGTAGTCAAACAGTTCGTGGTAATGAACTGTAAGTACGGACCAACCCGGCGCAATAGTAACCGAAACTCTAAAAAATGAATTTTGATACCAATTGATATATCAAAAGAAATTGGCTTATTATGCTGATTCCAAATATATAAGCTTCATTAAGTTTAGTTTTACCCACCAAAAGCTACGAGCCTGAGAAAATGTGTCTCATTTTCTAAAAAAAAACGGAGAAAAACCCATTTGTTTGTTTTTTTTTCTAGGGGTGATCGTATCGATCCAGTGATCCTAGACCGTCGAGAGAGGGCTCATTCCATTGGAAATGAAAGGTTCTAGCGCCCTTTTTAAGTGACCAAAATAATTGGAGGGCAACTAGGCCTCCTCCCACTTCACCTTTTTCCCAAAATCGTCCGATCAAGATTTTGAGATAGATTTTTTCTTCAGCATAGTTGAAAGGCCAAATAACTATGTCTTTAGAGATAAAATAATCCTCTACAGCCCCTGGGGAAAGGTTTTTAGGCTAATTATAAAATTTACCCATTGTTTTTTTTGGTTATTGGGAATATGCAGACATTTTTCGGGTGGGAAGGGGTGGAAGAATTTTCTGCTGGGAGGATTTTACACGGATATAATTTTCCATGGAGAGGGAAGTTTCCAAGGAGTGAAATTTCCGGGGGAAATTTTACACTTGGTGAATTTGCCAGAATTCCTATACGAAATTTCTTTTCATGTCTTGCTTTTTCTTTACCGATACAATTTTAGGCATTGAGAGGTTAAGGGAAATTGTCCTGGGTTTATTTTTGCCAGGATTGAATTGCCCAGAGGATATTTCTGTGGGGAGAGGATTTTTCCGTGGAGGTGAAGCCAAGTGTCCTGGCGTTGTTAAAAAAAACGATCAGAAATTAAATAAAAAACAAGTTTTTCAACTGAAAGTAAGAAGCAACATTAACATTAAAACGAACAGAAATTATTACGTAAATGAGGGGGGTTGCTCCCTCCTTAACCCCTCGTTCTTTACGGTAAAGTTCAAGTTTTGTGCCAATTCTTTAAAAATAACTCTTGAAACACAAGGGTCGTTTAATTAGAACAATAAGTAACTTTTTTTAAATGCCGAAAAACTCTAGCGTGAAGAGTGAGGTATTGAGCAGGGGGCAACCCCCCTCATAAACCTAATAATTTACGTTCGTTTTGTTTCAATGTTGCTCCTTACTTTCAGCCAAAAAAATTGTTTTCTCATTTAATGAAGCTTACAACCATTTTTCTAAAGGCAATGAAAAAAGTAAGTTAATTAAAGTAAAAATATATAAAAATCGAAAAAGTAACTAATTAAAAAAATTACACAAAACAATAGCCTATTTACTAAAACTAAGATACGAACGCCCAGCATTCAGTTCTGTTGAGCAATGCCGAAGCGTTGGACGGATATTTTTTTTTAACAATATCGAAGGTTTAGAACTTGGTTATCAAACACCAAAATATTTAATGCCTTAGAGACAATTGTTTATAAAAAAGTACCGCATAATCAAAGTAGTTTGTTCAAAGTAAAACATTAAAACTAAGATTAAGAAAATAAAATAAATATTTTTAATTTCATTTTCAATACCAAAAACCCATATATTTGACACCTTCATAGGCTACTTCATAACTGTAAAAAATTAAATGTTTTTCAAAGCTACAACTAGATTAATACAATCACTCCTGGAAAAATAGATACATGATAATAAAACACAAAAATGTATCCTACAAAAATTCCCAGCATTCCGTTCAGGTGAAACATTTCTGATTATAGTGGTTTTATATAGCAGCTCATGGGTACTCTGGCAATGCAAGCAAATGTTGACGGCAATTTTTTACCGAAATTACCCATTATTAAGTTATTTTCCTTGTGTTTTCTTTAATTATACAAACTTTCTTGTGTACTAATAACTGCACTAATTACTAGTTTGCACTAAAAACAAATTAGGATTGCCATAAATAGCTGATTCTTTGATTTAGAGTTATCAATAGTTAGGCTCTTACACTTTCGTTATAGGGTCAAAATATATTGGCAGGCTGTCAACAATGGAGCAACACAGATTTTTTCAATGGTTTTTCCATATCCTGCCTTTTTTTCTTTTGGTTTCCTCATAATTATTTTAGAGTCCCAAATTTCCAGGGCGGGCATGGTCCCACCCCCTCCCCCCCCCCTGCCGGCGTCAATGTCCCTGGGAATCAATAAGGCATTGGATTAATTCCCGGGAGTTTCAGCATTGGATTAATTCCCGGAGTTTCATACACCTAACTACTAATTTCTAATACCACCAAAGGTCCCTAGTCTGGAATTTCTAGCGGTCCCTAGTCTGATTTCTAAGTCTTAGAAATTTGCCTACTTGACACCTTGACCTATTGAAATTTCGGTAAAATTCCAGTTTGGCTACTTTTTGCTATCTTGGAAAGAAGTTAGCTTAGGAAAATGAACATTTCGGGGATGGGTCTACAGATTGAAGTATGTTCAGGGAAGGTATTTTAAAGTACTATTAAAAAAACCTCTTGCCCCAGCCTTATGTGTTTGGTCTTATTTTCAGGCGTAGTTTGTCAGTTATAAACTCTAGAGCTATATTAACCCACACAGCGTTGCTGTAAATGGTAATTGTTTTCTGTTCCTTTGGTTTTTGCAGTTGGTTCCAGTTCCCACTTTATACCAACACTTGAACTGAATTGAACAGATGACAATCTCAACCCAAAAACTTTAAATACCTCTCCTAGGTTATCAGCCCATCTACCTTAGGTTAGGGTTAACAGGTTGCAAAATGAATGAATGTTCTTTGACCTGTACCAGCTCTGGAATTCTACAGGAAGGGGACTATTACTGAGTGCCAAGTAACTGGGAGCGGACCTTGTTCTCCAGGATGTCTGATTAAAAATGTTCAGAATTAACAAAAACGATCAAAAACAGACTCCTGGTCACGCTTTTGTTTTATGTTTTGCTATTCACGCTGATTTGTAGGCACATCTTTGTGCAGGAGGAAATTCAAGAACAAAGTTGGGCAGACAACTGAACATGTTGCCACACCAGTTTTGTATTATTGGAAAGCAATATATTGACTTGGTTATACCCAGCAAGTGTATCAGAACTGCACTGATCACAATAACTTAAAATTTTTTCAGCATTCTAGCAGAATCTAGGAATTCACGGTAACTGGTTCACAATATTCATTTACTTAGGTTCATATTTTCTGGTAACAGTCCTCTTCCGGCATTATTCAATGGATTTGAAACTTATTTTAGCTGCTAATGTATCCTAGGGTGGTTTGTGTTTTCTGGAAACTACTAGTCTAAGTCAATTTACAATGCTTGTCTTTGGAAACTAAAACCTCTGTATTTCCCAAAAAAATCATGTGAAATTTGGAATTTTTTATTAATCTATTTAGGACAGCTTTGCAGAAAATTCAAATATTAAACTCAAGCGTTTCCATTTAAAATTAACTATTTCCTTAAGAGTCCCTGATTGCCATCTGCTCTGGTACTGACGAGTTCACCCTAGGCTAATCCTAAATGAACAAAAATCTTCACAGAATTTATTAAATTCTTCGTGAGTGTTCAGGCAACACAGGGTTACTTGTTTCTGATATTAGAAGGAGAGTGACAGTGTGTGTTGAGTTTATTCATTTTTTTTTCTTTGCTATTTTCTTTTTCGTGAAACTTCGTTGTTCTGTTCCTTTCTTTTTATAACATAAATTATGATCAATAATAGCGTAAATTAAGCTTCTGTTTACTACCAATTATACTTCTACATTGAAGTTTGGACAGTAAATTTTTAAATTAAAAAAAAGCAGTTTCCTTCATCTTAGTGGTTTCTTGAAAATAGAAAGCCCCCTTTTTGCTGTTCCAGTGCTGAGGGACTTAACCTTGATGGATTCCAGTTGCTTGAGATTGCAAAATTAGGGTTCACCAGCTGATAAACCATTCTAGAATAACTTCCCCTTTCGAGAGATGGAACAGCAACTGTTGACAAACCTTTCCCGGGCCAATCTTGAACTTAAGTGGCCTAGTAAAAATTCAACTTGGTGGGACCTATAAAAATCTGATAGCTTTTCAGTTTAGTCTCTCTTTCTTCATCATACCTCTTTTAGGTCTATGAATGACAAGAATGACAAGAGGAAATAAGAATGACAAGAGGTTCATCTGTTGACACTGAGGAAGAAAAAAATATAAACAAAAACATTTAAAAGAATCGGAGAACGACAAAGGATTTTCTGGTTGGTTAACAAAGAAATCTAATGAACAATTGGTTTGGTGCTCGGCATGCTCAATCAAATTTTCATATGAAGAAGGGAAAACCGCTTTCAGAAAACATTTACCATTTTTGATGGTTGACAAGTTAGCCCCATTCCTGAAGAATAAGTCACATAACGTGGGGCCAGTTGTCTGGAATGATTTGCCTGTTTCTTTAAAAAGGTCAACGAATTTATGTGAGTTCCGTCGTGACCTTAAACCCTTTGTCTCCATAGATATGATTTTGTTTAAAGGGTGGTATAGTTGAGTCACTCTCAGGTTTGCCCGGAACCCGTTTTTTCCTATATATTTCCTATATATTTTTATTTATGGGATGGCGGCGGGAAATTTTGGAGTATTTGATGTGAAGTATTGATAATTGGTTATTGCGACCAGGAGCCGAGTGAGTGTAGGATTTTCATTTTTTCTTTTTTTTCTTTCTTTTTCTTTCTTTCTTCTTTTTATCTTTTTTTTTCTCTCTAGTATGTTATTATAGTGTTAATTTTAAGAGGGTAAATACTTCCGAACAAGCGTTAGCTTATGGAAGGTCATTTGTTTTTTTTGTGTTGTGTTGTTTTTGGAATAAACCCTTATCTAATCTAATAAGAATGTTACTGATAAAGTAAGATTGGGTAAGCAGAAAGTGACAAAAATAGTCCGCCAGGGCCTGTCAGTGTATTACAAAGACCTGCTGGTGGAGTCTCTGAAAAATAACCCTTTTTCAATCATAATTGATGAGATGACTGATGTTGCAACTGCTAGACAGTTGTTCATCTGTGTTAGTTTTTCAAACGAGAATTTGGAAACAGAGGTAGATTTAATTGACCTTATGGAATGCCCCGACGGAACTGCGGAAATCCTGTTCTCACAACTGAGGAATTCTCTGCAGGTCCTGGAAAAAGATGGAGTTCCACTGACTAATTAGATTGGTTTCTGCAGTGGCACTGCAAGCGTTATTATGGAGGCCCATCACTCTGTTTCTTCACTTATAGGAGAAAACTACCCATGGCCATGGGTTACTATTGTGAAGTGCAGTTGCCACCAGATCCATCTTGTGGCATCTTATTTTGTAAAAAGCTTCCAAAGACTTTGGAAGATCTATGCAGGACGATTTATAATCATTTTGCAAACGGTGCAAAACGGGTCAGCACTTTTGGACTGGCTGAAAATTCTTGCACCTGGACAAACAAGATGGCTCTCAGTTCATGCGTGTGTAAGACGGATTCTTCAGCTTTGGGAACCCCTGAAGACTTATTTCAGGAATTTGGAATTTGAGGACCCCACGAATGGAAATGAGCTTGTGTTTAATGCCTTTTAGAATCCAATTATGAAAGTCATGCTGATGTATATGGAGTACATCCTTGGACTATTAATAGAATTTGATACAATGTTCCAAGCAGATGCCCCGCTGTTTCACATTTTGAAAGAAGAGACAGTGAAACTTGTAAAGACTTTGTCACAAAATTTCATGACCGAATGTGTTGAAAAAAAGGGAATGACCATTGATCCTGAAGATAGTTTGCAGTATCTCCCTCTGAAAAATATTTACCTCGGCTTAAATGCCGCTGAAGAAATTGTCAAGTTGACCAGTTATGTGAATACTAGTGATCAGCTTGACGACCAAAGGGGAAGTTAAAAGCTGAGACTAAAAAAACTGATTTGTCAGCTCGCGAGTTTTATAAATAGGATATCGTTCAGATACAGAAAAGATTCAGTTTTGATGATGCGAGGTGGTTAGTTTCCGTCCCTCTGAAAAATATTTACCTCGGCTTAAATGCCGCTGAAGAAATTGTCAAGTTGACCAGTTATGTGAATACTAGTGATCAGCCTGACGACCAAAAGGGGAAGTTAAAAGCTGAGACTAAAAAAACTGATTTGTCAGCTCGCGAGTTTTATAAATAGGATATCGTTCAGATACAGAAAAGATTCAGTTTTGATGATGCGAGGTGGTTAGTTTTATTGAACCCGAAAACGCTGCGTTTAGCTTGTTGTTTATGAGTAGTTTGGTAGTGTTTATCTCGTCAAGATGTTCTATATTACTCTTTATTTATATTTTTATTTGTTGTTTATTTTTTGATTTCTTATGTGTATAAATATCGCCCCGTTTGAGCGCGGAAAAGGGATGAATTATAGGATTCTTTTTTGCGTAAGTTGATATGAGTAGTAGTTTAAGTGGAAGATTGAGTAATTTGCAAAATAATCCGTTTAATGTTGATGATTATTTGTTGACGGATATTGGAAATGATGGGTCGCAAATTAGTTTTCGCCCATCTCTTGATAGTAAATATCGTCAGTTATCAACTTTGGAGGAGTTAGGCCGGTCTGGATTTCATGCATGTACATGGAATTGTCATTTAACGTCTTTTTACCATGAGATTTTTGATTTTATTTCACGATCTAATAATTTACATATAATGGCATTATGTGAAACATTTTTGGGTCATGATACTGTTCTTTCGTCCTTTAATTTTCCAGGTTATGAACTGATTGCTCGAAGTCGAACGTCAATGGGACGTGGAGGCCTGGCTTTCATTGTCCGACAGGATTTGAATTGGAAAATTAGAAAGGATTTGGACATTAGGAAGGAGGGTAAGATAGAAACCCTTAGTATAGAAATTCAGTTTGAAAATCGAGCTTGTATTTTTACTGTTGTATATAAGCCACCAAGTGCATCATTTGAAGAGTTTGCTGAAGGATTTGAATGTCTTGCTGCAAAGGTAAATAGATCTAGTCAAGAGTTTATATGTATGGGAGACTTTAATTTTGATTTGTTAAATGTACGTGGACCAAATTTGGATTTTTTGAGCCTGATGATGTCAAATGATTTATACCCGACCGTGAGCATTCCGACGAGAATCACGGATCATTCGGAAACGCTCATCGATAATGTGTTTGTGTCTTCAGCGATACTAAGTAAAGCGTACTGCTCTGTTGTTATAAGCCCAGCCTCCGACCATCTTCCGGTTGTATTGCATTTGAATTCTGAAGTGAAGAAACATAACAGAAAGAATAAAATACCAATGCGTGAACTGAAGCCAGTTAATCTGAAAAAATTTGAAGAACAAATTAGTGTTATTAACTGGGAAACAGTACTGAATGAAGATGATCCGTCGGAAGCATTTGAAAAGTTTAACCAAATAGTGTCGAATGTTTATGATAGGACGTGTCCGCTTAAAGAAACAAACCCCAGAAAGAATAAACCAAGAAAACCATGGTGTGATAATGAGCTGCTGAATCTGTTTAATATGAGAAATCAGGCGTGTGAGGAGCATCTGAATCATCCGCAGAATAATGAGCTCCATGTGATGTATAAAGAGCTAAGGAATAGGGCAAATGCCCTAAGAAGGAAAAAAAGAAGGCATATTTTACAAATGTATTTGAAGAAAGTAAAGGTAACCCCAAAGCAACATGGCAAGTTGTGAATGATCTTCTAAAAGGCCCTATGAAGCCATCGGAGCCAAAAATTGTACTAAATAATAGGACCTTGGAAGAAACTGAGGAAATCTGCAACGCATTTGGACAATATTTCTCTGAAATTGGCTGCAAGATTCAAGAAGAAGCAAGGAGCTCCCATGTTTTCGAATCAAGCAGTTTTGTTGATGAGCGAGGAAGAGGTTTCGAAATGCATTTCCAGCCTTGTACTGAAGAGGAGGTACGCAAAATTGTTAGCACGATTAAGTCAAACAGTGCAGGAGTTGATGGAATGAACCTTAGAACGTTCAAGTCGGTTCTGGTTTATTTGCTTCCTGTCCTCGTATACCTTATCAATATTTCTATGGAAAAGGGGATGTTCCCGAGTGCGCTTAAAATAGCTAAAGTTGTACCGTTGCACAAAGGTGGAGTCAAAACTGATATATCTAATTGGAGACCAATATCAATTCTCCCGATTTATTCAAAAGTTTATGAAAAGATTGTTCATCACCGGCTTTATGAGTATCTGATGAAAATTGGTGTTTTACACGATGGTCAATTTGGCTTCCGGAAAGGACATTCGACGACGCAGGCAGTCCAGCATCTTCTGGAAAATATCAACTCAGCACTTGAGAATGGCGAGCAGTGCATGGGCGTTTTTATTGATTTTCGAAAAGCTTTCGACACTGTTGATTTTAAGATTTTATTAGAAAGGCTGTGTTATTTAGGCATAAAGGGTAGTGTTTTAAATTGGTTTGAATCGTATTTAAGTGAAAGGAAGCTACGAGTGACTTTGAGTAACAAATCTTCTCAGCCGTTTCCCATAAAGTGTGGTGTTCCACAGGGCTCAGTTCTTGGCCCTCTCCTGTACGTGATATTTGTAGACACAATGAGATTCTACATTCCCGGAGCTTCAGTTACTTCTTTTGCTGACGACACGGCTTTAGTGATTGCAGCAAAGTCGCTGCAAGAGCTCTTGTTCAAGGCTAATAAGGCGCTGGATGGCCTACATGAATTTGTTTGTGCTAGCCTACTTAGCGTCAATGCATCAAAAACTAATTTTATGATGTTTACGAGGACTGGTTCTGCTCCCACTCTCCCTGGTGTCATTATTTACAATGGCCTACCGCTATCACAAGTTGAAGAGATCCGATATCTGGGATTCATCCTGGATCGAAACTTGAGTTGGAGAAAACACTGCGACATTATAGCATGCAAGCTGGCGCGAGGCCTTGGAGTTCTGAACCGTTTTCAAAATTTTTTACCTTTGAAAATTCTGCTTTTATTGTATTTTTCCATAATAGCGCCTTATATAAATTATGGTTGTTTGATTTTGGCGAGTAATTTTAGTTGCAATTTTAGAAGAGTTCAAGTTCTGCAGAATAAGGCTATAAGGTTGATTGGAAGGTATGATCGTGGTGTTGATAGCACTGAATCACTTTTTAGAAAGTTTAAAATTTTAAAGGTTGGTGAAATAAGGGATTATCAAATTGGAGTTTTTGTATTTCAGTGTCTGAATGGTTTTGCACCGGATTTTTTTATGAATATTTTTAAGCCTAATTCGTTTTATCACGATTATTCGACTAGGAGTGCGGATAGTCTTGCATCTGAGCCACGGAACACAACCAGAGCGAGTCAAGTGACCAGACACATGGGCCCGTCAGTTTGGAATTCGTTCCCAGATTCTGTTCGTCAAGCTGAAAGTGTGCCGCAACTTAAAACCCGTATTAAAAATCATTTCTTTTCAGGAATTTGGTAGTGTTAATGGTTCGAGAGAAGGCTTCTTTTTTTTTTTTTTTTTTTTTTTTGTAGATATTTTATTTTTATTTTTGTTTTATATTTTGTGCCATTATATATTTATCATTATTTTCTGTTATTATTATTGTTTTCCCCTTTTTTCATTTTAATTGGTTTGATGATTTGGCATGCATGATATCCAACCGGTCGCTTTTTCAAGCATCTTCTTGCTTTAGTGCGACTTGTTGTCACATTGAGTTGTTTTTTTGTTAATAAAAATGTATGAACCTGAACCTGAACCTGAAAGATAAGATTTTTCAAAGCACTAAAAATACTTTTGTTTAATGAGCAAGGTGTTGAGAAGGGGGCAGTTCCCCTTATATACAAAGTAATTTCAATTTGTTTTAAGTTTTAAACTTGCTCCTTACTTTAGTTGAAAAACTTTTTCTATTTGTTTGATTACATTTCTTGAAACTGTAAAGTTTTATGAATGCAGTACTTTTGGTAACGCAGAAAAAATATCAATATTTCAATTACCTCTGTTTGAATTTTGAGGGGTAGTCAAACAGTTCGTGGTAATGAACTGTAAGTACGGAGCAACCCGGCGCAATAGTAACCGAAACTCTAAAAATGAATTTTGATACCAATTGATATATCAAAAGAAATTGGCTTATTATGCTGATTCCAAATATATAAGCTTCATTAAGTTTAGTTTTACCCACCAAAAGCTACGAGCCTGAGAAAATGTGTCTCATTTTCTAAAAAAAAACGGAGAAAAACCCATTTGTTTGTTTTTTTTTCTAGGGGTGATCGTATCGATCCAGTGATCCTAGACCGTCGAGAGAGGGCTCATTCCATTGGAAATGAAAGGTTCTAGTGCCCTTTTTAAGTGACCAAAATAATTGGAGGGCAACTAGGCCTCCTCCCACTTCACCTTTTTCCCAAAATCGTCCGATCAAGATTTTGAGATAGATTTTTTCTTCAGCATAGTTGAAAGGCCAAATAACTATGTCTTTAGAGATAAAATAATCCCCTACAGCCCCTGGGGAAAGGTTTTTAGGCTAATTATAAAATTTACCCATTGTTTTTTTTTGGTTATTGGGAATATGCAGACATTTTTCGGGTGGGAAGGGGTGGAAGAATTTTCTGCTGGGAGGATTTTACACGGATATAATTTTCCATGGAGAGGGAAGTTTCCAAGGAGTGAAATTTCCGGGGGAAATTTTACACTTGGTGAATTTGCCAGAATTCCTATACGAAATTTCTTTTCATGTCTTGCTTTTTCTTTACCGATACAATTTTAGGCATTGAGAGGTTAAGGGAAATTGTCCTGGGTTTATTTTTGCCAGGATTGAATTGCCCAGAGGATATTTCTGTGGGGAGAGGATTTTTCCGTGGAGGTGAAGCCAAGTGTCCTGGCGTTGTTAAAAAAAACGATCAGAAATTAAATAAAAAACAAGTTTTTCAACTGAAAGTAAGAAGCAACATTAACATTAAAACGAACAGAAATTATTACGTAAATGAGGGGGGTTGCTCCCTCCTTAACCCCTCGTTCTTTACGGTAAAGTTCAAGTTTTGTGCCAATTCTTTAAAAATAACTCTTGAAACACAAGGGTCGTTTAATTAGAACAATAAGTAACTTTTTTTAAATGCCGAAAAACTCTAGCGTGAAGAGTGAGGTATTGAGCAGGGGGCAACCCCCCTCATAAACCTAATAATTTACGTTCGTTTTGTTTCAATGTTGCTCCTTACTTTCAGCCAAAAAAATTGTTTTCTCATTTAATGAAGCTTACAACCATTTTTCTAAAGGCAATGAAAAAAGTAAGTTAATTAAAGTAAAAACATATAAAAATCGAAAAAGTAACTAATTAAAAAAATTACACAAAACAATAGCCTATTTACTAAAACTAAGATACGAACGCCCAGCATTCAGTTCTGTTGAGCAATGCCGAAGCGTTGGACGGATATTTTTTTTTAACAATATCGAAGGTTTAGAACTTGGTTATCAAACACACAAATATTTAATGCCTTAGAGACAATTGTTTATAAAAAAGTACCGCATAATCAAAGTAGTTTGTTCAAAGTAAAACATTAAAACTAAGATTAAGAAAATAAAATAAATATTTTTAATTTCATTTTCAATACCAAAAACCCATATATTTGACACCTTCATAGGCTACTTCATAACTGTGAAAAATTAAATGTTTTTCAAAGCTACAACTAGATTAATACAATCACTCCTGGAAAAATAGATACATGATAATAAAACACAAAAATGTATCCTACAAAAATTCCCAGCATTCCGTTCAGGTGAAACATTTCTGATTATAGTGGTTTTATATAGCAGCTCATGGGTACTCTGGCAATGCAAGCAAATGTTGACGGCAATTTTTTACCGAAATTACCCATTATTAAGTTATTTTCCTTGTGTTTTCTTTAATTATACAAACTTTCTTGTGTACTAATAACTGCACTAATTACTAGTTTGCACTAAAAACAAATTAGGATTGCCATAAATAGCTGATTCTTTGATTTAGAGTTATCAATAGTTAGGCTCTTACACTTTCGTTATAGGGTCAAAATATATTGGCAGGCTGTCAACAATGGAGCAACACAGATTTTTTCAATGGTTTTTCCATATCCTGCCTTTTTTTCTTTTGGTTTCCTCATAATTATTTTAGAGTCCCAAATTTCCAGGGCGGGCATGGTCCCACCCCCTCCCCCCCCCTGCCGGCGTCAATGTCCCTGGGAATCAATAAGGCATTGGATTAATTCCCGGGAGTTTCAGCATTGGATTAATTCCCGGAGTTTCATACACCTAACTACTAATTTCTAATACCACCAAAGGTCCCTAGTCTGGAATTTCTAGCGGTCCCTAGTCTGATTTCTAAGTCTTAGAAATTTGCCTACTTGACACCTTGACCTATTGAAATTTCGGTAAAATTCCAGTTTGGCTACTTTTTGCTATCTTGGAAAGAAGTTAGCTTAGGAAAATGAACATTTCGGGGATGGGTCTACAGATTGAAGTATGTTCAGGGAAGGTATTTTAAAGTACTATTAAAAAAACCTCTTGCCCCAGCCTTATGTGTTTGGTCTTATTTTCAGGCGTAGTTTGTCAGTTATAAACTCTAGAGCTATATTAACCCACACAGCGTTGCTGTAAATGGTAATTGTTTTCTGTTCCTTTGGTTTTTGCAGTTGGTTCCAGTTCCCACTTTATACCAACACTTGAACTGAATTGAACAGATGACAATCTCAACCCAAAAACTTTAAATACCTCTCCTAGGTTATCAGCCCATCTACCTTAGGTTAGGGTTAACAGGTTGCAAAATGAATGAATGTTCTTTGACCTGTACCAGCTCTGGAATTCTACAGGAAGGGGACTATTACTGAGTGCCAAGTAACTGGGAGCGGACCTTGTTCTCCAGGATGTCTGATTAAAAATGTTCAGAATTAACAAAAACGATCAAAAACAGACTCCTGGTCACGCTTTTGTTTTATGTTTTGCTATTCACGCTGATTTGTAGGCACATCTTTGTGCAGGAGGAAATTCAAGAACAAAGTTGGGCAGACAACTGAACATGTTGCCACACCAGTTTTGTATTATTGGAAAGCAATATATTGACTTGGTTATACCCAGCAAGTGTATCAGAACTGCACTGATCACAATAACTTAAAATTTTTTCAGCATTCTAGCAGAATCTAGGAATTCACGGTAACTGGTTCACAATATTCATTTACTTAGGTTCATATTTTCTGGTAACAGTCCTCTTCCGGCATTATTCAATGGATTTGAAACTTATTTTAGCTGCTAATGTATCCTAGGGTGGTTTGTGTTTTCTGGAAACTACTAGTCTAAGTCAATTTACAATGCTTGTCTTTGGAAACTAAAACCTCTGTATTTCCCAAAAAAATCATGTGAAATTTGGAATTTTTTATTAATCTATTTAGGACAGCTTTGCAGAAAATTCAAATATTAAACTCAAGCGTTTCCATTTAAAATTAACTATTTCCTTAAGAGTCCCTGATTGCCATCTGCTCTGGTACTGACGAGTTCACCCTAGGCTAATCCTAAATGAACAAAAATCTTCACAGAATTTATTAAATTCTTCGTGAGTGTTCAGGCAACACAGGGTTACTTGTTTCTGATATTAGAAGGAGAGTGACAGTGTGTGTTGAGTTTATTCATTTTTTTTTCTTTGCTATTTTCTTTTTCGTGAAACTTCGTTGTTCTGTTCCTTTCTTTTTATAACATAAATTATGATCAATAATAGCGTAAATTAAGCTTCTGTTTACTACCAATTATACTTCTACATTGAAGTTTGGACAGTAAATTTTTAAATTAAAAAAAAGCAGTTTCCTTCATCTTAGTGGTTTCTTGAAAATAGAAAGCCCCCTTTTTGCTGTTCCAGTGCTGAGGGACTTAACCTTGATGGATTCCAGTTGCTTGAGATTGCAAAATTAGGGTTCACCAGCTGATAAACCATTCTAGAATAACTTCCCCTTTCGAGAGATGGAACAGCAACTGTTGACAAACCTTTCCCGGGCCAATCTTGAACTTAAGTGGCCTAGTAAAAATTCAACTTGGTGGGACCTATAAAAATCTGATAGCTTTTCAGTTTAGTCTCTCTTTCTTCATCATACCTCTTTTAGGTCTATGAATGACAAGAATGACAAGAGGAAATAAGAATGACAAGAGGTTCATCTGTTGACACTGAGGAAGAAAAAAATATAAACAAAAACATTTAAAAGAATCGGAGAACGACAAAGGATTTTCTGGTTGGTTAACAAAGAAATCTAATGAACAATTGGTTTGGTGCTCGGCATGCTCAATCAAATTTTCATATGAAGAAGGGAAAACCGCTTTCAGAAAACATTTACCATTTTTGATGGTTGACAAGTTAGCCCCATTCCTGAAGAATAAGTCACATAACGTGGGGCCAGTTGTCTGGAATGATTTGCCTGTTTCTTTAAAAAGGTCAACGAATTTATGTGAGTTCCGTCGTGACCTTAAACCCTTTGTCTCCATAGACATGATTTTGTTTAAAGGGTGGTATAGTTGAGTCACTCTCAGGTTTGCCCGGAACCCGTTTTTTCCTATATATTTCCTATATATTTTTATTTATGGGATGGCGGCGGGAAATTTTGGAGTATTTGATGTGAAGTATTGATAATTGGTTATTGCGACCAGGAGCCGAGTGAGTGTAGGATTTTCATTTTTTCTTTTTTTTCTTTCTTTTTCTTTCTTTCTTCTTTTTATCTTTTTTTTTCTCTCTAGTATGTTATTATAGTGTTAATTTTAAGAGGGTAAATACTTCCGAACAAGCGTTAGCTTATGGAAGGTCATTTGTTTTTTTTGTGTTGTGTTGTTTTTGGAATAAACCCTTATCTAATCTAATAAGAATGTTACTGATAAAGTAAGATTGGGTAAGCAGAAAGTGACAAAAATAGTCCGCCAGGGCCTGTCAGTGTATTACAAAGACCTGCTGGTGGAGTCTCTGAAAAATAACCCTTTTTCAATCATAATTGATGAGATGACTGATGTTGCAACTGCTAGACAGTTGTTCATCTGTGTTAGTTTTTCAAACGAGAATTTGGAAACAGAGGTAGATTTAATTGACCTTATGGAATGCCCCGACGGAACTGCGGAAATCCTGTTCTCACAACTGAGGAATTCTCTGCAGGTCCTGGAAAAAGATGGAGTTCCACTGACTAATTAGATTGGTTTCTGCAGTGGCACTGCAAGCGTTATTATGGAGGCCCATCACTCTGTTTCTTCACTTATAGGAGAAAACTACCCATGGCCATGGGTTACTATTGTGAAGTGCAGTTGCCACCAGATCCATCTTGTGGCATCTTATTTTGTAAAAAGCTTCCAAAGACTTTGGAAGATCTATGCAGGACGATTTATAATCATTTTGCAAACGGTGCAAAACGGGTCAGCACTTTTGGAGAGTTCCAGGACTTTTGCAACATGGACTGGCTGAAAATTCTTGCACCTGGACAAACAAGATGGCTCTCAGTTCATGCGTGTGTAAGACGGATTCTTCAGCTTTGGGAACCCCTGAAGACTTATTTCAGGAATTTGGAATTTGAGGACCCCACGAATGGAAATGAGCTTGTGTTTAATGCCTTTTAGAATCCAATTATGAAAGTCATGCTGATGTATATGGAGTACATCCTTGGACTATTAATAGAATTTGATACAATGTTCCAAGCAGATGCCCCGCTGTTTCACATTTTGAAAGAAGAGACAGTGAAACTTGTAAAGACTTTGTCACAAAATTTCATGACCGAATGTGTTGAAAAAAAGGGAATGACCATTGATCCTGAAGATAGTTTGCAGTATCTCCCTCTGAAAAATATTTACCTCGGCTTAAATGCCGCTGAAGAAATTGTCAAGTTGACCAGTTATGTGAATACTAGTGATCAGCTTGACGACCAAAAGGGGAAGTTAAAAGCTGAGACTAAAAAAACTGATTTGTCAGCTCGCGAGTTTTATAAATAGGATATCGTTCAGATACAGAAAAGATTCAGTTTTGATGATGCGAGGTGGTTAGTTTCCGTCCCTCTGAAAAATATTTACCTCGGCTTAAATGCCGCTGAAGAAATTGTCAAGTTGACCAGTTATGTGAATACTAGTGATCAGCCTGACGACCAAAAGGGGAAGTTAAAAGCTGAGACTAAAAAAACTGATTTGTCAGCTCGCGAGTTTTATAAATAGGATATCGTTCAGATACAGAAAAGATTCAGTTTTGATGATGCGAGGTGGTTAGTTTTATTGAACCCGAAAACGCTGCGTTTAGCTTGTTGTTTATGAGTAGTTTGGTAGTGTTTATCTCGTCAAGATGTTCTATATTACTCTTTATTTATATTTTTATTTTGTTGTTTATTTTTTGATTTCTTATGTGTATAAATATCGCCCCGTTTGAGCGCGGAAAAGGGATGAATTATAGGATTCTTTTTTGCGTAAATTGATATGAGTAGTAGTTTAAGTGGAAGATTGAGTAATTTGCAAAATAATCCGTTTAATGTTGATGATTATTTGTTGACGGATATTGGAAATGATGGGTCGCAAATTAGTTTTCGCCCATCTCTTGATAGTAAATATCGTCAGTTATCAACTTTGGAGGAGTTAGGCCGGTCTGGATTTCATGCATGTACATGGAATTGTCATTTAACGTCTTTTTACCATGAGATTTTTGATTTTATTTCACGATCTAATAATTTACATATAATGGCATTATGTGAAACATTTTTGGGTCATGATACTGTTCTTTCGTCCTTTAATTTTCCAGGTTATGAACTGATTGCTCGAAGTCGAACGTCAATGGGACGTGGAGGCCTGGCTTTCATTGTCCGACAGGATTTGAATTGGAAAATTAGAAAGGATTTGGACATTAGGAAGGAGGGTAAGATAGAAACCCTTAGTATAGAAATTCAGTTTGAAAATCGAGCTTGTATTTTTACTGTTGTATATAAGCCACCAAGTGCATCATTTGAAGAGTTTGCTGAAGGATTTGAATGTCTTGCTGCAAAGGTAAATAGATCTAGTCAAGAGTTTATATGTATGGGAGACTTTAATTTTGATTTGTTAAATGTACGTGGACCAAATTTGGATTTTTTGAGCCTGATGATGTCAAATGATTTATACCCGACCGTGAGCATTCCGACGAGAATCACGGATCATTCGGAAACGCTCATCGATAATGTGTTTGTGTCTTCAGCGATACTAAGTAAAGCGTACTGCTCTGTTGTTATAAGCCCAGCCTCCGACCATCTTCCGGTTGTATTGCATTTGAATTCTGAAGTGAAGAAACATAACAGAAAGAATAAAATACCAATGCGTGAACTGAAGCCAGTTAATCTGAAAAAATTTGAAGAACAAATTAGTGTTATTAACTGGGAAACAGTACTGAATGAAGATGATCCGTCGGAAGCATTTGAAAAGTTTAACCAAATAGTGTCGAATGTTTATGATAGGACGTGTCCGCTTAAAGAAACAAACCCCAGAAAGAATAAACCAAGAAAACCATGGTGTGATAATGAGCTGCTGAATCTGTTTAATATGAGAAATCAGGCGTGTGAGGAGCATCTGAATCATCCGCAGAATAATGAGCTCCATGTGATGTATAAAGAGCTAAGGAATAGGGCAAATGCCCTAAGAAGGAAAAAAAAGAAGGCATATTTTACAAATGTATTTGAAGAAAGTAAAGGTAACCCCAAAGCAACATGGCAAGTTGTGAATGATCTTCTAAAAGGCCCTATGAAGCCATCGGAGCCAAAAATTGTACTAAATAATAGGACCTTGGAAGAAACTGAGGAAATCTGCAACGCATTTGGACAATATTTCTCTGAAATTGGCTGCAAGATTCAAGAAGAAGCAAGGAGCTCCCATGTTTTCGAATCAAGCAGTTTTGTTGATGAGCGAGGAAGAGGTTTCGAAATGCATTTCCAGCCTTGTACTGAAGAGGAGGTACGCAAAATTGTTAGCACGATTAAGTCAAACAGTGCAGGAGTTGATGGAATGAACCTTAGAACGCTCAAGTCGGTTCTGGTTTATTTGCTTCCTGTCCTCGTATACCTTATCAATATTTCTATGGAAAAGGGGATGTTCCCGAGTGCGCTTAAAATAGCTAAAGTTGTACCGTTGCACAAAGGTGGAGTCAAAACTGATATATCTAATTGGAGACCAATATCGATTCTCCCGATTTATTCAAAAGTTTATGAAAAGATTGTTCATCACCGGCTTTATGAGTATCTGATGAAAATTGGTGTTTTACACGATGGTCAATTTGGCTTCCGGAAAGGACATTCGACGACGCAGGCAGTCCAGCATCTTCTGGAAAATATCAACTCAGCACTTGAGAATGGCGAGCAGTGCATGGGCGTTTTTATTGATTTTCGAAAAGCTTTCGACACTGTTGATTTTAAGATTTTATTAGAAAGGCTGTGTTATTTAGGCATAAAGGGTAGTGTTTTAAATTGGTTTGAATCGGATTTAAGTGAAAGGAAGCTACGAGTGACTTTGAGTAACAAATCTTCTCAGCCGTTTCCCATAAAGTGTGGTGTTCCACAGGGCTCAGTTCTTGGCCCTCTCCTGTACGTGATATTTGTAGACACAATGAGATTCTACATTCCCGGAGCTTCAGTTACTTCTTTTGCTGACGACACGGCTTTAGTGATTGCAGCAAAGTCGCTGCAAGAGCTCTTGTTCAAGGCTAATAAGGCGCTGGATGGCCTACATGAATTTGTTTGTGCTAGCCTACTTAGCGTCAATGCATCAAAAACTAATTTTATGATGTTTACGAGGACTGGTTCTGCTCCCACTCTCCCTGGTGTCATTATTTACAATGGCCTACCGCTATCACAAGTTGAAGAGATCCGATATCTGGGATTCATCCTGGATCGAAACTTGAGTTGGAGAAAACACTGCGACATTATAGCATGCAAGCAGGCGCGAGGCCTTGGAGTTCTGAACCGTTTTCAAAATTTTTTACCTTTGAAAATTCTGCTTTTATTGTATTTTTCCATAATAGCGCCTTATATAAATTATGGTTGTTTGATTTTGGCGAGTAATTTTAGTTGCAATTTTAGAAGAGTTCAAGTTCTGCAGAATAAGGCTATAAGGTTGATTGGAAGGTATGATCGTGGTGTTGATAGCACTGAATCACTTTTTAGAAAGTTTAAAATTTTAAAGGTTGGTGAAATAAGGGATTATCAAATTGGAGTTTTTGTATTTCAGTGTCTGAATGGTTTTGCACCGGATTTTTTTATGAATATTTTTAAGCCTAATTCGTTTTATCACGATTATTCGACTAGGAGTGCGGATAGTCTTGCATCTGAGCCACGGAACACAACCAGAGCGAGTCAAGTGACCAGACACATGGGCCCGTCAGTTTGGAATTCGTTCCCAGATTCTGTTCGTCAAGCTGAAAGTGTGCCGCAACTTAAAACCCGTATTAAAAATCATTTCTTTTCAGGAATTTGGTAGTGTTAATGGTTCGAGAGAAGGCTTCTTTTTTTTTTTTTTTTTTTTTTGTAGATATTTTATTTTTATTTTTGTTTTATATTTTGTGCCATTATATATTTATCATTATTTTCTGTTATTATTATTGTTTTCCCCTTTTTTCATTTTAATTGGTTTGATGATTTGGCATGCATGATATCCAACCGGTCGCTTTTTCAAGCATCTTCTTGCTTTAGTGCGACTTGTTGTCACATTGAGTTGTTTTTTTGTTAATAAAAATGTATGAACCTGAACCTGAACCTGAAAGATAAGATTTTTCAAAGCACTAAAAATACTTTTGTTTAATGAGCAAGGTGTTGAGAAGGGGGCAGTTCCCCTTATATACAAAGTAATTTCAATTTGTTTTAAGTTTTAAACTTGCTCCTTACTTTAGTTGAAAAACTTTTTCTATTTGTTTGATTACATTTCTTGAAACTGTAAAGTTTTATGAATGCAGTACTTTTGGTAACGCAGAAAAAATATCAATATTTCAATTACCTCTGTTTGAATTTTGAGGGGTAGTCAAACAGTTCGTGGTAATGAACTGTAAGTACGGAGCAACCCGGCGCAATAGTAACCGAAACTCTAAAAAATGAATTTTGATACCAATTGATATATCAAAAGAAATTGGCTTATTATGCTGATTCCAAATATATAAGCTTCATTAAGTTTAGTTTTACCCACCAAAAGCTACGAGCCTGAGAAAATGTGTCTCATTTTCTAAAAAAAAACGGAGAAAAACCCATTTGTTTTTTTTTTTTTTCTAGGGGTGATCGTATCGATCCAGTGATCCTAGACCGTCGAGAGAGGGCTCATTCCATTGGAAATGAAAGGTTCTAGTGCCCTTTTTAAGTGACCAAAATAATTGGAGGGCAACTAGGCCTCCTCCCACTTCACCTTTTTCCCAAAATCGTCCGATCAAGATTTTGAGATAGATTTTTTCTTCAGCATAGTTGAAAGGCCAAATAACTATGTCTTTAGAGATAAAATAATCCCCTACAGCCCCTGGGGAAAGGTTTTTAGGCTAATTATAAAATTTACCCATTGTTTTTTTTGGTTATTGGGAATATGCAGACATTTTTCGGGTGGGAAGGGGTGGAAGAATTTTCTGCTGGGAGGATTTTACACGGATATAATTTTCCATGGAGAGGGAAGTTTCCAAGGAGTGAAATTTCCGGGGGAAATTTTACACTTGGTGAATTTGCCAGAATTCCTATACGAAATTTCTTTTCATGTCTTGCTTTTTCTTTACCGATACAATTTTAGGCATTGAGAGGTTAAGGGAAATTGTCCTGGGTTTATTTTTGCCAGGATTGAATTGCCCAGAGGATATTTCTGTGGGGAGAGGATTTTTCCGTGGAGGTGAAGCCAAGTGTCCTGGCGTTGTTAAAAAAAACGATCAGAAATTAAATAAAAAACAAGTTTTTCAACTGAAAGTAAGAAGCAACATTAACATTAAAACGAACAGAAATTATTACGTAAATGAGGGGGGTTGCTCCCTCCTTAACCCCTCGTTCTTTACGGTAAAGTTCAAGTTTTGTGCCAATTCTTTAAAAATAACTCTTGAAACACAAGGGTCGTTTAATTAGAACAATAAGTAACTTTTTTTAAATGCCGAAAAACTCTAGCGTGAAGAGTGAGGTATTGAGCAGGGGGCAACCCCCCTCATAAACCTAATAATTTACGTTCGTTTTGTTTCAATGTTGCTCCTTACTTTCAGCCAAAAAAATTGTTTTCTCATTTAATGAAGCTTACAACCATTTTTCTAAAGGCAATGAAAAAAGTAAGTTAATTAAAGTAAAAATATATAAAAATCGAAAAAGAAACTAATTAAAAAAATTACACAAAACAATAGCCTATTTACTAAAACTAAGATACGAACGCCCAGCATTCAGTTCTGTTGAGCAATGCCGAAGCGTTGGACGGATATTTTTTTTTAACAATATCGAAGGTTTAGAACTTGGTTATCAAACACCAAAATATTTAATGCCTTAGAGACAATTGTTTATAAAAAAGTACCGCATAATCAAAGTAGTTTGTTCAAAGTAAAACATTAAAACTAAGATTAAGAAAATAAAATAAATATTTTTAATTTCATTTTCAATACCAAAAACCCATATATTTGACACCTTCATAGGCTACTTCATAACTGTAAAAAATTAAATGTTTTTCAAAGCTACAACTAGATTAATACAATCACTCCTGGAAAAATAGATACATGATAATAAAACACAAAAATGTATCCTACAAAAATTCCCAGCATTCCGTTCAGGTGAAACATTTCTGATTATAGTGGTTTTATATAGCAGCTCATGGGTACTCTGGCAATGCAAGCAAATGTTGACGGCAATTTTTTACCGAAATTACCCATTATTAAGTTATTTTCCTTGTGTTTTCTTTAATTATACAAACTTTCTTGTGTACTAATAACTGCACTAATTACTAGTTTGCACTAAAAACAAATTAGGATTGCCATAAATAGCTGATTCTTTGATTTAGAGTTATCAATAGTTAGGCTCTTACACTTTCGTTATAGGGTCAAAATATATTGGCAGGCTGTCAACAATGGAGCAACACAGATTTTTTCAATGGTTTTTCCATATCCTGCCTTTTTTTCTTTTGGTTTCCTCATAATTATTTTAGAGTCCCAAATTTCCAGGGCGGGCATGGTCCCACCCCCTCCCCCCCCCTGCCGGCGTCAATGTCCCTGGGAATCAATAAGGCATTGGATTAATTCCCGGGAGTTTCAGCATTGGATTAATTCCCGGAGTTTCATACACCTAACTACTAATTTCTAATACCACCAAAGGTCCCTAGTCTGGAATTTCTAGCGGTCCCTAGTCTGATTTCTAAGTCTTAGAAATTTGCCTACTTGACACCTTGACCTATTGAAATTTCGGTAAAATTCCAGTTTGGCTACTTTTTGCTATCTTGGAAAGAAGTTAGCTTAGGAAAATGAACATTTCGGGGATGGGTCTACAGATTGAAGTATGTTCAGGGAAGGTATTTTAAAGTACTATTAAAAAAACCTCTTGCCCCAGCCTTATGTGTTTGGTCTTATTTTCAGGCGTAGTTTGTCAGTTATAAACTCTAGAGCTATATTAACCCACACAGCGTTGCTGTAAATGGTAATTGTTTTCTGTTCCTTTGGTTTTTGCAGTTGGTTCCAGTTCCCACTTTATACCAACACTTGAACTGAATTGAACAGATGACAATCTCAACCCAAAAACTTTAAATACCTCTCCTAGGTTATCAGCCCATCTACCTTAGGTTAGGGTTAACAGGTTGCAAAATGAATGAATGTTCTTTGACCTGTACCAGCTCTGGAATTCTACAGGAAGGGGACTATTACTGAGTGCCAAGTAACTGGGAGCGGACCTTGTTCTCCAAGATGTCTGATTAAAAATGTTCAGAATTAACAAAAACGATCAAAAACAGACTCCTGGTCACGCTTTTGTTTTATGTTTTGCTATTCACGCTGATTTGTAGGCACATCTTTGTGCAGGAGGAAATTCAAGAACAAAGTTGGGCAGACAACTGAACATGTTGCCACACCAGTTTTGTATTATTGGAAAGCAATATATTGACTTGGTTATACCCAGCAAGTGTATCAGAACTGCACTGATCACAATAACTTAAAATTTTTTCAGCATTCTAGCAGAATCTAGGAATTCACGGTAACTGGTTCACAATATTCATTTACTTAGGTTCATATTTTCTGGTAACAGTCCTCTTCCGGCATTATTCAATGGATTTGAAACTTATTTTAGCTGCTAATGTATCCTAGGGTGGTTTGTGTTTTCTGGAAACTACTAGTCTAAGTCAATTTACAATGCTTGTCTTTGGAAACTAAAACCTCTGTATTTCCCAAAAAAATCATGTGAAATTTGGAATTTTTTTATTAATCTATTTAGGACAGCTTTGCAGAAAATTCAAATATTAAACTCAAGCGTTTCCATTTAAAATTAACTATTTCCTTAAGAGTCCCTGATTGCCATCTGCTCTGGTACTGACGAGTTCACCCTAGGCTAATCCTAAATGAACAAAAATCTTCACAGAATTTATTAAATTCTTCGTGAGTGTTCAGGCAACACAGGGTTACTTGTTTCTGATATTAGAAGGAGAGTGACAGTGTGTGTTGAGTTTATTCATTTTTTTTTCTTTGCTATTTTCTTTTTCGTGAAACTTCGTTGTTCTGTTCCTTTCTTTTTATAACATAAATTATGATCAATAATAGCGTAAATTAAGCTTCTGTTTACTACCAATTATACTTCTACATTGAAGTTTGGACAGTAAATTTTTAAATTACAAAAAAAAGCAGTTTCCTTCATCTTAGTGGTTTCTTGAAAATAGAAAGCCCCCTTTTTGCTGTTCCAGTGCTGAGGGACTTAACCTTGATGGATTCCAGTTGCTTGAGATTGCAAAATTAGGGTTCACCAGCTGATAAACCATTCTAGAATAACTTCCCCTTTCGAGAGATGGAACAGCAACTGTTGACAAACCTTTCCCGGGCCAATCTTGAACTTAAGTGGCCTAGTAAAAATTCAACTTGGTGGGACCTATAAAAATCTGATAGCTTTTCAGTTTAGTCTCTCTTTCTTCATCATACCTCTTTTAGGTCTATGAATGACAAGAATGACAAGAGGAAATAAGAATGACAAGAGGTTCATCTGTTGACACTGAGGAAGAAAAAAATATAAACAAAAACATTTAAAAGAATCGGAGAACGACAAAGGATTTTCTGGTTGGTTAACAAAGAAATCTAATGAACAATTGGTTTGGTGCTCGGCATGCTCAATCAAATTTTCATATGAAGAAGGGAAAACCGCTTTCAGAAAACATTTACCATTTTTGATGGTTGACAAGTTAGCCCCATTCCTGAAGAATAAGTCACATAACGTGGGGCCAGTTGTCTGGAATGATTTGCCTGTTTCTTTAAAAAGGTCAACGAATTTATGTGAGTTCCGTCGTGACCTTAAACCCTTTGTCTCCATAGATATGATTTTGTTTAAAGGGTGGTATAGTTGAGTCACTCTCACGTTTGCCCGGAACCCGTTTTTTCCTATATATTTCCTATATATTTTTATTTATGGGATGGCGGCGGGAAATTTTGGAGTATTTGATGTGAAGTATTGATAATTGGTTATTGCGACCAGGAGCCGAGTGAGTGTAGGATTTTCATTTTTTCTTTTTTTTCTTTCTTTTTCTTTCTTTCTTCTTTTTATCTTTTTTTTTCTCTCTAGTATGTTATTATAGTGTTAATTTTAAGAGGGTAAATACTTCCGAACAAGCGTTAGCTTATGGAAGGTCATTTGTTTTTTTTGTGTTGTGTTGTTTTTGGAATAAACCCTTATCTAATCTAATAAGAATGTTACTGATAAAGTAAGATTGGGTAAGCAGAAAGTGACAAAAATAGTCCGCCAGGGCCTGTCAGTGTATTACAAAGACCTGCTGGTGGAGTCTCTGAAAAATAACCCTTTTTCAATCATAATTGATGAGATGACTGATGTTGCAACTGCTAGACAGTTGTTCATCTGTGTTAGTTTTTCAAACGAGAATTTGGAAACAGAGGTAGATTTAATTGACCTTATGGAATGCCCCGACGGAACTGCGGAAATCCTGTTCTCACAACTGAGGAATTCTCTGCAGGTCCTGGAAAAAGATGGAGTTCCACTGACTAATTAGATTGGTTTCTGCAGTGGCACTGCAAGCGTTATTATGGAGGCCCATCACTCTGTTTCTTCACTTATAGGAGAAAACTACCCATGGCCATGGGTTACTATTGTGAAGTGCAGTTGCCACCAGATCCATCTTGTGGCATCTTATTTTGTAAAAAGCTTCCAAAGACTTTGGAAGATCTATGCAGGACGATTTATAATCATTTTGCAAACGGTGCAAAACGGGTCAGCACTTTTGGAGAGTTCCAGGACTTTTGCAACATGGACTGGCTGAAAATTCTTGCACCTGGACAAACAAGATGGCTCTCAGTTCATGCGTGTGTAAGACGGATTCTTCAGCTTTGGGAACCCCTGAAGACTTATTTCAGGAATTTGGAATTTGAGGACCCCACGAATGGAAATGAGCTTGTGTTTAATGCCTTTTAGAATCCAATTATGAAAGTCATGCTGATGTATATGGAGTACATCCTTGGACTATTAATAGAATTTGATACAATGTTCCAAGCAGATGCCCCGCTGTTTCACATTTTGAAAGAAGAGACAGTGAAACTTGTAAAGACTTTGTCACAAAATTTCATGACCGAATGTGTTGAAAAAAAGGGAATGACCATTGATCCTGAAGATAGTTTGCAGTATCTCCCTCTGAAAAATATTTACCTCGGCTTAAATGCCGCTGAAGAAATTGTCAAGTTGACCAGTTATGTGAATACTAGTGATCAGCTTGACGACCAAAAGGGGAAGTTAAAAGCTGAGACTAAAAAAACTGATTTGTCAGCTCGCGAGTTTTATAAATAGGATATCGTTCAGATACAGAAAAGATTCAGTTTTGATGATGCGAGGTGGTTAGTTTCCGTCCCTCTGAAAAATATTTACCTCGGCTTAAATGCCGCTGAAGAAATTGTCAAGTTGACCAGTTATGTGAATACTAGTGATCAGCCTGACGACCAAAAGGGGAAGTTAAAAGCTGAGACTAAAAAAACTGATTTGTCAGCTCGCGAGTTTTATAAATAGGATATCGTTCAGATACAGAAAAGATTCAGTTTTGATGATGCGAGGTGGTTAGTTTTATTGAACCCGAAAACGCTAAGTCACTAAAACCACCCACCTTTGTCCCATATTTAAGACGCTACTTGTTGCTAGGGTGGTCGAGAAGTGCCATTGACAAAGAGTGGCGGGAACATTCCGATAGTACCAATGATAATAAAACAGTGACTGTGACATCCGTTGATTATTGGAAATCAGCTTTCATTGCAAGGGGCCACTGTGGAAACAAGCGTTTTCCGAAATTAGAAAAGTTGTTACAATACTTGTTATCCTTGCCATTTTCGAACGTAGCTTCAGAAAGACTGTTCAGCTTACTCAAGGAAGTAAAGACAGACAGAAGGAATCGTTTGGGAATGGTAACTCTGGTTTCCACAATTCATATAAAACTTGGAATGAAACGAGCTGGAGTTACAGCAGACGCACTGACGGTTAACCACCCCTCAGAAAGATGCTAAAAGGAGTAGTAGCGTTTTCCAGCACAACTGAGTTACTGCATGATCATAGTGGACTGCTCATATAAAAAGCCATGCAATAGAAACATATTATGAATGTAATGCAGTATATGTATTTGAAAGTTTTGCTTTTTCAGTTATATGAATATTAATGAGCTACAACTTTGTGTTTCGTTTGGGAATGTGAATAACTTTATTATTTGTGAATAACTGTCTGGGAATGGTGGTAAAAAAAAGTTTATCCACTTAACTCAAACTCAATGGTTAAAGGCCTGGTGTCCGTAATTTGTCCAGACTTTCTGTCCCCATTCTGATCTTAGCGGGCTGTTGTATGGAGCCTGAAAGGGTGGTAGCCTGAAGTAGGGATTTGTGAAGATAAATGTCTTAATTAAACCGCTTTAGAGTCTGAATGAAATATTGTTGCACTTAATTTCAAAATTAAATACAATTCAAAGTTTTTCGGGGCTTCTAGCTGCTTCTCTTTGTCATGTTTGACAAAGTTGATAAAGGAAATCCTCTTTTTCTCTCCGGAATCGCAGCTGGCTCCAGTAGATCTGCGCTCTGAACTTTTAGAATTTGGTACTTAATTCGAAAATCGCTCAAACACCTCCAAAAACTTAATACAAAATAAAAAACATTCTTACTGAAAATTCTATTGAATTCTGAGAGCCATCTCCCGATTTTCTCCTGAAAATCGTCAAGGTTTTACAGATTGTTTGAAAAGAAAAGCGGAAACACTGATTTCATGACTAGATTTTAGCCAAGTTTGAAGTGAAACAACCTTGATAGTATGTGGACTATAGACTAGCTTTATAACTTTTATCATAACTTGAAATTCTCTACTGTACAGAGAAATGACCAGATTTCCAAAGTTCATAATATGGTTTATTTTATCTTAATTTCGAGTAATACTAAAGCATATTCCTTACAATTTAAAATTCTATATTATTCACTATTGGTATTATAGCTGGTGAGATCAAAATGTTACCTGATAAATCAATTCATTATTTTTGTATGCTGTTCAACAACTTAGCTATTATTAAAAAGTATTTATTTTTGCGCTCAAGTCTTTAAGATAATTTTCTATACTGAAATTTACTGATATCACAGCTGGTGTAAGACTACAAAAAGCTTTACAGATTAGCTTGTTGTGCTCAGGCTATGTACTCACATTTGACTCCTAAGCCAATATTCTTGTTTTTTATACTTGGCTTTTGTGTTTTCAGTAAAGCGCTAGTTTTCTATAATCATACAAACATAGGGAAATATAATTAGTTGGTTTATTTGTACTAGTTTTATTGATATATGTTAGACAGACTGTGAAGCAATAATTTTTGCATGTCTTAAGTTTCAACTTTGCTCTTTACTTCCCTCAGAAAAACCTTGTTTTTCTTAATTAATTTAATACAAAACCAGCTACTAACATCATTTCCTACCTTAACTGCAGCAATGTTATTCTTGTAAATAGTACTTATTACTTTAATATATTTATCTGATATACTCTACAAGGATAAAGCCTTTGCTAAACGCCTTCTATTGCCTGGATCAAATGCTCACTCATAATCAATAAAACTGAGGACTGACAAACAAACTGAGGCACTGACAAACTTTTTATATTTTCAAATACAGCACTATGAACTGACAAGGAGGAAAAACCAGATGAATAAGTTATTGCAGAAGAAACACTTAAGAAAGAAGCAAAGGAAAGGTCAGCATCAGACAAAAAAACATCATAAATAGGTATAAGATACTATAAGTCAATTCTGAAGCACAATAAAGTGGTAGAAGTCTGTCAATATTGCTAGTGCATTCTCATCATTTTTTGAAACTCTCTGTAAATCTCTAATAAGAAGATTAGATTCGCTGGCAGCAGTTTGTCATTTAATTTTACAGACTGATTCGCTGTATTTCTTGTGAGCCTCCCTAGACTGATCTAAATGCCAGCATATAGGTGAAACAACTTATGGAGAATTTTCTTTGCTTTTAAGTCAAAGCTGAAAACAGTGAAAATCACTAGTTGTGGTCTATTAGGTGTAAAGAAAGTAGGGAAATGCCTTACATTGGTTAGTGTTCCTATGTCAATCCCATGGTCATTGTTGAAATGATTCATAATAAAAATGATGGGATCAAATAGATAAAGGATATCAAGACTAATAATACTAAATTTTCTGCTGTTGTATTTTTTTTTCTGCTCTCATTGTATAAATAATGCCACTTTCAGCCAATGCAATGGTGCTAGTTGCTGTTGATACCTCTCTGTGAACATTAGAACAGGTTTATTTCACATTGGAAGCTAGGCACTGCTCAGCGTTTTCAGCTTTTGTTCTGAAAATTGACATAAAACAGCTCCATTGTAAAACTTTCAAAACAGTGAGCAATTTAATTTTTATCTGAAACAGAAGCATAGCCATTGAAATTGCAGAGGTTAAATCAGCCATACTAAGTGGCTTATTAGTTTAGGCTTATTAACTATGAAATCTTACTAAACAACTTTATACAGATTTTGAGTCCAAACTTACTACTGACAGTAAAAGAAACACAAAAGAGTTTTGGAGTCACATATCCAACCAGGATCGCTGAAGAAGATCAATATATCTTATGCAATCATGAGATAGAGACAGAGCAAGGGACCCACAAAAGATTGCAGAACCGCTCAATGAAAAAGGTTGTATTTATTTTTACCATTGAGCCAGACATACCTCTGTCACCCACCTTCTACCATAACATTGAAAACCCAGTGTCAGGTATATTGATTTCTCTGCAAGCAGCCCTCAGAATGAAAAGTGACATATGACACCAATTTTGAAGAAAGCTGATTGCACAAAAGATGAGATCTACCACACTATAAGTCAAGCATCTGTTATTGCCAAGATTCTACACTAATTTTTAAAATCTTATCTCCAGGTTTATCTTACCTTACCCTAAATTCCATTATGCACACATGAAAGGATGGTAGATAAATAATCTTTTATCTCCCAACCAACAAAGTTTCCTGCCTAAAAAATCCATTGAGATTCAACTATATAATAGTGCTATCAGTTTTCTTGCCAACAGTATCCCAGTGGGCTTGAGTCTTCTAGATCTAGCTGAGGCTTTTGACAAGGTCCCTCATATAGGTATCTGCGCATATATTGTTGAGTAGACAATGAATTTCCTCTCAAACCCTTTGCAGCAAATTTCACTCTTTGCCTGTAAAGGTTAGAAGGTCTTCTCAAATTGACATGAGGTAATCAGTGGTGTGCCACAGGGTACATTACTGGGCGCTATCCTATTGCTCATACATAAATGGCATGGCTAGAGAAGCAGAAAATAATAAAGTATCTTATGCTGGCATTCAAAAATATTTGGCCCTGCTAATAGATTTAGTATACAATCTGACCTATCCAAAATTCAAGCATGGGCTGCTGGAGTTTAACATATCAAAATTCAGTGTCCTCCATTTTGGCAACCTTAATCCATATCACCAATACACCATCTTTAACTCCAAGTTAGACTCCCACATACTGCTTAAAATCAAAAAGATGAAAGGAACTAAGGAGTTGACATGGTCAAACAATTAAAATCCCATGAGCACTGGCAACACATGGTATCAAATGCTAGTACTAGACAATTTAAAAGTACTATGTCAAGCTATTCAAAGAAAATTTTCATAAGGCTTTATAAATCAATTGTGAGGCAATTATTTCAAGCCAGACATTTCATATTTAGATATGCCATAGATAAAAAAAATATTTCAACCCAACAAACACAAAGAATTTTTGAAAGTAGCTTTATAAACAGACTATGAACACTAGGTTACAAAAAAAAAAACTCTTTTCAGAATGAGTAATTGATGAATGGAATGGACTGAAGACATAGAAACCATTCTGACTACAGCAACATTCAAATCAAAATTAGAGGCAGAATAGAACAACAAACCCAGGAAATATGAGCTAGATTCCCCAATTAATCATCAACATGGAGCCAAATAGATCCAGCAAATCTTAATCACTCTGCAGTGTAAATTAAGGTAATTAATTAAGGCAAATAAAAGGCAATTAATGCATCTTGTACAGTTCCATGCATAGTCAAATCTTAAGGTTGTTGCAATTATGTGTATATTGTGTATATTGCATTGAAAGTATTTTTAATTCTTGCAACGTGTCTTCAGACTTCATGGCCAAAAATGTCTATGGTGGGTCTAACAGCCAGTTTAGATTATCAAGTCAGTTTCCTGTTTTACACTTTTACTTAAAGTTTTTGTGCTCAGTGAATAAACTTTTAGAGGTTTTGCTAGTTCAGGGTGCTAGAAGAGGTTTGAAAATTAATATTAAGAAGACTGAGTCTCTAAGGATGGGATTCAGCAAAGATGAAAAGGTGACATGGGGTAACAAAAAGATTGATAAAGAGGGCAGCTTCACTTACCTTGGTAGTATTATTAGTAAAGATTATGGGTACTGTGAAGATGTTAAAGTAGAATATCCAAGGCTCAGGGTGTTTTTTCTGTAGATGAAAATATGTTGGAACTGTAGGAAGATGAGTCTGTGAAAACAAAGATTAGAATATTGGAAGCTACAGTGATGACAGTGGTCAAATATGGTCCTGAAGCATGGGTGCTCCAAAAAATGGAGGAAGATTTGCTAGATGTTTTCCAAAAAAAATTGCCCAGAGATTGTTTTGGGTACCCAACTAGCAAACAGTATTTCAAACAGTAGGCTGTACAAAAAGTGTGGTTCAATCCCACTTTCTACGGTTATAATGAGAGAAATGTTGAGATTTTTAGGGCATATTCTGCAGATGAAGGAAGACAGATTGCCAAAGATTGTCTTTTTTCATCAACCGTCTAAGGCTAAATGGAAACCAGGTTTGCTGTGGTTGGAGATGCAAAGAAAGATTTAAGGGAAATGAGAACTTCCTGGAGGGTGTAAAGAGGAAGGCTCTTAATAGATTGGGATGCAGGAGGAGCATGCATAGCTGTATTGACCTCAGGCAGCTTGGTGCTGTGGTGAGCTGATAGAAGAAGTAGTAATATGTGCTAGGCTCACTACCTACCAAAAAACTGTAAACAAACAACTTTTTTGGCTATTACTTTACCATTTGTGTATTTAGGAGGAGTGTAAAAAGGTGCATCAATTGGCATGTTCATATTTTGGTAAATTTGCAGTGGGCCACATAATTTAGCTAAGATGAAAGTGAAAACGTCATTTGATGCTTTTTTATGCTCTTTCATAATTCAAGAATTGCTTCTGGGACTAGTTTCATCTTGAGCCCTTAAAGGGACCCCAAAGGTATTCCGTTTTTGTAACCACATAAAGAAGTTATTAACACAAGTTATGTAATTGAAAAGTGGTTAAAAACATATCACTAGTTTATAAATAAGTTGTTCAAGAGTAATATATTCCAAAAAAACTTATTTATAACAATTCAAACTTCATTTATTAGGCAACTCAAATATAATACATTTTCCTACTGTTTCAAATTTTTCATATGCCATCAACAAAAATAGTGCTGAATTTTGCAATTCAAAACTTTGCCATTGACAATTCATGGTATATTCCAGTTCAGGATATATATTTGCACATTAGGGGGGTGGGGTGGGTAAATTTACAGTTGGCCATATAATTTAGCAAGGATGAAAGTGAAAATATCATTTGATGCTATTTTTATGCTCTTTCATTATTCATATAAAATACATTTGGGGCCCCTTTAAGGGCTCAAGATGGAACTAGCCCCAGAAGCAATTCTTGAATTATGAAGATCATAAAAAAGGTATCAAATGACATTTTCACTTTCATCTTAGATAAATTATGCAGCCCACTGCAAATTTACCCATATTCTATCTAGGATATGCTATGCCTACCAAATCAGGCTAGGAGAAAACCAAACATTTCCTTGAAAAAACCAAATGGTATATATCTTGATGTGCAGAGTATTCAACTAGCTAAGATTTCCCCCCCCCCCCTGGATCTGCCACTATCCTGAATCCAAATATGACATTTGTTTCTGTAGCACAAATTCAATTTTAGCCCTTTACAGACCCTCAAAGATGATAAATTTTTCTCTTATTGACTTATCTACCCAAGTTAGGTTCAATATTGTTAAAACCAATTTACCAGTAAATTGAATTGATGATGACAAAATCAAGAATCAATAAATACATGGGAAATATAGAATAAAGCTCTATAATTGCATAAGGTCAGAAAGGATGGGTTAAGGTAGGTTAAAATTGAATGTGCAACATACACAAATATCATATTGGGATTCAAGATGAAATTCTGATTCTAGAGGTGAGTCTGTTTCTTAACTATCTGAACACTCTATTAATTAAGATATTTACCAACTAAATCAGCTAGGTAGCCTATTCTACCAACTATAGACTACAATTTTTTTCTGATCACATTAGGGTTGGGGCGGGTTACCAACATATGACAATATAGAAAAATTTTTCTTTATATCTGAGCAATAGAAAATTGTCATTTACTTGTATATATAATACAGTATAAAGTTAAACAAAAGGCAATATCATGCTTTCTCCTATCCGTATGTAGAATGATCTAAAGTCATACAGATGACTATATGCCTCATTCTTTTATAGAGCAAACAAAAATAAAGTCATACAAATGACTTTTTATACCTCATGCTATTACAGAGCAAGCAAAATTAAAGCCATACAGATGACTTTTTATATATCTCACTATTATAGAGAAAACATGAATAAAGTCATACAGATGACTGTTTATGCCTCCTGCTATTATAGAGCAGACACAAATAAAGTCATACAGATGACTTTTTAATATATCATTCTACTATAAAGCATTATGAATAAAGTCATACAGATGACTTTTTATATATCTCACTATTATAGAGAAAACATGAATAAAGTCATACAGATGACTTTTTATACCTCATGCTATTATAGATCAGACATAAATGAAGACATACAGATGACTTTTTAATATATCATTCTACTATAAAGCATTATGAATAAAGTCATACAGATGACTGTTTATGCCTCCTGCTATTATAGAGCAGACACAAATAAAGTCATACAGATGACTTTTTAATATATCATTCTACTATAAAGCATTATGAATAGAGTCATACAGATGACTTTTTATACCTCACGCTATTATAGAGCAAGCAAAATCAAAGCCATACAGATGACTTTTTAATACATCATTCTACTATAAAGCACTATGAAAAAAGTCATAGAGATGACTTTTTATGCCTCCTGCTATTATAAAGCAAACATAAATAAAGTCATACAGATGACTCTTTAATATATCATTCTACTATAAAGCATCATGACTCTTTAATATATCATTCAACTATAAAGCATTATGAATAAAGTCATACTGATGACTTTTTGTACCTCATGCTATTACAGAGCAAGCAAAATTAAAGCCATACAGATGACTTTTTATATATCTCACTATTATAGAGAAAACATGAATAAAGTCATACAGATGACTTTTTATATCTTACACTATTATAGAGCAAATGTAAATCAAGTAATGCAGATGAAATTTTATACCTTGTACTATTATATAGCAAACATGAACAAAGCCCTAAAGATAACTTTTTAAACTTCATACTTTTATAGAGCAAACATGAATTAAGTCATACAAGTGACTTTTTATACCTTGTATGTTTGTAATTATATATTTATATTTCTAGAGAAAAGATATAGAATGATATAAAGTCTTCTGTATGACTTTTTAAAAATCAAATTATTGTAGAGAAGTACAAATAAGGTTATACAGAAGACTTTTTGGTTTTCTTATTTAATATATGATCCACTAAAATGTCATACAGAAGAAATTATAGAAAATATATTACCCCACTGATACATAGAGAAAACAACAAAAAGTCACATGTAAGAATTTATGCTTGCTCTATAATATTATGAGGTAGATAAAAAGTCATCTGTAAGACTTTATTTATGTTTTCTCTATAACAGTATGAGGTATAAAAAGTCAACTGTAAGACTTTATTTTTGTTTGCTCTATAATAGTGTAAGATATAAAAAGTCATCTGTATGACTTTATTCATGTTTTCTCTATAATAGTGAGATAGATAAAAATTCATCTGTATGGCTTTAATTTTGCTTGCTCTATAACAGCATGAGGTATAAAAAGTCATCTGTATGACTTTATTTATCAAACAGTTCGTGGTAACGAACTGTAAGTAAGGAGCGACCCGGCTCAATGGTAACCGAAACTCTAGAAAACGGGTTTTTGATACCAATAGATATATCAAAAGAATCAGATTTCAATGCTGATTTCAAATATATAACTTTCATCAAGTTTAGAGCTACCCATCAAAAGTTACGCGCCTGAGAAAATTTGGCTGATTTTCAAAAAAAGGGGGAAAGACCCCCTAAAAGTTGTAGAACCTTAATGAAAATCACACCATCATATTCAGCGTATCAGAGAACCCTACTGTAGAGGTTTCAAGCTCCTATCTACAAAAATGTGGATTTTTGCATTTTTTGCCAGAAGAAAGATCACGGATGCGTGTTTATTTGTTTGTTTGTTTGTTTTTTTTTTTTCCCAGGGGTGATCGTATCGACCCAGTGGTCCTAGAATATCGTGGGAGGGCTCATTGGAACGGAAATTAAAAGTTCTAGTGCCCTTTTTAAGTGACCAAAAAAAATGGAGGGCAACTAGGCCCCCTCCCACGCTCATTTTTTTCCCAAAGTCACCCGATCAAAATTTTGAGATAGCCATTTTGTTCAGCATGGTCGAAAATATGATAATAATGTCTTTTAGGATCACTTGATCCCCCAAAGTCCCCAGGGAGAGGGCTGAAAGTTATGAACTTTACTCAATGTTAACATATAGTATTGGTTATTGGGAAGTATACATACTTTTTCAGAGGAGATTTTTTCTGGTAGGTGGGGGAAGGAGAGGGTCGGGGGCTATATGGAAGGATCTTTCCATGAAGGAAGTTTTCATGGGGGAAGGGACATTGCTATGAAGGGGGCGCCGGATTTCCCAGCATTATTAAAGAAAAAGATCAGGAATTAAATAAAAAAAAAAACAAGTTTTTCAACTGATCAACTGATTGTGATTAAGAGGTCATTTTTAAAGAACTGGAAAAAAAATTCGAACTATAGTTTAAAGAGCAGGGTATTGACTAGGGGGCGAACCCCCTAATATACGTGTTAAAAATTTATGAATATAGAAGTTCGTTACGTAAGTTAATTCTAAGTTACGTATATTTATTACTAATAAAAACGTTCGTAAATAAAATTAAACAAGTTTCGAGAAAGCCATTTAACCAAATATAATATGCAAATTTTGTTTTAATTATTCATGTACGGTGAGCCAAAATCAAAACCTGCATTAATTCAAAAACGTTCAAAAATTAAATAAAAAAAACAAGTTTTTTTAACTGAAAGTAAGGAACGACGTTAAAACTTAAAACGAACAGAAATTATTCCGTATATGAAGGGGGCTGTCCCCTCCTCAACGCCTCGCTCTTTACGCTAAAGTTTGACTTTCTCACAACTCTATTTTTTTAAACAATAAAAAACTTTAGCGTAAAGAGCGAGGCGTTGAGGAGGGGACAGCCCCCTTCATATACGGAATAATTTCTGTTCGTTTTAAGTTTTAACGTCGTTCCTTACTTTCAGTTAAAAAAACTTGTTTTTTTTATTTAATAGGGTAAAGGAACCAATGATTCGACAGTGCAATTTTGGAACTACTGTCAAAATTTTCCTTCAAAACGGGATAGCTCTGCTTAGCCGTGACTTAGAGCGCCATCTCTTGGAGCCGTCGTTATATTTCGACGGTGCAAAACGTGGACACTATATCCAGTACACCCAGATAAGAAAAGAACATTCAATTTGGTCAGTTTCCTGTTTTTGACATGAAAGGAGCTCCCGACAATTTTTCAGGTATGTAATGTTCAAACTGTCATTACTTGGTTATTTATTGCAAGAAAAAGTTGGGATAAGCACCAATGTGTTGTGATACATCTGATCTTTTCTGAAATGTAGCCACATTAGCTTTTTCTTGATACAATTAAATGAAAATGGCGACGGAAATTGCATTGTCGAAACTAGGTTCCAAGTGTCGAAATTCTTGTTCAATGTAGTGGAATACCAGGCGGAATAAAAATGTTCCTTCAGCCGCATTCAAGCGTAAATATCGGCTTCTATCAAGGGATTTATTTCTTTGGCGAATATCTTGTAGTAACCTTGTCGAAATTTTGGACAGACAGCAACAGGCCCTGTTGAAATATAGGTGACTTTGTTGAAACTTCACTGAACATGTAAAACAGATGAGAAATAATAGGTGTCGAAATTCCAGGATCCCCTGACGAAACCATAGGCACCATAGCTGTTGAATTTATGGGTGCTTTCTGTGCAACGAGAGATTTTGATGATTATTATTTCTAATAATATTTCAGATGAAAGGACATTTAAACAAAAGGTTTTTTTTTAAACTTTGAAGTTTTACTTACAGACACTGGATTTTTCCATCATCTGAGGAACTGCCACTTGGCCTAATACCATGCAGGGGCGTAAATTGCTATGGGGCAGAGGGGGGGGGGCATTTGCCCCCTCAGACCTTGTTTTGCCCCCCCCCCCCCCCAAACCTGATTTTGCCTCCCCCCCAGATTTTTTTAGATTATACCCTTATTTATCCTTCATCCGAATAAAAAATACAAATTTTATCAAATGCAAAATCTTATACGAAATGACGCATAGGCCTATGTTATGGACAAAACTAAGAATCTGCCTATGAAAATCAAATCCACTAAATCAAATAAACTTCTTAAATTTCTTGAAATCCACTCCCGTTTTCCTAGACCCTATCCCTTCCGAAATGCTAGTGAAACAATTTTGTTATACTAAATACTATTTGTATTTAATAATGTGTATTAAAATTTTTTGTACTGATTTTGTTATACCAAATACTACATACTTGAAACAATTTTGTTAGTTTTATTACTTCTACTTTTTGCATAGTCTTTTATACTTTTATACATTAAATAAAGTTGAAGAAAAACAAAGAAACAAGAATATACTTGTCAAATACACCAGGTTCCACCCACAAGTATTCCCCAAGTATTTAGACGAGTGTCGAATTGGGTTCCAACATGTTAAGAAAACAATTCTTACTTTAAAATATGTATAATGATCCTAGTTCTTATATTATCCAAGGGGAGAACCTTTATCATCAAGTCTTTCCTCTAAAAATCTTCAAAAGAGAAAAAGTTTCCAAATATCACCACATTTTCAATTCAATGCTTAAGTCTTTTTAAATTGCTGCTTTAAATTGCCGCCTAATAAGTTCTTTTATAGATAGCGTTCATGCTGGTCTTTTTATTTTTAATTTTTTTAAATAGCAGTGGCGAAGGGCGAATAGCAGTGGCAAAGGGCGAATAACAGTGGCGTAAATACAAAATATTAATAGCAGTGGCGAAAGGCAAATAGCAGTGGCGAAGGGCAAATAGCAGTGGCGTAAATACAAAATATTAATAGCAGTGGTTAGGTTAGGTTAACACATAAATTTTTTGTTAATGGCATGATTTATAACAGAATTCACAATTTCTATAATCTCAATATACCACTACTTTTTCTTTAAACACGTTTTTTGACACACGTGTTAAACACGTGCTAAACGCTATCTATAAAACAACTTATTTGGCAGCAGTTTACAGCAGCAATTTCAAAAGACTTAAGCATTGAATTAAAAACGTGGTGATATTTGGAAACTTTTTCACTTTTGAGGATTTTTAGAGGAAAGACTTGATGATAAAGGTTCTCCCCTTGGATAATATAAGAACTAGGATCATTATACATATTTTAAAGTAAGAATTGTTTTCTTAACATGTCTCCTTATGAGGGGGCCAAGGCTAAATAAATACCAAATTTACCATGATTTTTTCTGTATGACATTTTAGTGGATCATTTATGAAATAAGAAAACCAAAAAGTTGGTAAATATTTATCAAATCATATTATTGAGTAACAACTAAAGTGAATATACCATTCAATGCCTTTTTTATGCTGATTACAAATATAATAATCATTTTTATTGGAATGAATTTTAGACCCTCCCCCAATATATGTCAATTCAGGGTATATATTTCTAAATTAGGGGGGTGGGGGCAAATTTTATTTCTGATGTAAATAGGAGGCAAGTTTAAACTTTACCCCCCCCCCCTAATGTAGAAATATATACCCTGAATTGGCATATAGGGGGGGGGGGGGCTAAAATTCATTTCCAATAGAAATGATTATTATATTCATAATCAGCATAAAAAAGGCATCAAATGGCATATTCACTTTAGTTGTTACTCAATAATATGATTTGGTAAATATTTACCAAAAAGTCTTCTGTATAACTTTATTCATACTTCTCTATAATAATTTGATGGTTAAAAGTCATACAGAAGACTTTATATCATTCTCCATGTTTAAAGGAAACACAATATTGTCTTTTGTTTGATTTTATAGTACTTTCCATATAAGATTAAATGACAATATTTGTTGCTTAGAGCTATAAAGAGTCAATGACTTTAATAGTCAAACATTGCTCACCTGGGTTGGGGCACATGTCATTTATCTTTTAACTAGCAAACCAATACAAAAAAATTAATGTTTACCAAACAAGCTACAATTAATTAATTACCTCACACCACTTTCTCTCTTACAGAAAATAGGCCTATATGCCAGGCCTAAATAAATGGCCTAGATACTTACTGATCAGATAGGCCAAACAAACAGCTTCATAGAGACAAATCATTATCGTACAAGACAAATCTTAGAAACAATATTCATTAATCTTTTAGTATTTATGAGCTGATTATGGTTGATACACGTTCACTGATTTTGCAGCTTTAGGACAAAAACACTAGTTTTTTTTATTTCCAAATTCTTCGCCAGAACTCAGATTTCAAATTATAGATGGCAATTATTGGCAATAACATTTTGTAAAAGCTGGAAAAAATTTATCATAAATTCTTGTTTGAATAATTTTAAAACTCATTATATCTACCAAGACTAAGATAAGCAGCCGAAGATTTAAGATTCTGAAAGAATTTGGTTCAACACCTACCACCTACCTCCAAATGTTGAAAATCCAATTTATTAGTGTTCTCGAGCATCCCTTATAAGACTTATCCTTCCTTAGAATTAGATGAACATGTCCCCCAACCTGGGCCAGATCGAATAAGTGCGGGGCCCGATTGAAATTTTTATCCGGCTTTCATCTATATATTAAATTTGTATATAAAATCAAAATCCAACATTTATATATATATATATATATACATATATATATATATATATATATATATATATCAAGGAGGCACACTTGTGCCTCTATAAAGAGGCGACCCACCACAATGTTAAGCGATTTCAGGTCCTAGAGGTCGCAGAGAGACGGCGGTAATCGCATTTTGTAGCCCAAGCTCAAACTAAGAAACTTGCAAAATTTCATCCTCCTCCGACTTTATCTTCATGGGGTAAACTGGGCCGGAAGTTTCGACCCTCCCACCACAGCCCCCCTTTAACGTTGTCCGATTGGGCTGAAATTTAGAGGTTAAGCTTTCCTAGGGCCCGGGAGCTTATCCTCGAAATTTCTGTTTTCAAAAAACCAAATATAGCCACTTAAAATTCATCATTTCTTTTTTTTTCTTAGCCACGCCTACAGGCCACAGTTGGCAACTGATTTGGATGAATGAGGACTCATTCGAAGCAGAATTCGACCTGTTAGGGCCTTTTGATATTTTCAGACCGAAAAAATCATCCCCCGAATTTACATTTACGAAAAACCTCGTTTTCCTATAAGAACCCGCTATAAGCGGGCTAGCCCGCGAAAACGCGGGCTCGTTTTCCTATAAGAGCCCGTAAGCGATTTCCGGCCCTAGCGGTCGCAGAGAGACAGCGGTAATCGCATTTTGTAGCCCAAGCTCAAACTAAGAAACGTGCAAAATTTCACCCCTCTCAGACTTTATCAAGGAGGCACACTTGTGCCTCTATAAAGAGGCGACCCACCACAATGTTAAGCGATTTCAGGTCCTAGAGGCCGCAGAGAGACGGCGGTGATCGCATTTTGTAGCCCAAGCTCAAACTAAGAAACGTGCAAAATTTCATCCTCCTCCGACTTTGTCTTCATGGGGTAAACTGGGCCGGAAGTTTCGACCCTCCCACCACAGCCCCCCTTTGACGTTGTCCGATTGGGCTGAAATTTAGAGGTTAAGCTTTCTTAGGGCCCGGGAGCTTGTCCTCAAAATTTCAGCTCAATCCGATCACTCCTTCCCTGTTTTCAAAAAACCAAATATAGCCACTTAAAATTCATTTCTCTTTTTTTTGTTATCCACGCCTACAGGCCACAGTTGGCAACTGATCCGGGTGAATGAGGAATCATTCGAAGCAGAATTTGACCTGTTAGGGCCTTTTGATATTTTCAGACCGAAAAAATTATCCCCCGAATTTACATTTACGAAAAACCTCGTTTTCCTATAATAGCCCATGTTAATTTTTCCCACCACAACCCCCCTTTAATGTTGTCTGATCGGGCTGAAATTTAGAGGATAAGCTTTCCTGGGGCCTGGGAGCTTATCCTCGTAATTTCAGCTCAATCTGATCACTCCTTCCCTGTTTTCCAAAAAACAAATATCAAGTTTTGTGGGAATTTGCTTTGCGAAAATAGATTCGATTTACAAAAAAAACAATTACAGTTGTGTCTCATTAGTCTAGTGGTTGATACTTCAGACTGTCAGACGGAAAACCCGGGTTCAATTCACCGTCAGAGCAAATTTTTTATATACTGAATTTAAACTTTTATACTGAATTTAATATATATATATATATATATATATATATATATATATATATATATATATATATATATATATATATATATATATAACTATTGCATAGTTTATGGCATCTTTATAGGGTTTTTACTTCGTTTTACGCCACAGTTAGTTAGCATCAAAGATTGTGATAGTGCTGTTTTTCCAACATAATTTTTTTTCCTTCTCCACTTTCATTTTTGACTCGTTCTGATTCTTGCTGTCCTTTAACAGCACAGTTCTTTGTTCTTCACTGTCATTTTTGACACTTTCTGATACTCGCTTTACCGTGTGTGCTAGCCATACAATTCTTTGTTCTTCCCTTTCATTTTTGACACATTCTGTTACTTGTAATTGTCGCTGCTGATTATCTTCTAACTGTAAATTTCTTTGTTCTCGCGGTCGTATATCTTCTAACCACACATTTCTCTGCTCTGCATTTTCATTTTGATTCGTTCTGATCCTCATTGTCATATATCTTGTAACCGCATATTTTGTTTGTTCTTCACTTTCGTTTTTGCCTCGTTGTGATTCTCGCTGTCACTTATCTTTTAACTGTATATTTTTATGCTCTTCAATTTTGTTTTTGACTTGTTCTAATTGTCAGTTTCGTTAATATTCTAAACACATATATCTTTGATCTTTATTTTCGTTTATCGTTGCTTCGGACATTTTTCAGTGCCTTTTGCCTTAGCTGCTTGGATTGGTCTTGTCTCATTTGATGGTCCAGTTTGTTCATTTCGAACTTACGGTTTTATCCTCTTTTCTTCTTTTTTGTGCTCATTTTGTGCTGACCTTAATTTATGTTTATGTCCCCTAGATACTATGAAAATGCCTTTTGAATTTTACATTAGGAAACATGGGCATGTGAATGTACATATTTCTAAATTTTTGTTCTTCAAATGCTTCCAAAACGGTTTTAATATCTGATTCTTATTAGAAGAAGGTATAATTGGCTACAGAGAATGGCTCAACTCAGTAGGCTGGTTCCGCCTTTTCGGAAACAAAGAGAGCAAACAGCATGACTGAACTCTTCTATGAACATGCAATTCGAGAGTACGAACGTTTCTTCCCTGAAAAGCGAGTTATAATTAGGGCACATAATAAACCATTGGTTACTCAGACAATTAAAGCAACAATGGCAGAGCGAGACATGCTTTATGAGACAAAGCCACACTCTGACGAATATAAACGGAAGAGAAACATAGTAGTTAGACTACTAAAGCAAGCTAGACGTCTGTATGGACACCAAATTTTTGCTAAGTTGTCAGCCAGTGACCCAAGAAAGTTACACACTACTGTACGGCAACTAATGGGACAGCAGAAGTCTAAATCCATCCTGACGGACCAGCAAGGAGAGAATGTAACCGCAGAAGCAATTAATGCATACTTTTCAAATATTTGCCATCAACAGCCTCCCCTCAAGACTATACCACAGAATGGTCCAATCGAAACCATCCCTATTATTACAGTTTCCCAGGTCCAAGACAAACTCGAAAACCTAGACATTAAAAAAGCCTCGTACAATGGTGAAATTCCTGGTGAAAATCACATCAACTTCAAAGAAAACATCACCAACCTCACCATCCGATCTCAGGCCAATCTCAAAGACGCCCATCATTTCAAAAGTCTTCAAAGATTTTATTTTACACTGGCTACTAGCAGAAATAGAACACAAAATCGATCCTATGCAGTTCAGTTTTCGTCGAGGACACAGCACAACTCACTATCTGGTCAGATTACTTCATGATATACTAGAGCACCTAGAAAATCCTGAGGCCCTTGCTGAAATAATCATTTCTGATTTCGTGAAAGCTTTCGATCTGCTTGATCATGAGACTGTGATCAATGAAGCCCGTGCCCTGGAAGTCTCGCAGTTTCTCTTATGTACCATTGCAAGTTTCCTTTCTGGTCGGCAACAGTGCGTACAGCTCGAAAACGGGGAAACATCCAACTTCCAAGACATCACGTGTGGAGCTGCCCAAGGAAGCAAGTTAGGTCCCATCTTATTTGTTATAGTCATCAACCGACTGATGAGGCAACACAATCAGAGGTACAAATTTGCAGATGATCTTTCGCTAAGCCTGCTGCACTTCCTGTCACAAACTGCCAATCAGCTCATACCCCTTGTTGCACAGCTTCAACATCAAGCTGATCAAGTGAAGCTCCAGGTAAGCCTCGAGAAAAGCTGTGTAATGCATGTCAACTTCCTGAAGAAGAAGAAGAGCATAAATGAATCCGCACCTCTCCAAACAAAAAAATCAGTGAAAATACTTCGTATCACATTAACTGATGATCTCTCGTTTGGAGATCACATCAGCCAGATCACAGCAAAGGCAGCTGGTTTTCTAAAATCCTTTGCAAATCTAAGAAGGTTTGGAATGACAGAGCAACTCCTTCTTTCGTGCTATAGAACCTATGTAATGCCCATAATGATGTACGGCTGTCCTGCCTGGCACCCGTCGCTCACCGAGAAGCACAGAAACGAATTGGAAGCGATTCAGAAGAGAGCCTGCAAAATAAATCTTGGGCCGAATCATAAAAACTATGAATAAAGCCTGGGCCAACTCAAGCTCCCAACCCTGGAGGAAAGGAGGTGGGAGTCTTCTAATCTACACACTCTAAAAACACTTGTATCTTGTTATATATGGCAATATTACTCAATTCACACATATACAACAACCATACTACTTACAAAAAAACACGCACATAATTACTACTCTTTTGCAAGGAAAAATCTTTTCTCTTTGGCCTTGAAGATTACCAGTTGACGCATTTCGTATTGCAACCAGTATTATATCCCATACGAAGGGAGTGAATTTTCTTATTACAAAAGAAGGTCTAGTCATATACAAAACCCTGAAATTATTACAAAATAGCATATTCTCTGATATTTAATACATCTCAGAAAAGAATCTAAAATATACACACACGCGTATATTTTACACATTTTAGAGGCAAAACTATGCAAGAATTTTCCTCTTTTTCTAAAACACAATCGTTTCCTGAACCACCTAGAGGCAACTATACAGAAAAACATCCATCCCATCTATAAAAAAAGGGTGAGCAAGAAATGAAAGAGGGGGTAGCAAGCTTTAATCCATCATCGTTTAATCAGTTCTACTATCTACTGTTACTAGCCATATTTGTTAGTGATTAATCTTCATATACTCTTTAAAATGTTTTGAGGGGCTAATCAGCATTAATGTACAAATTGAAAAGAAAGAGACTTGAAAGTAACATACATATGTTAATCTATGGTCATCTTTGGTGCTGAGGGACTCGTAACTTTTCAACTTTGGTGTACCTATTATTGGTTTTGTATATGCATTAGCTGAGACAATCCAATATTTCTACATCCAGATGTTTGGTTTTCAAGTGGCATGCTTTTGAAACAAACACGGACTCTGTATTCCACAAGCCAATCGCCATAAAAGTAGGGAAGATTCAGATTTGACTGTCTGCAGAAACTTACAGTGTATACAAAGATGGCAAAGAGTGCAACTGCAAAGATGGCAGTATTCTTGAAGCTCAGTAAAAAAAATTACATTGTTGTAGCAGATTTTGCATCTGACAAGAACCAAGTATCACCAAGTCTGATGAAAATCAGCATTCAAACTACAAAACATCTTTGCTTCCAAATTTAGCTTCAACGTTGTATGTTAAAAAGAAACGTGATTTCCATATCTGATATGGCAACTAGGATATATTTTTTTTTTTAAGCAAACATTAAGAGTGGGGTGAGGTTGACAAAATTTTGTAAAGGTGGCATTATTTTACATAACACTGTAAAAATCACTCAAGATTTTGTAATGTGATAGTAAATTTTGCACCCCAATTGAGGATCAAATGATAGGATACCTTAAAATATCTCCCAGGGGCATGAATATAAGAGATTTTCTTGTCCATACCCAACATAACTTAGTTGTATTGATATTTTAATTACAATTGATCTTCAAGATGTCACATGAAGATTGAAAATAAAATCAAAAGGAAGAATATAGTCAAGAATGTTAGTAATAATTTTCTTATTGATTTGATTTAGGTTCACACATGCTGTTTCAACATTTTATTTATAGCAAGGATATTTTTATTGTTATATATAAAGTAAATATTGCACTTGTGCAAAATATTGCTACTATAATATGAAGTTTTTCTGACTGTATAACCAGGCCTGGAACAAGTAAGGAAATACCCTAGATAATAACTAAAATCCTACTTTTCAAGATATCATCTTATTTGGTGGCACTTATCTTTTGTCAGATTGATGTCAATCATTTGAAAGAATAAAAAGTATTTCTTAGAACTTAACAATTTATACTAAAGAGAATATGAGAACAGCCACAGGTAAAACATTTTATCTGTTGCTTGGAGGATAAGTGCTTGGAAGAGATTTGAGAGCCTGTAGTACTACTACTAACAACTCACTGCAGCATGAAGCTGCCTTAGGCCAAAGCAGCTGCGCATGTTCCTCCTCAACGATGATCTTATTCAAAGCTTCACTCTTTATCCCTCTCATGAAGCTTCAATTTCCTTTAAATCCGTCCTCAAGACCGCTTCGAACCCCATTTGGGACAACCTGCTTTTCGTGTTGTCCCAGATGGATGGCCAAAACGCACAACCTTTGGCAATCTGTCATCAATCATCTGTAAAAGTGACCTAGTCTTCTTCAACTTCCTTTTATTATAGTCTTAAAAACTAGTATAAAATTACACTTTTGCAAAAATTATTGTTTGATACACGGTCAGTCAAACAAGTGCCTAATACTATCCTTCAGGAATCCCTACAGTAAAACTTCTGACACATTTTGCTGAGTCTTTTTAGGCTCAGGATTGTACAAGGCTCAAGTCAGGTTAGTCTTATAGTTGCACAATACATCAGCTTGTACAACCCACAAGCTCACAATAATGTCTTATAGAGCCAAATTAGTGCTATATATCTACCCTAACTTTTCAGAATCAATTTTCTGTAGCTGCTATTTACAATAATAATTGCAAAAATACATCTTCGTGATGCATTTTTATTTATAATAACTGCGTAACCGTTTGGAGAATATTTTCTTACCCTCAAATGTGTCAAAAACAAACAAGATGTAAACAAATTATTTGTCTCAGCCTAGTAGTCCAATCAGGAACCAATAATACGTGCACTAACTAGAAAAGTTGGAGCCCCTCACCAACAAAAGTGACTACAGCCTCACAGCAGAATGTTCCTTTTGAGTCTCTAAATTTTCTCAGGCTTTTAATCTGAATCCTTCTTTTCAATGGATATGCACATTAAAACTGAAATTGTGAAACCTTCAAAACCTTTTAAGTGTTATATCTCAAGAGTTTGAAACTTGCAATATAATCTTATTTACCATATTTGGTAGTATAAAGCTACCAGTCACTATTCACAATCATGTTACTATAGATAGACACTGTTAAAAATTAATTAAAAAAAAACTTTCCGAAAAATAAGTTTTTCAAAGAAAAGTAAAGGCCATTTTAAACTTAAGCTCAGGAGATACAAATACCTGTTAAAATTCAAACTCAAAATGACCTGACTTGTTAAAGCCAAGTAAGTTTTCTATATAGAGGTTTTGGACAAGGCGGTTCTCTTCTAATAGTCTACTTGTCGTTTGATCTGACTCTTTTTTCTAGTATATCCGGGTTGCAGCGGTAGCTAGCAACCTAGTAAGAGACGATCACGTCCAATGTTAAGAAATATAAAAACCCATAGCTCCTAAAAAAGGAGCCAGATCAAAACAAGAAATACACCATTAGAACCGCCTTGTCCGGAACCCCTTTATAGGAAACTTTCTGTCCCTTGGCTTGAAGAGCAAGGGAAATATATTGGCTTGAAAATCAAGAAAATTGACTTTAACCACGTTATTCTCCCCAAACGGGATATTTTTTTCTCTTTTCTTTGTATCCAGAGATAGCTTGGCACTGGAACATCGTAGAGGGTTGTTCAATAGCTCATCCTAAAGGAAATTAATTGGGTTAAAAATCTATAGTAACTAAAATAAATTATTTCTAAAAGAGAATAAATTTTTCCAATAAAAACTGTATTTTTGATGCAGTGACGTCATAATTACTATGTAAGAAACATCAAAACTATAAATGGTCTCATTCATGAATACATAATGGTTAGATCAAAGCAAGCTACACGCAAGTTAAAAAATCAGTACTAAAAAATCAAGAAAAGTGGCAGCTACTACAACATTCTGCCTAAACGGGATATTTTCTTCTCTTTTCTTTGTTTCCAGAGATAGCTTGGCACTGGAACATCGTAGAGAGTTGTTCAATAGCTCATTTTAAAGGAAATTAATTGGGTTAAAAATCTATAGTAACTAAAATAAATTATTTCTAAAAGTTATAATAAAGAACGACCTTTTGCCTATACTAAATTTTATACGCCACTTAATTATAGTTTAGGTTAGTAATTCCACAGATAGCTTGGCAATGGAACATCGTAGAGAGTTGTTTAATGGCTCATTTTAAAGAAAATTAATGGGGTTAAGCAACTTTTCTAATTATAAAATAATTTTTTTTTAAAATTACATTAAAAGACGATCATTCAAAGAACATACCATCGCATATGTTGGACTTTGTTAGCTGCCTGATTCCTTGTAATCCGGGTTGCAGCGGTAGCTAGCAACCTAGTAAGAGACGATTACATTAAGGAACGAACTGAACCCATAGTAACTCAAGTATTAAATCAAACAGTTTGTGGTCATAATAAAGAGCTGTGTAATGGCTCATTTTTAAGGAACCTGCTGTATATAGAAACCTTTTGTAATTAACTAAATTAATTATTATTATAAAACAAATTGTTACGATATGGTAAAGAACTAACTCTAGGCGATAGTAACTAATTTAATTTTTAAAAGAAAGAATTGTGGCAGAAGCCTAAATGGTAGCATAAGAAAGCTTCATTTCATAAGAACCGTTCACCGGAATTTGAAATCGGATCCCAGTATTCAAAGTCTTAAGTGCTAACCACTACAACAAGAAACGCTCATATAAGAAAGAATTTTAACATTATATGATAACTTAAACCGAACTCTAGCCATCAGTATTGTCAATCAGTTCGTGTTAAAAAACTTCATAGCAACTTCAAACAGTTCGTGGGATTACAGTAAAGAACAAACTTCCAGCCCATAGTACCTGAAATAAGATTATAATTATTATTAAATATTGATCAATGATGTCTCAATCGTAGGTTGTAGCCAGGTCGTCTCTTACTATTCCAATTAAGAAAAAGCCATAGGCTTTTTCCTGTTTGTAATACAGTAAGGTACAATAAAGAAAGAACTCTAGCCTATATTTTACATTAAAGTTATATTAAAAGACGATCATTAGAAGAACAACTACATTAAAAGACGATCAGTGGAATAACATTTCATTATAAATTGGGAATATGTAAGTTTCAACGGATATCCGGGTTGGAGCAGTAGCTAGCAACCTAGTAAGAGACGATCATGCCCCATAGTAAAAACTAAAGTAACCCATAGCTCCTGAAAAAAAGATTCAGATCAAAACAAGAAGTATACTATTAGAGCCGCCTTGTCCAAAACCTCTATATAACCGTCCCTAGGCTTTAATAACAAGGAAAATCTGTTGGCTTGAAAATCAGTACAATAAAGAACGAACTCTAATTACATTTTGTAATCATGAAATATAAAATATAGTAATATAAAATATTATTACAATAAAGAACGAACTTTGCCTATACAAACTTGTATAGTGGGGCATAAGGATCGATCATAAATGGTGTTAGTCAAGAGGATCTCATGTAGTAGTTATTAAAATTCACTCTATAAAGAGGGTACCATATTATCATACCGACTTTGCCTTTAAGATTGAGGCCATTTGTTGAATAAAGCAACTTGTTCTCTTGAAAATTAATATCGTATTGCATCTTTCTTGGAATATCTTTTTGATTTAATGCAATCATTCCACAATTCTAAAAAAAAATTATATGACGCTATCGCAAATTAATTGTCTAATTTGAAAGATTAAGAGAAACGAGATGTTGAATGACGTCATGACAAGCGAGTCTATTTCGGCTGCAAACCAGGGGCATTTAATGACGTCATCTCATGCACATAAATGACGTCACCTAATACATATAAATCACGGTTTCTAGTAATTTTTACAATTGATGTTTCAAAGGTGAACCAGGAAAAAATAATCAAAATTAACGTTCCAATAGGAACTGTCAGATATACAATCAAAGAGAAGCTAAGAGGCATCGCTGTCATATTTCAAAATGATACTTTTGAATCGGACTCGGAGAATTTGGAAACCCGGTTTCCTTTGCGTCATATGAACTCCACCTGTTCTGAGCTATAGAATACTTTGATAGATGTAGGATTTAAAGTGGAAATCTGCGAAAATTTTTCTAAAAGTCAGGTACAAGAAGAGTTACGGAGAATTTCCCGAAGAACAACTTCGAACAGAATTGACGCGATAATTATTGCTGTAATGACTAGAAGAGAAAAGGAAAACCTATGTGCCAAAGACGATACTTACGACATTGATTTCTTAAAAGAAAATTTTATGGCCTATAACTACCCAGGAATGGTTGGCAAGCAAAAATATTTTTGATCGACGGTATGGGAGATGGAGAATTCCGATCGCCAAACCTACTTTCTTCCAGCTCTAGTTCTTCCCAAGTCTCTTCTCCTGACCATTGAGGAGCTTCTCCTGGTCAAGCAGTGTTCAGAACTCTAAATAAATTGAGTCCAGAAAATTCAGGAGCCATAAGAAAAATACAGGAGACTGCAGATTTTCTACTATACATGGGATCTGACAAGGGGTTCAGATCCTATGGTATAAGAGCTGGATCGATTTTGTTTCGATCTCTATGTGCAGTCTTCTAAAAGTATCATAAAACGTACATTAAAAGACGATCATTCGAAGAACATACCATTGTATATATTGGACTTAGTTAGCTGCTCGATTCCTTGCAAAAAATATTATTTGTCAACTGAAACTAGAATAATTCCAGAAAATTTTAAATAAAATAATTTTATTAAACTGCTAAGTGCAAAAATATTTATGGTGTCTCATCAATAATTTCCATTTTTTTAATTCAAACCAGAAAAATACCTGAAAAAATTTAAATTTGAATGGTTTTCCTTTTCCTTCAATTGACTCACTTAGCCATTGTTTTACGCCAATAATTTTATTTCATCTCAATTCAAAGTTATTATTGTATCCTGGAACCAAACTTTTTTGGCTTAACCCGTAAAGTGCGTATCTCTTTAATGTTGTCCTATATTTCTAGTGGAAAATATTCAAAAATTTTTATTTTAGTTTTTAGTTCAGAATCGCTAAAGTTATTATGTAAACTGCAAAAATATTAATGATGTCTAACCAATAATCCGGGTTGCAGCGGTAGCTAGCAACCTAGTAAGAGACGATCACGTCCAATGTTAAGAAATATAAAAACCCATAGCTCCTAAAAAAGGAGTCAGATCAAAACAAAAAGTACACCATTAGAACCGCCTTGTCCGAAACCCCTGTATAGGAAACTTTCTGTCCCTTGGCTTGAACAGCAATGGAAATATATTGGCTTGAAAATCAAGAAAATTGACTTTAACCACGTTATTCTCGTCAAAAGGGATATTTTTTCTTTTTTTTTTTGTATCCAGAGATAACTTGGCACTGGAACATCGTAGAGGGTTGTTCAATAGCTCATTTTAAAGGAAATTAATTGGGTTAAAAATCTATAGTAACTAAAATAAATTATTTCTAAAAGAGAATAAATTTTTCCAATAAAAACTGTATTTTTGATGCAGTGACGTCATAATTACTATATAAGATCATCATAGTTTTATATTAGAGCTATGACGTGAATAGAGTGACGTCATAATTAGTATATAAGGAAAGTCAAAACTGAAAATTCTCTCATTCTTGATTAGAATAATGGTTAGATCAAAGCAGGCTATACGCAAGTTGAAGAAAGAGTACTACACAAACAACAGAGATAGTAACTTGAAAAGAAAAAAGCAAAGGTATTCAACCGACCAGGTGTATCGAGAAGTAATAATTGAGAGAGCAAAAAAAAGGTATTCAACCGACCAGGCGTATCGAGAAGTAATAATTGAGAGAGCAAAAGAACGGTATGGAAATGATGAACATTACAGAGAAGCAAGAATTGAGCAGGCTAGACAAAAGAGCAGGGAACGGTATGATAATGATGAAGATTACCGAAACAAACATAAGAAAATATAATAAAGAACGACCTCTTACCTATATTAATTTATATTCTTTATAAATTATATAAATTAATATTCTTATTAGCTTGTGTAAACTGCAAAAATATCCATGGTATCTGAGCAGTAGTTTGAATATTTCAATACAAGCTAGAAAAATACCTTAAAATGTTAAAATTAGTTTTATTTTTGGTTAGGTTCTAACTACCCGATGTGGGATTGACTATGTAGTTTCAGACCAAAAAATTCCATTTTTTAATATATCTTATTTTTCAGTTTAGAATCGCTAAAGTTATTATGTAAACTGCAAAAATATTTATGATATCTGAGCAATAATTTTAATCTTTTCATTCAAACTAACAAAATACCTGAAAATTTAAAAATTAGTTTTACTTTTTGTTAGGTTATGGATATTTGATACGAATCATAAGAAGTGTTATGAGTTTAAATAAAGTATTATGACGAGCGATAAGAAGCGAGTTAGTACAAAAAACAGAGACAACATCTTGAAAAATGAAATAGTAGAGATGAAAACACAACGACCTTTTGCCTATACTAGATAAATGCTTACGCAAAGAAGATAATAAAGACGCCTACTATTCTTCTTAAAAGATACAGTAAAGAACAAGCCTTAGCCCATAGTAGCAGAAATAAGAATATCTAGGTTGCAGTGGTAGCTAGCAACCTAGTAAGAAACGCCAAATTAAAAGATGAACATTAGAAGAACAAACCATTGCTTATATTGAACTTAATTAGCTGCCTGATTCTTTGAGGTTCGTCTCTTACTATTCCAAAGAAGAAAAAGCCGTAGGCTTTTTCCTGTTTGTAATAATACATTAAAAGATAACCATATGTGACGTAATATTACATAAAGGATCGATATGATTCATTATAAATCACAGTTAAGAACCAGACTACCAAAATAGCGTATTTTTAATATGACTATTATAATAAAGAACGACCTCTTGCTTATACTAAATTTTATACGCCACTTAATTATAGTATAGGTTAGTAATTCCACAGATAGCTTGGCACTGGAACATCGTAGAGAGTTGTTTAATGGCTCATTTTAAGGCAAATTAATGGGGTTAAAAACTTTTTGTAGTTTTACAGTAAAGAACGAACTTCAGTCCATAGTAACTAAAGTAAGATTATAAATTTAAGACTAAAACAAGTACTTTGTTTGCTTTGGTATGAAATACTGGCAGCGTTGGGATTTGAACCCACACTTCGAAAGATATTATAATAAAGATCGAATTACTACTTAGGAACGACAAAGATGTAAATTCTCTCAGTCTTGATTAGAATAATGGTTAGATCGAAGCAAGCTATACGCAATTTGAAAAAACAGTGCTACACAAACAACAGAGATAGTATCTTGAAAAGAGAAAAGCAAAGGTATTCAACCGACCAGGCGCATCGAGAAGTAAAAATTAAGAGAGCAAAACAAAGGTATTCAACCGACCAGGCGTATCGAGAAGTAATAATTGAGAGAGCAAAACAAAGGTATTCAACCGACCAGGCGTATCGAGAAGTAAAAATTGAGCAGGCTAGACAAAAGATCAAGGAGCGTTATCACAATGATAAAGATTACAGAGAAGCAAGAATTGAGCAGGCTAGACAAAAGAGCAAGATGTGTTATCACAATGATGAAGATTATAGACATGCAAAAATTGAGACAGCCAAACAAAAGTTCAAGGAGAGTTATCACAATGATGAAGATTACCGCATCAAATATAAGAAAAGCCAGAAGCAAAGGTATTCAACCGTCCAGGTGTATCGAGAAGTAAAAATTTTACATTAAAAGACGATCACTGAAATAACAAACCATTCCATACATAGGACTTAGTTAGCTACTTGATTGTTTGAGTTTCGTCTCTTTTTACATTAAAAGACGATCACTGAAATAACAAACCTTTCCATACATTTGACTTAGTTAGCTACTTGATTGTTTGAGTTTCGTCTCTTACTATTTAAAAGAAGAAAAAGCCGTAGGCTTTTTCCTGTTTGTATTTATAGTTAAAAAACGAACTCAAGTCCAAAGAAACTGAACACTGTGGTTCATTCATATTATCTTCATTATTTTAGCTAGATCCGGGTTGCAGCGGTAGCTAGCAACCTAGTAAGAGACGATCACGTCAAATGTTAAGAAATATAAAAACCCATAGTTCCTAACAAAGGAGTCAGATCAAAACAAAAAGTACACCATTAGAACCGCCTTGTCCGAAACCCCTGTATAGGAAACTTTCTGTCCCTTGGCTTGAACAGCAAGGGAAATATATTGGCTTGAAAATCAAGAAAATTGGCTTTAACCATGTTATTCTCCCCAAACGGGATATTTTTTTCTCTTTTCTTTTTTTTTCTTTTCCACAGATAGCTTGGCACTGGAACATCGTAGAGGGTTGTTCAATAGCTCATTTTAAAGGAAATTAATTGGGTTAAAAATCTATAGTAACTAAAATAAATTATTTCTAAAAGAGAATAAATTTTTCCACCAAAAACTGCATTTTTGATGTCTTTTCACACTGCAGTCTTTCAAACATAATCGTATACCAGCGGTAAGATTTGAACCCACACCTCCGAAGAGACTGGTGGCTAACACCAGTGTCTTGGACCACTCGGCCAGGCTGCCGCTCATAAATAAATATATATGTGAATTTGGGTTGCAGGAGTATCCGGGTTGCAGCGGTAGCTAGCAACCTAGTAAGAGACGATCACCTCCAATGTCAAGAAATATAAAACCCCCCAACTCCTAAAAAAAGAGTCAGATCAAAACAAAAAGTACACCATTAGAACCGCCTTGTCCGAATCCTCTATAAAGGAAACTTACCTCCCTTTGGCTTGAATAACAAAGAAAATATATTGGCTTGAAAATCAAGAAAATTGACTTTTACCACGTTATTCTCCACAAACGGGATATTTTTTTCTTTCCGCTTTTTCTTTCTGCTCAGCTAGCTGGGCACTGGAAAATCATAGAGAGCTGTATAATTACAGTAAAGAACGATCTCTCTCCCATAGTAACTGATATGTAACATTATTTTATATAAAGAACAAACTCTAGCCAATAGCAGCTTAAATATTTTATATAAAGATTTTATAGTAAAGAATGAACTCAAGTCCAAAAGAACAGAACCCTGTGGTTCATTCATATATTCTTCAGTAGTTTAGCTAGGAGGTAACTAAACAAGTTTCTTTTATAAATTTGATATTTAAAAGACCTTGCTTTAATACAGTAAGGACCGAAGTCTATTTCATAGTAACTGATGCAACAGGGAAAAGAAAAAGTGGTCTGTGGTATATATGACGTCATAAGAGGTTACATTTGATTTTAAATAAATTTGTACAGCTAAAGCAAAACGCATGAAAAATGTCTCAGGCATTTTCAAACAGTTTTAGGTAGGTAACGAACTGTGTAGTAAGAGCGACTCGTCTCAATATTAACTGAAACGAAAAAAATCGAATTTTAATATCAATAGATACATCAAAAGAATCAAATTAGTATACTAATTTTAAATGTTTCATCAAGTTTAGTCTTACTCATGAAAAGTTAGGAGCCTGAGAAAACTTGCCCAATTTTCGAAAAAAGGAAAAAACAGCCCTAAAAATCATAGAATCTTAATGAAAATCACGCCATCATTTTCAGCGTATCAGAAAACCTTACTGTAGAGGTTTTAAGCTCCTATCTCCAAAAAAGTGGAATTTGGTATTTTTTGGCCAAAAGAAAGATCACGGATGCGTGTTTATTTGCGTTTTTGTTTTTTCTTTTCCCCAGGAGTGATCTTATCGACCCAGTGGTCCTGGACTGTTGCAAGAGAGCTAATTCAAAACAGAAACTAAAAGTTCTAGTGCCTTTTTTACTCAAAAAACAAAAAAAAATTAAAAATAGAATCACTTTACAAAAAAACTGCATTTTTGATGTCTTTTCATATTGCAGTCTTTTCAAATATATTTGATTTTTGGAAGCAAGTCTGACTTCTAACACCGATTGTCTACTAATAACCATATATGACGTGATGAGTGACATGACGTTATATCTAAGACCCATTTTGTACTAATAACCATATATGACGTATTTAGTGATGTCACGTAAAAATTGAAAAAATCAAATTTTATTTTAGTTTTGAGTTCAGAATGGCTATAGTTATAAACTGGAAAAATATTTATGGTATCTGAGCAATAATTTTAATATTTTAAGTTAAACTAGAAAAATACCTGAAATTTTTAAAACTAGTTTTTAAAAATTGCTGTACTTGGCGATAACGTTGGTAAAGAAGAATTATACTTACCAGAGTAGTGAGAAATGATATTAGACATTTCTTACCGCCAAAAGATGGACCTGTTAATATTTTTAACATCAGTTGGGACTGGTATTGCTGTTCTCCTAGTGCTACTGGAAGCTGTTAAGTTATATTTGCATAAGGCCAGGCTAGTAAAAAAAATCAACACATTTCAGAGCCAACTTGAAGTTTATTTGCTAGATATCAAATTTTTAAACGACGAGAAAAATTCGATCGAGAAGAAAACAATTTCTCTTCAAGAAAAATTTTGCGAAGTTGAAACTTGTAATAAGGAACTTAGAAGCAAAATCCAACGTTTCGATGTACACAAAGAATCTGTCTGTGATAAAATATATACAAAGAGGAGAGAAGCTCAGAATAAAGAGAGTATAAGCCGAAAAGATATTTGGTGCCGTTTAGGAGAAGTGAAAGAGATCATGTCCAGCTTTAATTTTCAAGTGGCGAAACTGAGTTCAACCGTAGCGAACTTGGAAAAATATGTGGAGAAGATGCAACAAATAACAAAATGTACAGAAACAAAAACCTTGTTTCGATCCGAGGAAATACTGACTGAAACTACAGAGGTTGATAATATTTCAATTAAAAAATCACTTACTGATAATTTGTTGCAGTGTGGTACAAAGCTGTGCTCAAGAAAAGAGCCTTCTTCTAATCCAAGTTTTGATTTACACCAAAATGACTAGTTTTTTGTTTCGAATTTTTACTGAAACCGTACAAAGAAACGGTCCTGTATTACCGATCTTCTTCTCAAAGACAATGAAGTTCGAGTTGAGTCTAGTTTGGACTACCCTGGGTCAGTTGCCTTAGGTAACGCTAGGTTACAATTGGTTAGGACAGGTTACGGTAGGCTACATAAAGTTAAGTTAGGTTATTTGAGTCTACGCTAGGTTACGTTAGGCTATGTTAGGATATGTTACGTTAGGTTAGGTTACGTTTGGCTACGTTAGGTTACGTTAGATAACGTTAGGTTAGGCTATGTCAGGATAGGTTACGTTAAATTATGTTACGTTAGGTTAGCCTAGTGCTATTACACTTGTAGCACTTATCAGTGCTATTTATATCGTTGGTTTCTTAGTGTCTTTTAATGGTTCCTGTTTCAAAAATTATTGTTTGATATGTTTAGTTCTGCTGTATTGCAGTTTGACTTGTCTGTAGTATTTTTGTCAGTGGTTTCTTTGTACATTTCTGAGGTGCCTTGTTAGAAAGTAATCCTTTGATATTTTTGGTTATGAAGTCTCATTGCTTGACTTATCAGAGCTTTTTTGTCATTAGTTTCTTTGTCTATTTTGAAGGTGTCTGAATTGAAAGTTATGGATTGATATGTTTATTTGCGCTGTATTGTGGTTTGACTTGTCTCTGCTAGTCTTGTCGTTGGTTTCTTTGTATATTTCGAAAGTACCTTTTTCGAAAGTTATGATTTATGTGTTTATTTATGCCATAATGGGGCTTGACTTGTCTCGAAGGTGCCTTGTTTGAAGTGGTGTTCTATTTTTGTCAGTGGTTTCTTTGTCTATTTAAAAGGTGCCTTGCTTGAAAGTTGCATTTTGATGTTTTTAGTTATACTCTTTCAATGTTTGTCTTGTCTAAACCAGTATTTGTTAATGGTTTCTTTGTCTATTTTAAAGGTGTATTTTCTGAAAGTTGTGGTTTGATATATTAATTTACGCTATATAGTGGTTTTACTTGTCTTTGCTATTTTTGTCAGTGCTTTCTTTGTCTATTTAGAAGGTGCCTTGCTTGAAAGTTGCATTTTGATGTTTTTAGTTATACTCTTTCAATGTTTGTCTTGTCTAAACCAGTATTTGTTAATGGTTTCTTTGTCTATTTTTGTCTATTCAACTGTATATCAGCTGTGGAGTGTTCCACAGAGAACTTAAATGCTGAGACTGTGCTCTGCACTAGTAAATGCATCGCTAATATAATATACAGAATCTGAGAGTTTATATTTGGATCAGCTAATAAATAAAATATCATTTGCAAATGCTAATATGGACTTATTCTGGGGGGCGTCTACCTGGTTAGACCTCTCCCAAAATTTTGTTGACTCGTACAAAAGTGCAAATATACATCTACTATATATAAAATACCTACTGAAGCGAAGATTTCTTTTAGCAACTGTATAAGAGTTTTGGTTAACGAATTATTCTAATAAGTGGTTCAATAATTTTGGCAAGTAATAAGAGTGCTTTTAAGTTGATAATGGATATTTTGGTGCCCAGGGCTACTTCCGACAACTTACACATGTGTCTTCAAGCTCTTTCGAGACCTGTCATAATCTGTTTTTTCGTTTGTCTGTTTATCTACTGGCTGTACCAGCAGCTAGTAAATAACTAAGATGCAAAACTAAATCATTTTCAACTTAATGAGCCACAAATCCTGCTACATACAAAACTACTTACAAAAAACAAAAGAGTACTTTCAAAAGAGTTATCTATTCTAATTAACCGGCCTTTGTGGTTCAGGGGTTTGTGATTCGAACTTTAGCGTAAAGAGTGAGGTATTGACTAGGGAGTGATCTCCCTAATATTCGTAATAAAAAAATACGATTACAGAAATTCGTTACGTAAGTTAATTCGTAAGTTACGTCAGAGCAAAATTTCGAGAAAGCCAATTAGCCAAAAAAGGAAAATTAATATACGAATTTCGTTTTAACTATCCATGTACGGTGAGCCAAAATCAAAGCTGCATTAATTCAAAAACGTTCAGAAATTAACTTAAAAAAACAAGTTTTTTTAAGTGAAAGTAAGGAGCGACATTAAAACTTAAAACGGACAGAAATTATTTCGTATATGAAAGGGGCTGTCCCCTTCTCAACGCCTTGCTCTTTACGCTAAAGTTTGACTCTGTCTCACAGCATTATTTTTTAAAACAATAACAAATTTTAGCGTAAAGAGCGAGGTGTTGAGCACATAGTAAACCAGGAATAAGCAACTGCTGTTATGGTTCAGAAATTGTTTAATAACCTATTTCTGCAGATCATACAACCAGATCGTAAGGACAGTCCGATTTTGTTGCCGATTAAATAAAAAAAACAAGTTTATTTTTAACTGAAAGTAAGGAGCGACTTTAAAACCTCAAACGAACCAAAAAATGTTTAAGATGATATCTCGAAATCTAGGATTTTAGTTTTTATCTAGGGTATTTCCTTACTTGTTCCAGGCCTGGTTATGCAGTCAGAAAAACTTCATATTATAGTAGCAATATTTTGCACAAGTGCAATATTTACTTTTTATATAACAATAAAAATATCCTTGCTATATATAAAATGTTGAAACAGCATGTGTGAACCTAAATCAAATCAATAAGAAAATTATTACTAACATTCTTGACTATATTCTTCCTTTTGATTTTATTTTCAATCTTCATGTGACATCTTGAAGATAAATTGTAATTAAAATATCAATACAACTAAGTTATGTTGGGTATGGACAAGAAAATCTCTTATATTCATGCCCCTGGGAGATATTTTAAGGTATCCTATCATTTGATCCTCAATTGGGGTGCAAAATTTACTATCACATTACAAAATCTTGAGTGATTTTTACAGTGTTATGTAAAATAATGCCACCTTTACAAAATTTTGTCAACATCACCCCACTCTTAATGTTTGCTTAAAAAAAAAAATATATCCTAGTTGCCATATATGATATGGAAATCATGTTTCTTTTTAACATACAACGTTGAAGCTAAATTTGGAAGCAGAGATGTTTTTTAGTTTGAATGCTGATTTTCATCAGACTTGGTGATACTTGGTTCTTGTCAGATGCAAAATCTGCTACAACAATGTGATTTTTTTTTACTGAGCTTCAAAAATACTGCCATCTTTGCAGTTGCACTCTTTGCCATCCTTGTATACACAGTAAGTTTCTGCAGACAGTCAAATCTGAATCTTCCCTACTTTTATGGCGATTGGCTTGTGGAATACAGAGTCCGTGTATGTTTCAAAAGCATGCCACTTGAAAACCAAACATCTGGATGTTGAAATATTGGATTGTCACAGCTAATGCATATACAAAACCAATAATAGGTACACCAAAGTTGAAAAGTTACAAGTCCCTCAGCACCAAAGATGACCATAGATTGACATATGTATGTTACTTTCAAATCTCTTTCTTTCAATTTGTACATTAATGCTGATTAGCCCCTCAAAACATTTTAAAGGGTATATGAAGATTAATCACTAACAAATATGGCTAGTAACAGTAGATGGTAGAACTGATTAAACGATGATGGATTAAAGCTTGCTACCCCCTCTTTCATTTCTTGCTCTCCCTTTTTTTATAGATGGGATGGATGTTTTTCTGTATAGTTGCCTCTAGGTGGTTCAGGAAACGATTGTGTTTTAGAAAAGAGGAAAATTCTTGCATAATTTTGCCTCTAAAATGTGTAAAATATACGCGTGTGTGTATATTTTAGATTCTTTTCTGAGATGTTTTAGATATCAGAGAATATGCTATTTTGTAATAATTTCAGGGTTTTGTATACGACTAGACCTTCTTTTGTAATAAGAAAATTTACTCCCTTCGTATGGGATATAATACTGGTTGCAATACGAAATGCGTCAAATGGTAATCTTCAAGGCCAAAGAGAAAAGATTTTTCCTTGCAAAAGAGTAGTAATTGTGTGCGTGTTTTTTTGTAAGTAGTATGGTTGTTGTATATGTGTGAATTGAGTAATATTGCCATATATAACAAGATACAAGTATTTTTAGAGTGTGTAGAATAGAAGACTCCCACCTACTGCCAGTTTTCAAAACTGATCTGTATGTATTTGTCAAATATAATTTTCTTATCTTATAAATAGAAGATATCAAAGATGTATTCTTTCAGAGTAATTTCTGCATTCTCTGCTAGTCAAAATGTTTAAGATAACAGCAAATAGTTGTAAGAAGAAAGTTCAACTTTCATTCGTGATTCGAGATGAGCAAGAGTCTAAACACAGATCTGGAGTGAATGCTTTGCAATACGATCCCGCTATTCAACGTTTATATTCAGCTGGCCGTGATGGCGTCATCCGAATATGGAATTGTAAAAATTCCACTGATCCATATTTACAATCCATGGAGCATCATACTGTCTGGGTAAATGATATTTTATGTTGTAATGATATTTTATCTTAGTATAAAATAAGATATTTTATGTTGCATCATACTGACTGGGTAAATGACATTTTATGTTCTAATGGTCGATTTATAATATCTGGAAGCTCTGATCAGACAGTAAAAGTCTGGAATGCCCAGAAGGGATTTTGTGTGTCAACTTTGAGAACTCATAAAGATTATGTTAAAGTTCTTGCTTATGCCAAAGAGAGAGAACAGGTTGCATCTGGGGGATTGGACAAAAATATTTACCTTTGGGATGTTAATACTCTTACAGCATTAACAGCTAGCAATGACATAGTTACTACCATAAACCTGCCAGGGAACAAAGACTCTATTTACAGTTTAGCCATGAACCAAAGTGGAACATTGATATTAAGTGGTAGCTCTGATAAGATAATCAGAGTCTGGGACCCACGGGATTGTAATAAAAAACCTATAAAGCTAAAGGGGCATACGGATAATGTAAGATGCTTGCTGGTTAATAAGGAGGGGACACATTGTTTATCTGGAAATTCAGACGGTACTGTTAGGCTGCGGTCTTTTGGCCAGCAAAGATATATTACGACTTTAAGACCCCATGATGAAGGTGTTTGGACAATACAAGCAACGATTCATTAAACCTTGTTTTTTTCTGATGGTAGAGATAAAGCTGTTTGGTTGAGTGATTTAAATGCAGAGACATCTGCCTTGCTCTGTGTAGAGCAAAACCCTATACTTAAGTTGTGCTACCTCCAAGATGACGGGCAGTTATGGATATCAACCAGTAATTCAGAGATTCATCGTTTGGCCTGTTGACATAAAGAAAATGAATCAAGAGCTAACTGGTGACAGCTCTTTGCCAAGGAGTGTCGAATCAACTCCAAACTTTGTCATTGCTGGTGCGCCAAGTATCAGACAATATCAATGCCTCTCAGATCGTCGTCACATATTAACTAAAGACTCAACTGGCAATGTTTCTATGTATGATATCTTACAAGCAAAGCGTGTTTGTTCCTTGGGTGAGGTGGACCTTGAAGAAGAGCTTAAAAAACGATCACAAAATATTTATGTTTCCCCTTGGTTTAGTGTTGATTTGAAAATAGGTTTGCCATTGATCTGTTTAGCTCAAGACGAGAACGACTATTTGTCAGCTTGGGTATCTGCAAAAGATGCAGGGCTCGTAACAGAGGAGTCCGTTGATCAAAAAGTGAATTTTGGCGGGCTACTTTTGAAAGCACTGCTTGAAAACTGCCTCAAGCGGCAAGCTCGTGAAGATGCTATAGAGAAAGATTTGGAGCCTGACAAAGCAGCCAATGGCTATTTCTCAGTACCTCCTCATACACCAATTATTATTAGCGAAGTTGATGGACGAACATTATATAGAGTTCTTTGTAAAGATACAGGAGTTGATGCAGAATCTGCCAGTCTGCAGGATAATCTGCCATCCTGGATTGTTGAAACAGTAGCTGATCGGGTAACACCCAAATTTATCAAAGTTTCATTCTATTTACTCCCTCATCTGGATCTTGGCTTAAGAGCTATGAAGAAAGATAGACTCATGGCTAATGACTTTATCCCCATGACAAAAGTGATGGAACATGTTTTGGAGAAAGTTGTATCTCCTTCGGATAAGAGTTCATTCCCTAAGCAATCTCCAACTGAAAGTCAAGCTGGTGAAAGGGCTAGCAGTGGATTAGATAGTGAAAATGTTGAAGATAGGGTTCAGTTATATTTCAATGACCAGTTACTTTCCCCGAGCGCGGATTTGCGTTCTGTTCGTCATTTTGTGTGGAAATCTTCGGCAGATTTAGTGATACATTATAAACCAATTAAGTGATTTTTAGTTTGAAATTGTTGTTGACTTTGTCGTTTATTTTCAGTGACTTGGAGTAATGCAGCTACATATAGTAACGAACCGAGTTTTAAGAGTAGAATAATGGAATTGATTCGATCCATAAGAATGGTGGTGAGAAGTAAGTACCCAATTTATATTATTTTGTTTCAATTTATTTATTACTGTTTAATTTCACAACGCCCTTATTATCTTTTTTTTACAGATCTTGTTTCATATTAATTAGATACTACGATATTTTTTTCGATATGATTCCCTTTTTTGAATGTGAATTTACAAGGGAAAAAAAGAACTTGATGCAAATGCTATGATAGTAAAGTTTAAAATGTAAGATAGAAGAATAAATTAAAATACGGTAAGCCAGGTAAAGATCAGACAGAATTGAAAAAGGAGCTTGATTAATAGGAAAAAATCAAATGGTAGGAGGGAGGAGGTTAGGTTTTGAATTAAAGATAGCTTGAAGTTTTTGCTATAGAACTGATACTTCGAATCATATATTAATTTCTCTGCTGGTGTTGAATGTCGTATAACTGGCCGAGCTTACCAAAAATCACCAGACAATAAAATGAGTGATCTACGATTTGCCATGAAATTTTGCAGTGTACAATAGAGCGCTTCCAAAATTCTTTTTTTGTGAACCATTGTGAATTTGTCTTATGTAATGGTCGGAGAAGTTTCCTCGGTCTGGAAATTTTGTTGATTTTGCAAGTCTGCTTCTCTGTTCAGTTTTAATTTTTAGATTGGGGGCAAAATATAGCCTATTCTGCTTCTTTCTTTCTAGATTTCTCTCAATAGTTTTTGTAGCGAATTGGTATCTCCAAGGTAGAGGCCACTTCAATTAGAATTTAGCTCTTTCAGAGAAAAAGCCGCCAACAGTTTAGTGCCCCCTTCCCAAGGGGGCATTTCATCTGCCAACTTTAATGTCCTATCCTCCAAACAGCATTTCCAAAGGATTCAAGTCGATCGGCCAAATGAATAATGAATTTGAAATGGTTCAAATGAATAACGTTTCCGCTCTACTGTGCGTTTTCTGTAGGATTTATATTCTAAAAAATCCCAATTATTGGCTCATTACGTCTTTGCTGTTTCTTCTTTAATATCTTTCTGGGGTTTTATAACCACCTTTCAGACTTCGGTTCCTATATTTTTTGGACTTCTCCTTAGCTCCCTCCAACATAGCCTAGGAAAATACAAGTAGGTCAACCCAACCGCTGGCGAAGAATAATGTTCCAAAAATTCGCTGATAATAAGATAAGATGGAAAAATTCAGTATTGGATAACTAAAAAGATATGCCAGCTACCAGGGGTGTATCCAGACGATCAATAGCAGATCCAATAGGGACAAACCTTTTTTATTAGACAGTGAAAAAAAAACAATAAAAAAATGTACTGGATATTTTTCATCTTTTTCCACTGTGTAGTAAAAGGATTTATCCCTACTCGAGCTGTTAATTATCGTCATGGAAAGGCACTATGGTCTTCAATATTACTTAGGGGGTATCCAGGATTATTCTTTGGGGGAGAGGAGTACAGAAAAACACTTAAAGAACGCATCAAAATTTGCTAATATTGTAATATTATGGTTTAAAGCGGTATACCGATCGCACCACTCGCTGAAAGCGAGAAAATAAAATGCATAATTGTGGTAGGTTAGAAATCCTCCAACTATCAATCCGGGAGCGTGACCTCGCTTCCTCGAGTTATCTGGAAATCAAATACCTCTAATATTATGTAGAAATCAGTTCGCTGGGAGCGCTACCTTGGAAGTATGCGAACTAATTATCCGTCGCGCGACTAGATATAGACATATAAAATAAAACAAACACAAGTAGAAAAGCGATAGTTTTTATTGCGAATCACATATTAGGTGAACGGCAGTGGTTCACTTCAAATGACAACGACAAAGGCAAGGATAAATTGGCTCTCAAAGATAATGTTGATGGCAATAGAGACAATCCATAATTGAAACGAAAAACAGTTTGTTTCACTATATCACACAAATAAAACTCCTGCGCATTACTAGCTTTTTTTACGATTGGCCCAAGTCCTGTGGAGGGGGCCGCTATTTTGTAATTATGTTCGCAAACTCACTACATTATGCGGACTGTTTGTCCAATAATTTGTTTTAAATATTTCTGATGATTCTAACGTTCACACTCTCTTATAACTTAGACTTCCTGCGAAACATGGTATTTAGTATTTTTTTTTTATTACCAATCTTCTCGGCGAAATTCAAACCGAATAGCGTCATTGTTTGACTGAAGCTAAAGTGCAATTTCTCTTTTTGCTGATTAAGAATTTAGACTCTTGGAAAAGGTATTTGAACTCAATTAGGGGACGTTTAATTTATGTCGGAATTATCTTTAGAAAAAAGAAATTTTATTTTTTGTATTTAAATATATCACATTTTACTCACGGTATATATTACCCTTCCCATTCTTTAATGACGTCCCGTCATTAGGACTTGCTTGCCCTTGGGTTTTTGAAATATTCGCGATTTATTTACTATTTGTCCTAAGCAATTTTAATTGACATTGTATTATTTTATACTTTTATATACGCTTAATCAGGAGTGCTAAAAATTTTCTCTATTACTTTTCCTATTTTATTATACATCCGTATTTAAAATTCATCTACTGGACTAAGATTATCTATGGTTCTAGCCTAACTACTCTACTAAAGATTTTTTTTTCTACATCTAACACTGATTATTTTTATATTTCCAACGAGTTTGAGGCTATTCTACCTTTGCATTAGATTTTTTGAGAATTTACCTTTTACAAGTTTTTTTTTTATTTTGCTGACTATAGGGCACACTGCTTCCTATCTACGCTACATTAAATGAACAGTACGACAACGCTACACCTAACTCTATCTGAACATCTAACACTACATATAAGAACGATTTAAAACACGCAATATTGGGTTTGCCATGTTCACTGGTAACATTAGAACACTTTCACTGGGGATGTTTGCTACGTAACATTAATGATAGGATATTAGAATTTTTGAGCTATCAAAGTTATTAAGATGTAACATATGTAAGTTCACACCTATTTCATCACCTTCGTGTCTCTTTAGCGTACTCATACCTTCTGTTGTAAATTATGGTCCTTCACTCCTTTCGTCTTGGCAAAATTTTTAAAGCACTTGCAATATAGTTTCTTCAAGGAACAGTTCGAGAATGATTATGTTCACATGACAAGCTTTCTCTAATTGTCAAATGGTAAATGATACTTCCAACTACACGTGTGGGAATATGCTATCAGAGTTCATTCTCACCTGGTTTTTGATAGTTCATAGGGTGCCTTATCATTAAGGGGTTGAACACTGGGATTGCGTTCATTTTCTTCTCAGCATATCATTCTCGGGATATTTTAAAGCACATAGAGAATGTAATTCTCGTATAAAATTGTTCATTCGTGCTCTTAGGGATCAGAGTTCTCTTATAAAATTGTTAGTGCATGGCTTGTGTCTATTAACCTTTGCGGTGGTTCCTTGGTTAATCACAGGGGAATTGATGTTTGGATTTGGAACAGGTCGAGTCACTATATAGTGACTCCTTCAACATATTGCCTTTTAACTTGTGGGAGGGGTGGATTGTCACTGAGATGTTAGTCACTGGGGTTAATTTTAGTTTCTGTAATTCAATGGTTGATTTCCAGGTCCATATTTCAGTAATTATCTCGTAATATTTATGGGATAACAGAGATATTAACTTTTCGCATAGAGGGGCTAGGATGGATTCCGAGAGATGGTCGAAAGGGATTCGAAGCGCGAGTCTGTGACACATAAATAATTTTTGGGGTCATCAAATATTATAACTATACGGTCATATGGTATATGGGTCCATAATGATTATCAAAGGCGATATTTATGTACTTATATCTTGTACTGGTCGATGAGGCTCTCAGGATTTATGTGATTACATAGTTCGATAGTGCACTGGATACTGAGATTCAAATATAATGTTACCTGACACGTAATATGGTTCATGGTCGAGGAAACAACGATCAAAAGGTAACTGTAATTTTCGTAGACGAAGCTGGGATGAAAATTGGCTGGAGTCTATGGTGAGTACTCTTCGTTGGTTGAGGTATGATGAAAATAGATGCTACTAGGTTGTATCTGCACTGGATAACTCATTGTAATGATCGATATCCAATATGTCAATCCACTTCCTGTAATAAAAATAACGAGGCACAATCACACGTTCTTTAAAATCAAGTAGTCTTAATACATAATAAACAAAAAATGACATTGTTTCTGTAAATAAGGTCTCTTATTATTTTCGTTAGTATAATTTAATACACACATTTCTCTTTAATTTCATCGGCACTTATTTAATACTACGTTAGGTTTAAAATAACCATTTAACATAACTAACGCTACATCGTTTAGTTTGAGGTCTCAATTTGCAACATTTTTTCATGCCTTCATTGTTCACGCACGTCCGTGCTGTTTAAGAAACGCATGTTGCAGCGTCGTAGCCGCACGGTTTTACGTAAACGATACTTACAATAAGGGAACAAGACATAGTAAGGACGAGTTGAGACCTCTATACCCACTCGTTTTCTAATGTCTTTCCTTTTTCTTGACTTAGACGTTCTCATGGGGTTCCGGGTTTAACTTCTGCATTTCAGCCGTTACACCGTGTTCTTCTCTTGGTTTTTGCCTTCTTAGTCTCTGGATTTTTCCATAATTAAAAGTCAGTAAGATTCTTATGGTCTGGGAAGTCGCGAATACGAAACATACGGTCAGTAGTATGTTCCACCAGAAATTAATTGAGAACAATTCGTATCTATTATCCACATACTTTAATCTCTGGCCCTCATTTGTAAATAGGGGAATCTGGGAGTCTAATGCTTCTCTTATTTTTGTAAGCAGTAATGTCCCTTTATTCTGTTCTATTTTGGACCGTATCGAGGTTTTCATTTCCTCGTTTTCTATATTGGGAATAGTGTACTACAGGCTAATTGCCTTGAAGTTGATTATTTTGGGACTTATTATCTTTGTGCTCGTAGTGATTAACGGCGTTCGAACAGTTGACTCTTTAATTACAAGTCGACATCCTTGTTTTATGGTTATGGTACTCACATTTTGTAACAGTAATTTTGTTTTGTAACTTGGGTCTATTCTTTCTGTATTACTATAACAAGACAAAGTTCCAACAGTTTCTCTTGGAACAGCAAATAACCAGAGATCATTTCTGAGGTGTATGAATATTTCTCGCTTAGTACTTCCTAACACGGCTTCTTTCAGGTAGACTGGATACATCGTACTGGAATGATACGGGTAGGCTTTTTATATTAAAGGAAATTATTCGAATTAATTATATGCAATGTGACTTTCTAATTAGAATTTGTTTTCCGGAACTGATATATGTTGAGCAAACAGAATCAGACGGTTTTGATTCATGCAAAGCCTTGATATATGTTGAACAATATTTTTCTACTGGATTTTCATAGCTGTATGATTTTTACTTGTGAGCTAAAAGTTTTAAATTATTATTCCTTTATGACGCCTATCCCTTAAAATCTCTTAATCCTATACTGATTAAGTGTAATTCCATCTATCGGGTTTTTTAACCGTTCTACCCGATTGTGTCATTACTTTCTCCTCGACTTCTTTCGGTTTTTTCTTTTTCAGTTTTTATAGCGAAATAAGATCAAACTTTTTGTATCGTTTTTTCAAAAATTCTTGCCCTTTTAATTTTGTTTCTTTCGCGTGTGCGGCTGCTGAAGTCGGTTTTGATTTCCCTATTTCTTTAACTACTATATGGTCTGATTCGCCTTCAGACTCTTCGGAACTGGTTTCCGATGATTCCGCATTAGAACTTTTAGAGGTTGCACCTCGCATTTTTGAGGTATCGCCTCCCCTTCCTTCGTAAATTTCTACTCCTCTGGAAGTAGAAGGTTTATTCTTTAAGTCCTCGCTTTGAGTTTTCAACTCGGGAGATTAAAAGATTCTTGAGAGCTTTAAGAGGAATCCAAAGTTTTTGCGGGGTTCCTCCACTGTTTAAATGCCATGTCTTCAGGGGGATGGGGCATTCTTTGCAATAGTGTTTCCCTCCATGAAGTCCAATGATTAGGTTTGACCATGGACACAGTTATATCATGCTATTGTCCTTGCTGGTCATTCTTGGGAGTTTGATTTTTAGGCAATGTACTTTGATTCTTTTTTATTGGGAAATTTATTAAATCCATAGATTCTCGCAGATTTGTTTTAGTTGAATCTTTGGGAGGAGTTTTTTTTACAGTAATACCCGGAGTTTCTACAGCTCTGTTTAAATTCTTCCTGCAATGACAGGGGCCTTTCTATTGGTGTTGCAGGGAAAACCATGTCGCCTGGAAATCTTTTGGGGGGACAAGGGGTCGAAATTCTATCAGGGAAATATTGGTTTTTCGGAGATATCGTATAATCTAATTCTCCTGCGCTCTCCGATGTTGAACTTTTTGGATCTTTTGGCGTTTTTATTCTCTCTGGTATTAGGGATTTTTCTTAGGAATCACTAGATTTTTCATAGCTAAAAATTCTTCAAAGTTTTCCTCATCGCTTTCATTCTCAAAATAGTCTTGCTTGAAATTTAAGGGTTTTAGCTCTGCCAATCTTGATTTAGGGGGCTCATTTCCTGCATCTGACGAATCAGTAGACGAGGGAAGCGATACCCGTCTTTCTGGAAATTTGGCTCTTTTTATTCGGCTAACATGCGCCTTGTAAGTTCTTCCACTATCGGGGTTCTCCATTTTAAAAGTATAATCGTTATCGTACTTTTTGACTATTCTGTACGGTCCAGAATATTTATTGGAAAGTTTTTTGCCTTCCGTTTTTGCCTCGTTCTTTAGGTAGACGCTGTCTCCTATTTTGAAATCTATGCTCCCCTTGACTTTGGGTTGGTTTCTTAGCTCTTGGTTTATTTTACATTTTTCCAACTCTTGCCTAACTATTTTATAAGTTTTCTTCATCCTATTTATGAATTCTTGTTTGTAATCCTCCGAGTTATTGTAATATTGCCGGGATTCAATAATCTCATCATACGGGATTCTAAAATCACGACCAAAAAGTAAATAAAATGGATTGTCTTTAGTTGTTTCTGAATAAGCGTTATTGATCACGTTAGTTAAATAAGGTAAAAATTGATCCCAATCGTTCCTATTGTCTTTTGTATAAATGCTTAATACATTCGAAAATATTTTATGCCTATTTTCTATTTTACCATTAGCTTGTGGGTGATACAGAGATGTCACCAATTTCTCTATGTTAAGAAAACTCATTAAGTCTTTTGTTACTTTTGAAACAAAATTGCTTCCGTTGTCACTTAAAACCTTATTTGGAATGCCAAATTTTAAAAATAATTTCGCCAACGCCTTACTTGTGGCGTAAGCACTTTGATTTTTTAATGCTTTTGCAACAGTAAATCCGGAAAAATGGTCTATAACTGAAAGAATACAAGTATGGCCTCTGTTGGAAACAGGCAAGCATCCGCTGGTTCCATATAAGTCAAATGAGACAATATCGAAGGGGTACTTTGCTACCGGGACCCTTCCCATTGGAGGATTAGGATAAGCTTGGGGTTTTTTTCTTAAGTTACACGCTTCGCATGTACTTACAAATTCTTTAAGTTTTGTTATTCCCGACGGCACGTAAAAATATTGTTTTAATTTATGGAAAGTTTTCGTTACTCCTAAGTGTCCACCTATATCTGAATGAAAATATTCGAAGGCAGGTACTATTAAGTTTTGTGGTAATACAGTTATTATTGAGGTTTGGTTTCTATTTTTCTCAGCAGTCACGATTCTACATAGTATTTCTTCATCAAGATCATAGTAAAAATTGTCTATCTTTTTTCTAAGAGTTTTGAATTTATATGGTAACGCATCATCATTTACAAAATAATTAATAAGTGCTGAACACATTTCGTCCTTTTTTGCTTTCTTTTTATATTTTCTAAAGACAAGGGACAATAGTTAACCTTATTTTCCTTTACTGTGTCTTTATCTTTGTTTTTCTTACGTTTATGTTTGCTTTTAGCATTGATAGCGTTAACTTCATTTTCCTCAGTTTCCGACGGAATATTTTCTGGGTATCTACTCAAAAAGTCACAAGCTTTATTTTGTTTACCTTTTAAATATTCAAATTCGTAATCGAGGTCTTGGATTTTCCTAATCCATCTAGCTAGAATTCCCGTGGGGTTTTTAAATGTGCGCAGGTACTGCAAGCTTTTATGGTCTGATCGTAATATAAATTTTCTACCAATTAAATAGTGTCTAAATTTATCGAAGTGGTGGATTATAGATAATGATTCTAAGTTTGTGGCGGAATAACTACTTTCGCCTTTTGATAAGGTTCTACTCGAATAGCATATAACTTTATATTTTTTTTGTTTAGGCGTTCCCTCTAGAGGATTAGGGTTTTCTACCGGGATTATTTGCGAAAGAATAGTGCCAATGCCCTTTGAACTAGCATCGGTTGTGACCACAAATTGTCCGTTTTCGAAATCAGGAAGTGATAATAATGGTTCAGAAGTGAGTGCTTTTTTGACAAGGTCTAGGGAAGTTTGAGCTTCCTGGGACAAGGTAACATTTTGGGAGTTCCCTTTAGTTAATTCCGTGAGGGGTCTCGCAATTTGGACGTAGTTGCGCACGAAATTTCTAAAGTAGCCAGTAAGACCTAAAATTCCTCCTAATTCTTTCATAGTTCTTGGGGGTTTGAGGTTTTCAACAAATTTTTTTTCCGGGTCTGGGGATATCTCTCCTTGTGTTACTACTACTCCGTGTTTGGAGTTTTACCTTAGAGTCTTAGCTTAGAGTTTTAGTAAGTGTTGAAGTTTACTTTAGTTTTAGTTAAGAGTCTAGAATTTTTAGCTTAGCGTCTTAGCTTAGAGTTTTTATTGAAGTTCTAGTTTAGTTAAGTTTTAGTTAAGAATTTAGAGTTTTAGCTTAGAGTCAGAGCTTAGAGTCTTAGTTAAAGTTGTAGTTTAGTTAAGTTTTAGTTAAGAATTTAGAGTTTTAGCCTAGAGTCTTAGCTTAGAGTTTTAGTTAGAGTTGAAGTTTAGTTTAGTTATAGTTAAGAGTTTAGAGTTTTTAGCTTAGTCTTAGCTTAGATTTTTTGTTAGAGTTCTAGTTTGGTTTAGTTTTAGTTAAGAGTTTAGAGTTTTACCTTAGAGTCTTAGCTTAGTGTTTAGTTAGAGCTCTAGTTTAGTTTAGTTATTGTTAAGAGTTTAGAGTTTTAGCTCAGAGTCAGAGCTTAGAGTCTTAGTTAAAGTTGTAGTTTAGTTAAGTTTTAGTTAAGAGTGTTTAGCTTAGAGTCTTAGCTTTTAGTTTTTGTTAGAGTTCTAGTTTAGTTTAGTTTTAGTTAAGAGTTTAGAGTTTGAGGTTAGAGTCTTAGCTTAGAGTTTTAGTTAGAGTTCTAGTTTAGTTTTTGTTAAGAGTTTGGAGTTTTAGCCATGAGTCTTACATTAAAGTTTTAGTTAGTCTTAGCTTAGAGTTTTTGTTAGAGTTCTAGTTTAGTTTAGTTTTAGTTAAGAGTTTAAAGTTTTAGCTTAGAGTTTTATTTAGAGTTGAAGTTTAGTTTAGTTATAGTTAAGAGTTTAGAGTTTTAACTTAGAGTCTTAGCTTAGAGTTTTGGCTATAGTTGAAGTTTAGTTTACTTATAGTTAAGAGTTGAGAGTTTTAGCCTAGAGTCTTAGCTTAGAGTTTTAGTTAGAGTTCTAGTTTAGTTTTAGTTAAGAGTTTGGAGTTTTAGCCTTGAGTCTTAGCTTAAAGTTTTAGTTAGAGTTGAAGTTTAGTTTAGTTATAGTTAAGAGTTTAGAGTTTTAGCTTAAAGTCATAGCTTAGACTTTTGTTAGAGTTCTAGTTTAGTTTAGTTTTAGTTTAGAGTTTTACTATAGAGTCTTAGCTTAGAGTTTTAGTTAGAGTTGAAGTTTAGTTTAGTTTTAGTTAAGGACTTAGAGTTTTAGCTTGGAGTCTTAGTTTAGAGTTTTAGTTAGAGTTCTAGTCTAGTATAGTTTTAGTTAAGAGTTTAGAGTTTTACCTTAGAGTCTTAGCTTAGAGTTTTTTTTAGAGTTCTACTTTAGTTATAGTTAAGAGTTTAGAGTTTTACCTTAGAGTTTTAGTTAGAGTTGAAGTTTAGTTTAGTTATAGTTAAGAGTTTAGAGTTTTACCTCAGAGTCTTAGCTTAGAGTTTTAGTTAGGGTTGAAGCTTAGTTTTGTTATTGTTAAGAGTTTAGAGTTTTATCTTAGAGTCTTAGCTTAGAGTTTTTGTTAGAGTTCTAGTTTAGTTATAGTTAAGAGTTTAGAGTTTTATCTTGGAGTCATAGCTTAGAGTTTTAGTTAGAGTTAGAGTTCTAGTTTAGTTTAGTTAAGAGTTTAGAGTTTTACCTTAGAGTCTTAGCTTAGAGTTTTAGTTAGAGTTGAAGTTTAGTTTAGTTATAGTTAAGAGTTTGGAGTTTTAGCTTAGAGTCTTAGCTTAGAGTTTTTGTTAGAGTTCTAGTTTAGTTTAGTTTTAGTTAAGAGTTATAGCCTAGAGTCTTATCTTGGAGTTTAGTTAGAGTTGAAGTTTAGTTAGTTAAGAGTTTAGAGTTTTAGTTTAGAGTCTTAGCTTAGAGTTTTAGTTAGAGTTGAAGTTTAGTTTAGTTATAGTTAAGAGTTTAGAGTTTTACCTTAGAGTCTTAGTTTAGAGTTTTAGTTAGGGTTGAAGCTTAGTTTTGTTATAGTTAAGATTTTAGAGTTTTACCTTAGAGTCTTAGCTTAGAGTTTTTTTTAGAGTTCTAGTTTAGTTATAGTTAAGAGTTTAGAGTTTTATCTTGGAGTCATAGCTTAGAGTTTTAGTTAGAGTTAGAGTTCTAGTTTAGTTTAGTTAAGAGTTTAGAGTTTTACCTTAGAGTCTTAGCTTAGAGTTTTAGTTAGAGTTGAAGTTTAGTTTAGTTATAGTTAAGAGTTTGGAGTTTTGGCTTAGAGTCTTAGCTTAGAGTTTTTGTTAGAGTTCTAGTTTAGTTTAGTTTTAGTTAAGAGTTTTAGCCTAGAGTCTTATCTTGGAGTTTAGTTAGAGTTGAAGTTTAGTTAGTTAAGAGTTTAGAGTTTTAGTTTAGAGTCTTAGCTTAGAGTTTTAGTTAGAGTTGAAGTTTAGTTTAGTTATAGTTAAGAGTTTAGAGTTTTACCTTAGAGTCTTAGCTTAGAGTTTTATTTAGAGTTCTAGTTTAGTTTATTTTTAGTTAAGGGCTTAGAGTTTTAGCCTAGAGTCTTAGCTTAGAGTTTTAGTTAGAGTTCTATTTTAGTTTAGTTTTAGTTAAGAGTTTAGAGTTTAGAGTTCTAGTTTAGTTTAGTTTTAGTTTAGAGTTTTACCTTAGAGTCTTAGCTTAGAGTTTTAGTTAGAGTTCTAGTTTAGTTTACTTTTAGTTAAGAGTTTTAGCCTAGAGTCTTAGCCTAGAGTTTAGTTAGAGTTGAAGTTTAGTTATAGTTAAGAGTTTTGAGTTTTAGTTTCGAGTCTTAGCTTAGAGTTTTAGTTAGAGTTGAAGTTTAGTTTAGTTATAGTTAAGAGTTTAGAGTTTTACCTTAGAGTCTTAGCTTAGAGTTTTATTTAGAGTTCTAGTTTAGTTTATTTTTAGTTAAGAGCTTAGAGTTTTAGCCTAGAGTCTTAGCTTAGAGTTTTAGTTAGAGTTCTAGTTTAGTTTAAGTTAAGAGTTTAGAGTTTTACCTAAGAGTCTTAGCTTAGAGTTTTAGTTAGAGTTTAAGTTTAGTTATAGTTAAGAGTTTTGAGTTTTAGTTTGGAGTCTTAGCTTAGAGTTTTAGTTAGATTTCTAGTTTAGTTTAGTTTTAGTTAAAAGTTTAGAGTTTTACCTTAGAGTCTTAGCTTAGAGTTTTAGTTAGATTTCTAGTTTAGTTTAGTTATAGTTAAGAGTTTAGAGTTTTAGCTTAGAGTTTTAGTCAGAGTTTTAGTTAGAGTTGAAGTTTAGTTTAGTAATAGTTAAGAGTTTTAGCTTAGAGTCTTAGATTAGAGCTTTAGTTAGAGTTTAAGTTTAGTTTATTTTTAGTTAAGAGTTTTAACTTAGAGTTTTAGCCAAGATTCCTAGCTTAGAGTTTTAGTTAGAGTTGAATTTTATTTTAGGTATAGTTAAGAGTTTAGAGTTTTAGCTTAGAGTCATAGCTTAGAGGTTTAGTTAGAGTTGTAGTTTAGTTAATTTTAGTTAAGTTTCCCTATGGGCGTTGCAGAAAGCATTGAGGGTGTGTCGTGACGTCAGAGGGCTGTCACGGGAATTTTATAGGAAACTGATATGGATACCGTGATGTCAGAGGGCTGCAGTCAGAATCCCATATTAATGTGCTATCTGTGTCGTGGAATAGATTGAGGGTGTGTCGCGATGTCAGAAGGCATGTCACAGAAATCCCAAGCTATTTTTTTATGGACCTCAATTGAATCCTATGCTATTTTTCATATCTGACCGTTTAAAGTGCGAGGGCGTGTCGTGACGTAAGAGGGCTGTCACGGAAATTCTATGAGAAACTGCTATGGATGTCGTATCGTCAGAGGGCTGCGGTCGGAATCCTATGGAAAAGGGAGGGCATGTCGTAGAAAGTATTGAGGGTGTGTCGTGACGTCAGAGGGCTCCCAGGAAATTGCGTAATACCTACATGTCTTACAAGTTTTTTTTTAAGAAAAGTGCCCGGAGCGGGATTCAAGGGGGTAGGCTTCGGTCGGATCTATTAATAGGATACTACTCCCGTCTTATTTGGTTCAGCTTTGACAGATGTTTATAGTTGCTTACACCATTTTTTTCTTTTTGCTTGGGTACTTGACAACAGTGCTGAATATTTCAGCCCTTTTCAATTCCTTTTGTAATAAAGGAAATTAAAAATTTCGAGGAGAGCATTTTTGTTGGCCACGAGGTGGTAGCAATTTTAAGTGATAGTGCAGAAAAACAGAGATGATAAAATAATTCTAAATAACTGATGAGTTAGTAAGGTAGTTTAAGTAATTACTGTTATTTATTGGTATTTTATTTACAAACCAGTCAGGAGATACACGGGGTGTCAGACTTACAACAGAAAAACCCGATTTTTGTATAAATCCGACATGTTGGACTTACCCCGTACAGGATAAATTCTGACATGGTGGGTTGGATTTACCCCGTGTATACAAGTGATAAGTTTTTTTGGAATTGTAACCTAGATTTCAGAGTATTTGTCAACTATTCATAATGTTAACAATATACCTAATATAAAAAATATATCAGTGTGAACAAAATCAGTACTCATTTCACAATTAATCGGCCAGGTGAGGCCTGGTGATTTGGGATTAAGAAAAGAAACAACATCTTGCTTAAGAAACATGAGTGACATGAAAACCTGAGGGTTGTGCAACAAGCAAACTCTTTCATCATTCTAGGATTGTATAACCTCCAACAAAAGCAGCAGAAGAGTTTAACATCTTAGACAAACCTAAATACTGGTACAAGTTTGATGAAACTTCGTTTCGATGCGATCCCGATAGCCTTAAAATCGCTGGCGCGAAAGGATCCCCAGCAATGCGGCGAAGTGGTCACAATGGGTATGATTAAATAACTGCTCTCGCATATATTAAAGCATCAGGCAAGAAACTGCCAACAATGGTAGTCTTTTTGGGGAGAAACACTTGGAGTCTATGGCTGCCCATTAAAGACAATCCAGATGAATTTTTTTCAGTTACTAAGTCACGGATGACAGTTTATGGACTTCAGTCATGGATGACAGCTCATCTCTTCTATAACTTGTTTAAAGATGTTTACCTGCCTCGGGTGAAAGGAAAATCAATTCTTATTCTTGACGGCCATGGGCCCTATACAATTGGCTCTTATGGAGCTCCCTTCAGAAAAGAACATTATTATCCTCAATTTGCCAGCCCATGTATTGAATGATCTGCAGCCATTTGACAGGGTTGTTCTCAAAGGGCTGAAATCATCCAATGAGCAGAAGCTCGTGAACTGGCAACGAGAACACCTTGTTGAAGTCTTACCAAAACAAGGACTCTGGGAGACTAACCTTACCCTTTCATGGATTGAAAAATCATTTCAAACGATATGAATTTATGATTCCGCTATTCCAGCACGTGTCAATTGCAACGTTAAGAAGGTGAAGTTTCATTGAGCCTTGTTAAAAAAAATATGTTGAGAAAAAACTTTAAGATTAGTGACGACTACAGTGAATACTACGACTGATCAGATTACTATTTCAGTGTAGGTTAGTCCAAAAAAGATTCAAACGCATCAGAAATCATTTGAAGAATTTCTCTTGGACTCACCACACCGCAATTCTCCTGATGTCTCAGCATCTCGGGCATCTGGCAGGTAGAAATTGCTTGAGAAGCTAAAGTAATAGCATCTGTAGAGGATTTGAGAGTGCTTGCACAAAGATAGAAAGAGAAAAAAAAAATGCTTGAGAACAAAACAGGAAAAGTAAAAATGAAGACAATCAAGCCAAAGTAGAAAAAGAAAAAATGTCTTTCAAATGAAGGCTCTGACGTCTCGTCTGGCTCCTCATCTGACTCTGTGCTAATTATCTGACCAAACGGAAATCTGTTATACTGTTGACAGTAAGAAAGAAGAAGATCAGGGAAAGAAGCTAAACATATATCTAAATGAGTACTATGATCTTATATACAATACCAAATGTGATCAACAAGGCTGGTAAAGAACTGGAAGAATATTTTGAGGCTATAGACTAAAAGCTGAGGTGGATCAGTGAGGGGATGGAGCGTTGGGAGAATGGAAAGAAAATTTTCAAAGAAAAACGAGATGCAATGAAACACATTAAGTTCTGATGTTTAGCCAATACGGATTAATTATGTTCTACAGCTAAGAAGGTCAGAGATAGCAATTTTGACTGTAGCAATAGTAGGAAAACGAAATTTCGGCAAGCAACTTGTTCAAATAGGGAAGGCCAAGCCAAAGTAGAAAAGGTAGAAAAAGTTCGTCTTTCTTACCATCTTTCTCAGCCTGGATGCAAAAAATTATTTCTAACTAGCGGATTCTTTTGAGTCCAAGCTTGGAGTCAAGTAGGTTCCCAACACCCCTTGAAAGCTTCAAATCTATCCTGTTAGCCGTTCCTAGGAGAGTGCGGACATGCTATTTTAATAAGTTGTGTAAATGTAGTTTATTTTGATTGGATCAGTATTCATCGTAATTGGATTCTCGTCATTCAGAAACTAATAGCATCAAACTTGTAGGCTGACAGAGGACAATATTATAATTTTAAATTGTAAATAGCCTAGAAAGAAATAAAATACTTGATCAGACTTTTAGCAAGAAACCTGAATAATCTTTCCAAGATATTTTTCAAGGACTATTATTGGTCCTTATTTATCATCTGCAACTCTCTTTCCGGCTATATTCAAGTCATTACCTAAAAATTATCAATCAATTAGGAAATTAGTTTAGTGTTGATTTTATGGTGGTGCATACCCATACACTTTGGTCAAAATCCATTGCCTCCATACCCCCTCCTCCCCCCAAAAGAAAAATAATAATTAGTCATTAGAAAGGAAAGCAATGATAAGCTTGGCCCCATCCTTGCCAAATAATTTGTCTGCTGTTGGACACAGTCTTGTTGCAATTTTGACAAAAAGGGCCTTTCCTATTTGAACAAGTTGCTTGCCAAAATTTCGTTTTCCTACTATTGCTACAGTTAAAATTGCTATCTCTGACCTTCCAAGCTGTAGCACATAATTAATCCGTATGGGCTAAACCTCAGAACTTAATGTGTTTCATTGCATCTCGTTTTCCTTTGAAAATTTTCTTTCCATTCTCCCAACGCTCCATCCCCTCACTGATCCACCTCAGCTTTTAGTCTATAGCCTCAAAATGTTCTTCTAGTTCTAGCTGCTCCATTTACAGTCTTTTTACCTTCGATGCTAGAGTTCCTTTGGACCTAAATCAGAGTAATTCGGTTTTCTTTGGATGTTAAGTTATTTGTAGCGTCCGGATTCACTTCTTTGTCGACTCGATATTTAGAGAAGCCCCAAAGGTAGGTTCGTTTATCAGTTAAAATATATTTGTTTCTACGTGTACTTGTTCTTCATCGTTGTTCTATTACTGGCTATTAGTGTTGATTTTATGGTGGTGCATACCCATACACTTTGGTCAAAATCCTTTGTCTCCATAACCCCTCCTCCTCCCCCTCCCCCCCCAAAAAAAAGTTAGTCATTGGAAAGGAAAGCAATGATAAGCTTGGCCCTATCCTTGCCAAATAATTTGTCTTCTTTTGGACACAGTCTTGTTACAATTTTGACAAAAAGGGCCTTCCCTATTTGAACAAGTTGCTTCCCGAAATTCCGTTTTCCTACTATTGCTACAGTCAAAATTGCTATCTCTGACCTTTTTAGCTGTAGCACATAATTAATCCGTATGGGCTAAACATCAGAACTTAATGCGTTTCATTGCATCTCGTTTTCCTTTGAAAAGTTTCTTTCCATTCTCCCAACGCTCCATCCCCTCACTGATCCACCTCAGCTTTTAGTCTATAGCCTCCAGATGTTCTTCCAGTTCTATACCAGCCTTGTTGATCACGTTTGGTATTGAATGTAAGATCATAGTACTCATTTAGATATATGTTTAGCTTCTTTTCCTGATTTTCTTCATTCTTACTGTCAACACTATAACAGATTTCCGTTTGGTCAGATAATTAGCACAGAGTCAGATGAGGAGCCAGACGAGACGTCAGAGTCTTCATTGGAAGGACATTTTTTCTTTTTCTACTTTAGCGCGATTGTCTTCATTTTTACTTTTCCTGTTTTGTTCTGAAGCATTCCTTCTTTTTTCTCTTTCTATCTTTGTGCAAGCACTCTCAAATCCTCTACAGATGCTATTACTTTAGCTTCTAAAGCAACTTCTGCCTGCCAGTTGCCCCGGATGCTGAGACATCAAGAGAATTGCGGTTTGCTGAGTCTAAGAGAAGTTCTTCAAATGGTTTCTCATGCGTTTGAATCTTTTTTGGACTAACCTACACTCAAATAGTAATCTGATCAGTCGTAGTATTCACTGTAGTCGTCACTATTCTTAAATTTTTTGTCACAACATTTTTTTTTTTAACTAGGCTCAATGAAACTTCGCCTTCTTAACGTTGCAATTGACACGTGCTGGAATAGCGGAATCATAAATTCATGTCGTTTGAAATGATTTTTCAATCCATGAAGGTGTAAGGTTACTCATCCAGAGTCCTTGTTTTGGTAAGACATCAACAAGGTGTTCTCGTTGCCAGTTCACGAGCTTCTGCTCATTGGATGATTTCAGCCCTTTGAGAACAACCCTGTCAAGTGGCAGCAGATCATTCAATACATGGGCTGGCAAATTGAGGATAATAATGTTCTTTTCTGAAGTGAGCTCCATAAGAGCCAATTGTATAGGGCCCATGGCCGTCAAGAATAAGAATTGATTTTCTTTTCACCCGAGGCAGGTAAACATCTTTAAACAAGTCATAGAAGAGATGAGCTGTCATCCATGACTGAAATCCATAAGCTGTCATCCATGACTTAGTAACTAAAAAACATTCATCTGGATGGTCTTTAATGGGCAGCCATAGACTCCAAGTGTTTCTCCCAGAAAAGACTACCAGTGTTGGCAGTTTCTTGCCTGATGTTTTAATATATGCGAGAGCAGTTATTTTATCACACCTATTGTGACCACTTCGCCGCATTGGTGGGGATCCTTTTGCGCCAGCGATTTTAAGGCTAACAGGATCGCAACAAAATGAAGTTTCGTCCAACTTGTACCAGTATTTAGGTTTGTCTAAGATATTAAACTCTCCTGCTGCTTTTGTTGGAGGTTATACAATCCTAGAATGATGAAAGAGTTTGCTTGTTGCACAACCCTCAGGTTGTCATGTCACTCATGTTTCTTAAACAAGATGTTGTTTTTTTTTTTCTTAATCCCAAATCACCAGTCTTCACCTGGCCGATTGATTGTGAAATGATTACTGATTTTGTTCACACTGATATATTTTTTATATCAGGTATATTGTGTATCGTTAACATTATGAATAGTTGACAAAAACTCTGAAATCTAGGTTAGAATTCCAAAAACAACTATTCACTTGTATACACGGGGTAAATCCAACCCACCATGTCAGAATTTATCCTGTACGGGGTCAGTCCAACATGTCGGATTTATACAAAAATAGGGTTTTTCTGTTGTAGGTCTGACACCCCGTGTATTTCCTGAATGGTTTGTGAATAAAAAACTAATAAATAACAGTAACTACTTAAACTACCTTACTAACTCATCGGTTATTTAGAATTATTTTATCATCTCTGTTTTTCTGCACTATCACTTAAAATTACTAGCACCTCGTGGCCAACGAAAATAATCTCCTCGAAATTTTAAATTTACTTTATTATAAAAGGAATTGAAAATGGCGGAAATATTCACCACTGTTGTCAAGTACCCAAGCAAAAGGAAAAATAAATGGTGTAAGCAACTACAAACATATGTCACCACTGAGCCAAATAAGACGAGAGTAGTATCCAATTAATATATCCGACCGAAGCCCACCCTCTTGAATCCCGCTCCGGGCACTTTCATTAAAAAAAAGTTGTAAGACATGTAGGTATTAGGCTATTTCCTGGGAGCCCTCTGACATCACGACACACCCTCAATATATTCTACGACATGCCCTGCCTTTTCCATAGGATTCCGACCGCAGCCCTCTGACGACACGACATCCATAACTGTTTCCCATAGAATTTCCGTGAGAACCCTCTGACGTCACGCCACGCCCTCGCACTTTAAACAGTCAGATAGGAAAAATAGCATAGGATTCCCTTGAGGTCCATAAAAAAATAGCATGGGACTTCTGTGACATGCCTTTTGACGTCTCGACACACCCTCAATCTATTCCACGACACAGATAGCACATTCATATGGGATTCTGACCGCAGCCCTCTGACGTCACGGCATCCATATCAGTTTCCGATAGAATTCCCGTGACAGCCCTCTGACGTCACGACACACCCTCACGGCTTTCTGCAACGCCCATAGGGAAATTAACATGGGATTTCTATGACAGCTCTCTGACATCATGACACACCCTGATGCTTTAAATAGCATGGGATTTTAAAGGGACAGATAGGGGAGCTCCTAATTTCTTGCACCTGTGCAATACGGTCCCTGTTTCTAGTGGTTGGCTGGTGAGATTCCCACGACACACCCTTCTGAACCCCAATGAAGTCACATGACACAACCCGTTTTAAACGGTCAGGTGTAAAATGGATGACACAATTTTATGTAACCTAGCGCCAGGACACATGGGAAACCCCAATTTCAACAGAGCACGGCAGACACTTTATCTGAGGTCGCGTAATGACAACGCAACCATCACTGTCACATAATACCTTTTTGGCATTTTAGTTTTCGACCGAAACATTCAAAGCATTTTTTCTTTTTTTTTAACTTAATAGTGGTGCACACTTTATGTAAGGTCAGCGCACAACTTACGCAATGACGGTGCACGTAAGGATGGGTTGGGTGAACTTGAGTCAACGGAGTGAGGCAAAATTTTTAACAAAAAATGTCAAAAACATGTTTTAGGAATGATTGTTAGGGGGTGTGGGAGCAGTCAATTAATGGTAATGTGGCCTGAATTACATGGAGTAACGTATTCTATAGTTTAAAAGTTAAGATGGGGGTGTTAAATATTTTTACCACAGAGGGTGGGGGGAGCGAAAATCTAACTTGCATACAAAGAAACACTGTATTTTCGTTAAGGGTTCTCGGAAATACCTCAACAATGCCTAAAATTTTGCATCTAATACCAACCTTGCCCTGTGGAAATGATTGCTAAGGGGGGGGGGGGAAGCTATAGAACTCCAATTTCAGAGTCCTGTTTTAAAGGTTATTTTAACAAGATTTGTAATTTATAATCGACTTTACTCTAGTTCCATACATTTTTAAGCGGAGTCCAAATGTTAAAATAGGTTAAATAATTGTTGAAAATCCACAGCCTCCTTCCTACTGGCATCTCTGTTATTCAAAATTTAGCCAAAAACTGCTAATATAGGTTTGCATTAGATTTTTATAGTTTTTAAAACTATCAATATCTGACCTTCTTAGCTGTAGCACATAATTAATCCGAATGAGCTAAACATCAGAACTTAATGTATTTCATTGCGTCTCGTTTTCCTTTGAAAATTTTCTTTCCATTCTCCCAACGCTCCATCCCCTCACTGATCCACCTCAGCTTTTAGTCTATAGCCTCAAAATGTTCTTGCAGTTCTATACCAGCCTTGTTGATCACGTTTGGTATTGTATGTAAGATCATAGTACTCATTTAGATATATGTTTAGCTTCTTTTCCTGATCCTCTTCATTCTTACTGTCAACAGTATAACAGATTTTCGTTTGGTCAGATAATTAGCAAATAGTCAGATGAGGAGCCAGACGAGACGTCAGTCTTCATTGGAAAGACATTTTTTCTTTTTCTACTTTAGCTTGATTGTCTTCATTTTTACTTTTCCTGTTTTGTTCTCAAGCATTCCTTCTTTTTTTCTCTTTCTATCTTTGTGCAAGCACTCTCAAATCCTCTACAGATGCTATTACTTTAGCTTCTCAAGCAATTTCTGCCTGCTTGATGCCCCGGATGCTGAGACATCAAGAAAATTGCGGTATGCTGAGTCCAAGAGAAGTTCTTCAAATGATTTCTCATGCGTTTGAATCTTTTTTGGACTAACCTACACTGAAATAGTAATCTGATCAGTCGTAGTATTCACTGTAGTCGTCACTATACTTAAATTTTTTGTCTCAACATATTTTTTTTTAACTAGGCTCAATGAAATTTTGCCTTCTTAACGTTGCGATTGACACGTGCTGGAATAGCGGAATCATAAATTCATATCGTTTGAAATGATTTTTCAATCCATGAAGGTGTAAGGTTAGTCTCCCAGAGTCCTTATTTTGGTAAGACATCAACAAGGTGTTCTCATTACCAGTTCACGAGCTTCTGCTCGTTGGATGATTTCAGCCCTTTGAGAACAACCGTGTCAAGTGGCTGCAGATCATTCAATACATGGGATGGCAAACTGAGGATAATAATGTTCTTTTCTGAAGTGAGCTCCATAAGAACCAATTGTATAGGGCCCATGGCCGTCAAGAATAAGTTTAGATTTTCCTTTCACAGGAGGCAGGTAAATATCTTTAAACAAGTTATAGAAGAGATGAACTGTCATCCATGACTGAAATCCATAAGCTTTCATCCATGACTTAGTAACAAAAACATTCATCTGGATGGTCCTTATTGGGCAGCCATAGACTTCAGGTGTTTCTCCCAGAAAAGACTACCAGTGTTGGCAGTTTCTTGCCTGATGCTTTAATATATGCGAGAGCAGTTATTTTATCACACCCATTGTGACCACTTCGCCGCATTGCTGGGGATCCTTTCGCGCCAGCGATTTTAAGGCTATCAGGATCGCAACAAAACGAAGTTTCGTCCAAACTATACCAGTATTTAGGTTTGTCTAAGATGTTAAACTCATCTGCTGCTTTTGTTGGAGGTTATACAATCCTAGAATGATGAAAGAATTTGCTTGTTGCACAACCCTCAGGTTTTCATATCACTCATGTTTCTTAAACAAGATGTTGTTTCTTTTCTAAATGCCAAATCACCAGTCTTCACCTGGCCGATTAATTGTGAAATGAGTACTGATTTTGTTCACACTGATACATTTTTATATTAAGTATATTGCGTATTTTTAACATTATGAATAGTTGACAAATACTCTGAAATCTAAGTTAGAATTCCAAAAACAACTATTCACTTGTATACACGGGGTAAATCCAACCAACCATGTCAGAATTTATCCTGTACGGGGTAAGTCCAACATGTCGGATTTATACAAAAATAGGGTTTTTCTGTTTGAGGTCTGACACCCCGTGTATCTCCTGACTGGTTTGTGAATAAATTCACTGGTTTGTGAATTTTTGGCATTATATTTTTCGACCGAAACATGCAAAGTATTTTTTCTTTTTTTAACTTAATAGTGGTGCACACTGTATGTAAGGTCAGCACACAACTTACGCAATGAAAGTGCACGTAAGGATGGGTTGGGTGAACTTGAGTCAACGGATTGAGGCATAATTTTTAAAAAGAAATGTCTGAAACATGTTTTAGGAATGATTGTTTGGGGGTGTGGGGGCATTCAAATAATGGTAATGTGGCCTGAATTGCATGGAGTAATGTATTCTACTGTTTAAAAGTTAAGATGGGGGTGTTAAATAATTTTTAACACAGAGGGTGGGGGGAGCGACAATCTAATTTGCACAAAAAGAAACGCTGTATTTTCGTTAATGGTTCTCGGAAATACCTCAACAATGCCAAAAATTTTGCATCTAATACCAACCTTGCCATGTGGAAATGATTTCTAGAGGGGGGGGGGGCTATAGAACTCCAATTTCAGAGTCCTGTTTTAAAGGTTATTTTAACAAGATTTGTAATTTATAATCGTTTTTACTCTAGCTCCATACATTTTTAAACGGAGTCCAAATGTTAAAATATGTGAAATAATTGTTGAAAATCCAAAATTGCTAGCATATCCTTAGTCGAAATTGCCTTCAGTTGCGTGTGAAAACGCAACTTTGCCATTTTGCTCCCATATTTGAATTTTGTAAGCCTTGGATATATTAAAACCGAGGAAAATAACGAATAATATTAAATTAATTTCTTAAAACTGTAGAAATATTGGCCACCTAAGCTCTAGAAAATATTAAAAGTATGAAAGAAATGTTAAATTAAGGTAAAGAATTGTTAAAAAAAAACACCGGTGCTATCATATCCTTAGTCAAAATAATCCCTAGATGTGTGTGAAAACAGCGTTGCAGCGCCATTCCGCTCTCATTTTTGAATTTTGTAAGCCTTTGATCTATTAAACCCGAAAAAAATAACGAAAAATATTTAAGAAATATCATAAAAATTATCAAACCTTGAGCTATAAGCCCTAGAAAATATTAATAATATGAAACAAATGTTAAAATATGGTAAATAATTTTTGAAAATCCTGAAGTGCTAACATATCCTTACTGAAAATTACCCCTAGATGTGTGTGAAAATGATGTAGCAGTGCCTTTCCGCAAACATGTTTGAATTTTGTAAGCCTTGAGTCTATGAAATCTGAGGAAATAACGAAAAATACTAAATAATAAAATCCATTTTTTCACCTTTTATTTTTATATTTGTTGTGTTTTTTAGCCACTTTTTCCTTTGTTTTAATTTTATTTATAAATTCGTTTGAAATAATAAAACTTTTGTTTACAAAGTCTGTGTTTTTGAGATTTATTGTTTAGCACGATCAAGATGTTTACGCAATTTAAGCATCCCTTAGTCTTTATGGCTAGAAATACATTTAGAGCAATTTTGTCTAAGAATTAAATATTTCCTCTGCGCTTTTTTGCATAATTGATGTTACACCTGGCCAGAAAAAGACCGACTTGAGCTTGGAATCACACCAAATGTGTTATGGAATAGACAGAGATGTATCTTGTGACGTCACGGGAACGTCTTATTTCTTGAAAGTATTTCCCTAAGACAGAATATTGGGAAAGGAAGTTTAGTGCTGTTGCTTGGAGCGCTGTTCCATTGGAAGGGAATTGACCTTTTAAGTCCCAGCGAGGACAAAAAAATAAAAGACAAAAAAAAGAAATGCTTTGAACACTTTTGGTGAAAAATAAAATACAAAAAATGTATTATGTGATAGTGATGCGCGCCGTCATTAAATAAAAGTGCACCATCATTGCGTAAGTTGTGCGCTGACCTTACATAAAGTGTGCACCACTATTAAGTTAAAACAAGAAAAAATGCTTTGAATGTTTCGGTCGAAAAATAAAATGCCATAAAGGTATTATGTGACAGTGATGGTTGCGTTGTCATTACGCAACCTCAGATAAGGTGTCTGCCGTGCTCGGTTGAAATTGGGGGTTCCCCATGTGTCCTGGCGCTAGGTTACATAAAATTGTGTCATCCATTTTACACCTGACCGTTTAAAACGGGTTGTGTAAAGCGTCAGGGTGTGTCGTGACGTCAGCGAGCTGTCATAGAAATCCCATGTTAATTTCCCTATGGGCGTTGCAGAAAGCCGTGAGGGTGTGTCGTGACGTCAGAGGGCTGTCACGGAAATTCTATCGAAAACTGATATGGATGCCGTGACGTCAGAGGGCTGCCGTCAGAATCCCATATTAATGTGCTATCTGTGTCGTGGAATAGATTGAGGGTGTGTCGTGACGTCAGAAAGCATGTCAAAGAAATCCCATGCTATTTTTTTTATGGACCTCAATTGAATCCTATGCTATTTTTCCTATCTGACCGTTTAATGTGCGAGGGCGTGTCGTGACGTCAGAGGACTGTCACGGAAATTCTATGGGAAACTGCTATGGATGTCGTGTTGTCAGTGGGCTGCGGTCGGAATCCTATGGAAAAGGGAGGGCATGTCGTAGAATGTATTAAGGGTGTGTCGTGACGTCAGAGGGCTCCCAAGAAATAGCCTAATACCTACATGTTTTACAAGTTTTTTTTTTAAGAAAAGTGCCTGGAGCGGGATTCAAGGGGGTGGGTTTCGGTCGGATCTATTAATAGGATACTACTCCCGTCTTTTTTGGCTCAGTAGTGACAGATGTTTGTAGTTGCTTACTCCATTTTTTTCCTTTTGCTTGGGTACTTGACAACAGTGCTGAATATTTCCGCCATTTTCAATTCCTTTTGTAATAATGGAAATATAAAATTTCGAGGAGAGTATTTTTGTTGGCCACGAGGTGGTAGCAATTTTAAGTGATAGTGCAGAAAAACAGAGATGATAAAATAATTCTAAATAACCGATGAGCTAGTAAGGTAGTTTAAGTAATTACTGTTATTTATTGGTATTTTATTCACAAACCAGTCAGGAGATACACGGGGTGTCAGACCTACAACAGAAAAACCCTATTTTTGTATAAATCTGACATGTTGGACTTACCCCGTACAGGATAAATTCTGACATGGTGGGTTGGATTTACCCAGTGTATACAAGTGAATAGTTCTTTTTGGAATTCTAACTTCGATTTCAGAGTATTTGTCAACTATTCATAATGTTAACAATACACAATATACCTAATATAAAAAATATATCAGTGTGAACAAAATCAGTACTCATTTCACAATTAATCGGCCAGGTGAAGACTGGGGATTTGGGATTAAGAAAAGAAACAACATCTTGTTTAAGAAACATGAGTGACATGAAAACCTGAGGGTTGTGCAATAAGCAAACTCTTTCATCATTCTAGGGTTGTATAACCTCCAACAAAAGCAGCAGATGAGTTTAACATCTTAGACAAACCTAAATAGTAGTACAAGTTGGACGAAACTTCGTTTTGTTGCGATCCTGATAGCCTTAAAATCGCTGGTGCGAAAGGATCCCTAGCAATGCGGCGAAGCATTGCAAAGAATATTAAAGCATCAGGCAAGAAACTGCCAACACTGGTAGTCTTTTCTGGGAGAAACACTTGGAGTCTATGGCTGCCCATTAAAGACCATCGAGATGAATGTTTTTCAGTTACTAGGTTATGGATGACAGCTTATGGATTTCAGTCATGGATGACAGCTCATCTCTTCTATAACTTGTTTAAAGATGTTTACCTGCCTCGGGCGAAAGGAAAATCAATTCTTATTCTTGACGGCCATGGGCCCTATACAATTGGTTCTTATGGAGCTCCCTTCAGAAAAGAACATTATTATCCTCAATTTGCCAGCCCATGTATTGAATGATCTGCAGCCATTTGACAGGGTTGTTCTCAAAGGGCTTAAATCATCCAATGAGCAGAAGCTCGTGAACTGGTAACGAGAACGCCTTGTTGATGTCTTACCAAAACAAGGACTCTGGGAGACTAACCTTACACCTTAATCGACTGAAAAATTATTTCAAACGATATGAATTTATGATTCCGCTATTCCAGCACTTGTCAATTGCAACGTTAATAAGGCGAAATTTCATTGAGCCTAGTTAAAAAAATATGTTGAGACAAAAACATTAAGAATAGTGACGACTGCAGTGAATATTACGACTGATCAGATTACTATTTCAGTGTAGGTTAGTCCAAAAAAGATTCAAACGCATGAGAAATCATTTGAAGAACTTTTCTTGGACTCAGCACACCGCAATTTTCTTGATGCCTCAGCATCCGGGGCATCTGGCAGGCAGAAATTGCTTGAGAAGCTAAAGTAATAGCACCTGTAGAGGATTTGAGAGTGTTTGCACAAAGATAGAAAGAGAAAAAAAGAAGGAATGCTTGAGAACAAAACAGGAAAAGTAAAAATGAAGACAATCAAGCTAAAGTAGAAAAAGAAAAAATGTCTTTCCAATGAAGACTCTCACGTCTCGTCTGGCTCCTCATCTGACTCTTTGCTAATTATATGACCAAACGGAAATCTATTATACTGTTGACAGTAAGAATGAAGAAGATCAGGAAAAGAAGCTAAACATATATCTAAATGACTCAAAATGTTCTTCCAGCTCTAGCTGCTCCATTTACCGTCTTTTTACCTTCGATCCTAGAGTACCTTTGGACCTAAATCAGAGTAATTCGGTTTTCTTTGGATGTTAAGCTATTTGTAGCGTCCGGATTCACTTCTTTGTTGACTCGATATTTAGAGAAGCCCCAAAGGTAGGTTCGTTTATCAGTTAAAATAAATTTGTTTCTACGTGTACTTGTTCTTCATCGTTGTTCTATTACTGGCATTCCAGCCTGTAATACATTACGAAAATTTTCTAAAGGAATAATTAATAATCTTTTTATTTTGATTAGATGTATTTCTTTATATCGCTTTTCCAGTTGCCAATTTCTCGTTAAGTCACAAAATATCCATAAAACAAATTACAAAGTTGATTTAATGGAATAGCTATATCTCCTGCTCAGTTAAAAATCTCTCTAGGATAGGGAATTTCTAGGATAGGAATTTCTCTGGGATATGACGTCAGTTTCTCTCAGAGACAAGCTACATTTATATCATACATATTATGAATATTCCATTTAAATACCTTGTAACAGCACAGTGGATAAAGCCATGCTTAGAAACTTTCGAGCGTAGGTTCGATCCCGGCTGTTGCAAGGAAGAATCTTCTAAATTGATGATATCGTAATTTTTATTTTATTTTAGACACTTCGTCTTTACATTTGGAAATATGCTTGTTTTGTTTAAATATTTAACCTGCACTGAACATGGGGGGGGGGGTGCGAGAAATGAAAAATATTTTCTTGATTTAAAGATTTGGACATATTAGTAATCAAGCACGGACTGGGTATAGACTGGAGCAAAAAAAGATATGGGGAAAAATTCAAAGCTTAATATGTTTCTTAAAAACTATTAAAAATCTAATGTTTTTGTTGCTGGATTTATGCACTTGGAAATTTGTGGCAATTGATGCTGGTTGTGGCCCGTCTTAGTTTACAAGTAGTTAGTTTATGCAGCCTATCATGTTTTATAGGGTGAACTTGGGTAAGTCTGGCCTCTTATAAGTTTTTTTTAGATTAATTTGGTCCCAAATCATCTCTTAGGGTGACAAAACTGTTGTCTGTGCATGCATAGAATTTACCCGGGATGTCAGATTTATTCCAGACTAGGGGTAAATTTAACCCCCCCCCCCCTGAGATGGATTAATTTTGTGCAATAACTCACGGAAACAAGAAAACTTGAAAACTTTCTCGATCGTGAAGAATATTACTAGTATGACCAAGAGCAACATCAAATAGTTTTTATTGCGTCAGCAAATCCCAAGACAATTTTGGGACCAAATTAATCTAAAAAAAACTTATAAGAGGCCAGACTAGCAATTTTAACTGTAGCAATAGTAGGAAAACGAAATTTCGGCAAGCAACTTGTTCAAATAGGAAAGGCCCTTTTTGTCAAAATTGCAACAAGACTGTGTCCAACAGCAGACAAATTATTTGGCAAGGATGGGGCCAAGCTTATCATTGCTATCCTTTCTAATGACTAATTATTATTTTTCTTTTTTTTGGGGGGGGGGAGGAGGGGGTATGGAGGCAATGGATTTTGACCAAAGTGTATGGGTATGCACCACCATAAAATCAACACTAAACTAATTTTCTAATTGATTGATAATTTTTAGGTAATGACTTGAATATAGCCGGAAAGAGAGTTGCAGGTGATAGATAAGGAACGATAATAGTCCTTGAAAAATATCGTGGAAAGATTTCTCAGGTTTCTTGCTAAAAGTCTGATCAGGTATTTTATTTCTTTCTAGGCTATTTACAATTTCAAATTATAATATTGTCCTCTGTCAGCCTAAAAGTTTGATGCTATTAGTTCCTGAATGACTAGAATCCAATTACGATGAATACTGATCCAATCAAAATAAACTACATTTACAAAACTTGTCAAAATAACATGTCCGCACTCTCCTAGGAACGGCTAACATGATAGATTTGAAGCTTTCAAGGGGTGTTGGGAACCTACTTGACTCCAAGCTTGGACTCAAAAGAAGCGTCTAGTTAGAAATAATTTTTTGCATCCAGGCTAAGAAAGAGGGTAAGAAAGACGAAGTGACTAATAGACGATCTTTTTTAATTGAAAACACTAAAAAAAAGTTACATTTTTTTATTTAATAAAAAAATGTTATTATTCTAAATGTTATTCTAAACCCCCCCCCCACCTAAGTTGGTGCCTTTAAATTAAAAATTAACATTAACCAAAGAGAATATGTTTTTTTTCTAACTTTAAGGAGATAACCTAAAAGCTGAGTTGCCACCAGACAATAGGAAAACCACTAGATTTTTAAAAGAAGAACAGTATTTTTTTTTCATTTTTCCTACCACAAATCAGCATCGATAAATAAATGAAACCCAAAATGAACAGAAGTTACAATAAATAACCGAGTCAAACTCAAAACGAGCAGAAATTAACACAAGTTGGGCGCTAAACCCCTAAGCCTTCCCAAAGCCAAAACAAAATTTGCACTTCACTTAAAAAATACAAATGAATGTGCATTGTCAGTTTAATATACATATACTGATATTTAGTAATCAAAATGTTAATATTATTTGATTTATTAAAGTTATAAAAGTAAAAACATTTATATTTATTCAGTAAAGTTTGGTATTCAGTAAGGGTTTTGCGCCCTTATAACTTATGTTAATTTCTGCTTGTTTTGAGTTTGACTCGGTTATTTATTGTAATTTATGTTCATTTTGGGTTTCATTTATTTATCGATGCTGATTTGTGGTAGTTTCACGCTTGGTAGATTATTTTATTTTATTTTTGCTCTTTTTTTGTTTAATGGAGTTCTTTACTTTTCTTTGAAAAACTTATTTTGTAGAAAAAGTTTTTTTAATTAATTTCTGTTCGTTTTATATTGACATAGTCTTTTGACAAGGCTAGTACCCTTAATTTTAATCATTTTAATTTTCATTAAAAAAAAAATTTGAAATTTTCAATAATTGTTTTTAATGAAAATTAATCAGAGGATTAGTGGCTAATGGCGATACCTCTATAAAAAAAGGCGCCTTGATCTCTACCTCCTGGGTGGTGTGGAAAAGAGGTCGTGTGAAAAAATGATTTTCTTTGATTTTTTTTTTAGTTTGAAGAAACATTGCCAAAAAAAAGAAGGCTGAAAAAGAGAACAAGGAGGTTGTCAAAAAAAGAGAAGTTAATCGGGAAGAGCTGGAACCAATCAGGAATCAAGCTGCACTATACTTCATCCTTTTAAAGACATAGGAAGAAACCGAAGACGACGGTGATGGCAACGTTCTTCTGTTCCAGAGACACAATCGCGATGAAATTTCCTACTTCGCCGCACATGCCAGCGAGTTATTGTCTATTCCTGCGACTAGTGTGACCGCAGAATGACCAATTTTGGTGGTAGGCCTGATAGTGACTATAATAGTGGCTTAGAAAAGAAATGGCCTCAGTCCACACAGAGTGGATAAGTTGATTTTCATTCACAGTAAGCATAGCCACATCCCGCAATTCTAATATACTTCTGAAGTTTGCCTGAAGGACTTTATTCGAAATTTTATATACAGTAATTTTCGAGGGATAAAAATAATACTAATTTTGATTATTAATTCTGTTAGAAAAATATAGCTCTTAGATATTTCAACTATTCTGCAAGGATTCTGAAATGCCACAGCCATTTCGTTTTTACCAGATTTCTACTTCTCTTGATGAATAATGAAGAAGACCAGCTTCCAGCCAGCGACTTGCAAAGTTTCTACCTCATGAATAGGTAGAATATCTTGTAAATAAAAATTGGATTTGAGCAAGACTAAAATCTATTCTATAAATCATATACAACAACTTTCTATATAAACCTTATATGCCCCCAGGGCATAATTTACAATCCTTGCACTGAGGGCTCTGAGGGGGTTATCATCCTAAAAGACAAAATTTCCAGAACTTTCAACTACGTTGAACAAAATGGATATCTCAAAATTTTGATTGGATGTGTTTGGGAAAATGGTGGGCGTAAGAGGGGCGTTAGTTGCTATCCAATCATTTTCAACTATTAAAAAAGGCACTAGCCCTTTCAATTTCCAATTTAATGAGTCCTTTTGAAGTTTCTACAACAAGACTTTCAATAAAAAACGTTATATGCCCCCAGGGCGTAACTTACCACCCTTGCCATGAGGGATGTGGGGGGAGGAGTTTTCATCCTTAAAGACCTAATTTCCAAAACTTTCAACTACGTTGAATAAAATTGCTATCCAAAAATTTTGATTGGATGTGTTTGGGGGAATGATGGGCATGGAGGGGGGATAGTTGCCCTCCTATCACTTTTGACTATTAAAAAGGGTACTAGCCCTTTGAATTTCCAATCGAATGAGCCCTTTTGAAGTTTCTACGACAACACCTTCTATAAAAACCTTATATGCCCCCAGGGCATAACTTTAAACCCTTGCCCTGAGGGTTGTGGGGGAGTATCCTCCTCAAAAATATATTTTCTATCTGGAAATTAACTATGCTGAACAAAATGGCTATCTCAAAATTTTTATTGAATGTGTTTGGGGGAATGATGGGCGTGGGGGGGGGGGGTTAGTTGCCATCCAATCACTTTCGACTATTAAAAAAGGGTACTAGCCCTTTGAATTTCCAATCGAATGAGCCTGTTTTGAAATTTTTACGACAACGCCTTCTATAAAAACCTTATATACCCCCAGGGCATAACTTAAAGCTCTTGCCCTGAGGGCTGTGGAGGTGTGTCCTCCACAAAAACATATTTTCTATCTGGAAATCAGCTACGCTGAACAAAATGGCTATCTCAAATTTTGATTGGATGTGTTTGGGAGAATGATGGGCGTGGAGGGGGGGCTAGTTGCCCTCCAATCACTTTCGACTATTAAAAAGGGTACTAGCCCTTCAAATTTCCAATCGAATGAGCCTGTTTTGAAGTTTCTACGACAACGCCTTCTATAAAAATTTTATATGCCCCCAGGGCATAACTTAAAACCCTTGCCCTGAGGGTTTTGGGGAAGTGTCCTCCTCAAAAACATATTTTCTATCTGGAAATCAACTACACTGAACAAAATGGCTATCTCCAAATTTTGATGGGATGTGTTTGGGGGAATGATGGGCATGGGAGGGATAGTTGCCCTCAAATTACTTTCGACTATTAAAAAGGGCACTAGCCACTCCAATTTCCAATTGAATTAGCCCTTTTTGAAGTTTCTACGACAACTGCTTCGATACAAAGTGCCCGCGTATGGAGAAAAAAAAAACAGTCTCGCAGTTTCTCTTATATACCATTGCAAGTTTCCTTTCTGGTCGTCAATAGTGCGTACAGCTCGAAAACGGGGAAACCTTCAACTTCCAAGACATCACGTGTGGAGCTGCCCAAGGAAGCAAGTTAGGTCCCATCTTATTTGTTATAGTCGTCAACCGACTGATGAGGCAACACAAACGGAGGTATAAGTTTGCAGATGATCTTTCGCTAAGCCTGCTGCACTTCCTGTCACAAACTCCCAATCAGCTCATACCCCTTGTTGCAGAGCTTCAACATCAAGCTGATCAAGTGAAGCACCAGATAAGCCTCGAGAAAAGCTGTGTAATGCATGTCAACTTCCTGAAGAAGAAGAAGAGCATAAATGAATCTGCACCTCTCCAAACCAAAAAATCAGTAAAAATACTTGATATCACATTAAGTGATGACCTCTCGTTTGGAGATCACATCAGCCAGATCACAGAAAAGGCAGCTGGTTTTCTAAAATCCTTTGCAAATCTATGAAGGTTTGGAATGACAGAGCAACTTCCTCTTTCGTGCTATAAAACCTATGTAATGCCCGTAATAATGTACGGCTGTCCTGCCTGGCACCCGTCGCTTACAGAGAAGCACAGAAATGAATGGGAAACAATTCAGAAGAGAGCCTGCAAAATAAATCTTGGGCCGAATTATGAAAACTATGAACAAAGCCTGGGCCAACTCAAGCTCCCAACCCTGGAAGAAAGGAGGCATGAAATGCTGATGAAGTTTGGAGCTGACATTCTGAATTCCTCAACACACCGTGATATACTTCCTCCGTTTACTTCAGAGACCCACGCACACAAAACAAGGTTGGAAAACAACTGTTGGAGTGCCCGCTACACACTCGACAATAAGATGTCTAAAATCGTTTGTGCCCTACTTCGTCAGATGTTATAACAATAGTGTCCCGAAGTAGAGTTGATGGTTCATCATTTGCGTTTTTCTTGGTGCTGTGTCTTTTTGTGCTTTTCTTTTTTCTTTTTTCTTGTGCTTAAATTGACGATACCCATGTTATTGCAGTGTGATAAAGGGAACGAATAAAGATTATAGATTCTCCTTGTGTCTTCATTTTTAATCAACATAATTTTTTGAACTATTTAGTCTATCCTAATTATTGTTGATGTCAGGAAGTTTTTGTTTTTTTTGGGGTTTTAGCCTGGAAAATGATCTCTCTCCAGAAGCAACACTTATTGGAGTTGTTAAGAACATTTCACAATTTCGAAAATTAACTGTTCATTTTGATGGCAGCGCAGGGCCCCTTCAAACATGGGCCCGATTGGGCCCAATCATTCCAATCACCCTTTATCTAGCCCAACCTTCAACAAAGATCCATACCTTCATAAATAAAATGATGAGAAGTAACAAAAATACCAGTAACAGAGTCCCGTCATTATGGTCCAGAAATAAATTGTTTTATATGTTGTTTTGTTACTTACAGATAAAGAAAAGGCAGAGGCTTTGGCTGCCGGCTTTGTGAAAACCAAGGTTTTGGTGACGATGGTCAAACCCCTAAGTTGTAAACTCCATGATACAGGCAGGTCAAAGGAGCAATTATTTTTCTTTCTGGCAATAACAGAGTTGTAAGATATGCTGAGGAAAGTCAATATTTCGTCTGTAGTAAGTGCAGACGAAACCAGTTATAAATAGAATACTGAATCTGGAAACGTTTTGAAACCAACTACTTCATGTTTATAATCAATCTAGGCAGGGTTGAAGATATCTGAAGTTATGAAAGCAGGCTATTTTTGTACCAGTGCCTAAGCCAGAACAACCTTCCGAAAAAGTTGAGTCATATAGACCTATTTCAATTTTAACGATCCTCGGTAAACTCTTGGAAAAAATAATCCTTAAGAGACTGGAATGGTTTGTTGAATAAAACCATTTACTACCTAGGTCCCAATCAGGTTTTCGTGGGGGTAGATCCACTGTGGAGAATAAAGTCCTCCTAGAAGCTGCTATGAGACAATCGACAGAGCAAGGAAAGAAGCTTACTAACAGTCCTGCCTGTTTTTTTTTATTAAAGGTTTACCCGGCGAAAGATTGAGTATGGTATTGGAGCATACGGAGGATGTTGCATAACAAGTTTAGAAAATTTGGGAATCCTCCAAAATACGGCAATAAAATTAGCCTCTGGTTTTCACAACCATACCCAGAGTCATAAAGTCCGGGCACTAACTGGCATACCGTGAGTGCAAGAAACAAGAAACGTGTTCGTATCCAAATACTATACAAAAATCCAGTCAATTGGTAAAGTGAACGTGTTTTTGTTTCCAAAACCTTTGGTAATAATTGTTCAATAAATAAAAGCTGGCATATTCGCTCTTGGAATCTTTTCACTGAACTAGTTTCCAATTGGAATAATGATGCAATGAGCTGCGTTTTACATCTTCAGCCTCCAGAATGGAAGTTTAACCCTATTCGAGTATGACCGAACTTATCATAGGCAGCGCGCTAGCGCTGCCTAAGTAAAGAACGACGTGGGCACAATGTGTGTGTGTTTTTTTTACTCCATACCCGGGCACTTCGTATCGAAAGAGTTGTCGTAGAAGCTTCGAAACGGGCTCATTCCATTGGAAATTGGAGTGGCTAGTGCCCTTTTTAATAGTCGAAAGTGATAGGAGGGCAACTAGCCACCCCCCCCCCGCCCATCATTCCCCAAACACATCCAATAAAAATTTTGAGATAGCCATTTTGTTGAGTGTAGTTGATTTCCAGATAGAAAATATGTTTTTGAGGAGGACACTCCGTCATAGAAACTTCAAAACAGCTCATTCAATTGGAAATCGAAAGGGCTAGGGCCTTTTTAATAGTTGAAAGTGATTGTAAAGCGACTAACGCCCCTCTCACGCCCACCATTTTCCAAAAACACATCCAATCCAAATTTTGAGATATCCATTTTGTTCAACGTAGTTGAATGTTCTGGAAATTAGGTCTTTTAGGATCATAACCCCCTCAGAGCCCTCAGTACAAGGGTTGTAAGTTATGCCCAGGGGCATATATGGTTTATATAGATAGTTGTTGCATAAATCATAGGCAGCGCGATCGCGCTGCCTAAGTAAAGAACAAGAAACGGAGACTAAGTAAAGAGGAGAACTCTCCTCCACAGTCCTCAGGGCAAGGATTTTAAGTTATACCCTGGGGGCATATAAGAACGATGTTGGCAAAATGTATTATTTATTAATTTTTTCCTTTAGAGCAGGGCACTTTGTATCGAAGAAGTTGTCGTAGAAACTTCGAAAATAACTCATTCAATTGGAATTTGGAGTGGCTTGTGGCCTTTTTAATATTCGCAAGTGACCGGAAGTTGACTAACACCCCTCCCACGCCCACCATTTCCCGAAACACATCCAATCAAACTTTTGAGATAGCCATTTTGTTCAGCGTAGTTGATTTCCAAATAGAAATTATGTTTTTGAGGACAGTCCCCCTTAGGGCAAGCCCTTAGGCCAAGGGTTGTAAGTTATGCTCTGGGGGCATATAAGGTTTTTTTATAGAAGGCGTTGTCGTAGAAACTTTAAAAAAGGCTCATTCGATTGAAAATTCAAAGGGCTAGTGCCCTTTTAAATAGTCAAAAGTGATTAGAGGGCAACTAACCCGCCTCTCACGCCCACCTTTTCCCAAAACACATCTAATCAAAATTTTGAGATATCCATTTAGTTCAACGTAGTTGAAAGTTCTGGAAATTTTGTCTTTTAGGATGATAACCCCCTCGGACCTCTCAGTCAAAGGGTTTTAAGTTATGCCCTTGGGGCATATAAAGTTATTACTGAAAGCGTTGTCGTAGAAACTTTAAAAGGCTCATTCAATTGGAAATTGAAAGGGCTAGTGCCTTTTTTAATAGTTGAAAGTGATCGGATAGCGACTAACGCCCCTCTTACGCACACCATTTTGCCAAACACATCCAATCAAAATTTTGAGATACCTATTTTGTTCAACGTAGTTGAAAGTTCTGGAAATTAGGTCTTTTAGGATGATAGCCCCTCAGAGCCCTCAGTGCAAGGGTTGTAAATTATGCCCTGGGGGCATATAAGGTTTATATAGAAAGTTGTTGTATATGATTTATAGAATAGATTTTAGTCTTGCTCAAATCCAATTTTTATTTACAAGTTATTCTACCTATTCATGAGGTAGAAACTTTGCGAGTCGCTGGCTGGACGCTGGTCTTCTTTATTATTCATCAAGAGAAGTATAAATCTGGTAAAAACGAAATGGCTGTGGCATTTCAGAATCCTTGCAGAATAGTAGAAATATCTAAGAGCTATGTTTTTCTAACAGAATTAATAATCAAAATTAGTATTATTTTTATTCCTCGAAAATTACTGTATACAAAACTTCAAATAAACTCCTTCAGGAAAATTTAAGAAGTATATTAGAACTGCGGGATGTGGCTATAGTTATCGTGAATGAAAATCAACTTATCCACTCTGTTTGGACTGAGGCCATTTCTTTTCTAAGTCACTATTATAGTCAATATCAGGCCTACCACCAAAAATGGTCTTTCTGCGGTCACACTAGTCGCAGGAATAGACAATAACTTGCTGGCATGTGCGGCGACGTAGGAAATTTCATCGCGATTGTGTCTCTGGAACAGAAGAATGTTGCCGTCGCCGTCGTCTTCGTTTTCTTCCTATGTCTTTAAAAGGATGAAGTATAGTGCAACTTGATTCCTAACTGGTTCCAGCTCTTCCAGATTCACTTCTCTTTTTTACACAACCTCCTTGTTCTCTTTTTCAGCCTTCTTTTTTTGGCAATGTTTCTTCAAACTAAAAAGAATTTCATAGAAAGTCATTTTTTCACACGACCTCTTTTCCACACCACCCAGGAGGTAGAGATCAAGGCGTGTTTTTTTATGGAGGTATCGCCATTAGCCACTAATCCTCTGATTAATTTTCATTAAGAACAATTATTGAAAATTTCAAAAAATTGTTTTTAATGAAAATTATAATGATTAAAAATAAGGGTACTAGCCTTGTCAAAAGACTATGTCAATATAAAACGAACATAAATTAATTAAAAAAACTTTTTCTACAAAATAAGTTTTTCAAAGAAAAGTAAAGAACTCCAATAAACATAAAAAGAGCAAAAATAAAATAAAATAATCTACCAAGCGTGAAACTACCACAAATCAGCATCGATAAATAAATGAAACCCAAAATGAACAGATATTACAATAAATAACCGAGTCAAGCTCAAAACCAGCAGAAATTAACAAAAGTTGGGCGCAAAACCCCTATGCCTTCCCAAGGCCAGAACAAAATTTGCACTTTACTGAAAAAATATATATGTTTTTAATTTTATAACTTTAATAAATCAAATAATATTAACATTTTGATTACTAAATATCAGTATATGTATATTAAACTGATAATGCACATTCATTTGTATTTTTTTAGTAAAGTGCAAATTCTGTTTTGGCTTTGGGAAGGCTTAGGGGTTTAGCGCCCAACTTATGTTAATTTCCGGTCGTTTTGAGTTTGACTTGGTTATTTATTATAATTTCTGTTCGTTTTGGGTTTCATTTATTTATCGATGTTGATTTGTGGTAGTTTCACGCTTCGTAGATTATTTTATTTTATTTTTGCTCTTGTTTTGTTTAATGGAGTTCTTTACCTTTCTTTGAAAAACTTATTTTGCAGAAAAAGTTTTTTTAATTAATTCTTTTGTAAGATTGAAATCAAATGATCAGATTTTTGGGAATACACCTGTTTGCCAAGGATTTAGACAGTGACCGGTGCTATATCCATAGATCATCATCATCATCATCATCTACAGATGTTGGGTGAGATTTTCGAAACAATTTAAAAAACAATCAGAAAGTAAACAAAGAAAAACATTTTTTCATTTGCAAATAAGGAGAATTATTCATGGAGAATTGCCCTGGGTGAATTTTTAACGAAGAGAGAATTTTACACAGGAAGGATTTTCCATGGACGAATTTTCAGTGGGAGAAATTTTTGGTAAGCAACAAGATAGGCTATTCCACAGAGAGTGTAGGCAAATTTCCCAGCATGATTCGAAAACCAATCATAAATAAAAAAAAAATAATTATTTTTCAAATGAAACCAGGGAGTATTAGACTTAAAACAAATGGAAATTATTTCACATGTGAGGAGGTTGCCCCTTCTCAATTCCTCGCTCCTTACACTAAAAATTGGATTTTGTCTCAATTCTATAAAAGTAGCTTCTGAAAGGAAATGGACCGTTTAATTGGAATAAGAAGCTTCTATAGCCTTAAAAAATTTACCGTAAAGAGAGAAGGAAGAAGTGGCAGTCCCTCTCATAAACGGAATAATTTTTGTTCGTATTTCATTTTAATGCTGTTCGTTACTTTCAGTTAAAAAAAATTCTGTTCTTCTTTTAAGAATCTAGTGATTTTCCTATTGTCTGGTGGCAACTCAGCTTTCAGGTTATCTCCTTTTTTTTTTTTTTTTTTTTTTTTTTTTTTTTTTTTTTTTTTTTTTTTTTTTAAAAAAAAAGGTTATCTCCTTAAAGTTGTAAAAAAAAACATATTCTTTTTGGTTAATGTTAATTTTTAATTTAAAGGCACCAACTGGGGGTGGGGGGTGTTTAGAATAACAATTTAATAAAAAAAAGATAACTTTTTTTAGTGTTGAAATTAAAAAAGATCGTCTACTATTCACTTCGTCTTTCTTACCCTCTTTCTTAGCCTGGATGCAAAAAATTATTTCTAACTAGCGGCTTCTTTTGAGTCCAAGCTTGGAGTCAAGTAGGTTCCCAACACCCCTTGAAAGCTTCAAATCTATCCTGTTAGCCGTTCCTATGAGAGTGCGGACCTGCTATTTTGATAAGTCGTGTAAATGTAGTTTATTTTGATTGGATCAGTATTCATCGTAATTGGATTCTAGTCATTCAGGAACTAATAGCATCAAACTTTTAGGCTGACAGAGGACAATATTATAATTTGAAATTGTAAATAGCCTAGAAAGAAATAAAATACCTGATCAGACTTTTAGCAAGAAACCTGAATAATCTTTCCAATATATTTTTCAAGGACTATTATCGTTCCTTATCTATCATCTGCAACTCTCTTTTCGGCTATATTCAAGTCATTACCTAAAAATTATCAATCAATTAGAAAATTAGTTTAGTGTTGATTTTATCGTGGTGCATACCCATGCACTTTGGTCGAAATCCATTGCCTCCATACCCCCCCCCCCCAAAAAAAAAAAATAATAATTAGTCATTGGAAAGGAAAGCAATGATAAGCTTGGCCCCATCCTTGCCAAATAATTTGTCTGCTGTTGGACACAGTCTTGTTACAATTTTGACAAAAAGGGCTTTCCCTATTTGATCAAGTTGCTTCCCGAAATTTCGTATTCCTAGTATTGCTACAGTCAAAATTGCTATCTCTGACCTTCTTAGCTGTAGCACATAATTAATCCGTATCGGCTAAACATCAGAACTTAATGTGTTTCATTGCATCTCGTTTTCCTTTGAAAATTTTCTTTCCATTCTCCCAACGCTCCATCCCCTCACTGGTCCACCTCAGCTTTTAGTCTATAGCCTCAAAATGTTCTTCCAGTTCTAGCTGCTCTATTTACCGTCTTTTTACCTTCGATCCTAGAGTACCTTTGGACCTAAATCAGAGTAATTCGGTTTTCTTTGGATGTTAAGCTATTTGTAGCGACAGGATTCACTTCTTTGTCGACTCGATATTTAGAGAAGCCCCAAAGGTAGGTTTGTTTATCAGTTAAAATATATTTTTTTTTCTACGTGTACTTGTTCTTCATCGTTGTTCTATTACTGGCATTCCAGCGTGTAATACATTAGTAAAATTTTCCAAAAGAATAATTAATAATCTTTTTATTTTGATTAGATGTATTCCTGTATATCGCTTTTCCAGTTGCCAATTTCTCATTAAGTCACAAAATATCCATAAACTAAAGAACAAAGTTGATTAATAGAATAGCTATATCTCCTGCTCAGTTAAAAATCTCTCTAGGATAGGGAATTTCTAGGATAGGAATTGCTCTGGGATATGATGTCATTTTCTCTCAGAGACAAGCTAAATTTATATCATACATATTATGAATATTCCATTTAACAGCGCAGTGGATAAAGCTATGCTTAGAAACTTTCGAGCGTAGGTTCGATCTCGGCTGTTGCAAGGAAGAAAATAGTAAATTAACGATATCATAATTTTTATTTTATTTTAGACACTTCGTTTTTACATTTGGAAATATACTTGTTTTGTTTAAATTTTTAACCTGCACTGAACATGGGGGGGGGGATTCGAGAAATGAAAAATATTTTCTTGATTTAAAGATTTTGACATATTAGTAATCAAACACGGACTGGGTATAGACTGGAGAGAAAAGATATGGGGGAAAATTCAAGGCTTAATATGTTTCTTAAAAACTATTAAAAATCTAATGCAAACCTATATTAGCAGTTTTTGGCTAAATTTTGAATAACAGAGATGCAGGTATATAGGATGCTCGGTATTTAACTACTCTGATTTTATTTCTAGCTATTGCTCATTTGATGTAATTTTTTTGTTGCTCGAGATATGCACTTGGAAATTTGTGACAATTGATGCTGGTTGTGGCCCGTCTTCGTTTACAAGTAGTTAGTTTATGCAGCCTATCATGTTTTATAGGGTGAACTTGGGTAAGTCTGGCCTCTTATAAGTTTTTTTTAGATTAATTTGGTCCCAAAGTTGTCTTGGGATTTGCTGACGCAATAAAAACTATTTGATGTTGCTCTTGGCCATGCTAGTAATATTCTTCACAATCGAGAAAGTTTTCAAGTTTTCTTGTTTCCGTGAGTTACTGCACAAAAGTAACCCATCTCAGGGGGAGGGGGGGGGGGGTAAATTTACCCCTAGTCTAAGATAAATCTGACATCCCGGGTAAATTCTATGCATGCACAGATAACAATTTTGTCACCCTAAGACATGATAGAGGATACCTCTACGTACTGGAAAACCATACAAAAAAAAAATGTGCCGCAGCAGAATATAGGTTTGCTGCTTACCATGTGGTAATTCTGACAGCATCGGTTTTACTCCATTCTTAGAAGAAGTCTCTGAGAGCGGTATTTTTTAATTTTTCAATGTAAATATGAAAAAGGTAACACACTACTTCAAATAATGGGAGGGGAATTGTTATTTCAATTAGTATTAGAAAAAAATTTTTTTTTTAATTTTAGTGGATACAGAGGAATTTTTATGAAAAAAAAAAGTAATTTCACTTCGTATTAGATGGAGTCGAGAAAGCAAACTTTGATCTTTTGCAGGCCCTAGTGTGCTTCTATACAGGCGGATGACGTGCCAGATTTGGAATGATGGTAGTATTGGGACCAGCTCCAGAAAGCTTCAATGGTCCGGCAAAGATGCATTCTTCTTCAATTTTGTCATTGCCATTATTTTTTTGCATATCATACTAATAGTCGGCTAGGCTCCGGCAGCAAAGATATTTTATACGAACAAGCTTTTATCAGGAAATCAAGCAACTTTCCGATATACCAGCCTTGTTGATCACGTTCGGTATTGCATGTAAGATCATAGTATTCATTTAGATATATGTTTAGCTTCTTTCCCTGATCTTCTTCATTCTCACTGTCAACAGTATAACAGATTTCCATTTGGTCAGATAATTAGCACAGGGTCAGATGAGGAGCCAGACGAGACGCCAGAGTTCTTCATTGGAAAGACATTTTTTCTTTTTCTACTTTGGCTTGATTGTCTTCATTTTTGCTTTTCCTGTTTTGTTCTCAAGCATTCCTTCTTTTTTTCTCTTTCTATCTTTGTGCAAGCACTCTCAAATCCTCTACAGATGCTATTACTTTAGCTTCTCAAGCAATTTCTGCCTGCCAGATGCCCGGATGCTGAGACATCAAGAGAATTGCGGTGTGCTGAGTCCAAGAGAAGTTCTTCAAATGATTTCTCATGCGTTTGAATCTTTTTTGGACTAACCTACACTGAAATAGTAATCTGATCAGTCGTAGTATTCACTGTAGTCGTCACTATTCTTAAATTTTTTGTCTCAACATATTTTTTTTTAACTAGGCTCAATGAAACTTCGCCTTCTTAACGTTGCAATTGACACGTGCTGGAATAGCGGAATCATAAATTCATATCGTTTGAAATGATTTTTCAATCCATGAAGGGGTAAGGTTAGTCTCCCAGAGTCCTTGTTTTGGTAAGACATCAACAAGGTGTTCTTGTTGCCAGTTCACGAGCTTCTGGTCATTGGATGATTTCAGCCCTTTGAGAACAACCCTGTCAAGTGGCTGCAGATCATTCAATACATGGGCTGGCAAATTGAGGATAATAATGTTCTTTTCTGAAGGGAGCTCCATAAGTGCCAATTGTATAGGGCCCATGGCCGTCAAGAATAAGAATTGATTTTCCTTTCACCCGAGGCAGGTAAACATCTTTAAACAAGTTATAGAAGAGATGAGCTGTCATCCATGACTGAAATCCATAAGCTGTCATCCATGACTTAGTAACTGAAAAACATTCATCTGGATTGTCTTTAATGGGCAGCCATAGACTCCAAGTGTTTCTCCCCGAAAAGACTACCAGTGTTGGCAGTTTCTTGCCTGATGCTTTAATATATGCGAGAGCAGTTACTTTATCACACCATTGTGACCACTTCGCCGCATTGCTGGGGATCCTTTCGCGCCAACGATTTTAAGGCTATCAGGATCGCAACAAAACAAAGTTTCGTCCAACTTGTACCAGTATTTAGGTTTGTCTAAGATGTTAAACTCTTCTGATGCTTTTTTTGGAGGTTATACAATCCTAGAATGATGAAAGAGTTTTCTTGTTACACAACCCTCAGGTTTTCATGTCACTCATGTTTCTTAAGCAAGATGTTGTTTCTTTTCTTAATCCCAAATCACCTGTCTTCACCTGGCCAATTAATTGTGAAATGAGTACTGATTTTATTCACACTGATATATTTTTTATATTAGGTATATTGTGTATTGTTAACATTGTGAATAGTTGACAAATACTCTGAAATCTAGGTTAGAATTCCAAAAAAAAACTATTCACTTGTATACACGGGGTAAATCCATCCCACCATGTCAGAATTTATCCTGTACGGGGTAAGTCCAACATGTCGGATTTATACAAAAATTGGGTTTTTCTGTTGTAAGTCTGATACTCCGTGTATCTCCTGACTGGTTTGTGAATAAAATACCAATAAATACCTGTAATTACTTAAACTACCTTACTAACTCATCAGTTATTTAGAATTATTTTGTCATCCCTGTTTTTCTGCACTATCACTTAAAATTGCTACCACCTCGTGGCCAACAAAAATGCTCTCCTCGAAATTTTGAATTTCCTTTATTACAAAAGGAATTGAAAATGGAGGAAATATTCAGCACTGTTGTCAAGTACCCAAGCAAAAGGAAAAAAATGGTGTAAGCAACTACAAACATCTGTCACCACTGAGCCAAATTAGACGGGAGTAGTATCCTATTAATAGATCCGACCGAAGCCTACCCCCTTGAATCCCGCTCCGGGCACTTTTCTTAAAAAAAAATGTAAGACATGTAGGTATTAGGCTATTTCCTGTGAAACCTCTGACGTCACGACACAACCTCAATACATTCTACGACATGCCCTCCCTTTTCCACAGGATTCCGACCGCAGCCCTCTGATGACACGACATCCCTAGCAGTTTCCCATAGAATTGCCGTGACAGCCCTCTGATGTCACGACACGCCCTCACACTTTAAACGGTCAGATAGGAAAAATAGCATAGGATTCCCATGAGGTCTATAAAAAAATAGCATGGGATTTCTGTGACATGCCTTCTGACGTCACGACACACCCTCAATCTATTCCACGACACAGATAGCACATTAATATGGAATTCTGACCGCAGCCCTCTGACGTCACGGCATCTATATCAGTTTTCGATAGAATTCCCGTGACAGCCCTCTGACGTCACGACACACCCTCACGGCTTTCTGCAACGCCCATAGGGAAATTAACATGGGATTTCTATGACAGCTCTCTGACGTCTAGACACACCCTGACGCTTTAAATAGCATGGGATTTTAAAGGGACAGACAGGGGAGCTCCTAATTTCTCGCACCTGTGCAATACGGTCCCTGTTTCTAGTGGTCGGCTGGTAAGATTCCCACGACACACCCTTCTGGACCACAATGACGTCACATGACACAACCCATTTTAAACGGTCAGGTGTAAAATGGAAGACACAATTTTATGTAACCTAGTGCCAGGACACATGGGGAACCCCCAATTTTAACCGAGCACAGTAGACACCTTATCTGAGGTTGCGTAATGACAACGCAACCATCACTGTCACATATTACCTTTTTGACATTTTATTTTTCGACCGAAACATTCAAAGCATTTATTCTTTCTTTTAACTTAATAGCGGTACATACTTTATGTAAGGTCAGCGCACAACTTACGCAATGATGGTGCACTTTTATGTAATGACGGCGCGCATCAATATCAGATAATACCTTTTTTGGCATTTTATTTTTCACACAAAGTGTTCAAAGCATTTCTTTTTTTTGTTCTTTAGTTTTTTGTCCTCGCTGAGACTTGAAAGGTCAATTCCCTTCCAATGGAACAGCGCTCCAAGCAAAAGCACTAAACTTCCTTTCCCAGTATTCTGTATTAGGGAAATACTTTCAAGAAATAACACGTTCCCGTGACGTCACAAGATACACCTCTGTCTATTCCATAACACATTTGGTGGGATTCCAAGCTCAAGTCGGTCTTCTTCTGGCCAGGTGTAACATCGATTATGCAAAAACGCGGAGAGGAAATATTTAATTTTTTGACAAAATTGCTCTAAATGTATTTCTAGCCATAAAGACTAAGGGATGCTTAAATTGTGTAAACATCTTGATCGTGCTCAACAATAAATCTCAAAAACACAGACTTTGTAAACAAAAGTTTTATCATTTCAAACAAATTTACAAACAATATTAAAACAAAGAAAAGAAGGGCTAAAAAACACAACAAACATAAAAATAAAAGGTGAAAAAATGGAGCTTATTATTTAATATTTTTCGTTATTTCCTCAGGTTTCATACACTCAAGGCTTACAAAATTCAAACATGTTTGCGGAAAGGCACTGCTACATCATTTTCACACACATCTAGGGGTAATTTTCAGTAAGGATATGTTAGCACTTCAGGATTTTCAAAAATTATTTACCATATTTTAACATTTGTTTCATATTATTAATATTTTCTAGGGCTTATAGCCCAAGGTTTGAGAATTTTTATTATATTATTTTAATATTTTTCGTTATTTTTCTCGGGTTTAATAGATCAAAGGCTTACAAAATTCAAACATGAGAGCGGAATGGCACTGCAACACTGTTTTCACACACATCTAGGGATTATTTTGACTAAGGATATGATAGCACCGGGGGTTTTTAAACAATTCTTTACCTTAATTTAAAATTTCTTTCATACTCTTAATATTTTATAGAGCTTAGGTGGCCAATGTTTCTACAGTTTTAAGAAATTAATTTAATATTATTCGTTATTTTCCTCTGGTTTAACATATCCAAGGCTTACAAAATTCAAACATGGGAGCGAAACGGCACTGTGACGCCGTTTTCACATGCATCTGAAGGCAATTTCAACTAAGGATATACTAGCAATTATGGATTTTCAACAATTATTTAACATATTTTAACATTTGGACTCCTCCTAAAAATGTATGGAGCTAGAGTAAAATCGATTATAAATTACAAATCTTCTTAAAATAACCTTTAAAACAGGACTCTGAAATTGGAGTTCTACAGCTTCCTCCCCCCCTTAGCAATGATTTCCACAGGGCAAGGTTGGTATTAGATGCAAAATTTTAGGCATTGTTGAGGTATTTCCGAGAACCCTTGATGAAAATACAGCGTTTCTTTGTGTGCAAGTTAGATTTTCGCTCCCCCCACCCTCTGTGGTAAAAATTATTTAACACCCCCATCTTAACTTTCAAACTGTAGAATACGTTACTCCATACAATTCAGGCCACATTACCATTATTTGACTGCCCCCACACCCCCTAACAATCATTCCTAAAACATGTTTCAGAATTTCTTGTTAAAAATTATGCCTCAATCCGTTGATTCAAGTTCACCCAACCCATCCTTACGTGAAACGCCATGTCAGTTCACACCACCGTGGCATTACACACCTCCCCATCCTTCGTGGCACCACCCCTCATCACCCACCTAGGACATTTTCAACCGTTTCGTCTCCGAAAATAAGCTAGTGAATCTAAATTAAAAAGTATATTTTTGAACAGCGAGAAGTCGCTATTTCTTTGCTAGAGCGTGATACTCCAGCCAATTCACGCCACAGTACCCCACTACTATTGCTCTCTGGCAACCCCTGATGTCAAATCATCAATTCTGAGACAGTTTTCAGACATTTCTTGTTAAAATTTATGCTTCAACCCATTGATTCTTGTTTTTTGCAAGTCAAGCCATTCATGATACTCTATAAAACCCATCACACCACCATGGCATCACGCAACCAGGCCACTGCGTTGAAATTTTGAATATGGATATACAAGCATTTAAGGATTTAAGCAATTTACTTCATATATTTAATATTTCATATATATTTAAACATTTACTTCATACATTTTATATTTTCTAGGGCTTATGACCCGAGGTTTGTGAATTTTAAGATATTAATTTCCGAATTTTATTATTCTTACATATTTTTCACTTTTTGCTGGGGTTTAATAAATCCAGGCCATGTAAAAATTTAGCCTCAAGTGAGACGTATGACTTAGGCTATTTTTATAGTGTTGTGTCATGGGTTTTCGTATCAGTATTACCTCCGTTGATGTTTTGAAGTGCATTTGGAAGCTTTTTTGTTTGAATCGTATGACTCAGGATGTATTTATAATGTTGTGTCGTGCTTTATCTTTTCAGTGTTACCTCTCTTCATGTTTCGAAGTGCATTTCTTTCTCACAGGAAACGTAAGACTCGAGATATTTTTATAGTATTGTGTCATGGTTTATCATGCCAATGTTACCTCTGTTGATACTTCAAATTGCATTTTGGAAGTTTGCTAGTTTGAAACATATGATTCAAGAATTTTTTCGTAATTTTATCTCGTGCTTTATCTTGCCTGTGTTACATCTGTTAATGTTTCAAAGTTCATTTTGGAAGTTTCTCGTTTGATACGTATGACTCAAGATGTTTTGTAGTGTAGTGTCAGGATTTGTCTTTTCACTGTCACCTCAGTTGATGTTTTAAAGTGCATTATGGAATTTTTTATTTGAAACGCATCACTCAAGATGTTTTTTCTAGTGTTGTGTCGGGGTTTGACTTGTCATTGTTACCTCAGTTAATGTTCAAAGTGCATCTTGGAATTTTTTTGTTTGAAACGTATGACTCAGAATGTTTTATACTATTGTGTGGTGGTTTATCTTGTAAGTGTTACCTCTACTGATGTTTTAAAGCGTATTTTGGAAGTTTCTCGTATGAAAGGAACGACTATTAACGAACGAGTGACGTATAAACGAACGATATTTTTGTAGTGTTGTAGCTTATCTTGTCAGTGTTGCCTCTGTTAATGTTTCAAAGTGCACCTTGGAAGTTTCTTCGTTTGAAACATATGAATCAAGATATTTTTTGGTAGTGATGTGCCAGGCGTTATCTAGTCTATGTTACCTCAGTTGATGCTTCAAAGTTCATTTTGGAAAGTTTTCTCGTTTGAAACGTATGAATCAGGATATTTTTGTACTGTTGTGTCGTTGATTTTCATGACACTGTTATCTCACTTGATGTTTCAAAGTGAATTTTGGAAATTTCTCATTTGAAACGTATGACTTGGGATATTTTTGTTGGGTTTTGTCGTGAATTGTATTTGTTACCTCTCTTGATGCTTTCAAGGTACATTGTGGAAGTGTTTTCGTATGAACCGTATGACTCAGGATAAATTCATAGTGTTGTATCGTGATTTATCTTGTCAGTGTCACCTCAGTGGATGTTTCAAAGTTCATTTTGGAAGTTTTTTTCGTTTGAAACATATGACTCAAGATATTTTTTGTACTGTCCTGGTTTGTCTTGTCACAGTTACCTCACTTGACGCTTTCAAAGTGCATTTTGGAAGTTTCTCGTTTGAAACATATGACGTGGGATATATTAGCAGTGACGTATCGTGACTTGTCTTTGTTACCTCTCTTGATACTTTCAAAGTGCATTGTGGAAGTTTTTTTTTGTTTAAATCGTATAACTCAGGATGTATTTATAGTGTTGTGTTGTGGTTTATCTCGTCAGTGTTACCTCTGTTAATGTTTCAAAGTGTATTTTGGAAGTTTTATCGTTTGAAACATATGCCTCGGAATATTTTGATAGTTTTGTGTCATGGCTTATCTTGTCAATGGCACCTCAGTTGATATTTCAAAGTTAATTTTGGAATTTTTTTTTCGTTTAAAACATATGATTCAAGATACTCTTATATTGCTAGAACTAGTTTTCTGTTAGAATATTTTCCCTTTGAAATAACAACTTTTTCTTTAATACTAACAAGGTTTAACTTAATACTATCAAATTTATGTGGGAAGTAACAACGTCTTCTTAATAGTAACATATTTTTTCTAATAGCAGCAAGTTTTCGGTCAAACATAATGAATCTCTCTTAGAAGTAACAATTTTTGTTAATACTACCAAGTCTTCTGTTAGAAGTAGCCAGTCTCTCTTAACACTTGCTAATTTTCTCTTCAAAGTAACAATTTTTTCTTTAATAATAACAATATTTTACTTATTATTATCGAATTTCTCTTGGAGGTAACAGGTTTGTTCTTAATAGCAACAATTTTTTTTCTAATAGCAGCAAGTTTTTCTGTCAAAGATAACAAATTTTTCTTAGAAGTAACAATTTTCTGTCTATGCTAACAAGTTTTCTTTAAGAAGAAGCAAGTTTTTCTTAACACTAACGAATTTTCTCCTCGAAGTAACAACTTTTTTCCTTAATACTAACAAAATTTTACTCAATACTGTCAAATGTCTCTTGGAAGTAATATGTTTTTCTTAGTAGTAAGAAAGTTTTTCTAATAACAGCAAGTTTTCTATCAAAGATAAGATACTTCTCTTAGAAGTAACAATCTATTTTTGTTTATGATAACCAGTTTTCCGCTAAAAGTAGTAAGTTTTTTCTTAACACTGATAAGTTTTCTCTTCGAAGTAATAACTTTTTCTTTAATACTAATAAACTTTTACTTAATACTACTAAATTTATCTTGGAACTAACAGGTTTTTTCATAATAGTAACAAATGTTTTCTATTTGCAGCGAGTTTTCTGTCAAAGATAAGATATTTTTCTTAGAAGTAACAATTTTCGGTCTTTGCTAACAAGTTCTCCGCTACAAGCAGCAAGTTTTTCTTAACACTAACAAACTTTGTCTTCGAAGTAACAAATTTCTCCTTAATACTAACAAAGTTTTACTTAATACTATCAAATGTCTTTTGAAGTAACAGGTTTTTTCTTAATAGTAACAAGTTTTTCGTTTCAAACACATGACTCAAGATGTTTCTCTAATATTGTATCTTAATTTTTCTTATCAGTTTAACAAATTTCTGTTTATGCTAACAAATTATCTGATAGAAAAATTCTTAATTATATTAAGTTAACTACGTTTAACTTAGGTTCATTTACCTTATGTTAGCAGGAGCGGTTGCGCTAACCTAAGTTAAATGAACCTAACTTAAACGTAGTTAACTTAATGTGGTTAAGAAGTTTTCTAGCAGATAATTTAATAGCGTAAACAGAAATTTGTTAAACTGACAAGATAAACCACGATACAACAATAGAAATATATCTTTAGTCATTTGTTTCAAACTAAAAAAAATGTTACTTTGAAGAAAAAACCTGTTGCTTCCAAAGACATTTAATAGTATTAAGTAAAACTTTATTATTATTAAGGAGAAAACTGTCACTTTGAAGAGAAATACGCTAGTATTAAGAAAAACTTGCTGCTTCTAGCGGAAAAATTGTTAGCATAGACTGAAAATTGTTACTTCTAAGAAAAATATCTTGTCTTTGACAGAAAATTTGCTGCTAATAGAAAAATTTATCACTATTAAGAAAAAACCTGTTACTTCCAAGAGAAATTTGATAGTATTAAGTAAAATTGTGTTAATATTAAAGAAAAAGTTATCTCTTCGAAGACAAAATTTGTTTGTGTTAAGATAAACTTGAACTTCTAGTGGAAAACTTGTTATCATAAACAAAAAAATTGTTACTTCTAAGAGAAGTATCTTATGTTTGACAGAAAACTTGACGTTATTAAAAAACTTTTCTTACTATTAAGAGAAACATATTACTTTCAAGTGGCATTTGATAGTATTAAGTAAAACTTTGTTAGTATTAAGGGAAAAAGTTTTTACTTTGAAGAAATAATTTGTTAGTGTTAAGAAAAATTTGCTTCTTCTAAAAGTAAATTTGTTAGCATAGACAAAATTTGTTACTTCTAAGAGAAATTTGTTATCTTTGACGGAAAAACTTGCTGCTGTTAGAAAAAATATTTGTTACTTTTAAGAAAAAACCTGTTACCTCCAAGAGAAATTTGATAATATTATGAAAAATGTTGTTAGTAGTAAAGAAAAAGTTGTTACTTTGAAGAGAAATTTTGTTAGTTTTAAGAGAAACTTGCTACTTCTAACAGACAACTTGGTAGCATTAACAGAAAATTGTTACTTTAAAGAGAAATTTGTTATCTTTGATGGAAAAACTTGCTGCTGTTAGAAAAAATATTTGTTACTATTAAGAAAAAACCTGTTACCTCCAAGAGAAATTTGATAATATTATGAAAAATGTTGTTAGTAGTAAAGAAAAAGTTGTTACTTTGAAGAGAAATTTTGTTAGTTTTAAGAGAAACTTGCTACTTCTAACAGACAACTTGGTAGCATTAACAGAAAATTGTTACTTTAAAGAGAAATTTGTTACCTTTGACCGAAAACTTGCTGCTATTCGAATTTTTTTTTACTATTAAGAAAAAATCTATTACTTTCAAGAGAAATTAGATAGTATTGAGTAAAAGTTTGTTAGTATAAAATAATTACGTCGAAGAGAAGATTTGTTAGTGTTAAGAAAACTTGCTACTTCTAGCGGTAAACTTGATATCATAAACAAAAAAGTTGTTACTTCTAAGAGAAGTATTTTATTATTGACAGAAAACTTGCTGTTAATTGAAAAACTTTCTTACTATTAAGAAAAACCTATTACTTTAAAGAGACATTTGATAGTACAAAGTAAAACTTTGTTATTATTATGGAAAAAAGCTTTTACTTCGAAGAGAAAACTTGTTAGTGCTAAGAAAAACTTGCTTCTTCTAACACTAATCTTGTTAGCAGAGACAAAAATTGTTTCTTTTAAGAGAAATTTATTATCTTTGACGGACAAAATTGCTGATATTAGAAAAAATATTTGTTACTATTAAGAAAAAACTTGTTACCTCCAAGAGAAATTTTATAATATCAAGTGAAAGATTGTTAGTATTTAAGAAAATTTGTTACTTCGAAGAGAAAATTTGTTAATGTTAAGAGAAACTTGCTACTTCTAACAGAAAACTTGGTATTATAAACAGAAAATTGTTACTTCTACGAGAAATTAGTTTATCTTTGACGGAAAATATGCTGCTATTAGAAAAAAAATTGTTACTATTAAAAAAAAGCTGTTATTTTCATGAAAATTTGATCGTATTAAGTAAAATTTGTTAGTATTAAAAAAAAGTTGTTACTTCAAAGAGAGAATTTGTTAAGGTTAAGAAAAAATAGCTACTTCTAACGGAAAACTTGGTAGTATTAGCAGAGAATTGTTACTTCTAAGAGAAATTTGTCATCTTTGACGGAAAACTTGCTGCTATTAGAAAAAATTAGTTACTATTAAGAAAAAGTGGTTACTTCCAAGAGAAATTTTAAGTAAAAATTTGTTAATATTAAGGAAAAAACATGTTGCTTCGAAGAGAAATTTGTTAGTGTTAAGAAAAAGTTGCTATTTCTAAAAGAAAACTTGGTAGCATTAACCAAAAATTGTTACTTCTAAGAGAAATTTGTCATCTTTGACGGAAAACTTGCTGCTATTAGAAAAAATTAGTTACTATTAAGAAAAAGTGGTTACTTCCAATAGAGTTTTGATAGTATTAAGTAAAACTTTGCTAGTATTAAGGAAAACATTGTTACTTCGAAGAGAAACTTGTTAGTGTTAAGAAAGAATTTCTAGTTCGAACAGAAAACTTGTTAGCGTAAGCAGAAAATTGCTACTTCTAAGAGATATTTGTTATCTTTGACGGAAAAGTTGCTGCTATTAAGAAAAAACCTGTTACTTCCAAGAGAAATTTAATAATATTAAGTAAATGTTTGTTATACTGAAACGATAAACCACGATACAACATTAGAAAAATATCTCGTGTCTCAAACAAAAAATTTACAAAATGCAGTTTGAAATATCAAGTGAGGTAACAGTGACAAGACAAACTACGACAGAGTAAAAATATCTTGAGTCATATGTTTCAAAAGAAAATAACTTCCAAAATGAACTTTGAAGCATCAACTGAAGTACCACTGACAAGATAAACCATGAAACAACACTGTTAAAACATTCCCAGTCATTTGTTTCAAACGATAAATTTTCCAAAATGCACTTTGAAACATTAACAGAGGTAACACTGACAAGATAAACCACGAGGTATCACTATAAATACATCCTGAGTCATACGTTTCAAACTACAAACTTCCAAAATGCACTTTGAAATCGTAAAGTGAGGTAACAAAAACAAGACAAACAAGGACAGTACAAAAATATCTTGAGTCATATGTTTCAAACAAAATAACTTCCAAAATGAACTTTGAAACATCAACTGAGAAGACACTGACAAGATACGACATAAAACAGTAAATACATCCTCAGTCATACGATTCAAACGAAAAAGCTTTCACAACGCACCTTGAAAGCATCAAGAGAGGTAACAAATACAAGTCACGACATATTACAACAAAAATATCCCAAGCCATATGTTTCAAACGAGAAACTTCCAAAATGCACTTTGAAAGCATCAACTGAGGTAACACTGACATTATAAACCACGACAAAGCACTATAAGACATTTCTGAGTCATACATTTCAAACGAGAAACTTCCAAAATGCACTTTGAACCATCAACAGATGTAACAGAAGGTTACGCACGACACAAAACTAAAAGCACAAAACTATTTAAAAAAGGAAATACAGCCCCAAAAAAGTCAAGTGATCCTAATGAAATTTACACCATCAGATTCAGTATATTAGAAAACACTTTTTATAGGTGGCTCCTAGAAAAATGTGGCATGTGGTATTTTAGAGCAGAAGAAAGATCACGTGAACTGAACAAAAAATTAGGGGGTAAGTATCCCCCTTTCACGCTTCTTGTCTTTCTAAACATATTAGGTGCGAATTTGGAAACAACCAGTTGATCAGCGAAGTTGAAAGATCCTGGGGATGACATGATCCCTCCAGACCCTGTGGATGATCTGTCTAAGCAATTTAAATATAATATTTGAAATTAGACAATACATATTTTTTGGGGGAGGGGGGCTTTTCAGTTGAAGTTTACAGGGGGACGGGAATACATAAATTTAATCCTTTATATTATCTTACTTTCCCTTTGGCAGCTCGACTTCACGTCTGGAAAGAAAGTACTGGGGAAAATTTTCAGCAGTACTTTCCCACGGAAGGAATTTCTGTGTGGGAATTTTTCACGGGAAGAATTTTCAAGGGGGAACTTTTCGTCGCGATTTAAAAAAAAACGATCTAAAACTAAACAAAAAATAGTTTTCCTCGTGTGAAAATAATGATAATTTTCCTGGGAGAATTGCCCCAGGGCAAGTTATAGCGAAGAAAGAATTTCACACAGGAGGAATTTTTCATGGACGAATTTTATGCAGAAAGAATTTTTCTTAAAGGAGGGGGTTTTCCACAGAGGGTGTTGGTAAACTTCCCGACATGATTTAAAAAACCATCTGAAATTAAATTAAAACATAAACCTTTTTCAACTGAAAGTAAGGAGCGTTAAATTTAAGAGAATAGAACTTTTTTCGTATGTGACGGAGTTACCCGCTCCTATATCCCTCGCTCTCTACACTAAAATAGACTTTTGTTCCGATTCTATAGAAACGATATCTGAAACGTAAGGGTCATTTAAGTGGAACAAGCCCTAAAAACTTTAGCGTAAAGAGTGGGTGATTGAGAAGATGGCAGCATGATGGAAGATGGAAGCATTGGGCAGTTTGCCATCTCTAATTTTAAAAATAACGTATTTATCTTCAGAATTGCTGAATATGAAAATATTCCTTGTATTTCTGAAATTCTTATGAGTTATCATCACTAACACCTCCAATTTTTATTGATAGTCAGGCGTAATGATGTCAAATCATAATATTTTTTTTCAATTTGCCGAAATCTAGGAAAAGGCGTAAATTATCGTTTTTCTAATGAAAACATTTTAAACTATATTTTTTTATTTCTTAATAATTAAAGGGTATTTTTGGCCTTTAAAACCCAGTGGCAGAAGGCAAAAATTACTTTTTTGCCTATTTGGCGCTAAATGCTGTTTTTTAAAAGTTGTTTTAGATGATCTTGTTTTTAATTTTCTCACTTTTAAATGTTACATCGAAACTCAAAAATAAAAAACAACCATACATTTTTATTGTATGGTCTGCAGTTTGCGTCGTAACGAAGCATCAATACGAGTCGACTGTCTACAAGAGTTCAAAGTATTTACAGCATTTTTCTTTAGAAGGGAGTAACAGTCCACTCTTGAGGTTTTCTTGGGTTTTCTAGATCCTGGTGGTTTCAAAATGATCTGAGTTACGCATTTTCCTCCATAACTCACAACTCAACGAAAACCTTTTTTATCCAGAAAAATTACTAAATTAAATATTTTTTCTGGCCTTTACAAGAAAATTCAACTAAGTTGTAATTTGTTCAAAACTTGACGCTAAACCTAACATCTAAAAACAAGAATTGTCAAATTTACGCAGCTCACCAAATATTTGCAACGCGCACAATATTCCAATTATGTATGAAAGTTAAAAATGTGTTTAAGAAAATTATTTATTTGGTTATTCCATTTGGAGTGATTAATATGTCTTTGGTTGGTTGTTTCTCTTCTTTTCTTTTTCGGTTAATTCTTTTTTGGACTTAGCAAACTTGCCCTAATTGATCTTTATTTTACCCATTATCATTATTATCATTATTTGTTGTCGTTAATGATTGCTGTCGTTACTTCTTAGTCAAAGACAAAAATAATTCTAAGAAAACTTTGCCTAAAGAGGGAAGACAGATAGAGGAGAAACTCAAATTTGCATCTGCCAAAAAAAAATAATAACTAACACCATCTGTTTCTATTGCTCATAATTTTTAATCTATACAACTGAGTAATGAGAACCTTAAACCCAAAATATTCGGTTCGGTTCTCTGGTGGTGCAGTGGGATTTGTCGCTGCCTGGTAAAACCGGACCAAAAGTTTGATCTTATGTGTAGCAACCAACCACAGGACCCAAAATTTGATACCGGTCGTGAGATTATTCGAAAGTGTCTTCATAATGATCCAAACAAGAAGAAGAAGAAATTTTTGATTGTTCAGACTATAGAAAAAAAAGCACTACTGTTGAAAACAAAAATCCAAATGGCACCATCTAATAAATTCTGAGAAATCAGAGCGATTTTCTAATTCCAAATTAGCATTCAGAACGTCGTAGTTCACAGGAGAACTTCTGACAGCACAAGATGTACCAGTTATAAATACGCAGATTTAAGGCTTGCTATTTAAAAAACCAAGTGAAGCCAGAAATATATTTAAAGTAATGAGATGGTCTGATTACAATTCAATAATTGAGCCGCTGGTGATTGAAGAAAACTAAAACAAATAAAATCTATTTTTGAGAATAAAAATAAAATAGCGCCATTAGTAATGAGGCCATATGGAATTTGAACTATAAAGGACTTGTCAGACCGCTTTCTGGTCCAAGCCGGACAGGTTTTTGCCTCGCAACACCATATACGGTGACCTGCATATCCTAGCTACTGATGGTACATAATTCATTCATCATTAGTACTTGTTACAGATATCAAAAAGGTAACTCATTTGCATAAAGGTATCTAAATTTGCAAAAAGGTATCCCATTTGCATAATTCAGGCATGAATGATCTTAATTAATGATTTGAATAATAGGATGATACAGAAGACAATAAAATTTTTATTTTTTTAAATTGAATCTTATCAAAGTGATAAAGGGATTAAAATTGTTTATCAATTAAGGTGAGTCTGAGGGGTTTTTAAGTCTTACGTAACATGATATAAATGTTAGAATAACGTCACTGGTATCAATCTGTGGAAACGGTTAGCAATGACAAGGCAATCTTGAGACTTGACTTAGCTATACTTCTCGGCTGTGTTCTGTATAATACGCAAGTACCAACTGAGGAGTTGGGGATATAAAATATACTTTAGCATTGGATTATGCTAAGAAGTTGAAACTAATAGTTATAGGTGCCAATAAAAGAGGTGATCTTTTGACTTGACCTAGCTTTACTTCTTGGCTGTTTTCTGTATAATACACAAGTACCAATTGAGGAGTGTTGGCAATTTAAAATATTTTTTAGCATTGGAGTATGCTAAAAAAAGGAAATTAATAAAGTCATAGTTGACAAAGAAAATATCTCATGACTTGACCTAGCTTTCACTTCTCGGCTGTGGTCACTATAATACACAAGTACATAATGAGGGATGTGGGCAATGTAAAATATTCCCTTGCAATGAAGTATGTTAAAAAGTAGAAACTAATAAAGTTATAGAAGCCAAGAAAAGAATTTTAATATAGAAATTCAGAACAATCCTTAGAAATCCTTAGAAATCAACTAGTGAGATGGTTATGAATTTGAACCATCAAGGCCCGCAACCACCAATAACCCTAACCCCAAGGACCTCAAACTCCAAGGGTCCCTCTCTCCACAACCTCAAAGAGACCCCTTCTCCCCAACTTTTTGGGGCCTTCCCCCATTTTTTCTACTTTTTTTAAGTTATTTTTTTTAATTTTTTTATTTTTATAATTTTTGAACATGGAAATTTTTTCAACTTTTTTTACATGTCTTAAAATGACATGAAATATACTTAAAACAAAAAAATTCACAATTAATATTTTTGAAATACAAATGGGGAATGATATTGGTATGTTAGTCGTGACCTTTACTATTTGTTTCTGACCTTTACTAATGTTTTTAGTAACACTTTATTTCTGACTGGGAATTTCGGGACTTAAAAATTGTTTCAACTTTTATTTTATTTATGCTGTATTAGTGGAACTCTACGGCTGCTCATCAAAACTACGTGACTATGGCTAGTTATCGACACTACCTAATTTATCCTATGTATTAAATCGGTAATTTTTCTACATTGGATGGATAAACATTACCATCATATTCTTTAAAAAAAGTGAAAATGATTTATTCGAAGAAAGTGTGTGCACATGATAAAGTCGTCGTTGCACTGAATACTTACAAAGACAAATACTTGAGTAGGGTGTATTTATGGAATTCTGGGACTTTATGTTCCTTGGCACCTTTCCAAGGCAGATTACCAGACTGATTATTGCTATTGATATCAATTGCACATGGAACTTTGGGGAGATTACGTTCCTTGGCACCTTTTCAGAGCATGTACTCATGGATACCATTCCATGCAACTTGATTAAACACGCTTTTACAATCGGAATTGTTTGATTGACATTTGCAAAAAGGGATAAGGAATTCACAAATTGGACACTATGAACGATATTAATTAATGTTTGAATAATAGGAGTGTGATTGATTCTAATTAGTGATTGGATAATTTTTTAACAAGAAATCTTTGAATAAAATATTTTTGGAGGGATGGGAGATAGTTTTGCTTTCCTTTCATTGGTACCTTTCCAAGCGAGCGGGGATTCCCCTCCGGTTCCTAAACATTGCAAAAAAGATAACAGTATGAGCGGGGATTCCCCACACAAGTTTGTTTCAACTCCAAGTTTTTCAACCAGACTGTTTTTTTAGCTAACATCCGTTTTTTAGGAGCCAATCAGAGACATCGGAGCTTGGAAGATGGAGAAAAAAGGGTTAAAGTGATTAGCAGTTAATTTAAACCCTGAAGAGCATGTTAATTCATACCTTATTTATTATAAATTTAGAACAATATCAATCTATGAAAATGGTTAACGATGATAAAATGGTCTTATAACTTGACCTAGCTTTACTTCTTTGATGTATTCTGTATAACACACAAGTGGCGTTTGAACAGTGTTGTCAGTTTAAAATAGGGTCGAACGCTCTAGTATACTAAAAAGTTGATACTAAGAAAGATTTAGATGGCAAGAAAATAATTTTAATAAAGAAATTCAGAACAAACCATAGAAATCCTTGCAAATCAAGTAGTAAGGTGTATGTGAGTACGAACCATCAAGGATCATAAGCACCAATGACCCTAACCAGCAGATACATCAACCCTCCATAGGTCCCCTATCCCCAAACTCGAAGGGCGCCCCCTCCCTCCAACTTTTTGGGCCCCCTCCCCCCATTTTTTTTTCTTTTTTTTTGGCAATTGACATTTTTTCTGATAACAAGTATCATTCATTACGATCGTAGCTTTCAAATGTGAAACTTAAGTCCATTTTGGATCGAAAAATAAACTATTTCTGTAAAATCTGAGTTAATAAGAGTATTTGACCGTAAACTCTAGTTTTTTGTAAGAAAATTATGGAAAATACAATTCTCTGGTTCAAATGTGAGACTTAAGTCCATTTGTGGATCGAAAAATAAAACAATTTCCGTAAAATCTGAGCTAATAAGGGGTTTTGACCGTAAACTCTAGTTTTTTGTAAGAAAATTATGGAAAATACAATTCTCTGGTTCAAATGTGAAACTTAAGTCCCTTTTTGGATCGAAAAATAAAACTATTTCTGTAAAATCTGAGCTAATGAGGGTTTTTGACCGTAAACTCTAGTTTTTTGTAAGAAAATTATGGAAAATACAATTCTCTGGTTCAAATGTGAAACTTAAGTCCATTTATGGATCGAAAAATAAAACTATTTCTGTAAAACCTGAGTTAATAAGGGTTTTTGACCGTAAACTCTAGTTTTTTGTAAGAAAATTATGGAAAATACGATTTTCTGATTCAAATGTGAATCTTAAGTCCATTTTTGGAACGAAAAAATAAATTACTTCTTTAAAATCTGAGCTAATAAGGGTTTTTGACCGTAAACTCTAGTTTTTTGTAAGAAAATTATGGAAAATACAATTCTCTGGTTCAAATGTGAAACTTAAGTCCATTTATGGATCGAAAAATAAAACTATTTCCGTAAAATCTGAGCTAATAAGGGTTTTTGACCGTAAACTCTAGTTTTTTGTAAGAAAATTATGGAAAATACAATTCTCTGGTTCAAATGTGACACTTAAGTCCCTTTTTGGATCGAAAAATAAAACTATTTCTGTACAATCTGAGCTAATGAGGGTTTTTGACCGTAAACTCTAGTTTTATGTAAGAAAATTATGGAGAATACAATTCTCTGGTTCAAATGTGAAACTTAAGTCCATTTATGGATCGAAAAATAAAACTATTTCTGTAAAACCTGAGTTAATAAGGGTTTTTGACCGTAAACTCTAGTTTTTATGTAAGAAAATTATGGAGAATACAATTCTCTGGTTCAAATGTGAAACTTAAGTCCATTTATGGATCGAAAAATAAAACTGTTTCTGTAAAGTCTGAGTTAATAAGGGTTTTTGACCGTAAACTCTAGTTTTTTGTAAGAAAATTATGGAAAATACAATTCTCTGATTCAAATGTGAATCTTAAGTCCATTTTTGGATCGAAAAAATAAATTATTTCTTTAAAATCTGAGTTAATAAGGGTTTTTGACCGTAAACTCTAGTTTTATGTAAGAAAATTATGGAAAATACAATTCTCTGGTTCAAATGTGAAACTTAAGTCCCTTTTTGGATCGAAAAATAAAACTATTTCTGTAAAATCTGAGCTAATGAGGGTTTTTGACCGTAACCTCTAGTTTTTTGTAAAAAAATTATGGAAAATACAATTCTCTGCTTCAAACGTGAAACTTAAGTCCATTTATGGATCGAAAAATAAAACTATTTCCGTAAAATCTGAGCTAATAAGAGTTTTTGACCGTCAACTCTAGTTTTTTGCAAGAAAATTACGGAAAATACAATTCTCTGATTCAAATATGAAACTTAAGTCCATTTTTGGATCGAAAAAAATAAATTATTTCTTTAAAATCTGAGCTAATAAGGGTTTTTGACCGTTAACTCTAGTTTTTTGTAAGAAAATTATGGAAAATACAATTCTCTGGTTCAAATGTGAAACTCAAGTCCCTTTTTGGATCGAAAAATAAAACTATTTCTGTGAAATCTGAGTTAATAAGGGTTTTTGACCGTAAACTCTAGTTTTTTGTAAGAAAATTATGGAAAATACAATTCTCTGGTTCAAATGTGAAACTTAAGTACATTTATGGATTGAAAAATAAAACTATTTCCGTAAAATCTAAGCTAATAAGGGTTTTTGACCGTAAACTCTAGTTTTTTGTAAGAAAATTATGGAAAATACAATTTGTTGGTTCATAGGTGAAACTTAAGTCCAGGTATGGATCGAAAAATAGACTATTTCTATAGAATCTGAGCTAATAAGGGTTTTTGACCATAAACTCTAGTTTCCTGTAAGAAAATTATTTAAAATACAATTGTCTCGCTCAAATGTGAAACTTAGGTCCATTCTCTGGTTCAAATGTGAAACTTAAGTCCAGTTTTGGTTACTCATAATAATGAGGACTGATGGTTCTAATTCAATTGTTTTTCATAAAGACAAACTATTTTTTTTAACTTCGAAATTATTCAACTTTATTTATTTATTTTCGACCAGAAGAATTTTTGAGATTTTTCATTGGTCGGAGATACAACAATGGTACAGTTTTTTAATAGCATGGAAAAGAACGAGTATGGAATGCCTCGTTGTTTAAGTTAAGAGGTGAAATCAAGACCAGAGGAATTCTTGAGATTTTTATTGGTCAGAGAGGGTTTTATGGCTCCTCCCCACAATGAATTCAGATGGTTTTAGGAGTCATCCTCCTAGCCATAACTCCATTCAACCTTGAGCGAAGGTATAAAAGTTTGATGATGTATTTCTCTTCTTAACAACTACATTAATACCTTCCAAGATGATAGGACTGTATGACACAGAATTTATCGGTTTGAAGAAATCATCTTGTGGTGTTATATTTGAATGTCCATTTTTATTATTGTCAATGGAACTCGAAGAAATTGACTGTTATCATTGGATAGTGAACTATAACATGTTTGAGTATGATAAAAGCTTGTGGATTACTACATTACATCATATAAACAGACTGGGATTCTACGATAGAGTGATTACACCACTTAATAATAGTGGTCAGGAACTGAATCCAGGAGGAAGTCAGTGAAATTTGCAGCTTTTTCGGCGTTGAGGCACTCTACGTAAAGGATAATGTACCTACAGATAAAGTTTTAATTCAAAAGTGTGACCCTAGGATTCCACTTTTCAATCTAGAAGAATTTAAGTGACCTAAGTTTGAAGGGCTTTATCACCGTCCTGAAGACGAGGTCAGTTTCTTTGCGCACCGGATACCTAAGGACATACCTGATCGTGATAAATGCACAAGACATGGTAAAAACTATTTTATATCATGGGGCCATCGTTTCTGGATGTTTAAGAGTGAACGTGTGTATGACCACGCATCATAATATAATTTGTATTAATATTCTACATAGCATTATTTCATTAAAAATATATTATGCATTACATTGTTATCTGTTCATTATTTTTAGGGTAAGCTAGCATATCAAAAGTTTAGCACACAAACAGAGACGAAACACACATAGAGACGACACACGCACAGAGACGACACACACACACACAGACGACACACACACAAAGACAACAAGCACAGAGACAACACACGCACACACACACACACACACACACACACACACACACACACACACACACACACACACACACACACACACACACACAGAGACGACACACAAATAGCGACGACACACGCAGAGAGACGACACACACACACACTGGTGGTCATTCAAAAGCGGTTTTTTTTGTGTGTGTAAGTTTTTGTGTGTGTGTGTGTGTAAGTTTTTTTGTGTGTAAGTTTTTTTTTGTGTGTGTGTGAGTTTTTGTGTGTGTGTAAGTTTTTTTCGTGTGTGTAAGTTTTTTTGTGTGTGTGTGTAAGTTTTTGTGTGTGTTTAAGTTTTTATGTGTGTGTAATTTTTTGTGTGCGTGTAAATTTGTGTGTGTGTGTGTAAGTTTTTGTGTGTGTGTAAGTTTTTGTGTGTGTGTGTAAGTTTTTGTGTGTGTGTGTAAGTTTTGGTGTGTGTGTAAGTTTTTATGTGTGTGTAAGTTTCTGTGTGTGTGTGTAAATTTTTGTGTGTGTAACTTTTTTTTGTGTGTGTAAGTTTTTGTGTGTGTGTGTAAGTTTTTGTGTGTGTGTAAGTTTTTTTGTGTGTGCGTAAGTTTTTGTGTGTTTGTGTGTAAATTTTTTGTGTGTGTGTAAGTTTTTATGTGTGTGTAATTTTTTGTGTGTGTGTAAGTTTTTTGTGTGTGTGTGTAAGTTTTTGTGTGTGTGTAAGTTTTTTTGTGTGTGTGTGTAAGTTTTTGTGTAAATTTTTGTGTGTGTGTAAGTTTTGTGTATGTGTGTGTAAGTTTTTGTGTGTTTGTAAGTTTTTGTGTTTGTGTAAGTTTTTGTGTGTGTGTAAGTTTTTGTGTGTGTGTAAGTTTTTGTGTGTGTGTAAGTTTTTGTTTGTGTTTAATTTTTTATGTGTGTGTAAGTTTTTGTGTGCTTGTAAGTTTTTGTGTGTGTGTGTGAGTTTATGTGTGTGTAAGTTTTTTTTGTGTGTGTAAGTTTTTTTTTTGTTTGTGTAAGTTTTTGTGTGCGTGTAAGTTTTTTGTGTGTGTAAGTTTTTGTGTGTGTGTAAGTTTTTGTGTGTGTGTAAGTTTTTTTGTGTGTGTGTAAGTTTTTGTGTGTGTGTAAATTTTTGTGTGTGTGTAAATTTGTGTGTGTGTGTAAGTTTTTGTGTGTGTGTAAGTTTTTGTGTGTGCGTAACTTTTTGTGTGTATGTAAGGTTTTTTGTGTGTGTGTAAATATTTGTGTGTGTGTAAGTTTTTGTGTGTGTGTAAGTTTTTGTGTGTGTGTAACTTTTTGTGTGCATGTAAGTTTTTTTGTGTGTGTGTAAGTTTGTGTTTGTGTGTAAGTTTTTGTGTGTGTCTAAATTTTTGTGTGTGTGTACGTTTTTGTGTGTGTGTAAGTTTTTTGTGTGTGTGTGTAAGTTTTTGTGTGTGTTTAAGTTTTTTTTGTGTGTGTGTAAGTTTTTGTGTGTGTGTAAGTTTTTGTGTAAATTTTTGTGTGTGTGTAAGTTTTGTGTGTGTGTGTGTGTAAGTTTTTGTGTGTTTGTAAGTTTTTGTGTTTGTGTAAGTTTATGTGTGTGTGTAATTTTTTTGTGTGTGTGTAAGTTTTTTTTCGTGTTTGTGTAAGTTTTTGTGGGCGTGTAAGTTTTTTGTGTGTGTGTGTAAGTTTTTGTGTGTGTGTAAGTTTTTGTGTGTGTGTAAGTTTTTTTTGTGTGTGTAAGTTTTTGTGTGTGTGTAAGTTTTTGTGTGTGTGTAAATTTTTGTGTGTGTGTAAATTTTTGTGTGTGTGTAAGTTTTTGTGTGTGTGTAAGTTTTTGTGTGTTTGTAAGTTTTTGTGTTTGTGTAAGTTTATGTGTGTGTGTGTGTGTAAGTTTTTGTGTGTGTGTAACTTTTTGTGTGTATGTAAGTTTTTTTTGTGTGTGTAAGTTTGTGTTTGTGTGTAAGTTTTTGTGTGTGTCTAAATTTTTGTGTGTGTAAGTTTTTGTGTGTGTGTAAGTTTTTGTGTGTGTGTGTAAGTTTTTGTGTGTGTGTAAGTTTTTGTGTGTGTAAGTTTTTGTGAGTGTGTAACTTTCTGTGTGTGTGTAAGTATTTGTGTGTGTAAGTTTTTTTGTGTGTGTGTAAGTTTCTGTGTGTGTGTAAGTTTTTGTGTGTGTGTAAGTTTTTGTGTGTGTGTAAGTTTTTGTGTGTGTGTGTGTGTGTGTGTAAGTTTGTGTCTGTGTGTAAGTTTTTGTGTGTGTGCCCATTTTGAAATTGTAAAATATTAAATGTGAATTTCTTATGTTTTAAGTGTCTTTCATGACATTCTAAGAGATGTAAAAAAAAAGTTGAAAAAAAAGTTTAAAAAAAAGTTAAAAAAAGCAAACTCATTCTTGAATTCACCTCTTGGATACACAATACAGAAATTTAATTCAGGAAATTATGAAAAAAAAATTAGACGGGTATACGAGCGCACGTAACCCCTTCTAATTTATTTTTTCATAATTTCCTGAATTAAATTTCTGTATTGTGTATCCAAGAGGTGAATTCCAGAAAGAGTTTGCTTTTTTTTTAACTTTTTTGTAAACTTTTTTTTCAACTTTTTTTACATCTCTTAGAATGTCATGAAACACACTTAAAACATAAGAAATTCACATTTAATATTTTCCAATTTCAAAATGGGCACACACACAAAAACTTAAACACACACACACAAACTTACACACACACACACACACACACAAAAACTTACACACACCCACAAAAAGTTACACACATGTAGCGATGAAGGTTTTTTTGTGGCTATAAAAATGAGGCTATATAGCGATTATTAGCTATAAAAGAAATGGACTGGGCTTAATTGGTAATAAATATTGACCGCGTCGAAGGTAATATTATGCTCAAAGGTCGTGAATTTACACCTTATAAGTTCTCCAATAGCGCCGCTTATAGCGCTAAAGATTGTGCCAACAAGCCTCGCGCCACAGCAATGGGGATTGAAGTAACTTTATGACCACGCCGCCCTCAATTAGTGAGAGAAAATGTGTAGAAATATAAATGTGACCTCTTTTCCTTGAGCTATCTGGAGATCAGATTCCCTGGGAACGTCCTGGGAGATTTGCGAACTAATTACCTGTTATTAGGCTGGCTACAGACATATAAAATGAAATAAACACAGGTAAAAAAGCAATAGATTTATTGAAACTTACATATTTGAGTGAACAGCAATGGGTCACTTCAAATGACAATAACGGTGACTGAGATACAACAATGAAAGAATCGCCACGCTTGAATGGCGAAAAAATTCTATCTGAATGGTCCTAATTCCGATTTACGAATACTTTCAAAAAGCACTTTTACCTCACTATCAAACGTAGTTTTTTTTTATCCTGCGCTGTAAGAAGTGGCTCACAATTTGCTCAAGTGGCCCAAGGATGCGAACCCTTCGTCCAATAAATTGTTTTAAATATTTCTGATGATTCAAACGTTCACACGGTTCTTATCATTTAAACTTCCTTAGAAATATTGTGCGTAGCACCTTTTTTATTGCTCACTGTCTTAGCGAAATCCAAAGCTTGGATAGCGCCGTTTTTTGTCTGAGGCTAACTGCAGTTTTTTTTTTCTTTGCTGATTAAGGACTTTTCATTTTTGAAACTAGGTTTAACTTAATTATAGGGAGTCGGAATTATCTTTAGAAAGAAGGAACTTTATTTTGGTATTTTAAATACACCGTGTCTTACTCACGGTACATATTACCCTTCCCATCAATTAATGACGTCCCGTCATTAGTACTTGCTTGCCTTTGGGCTTTTAAAATGTTCGCAATTTATTAACTATTTCTTCTACATAATTATTTTATATTTATGTTATGGCTTAATCAGGAGTGCTAAAAATTTTCTCTATTACTTTTCTTATTTTATTCTACGTCCCTATCTAAAATTCATCTACCGGACTAAGATTATTCATGGTTCTAGGCTAGCTACTATACTAAAGATTTTTTTCTTCTACATCTAACACTGATTACTTTTACATTTCCAACAAGGTTGGGGCTATTCTACCTTCACATTTTTTTTAATTAACTTTTTACAAGGTTTTTTTTGTTTGATTTTGCTGTTTATATGGCACACTACTTTCTATCTATGCTACATTAAATGGATAGCTCGACTACGCTACACATAACTCTATATGGACATCTAACATTACATACAAGAACGATTTAAAACACACAATATTGGGTTTACCATGTTCACTGGTAACATTAAAACACTTTCACTGGGGATGTTTGCTACGCAACGTTAATGATAGGATATTGGGATTTTTGAGTTATCAAAGTTATTAAGAAGTAACATTTGTAAATTCACATTTATTTCATCACCATTCGAGTCTTTAGTGTACTCAATCCTTCTGTTGTAAATTATTGTCCTTCACTCTTTTCGTCTTGGCAAAATTTTTTTAAAGCACTTACGTTATGGTTTCTTCATGGGACAGTTCAAGCACGATTGTGTTCACACGATGAGCTTTCTCTAATTGTCAACTGGGAAATGATGCTTCCAACTACAGGTGTGGGATATGTAATCAGGGTTCATTCTCACCTGCTTTTTGATAGTTCATAGGGTGCTTTATCATTAAGGGGTCGAACACTGGGAGTGCGTTTATTTTCTTCTCAGCATATCATTTTTGGGATATTTTGAGGCACATAGAGAATGTATTCTCGCATAAAATTGTTCATTTGTGTCTCTTATAAAATTGTTAGCTCATGGCTTGTGTCTATTAACCTTTGCGGTAATTCCTAGGTTAATCATGGGGGAATTGAAGTTTGGGTTTGGAACAGGTCGACATCAAACTATAGTCACTCCTTTAACATATTGTCTTTAACTTGTGGGAGGGGTATATTGTCACTGAGGGGTTGTTCACTGGGGTTAATTTTGGTTTCCAGGTCCATTGTTCAGAAATTATCACGTAACATTTATGGGATAACAGAGATATGAATTTTCCACACAGAGGGGATAGGATGGATTTCGAGTGATGGTCGAAAGGGATTCGACGCGTAAGTCTGTGACACATAAATAGTTTTTGGGGTCATCAAATATCATGACTATATGGTCATATGGTATATGGGTCCATAATGATTATCAAAGGCGATATTTATGTACTTATATCTTGTACTGGTCGATGAGGTTCTCAGAATTTATGTGATTATATAGTTCGATAAAGCACTGGATACTGAGATTCAAATATAATGTTACCTGATACGTAATATGGTTTGTGTTCGAAGAAACAATGATTAAAGGTAACTGTTGTTTTCGTAGACGAAGCTGGGATGAAAATTGCCTGGAGTGTCTGGTGAGTACTCTTCGTTGGTTGAGGTATGATGAAAATAGATGCTACTAGGTTGTATCTGCGCTAGGCAACTCATTGTAATGCTCGATATCCAATATGTCAATCCACTTCCTGTAATAAAAATAACGAGGCAGAATCACACGTTCTTTAAAGTAAATACTCATAGTACAAATAAGTCACGTATTGATTGGGTACATGAATTTGACGCTACGAGACAGAGTTAAATAAATACACTAATATTAGTACATAAAATGAAATTTTTATCCTGTTGGTTGAAATATATATTTAAAGTTCCCATTGGGAAATTCAATACATAGAAGTTTCTTCTAAGTTGATAACGACGATATAAAAGATTAATTCTTTAACTTTAAGTGTGGTCTGTTATTATGCTTTCTAATATACACTACTACATAGACTTTATACTAACTTCTTTCAACACTTAGTTAATTTTACATTAGATCTAAAATAATCATTTAAACAGAGTTTATGCTACATGATTAATTTTGAGGTCTAATTTTACAACATATTTCATGCCTGCATTGTTCACGCACGTCCGTGCTGTTTAAAAAACGCATGTTGCAGCGTCATAACCACACGGTTTTACGCAAACAACCTTACAATGAGGGAACAAGACATAGCAAGGACGAGTGGAGACCTCTATACCCGCTCGTTTTCTAATGTCTACCCTTTTTCTCGGCTTAGGCGTTCTCAGGGGGTTCCGGGTTTAGCCTCTGCATTTCAGCTGTTTCCCCGTGTTCTTCTCTTGGTTTTCACCTTCTTAGTCTCAGGATTTTTCCGTAATTAAAATTCAATAGGGTTCTTATGGTCAGAGAAGTCGCGAATACGAAACATACGGCCAATAGTATGTTCCACCAGAAATTGGTCGATTCTTTGAGTTCATTCATGTTTCTTTCTAGTCTTGTTACTTGTTGAAACAAGGCCTCGAAGGGTTTGGGGTCCAATTTCATAAAGATCTTCCATGCGTCATTGCTAGCTAGCAATGAATTTTCATGCTTGAATATTACTCCATCTTTTACAATATCTTGGGCCACTGCGTGAACAACGAGGATTATGATGATATTCTTAAGCCTCATCTTATTGTTTGTTTCTAGAATTAATTTATCATTAATTTTACCCAGTTTTTGCAAAATTCGTTTGTTTACTGCTTTGTTATTATTATATATTTTTTTTCAAAGGTACTTTAATTTTTAACTTAGGTTATTTTTTATTATGTAATCATTTTGTGGCATTGGCCAAAGAAAACTGATTTGTAGGCGTAAAACAAAATAAATATTTTGGGATTAGATAGGTTAGGAAAGTAAAGTTAGGACTTCCGAGCTTTATTCTGGTCGTGATATACCTCTATGACTGGTTGAGATATAACTTTAAAGCGTAGCTAATAATCGCTATACAATTTAATTTTACATTATATTTCTCGAGTAAGAAACACATGAATAAGCAAGCGGGCAGCACATAATTACACTGGTATCATATTTTATGTGTAGGCCTAAAATAATTAAAATCTGCACTAAGACAAAATATTTCATATAATTAGACGCTTCTGTGCTGGTAATTTCTTGTTTTGGATAATATCCATCTTGGTTAGGACATGGGTCGATTTTTCATAGAAAATCCGAAGGCGAGCACGCCCACAACAAATTAAAAGCTGCATGGGCTTTGAGTTCCTCCCCAGGCTTCCCACAAAACGTGGTCCAACACCACTTGTCGTTCTTAGTCGACCACGAGCTTCCTACTTTGGGCCTTTCTCTCTGATCACCAATGTTTTGACATCACTCGTATTATTATTATTATTATTATTATTTTTTCAATAATATTGACTTGGTTAACTTTACTTGCACACTGTTAAATTTATTATGGTGGATCACAAGTTGATTCTTATAAGGGATTTGAAATTTGTCTTTACATTAATTAGGGATATTTCCATCTGTCAGGTTTTTTAACCGTTCTGCCTGACTGTGTCGTTATTTTCTCCTCTGTTTCTTGCGGTTTTTTTCTTTTTCGGTTTTTCTAGCGAAATAAGGTCGAACTTTTTGTATTGTTTTTTCAAAAATTCTTCCCCTTTTAATTTCGTTTGTTTCGCGTGTGCGGGTGCTGAAGTCGGTCTTGATTTCCCTATTTCTTTGAATACTATATGGTCTGATTTGCCGTCAGACTCTTCGGAACTGGTTTCCGACGAATCCGGATTAGAACTTTTAGAGGTGGCACTTTTTGAGGTATCACCTGCCATTCCTTCGTAAATTTCTACTCCCCTTGAAGTAGAAGGTTTATTCCCTAAGTCCTCTTCTTGAGTTTTCAACTCGGGAGATTTAAAAGATTCTTGAGAGCTTTGGGAGGAATCAAGAGTTTTTGCGGGGTTCCTCCACTCTTTGAATGCCATGTCTTCAGGGGGATGGGGCATTTTTTGCACTAGGGTTTCCCTCCATGAAGTCCACTGTTTAGGCTTGACCTTGGACACAGTTATATCATGATATTGTCCTTGCTGGTCATCCTTGTTAGTTTTATTCTCGGGCAATGTACTTTGACTCCTTTTTATGGGGAAAGTTATTAAATCCATAGCTTCTCCCAGGTTTATTTTAGTTAAATCTTTGGGAGGAGTTTTCTTTACAGTAATACTGGGGGTTTCTACAGCTCTGTTTAATTCCTCCTGTAAAGACAGGGGCCTTTCTATCGGTGTTGCAGGGGAAACCATATCGTCTGGAAACCTTTTGGGGGGACATGGGGTCGAAATTCTATCGGGGAAAAATCGGGTTTTTGGAGATATTGTATAATCTAGTTCTCCTGCGCTCGCCGATGAATAACTTTTTGGATCTTTTGGCGTTTTTACTTCAGGGAAAAATCCTGGTATTAGGGATTTTTTCTTGGGAACAACTAGATTTTTCATTGCTAAAAATTCTTCAAACTTTTTCTTATCACTGTTATCTTCAAAATAACCTTGTTTAAAATTTAAGGGTTTTAGCTCTGCCAATCTTGATCTAGGGGGCTCATTTTCTGCATCTGACGAATCTGTACAGGAGGGATGTGATACCCATCTCTCTGGAAATTTGGCTCTTTTTATTCGGCTAACATGCGCCTTGTAAGTTCTTCCACTATCGGGGTTCTCCATTTTAAAAGTGTATTCGTTATCGTACTTTTTGACTATTCTGTACGGTCCAAAATATTTGTTGGAAAGTTTTTTGCCTTCCTTTTTTGCCTCGTTCTTTAGGTAGACGCAGTCTCCTAACTTAAAATCTATATTCCCCTTGACTTTGGGTTGGTTTCTTAGCTCTTGCTTTATTTTACATTTTTCCAACTCTTGCCTAACTATTTTATAAGTCTTCCTCATTTTATTTATGAATTCTTTTTCGTAATCCTCTGAGTTATTATAATATAGCCGAGATTCAATAATCTCATTATACGGGATTCTAAAATCACGACCAAAAAGTAAATAAAATGGATTATCTTTAGTTGTTTCTGAATAAGCAGTGTTGATTACGTTAGTTAAATAAGGTAAGAATTGGTCCCAGTCGTTCCTATTGTCTTTCGTATAAATACTTAATACGTTCGAAAACATTTTATGCCTGTTTTCTATTTTACCTTTAGCTTGTGGGTGGTACTGAGCTGTCACCATTTTCTCTATATTAAGAAAACTCATTAAGTCTTTTGTTACTTTTGAAACAAAATTGCTTCCGTTGTCACTCAAAACCTTATATGGAATGCCAAATTTTAAAAATAATTTTGCTAACGCCTTACTTGTGGCGTAAGCGCTTTGATTTTTTAATGCTTTTGCAAAAGTAAATCCGGAAAAATGGTCTATAACTGAAAGAATACAAGTATGGCCTCTGCTGGAAACAGGCAAGACTCTGCTCGTCCCGTATAAGTCAAATGAGATAATATCGAAGGGGTACTTTGCTACCGGGACCCTTCCCATTGGAGGATTAGGATAAGCTGTGGGAATTTTTCTTAAGTTACACGTTTCGCATGTACTTACAAATTCTTTAAGTTTTGTCATTGCCGACGGCACGTAAAAATATTATTTTAATTTATGGAACGTTTTCATTACTCCTAAATGTCCACCTATATCTGAATGAAAATATTCAAATGCAGGCACTATTAAGTTTTGTGGTAATACAGGAATTATTGAGGTTTGGTTTCTATTTGTCTCAGCAGTCACGATTCTACATAGTATTTCTTCATTAAGGTCATAGTAAAAATTATCTATCTCTTTTCCAAGAGTTTTGAATTTATCCGGTAACGCATCGTCATTCACAAAATAAATAATAAGCGCTGAACACATTTCGTCCTTTTTTTGCTTTCTTTTTATATTTTCTAAAGACAAGGGACAATAGTTAACCTTATTTTCCTTTACTGTGTCTTTGACTTTTTTTTCTTACATTTATGTTTGCTCTTAGCATTGATAGCGTTAACTTCATTTTTCTCAGCTTCCGACGGAATATTTTCTAGGTATCTACTCAAAAAGTCACAAGCTGCGTTTTTTTTACCTTTTAAATGTTCAAATTCGTAATCTAGGTCTTGGATTTTCATAATCCATCTAGCTAGAATTCCCGTGGGGTTTTTAAATGTGCGCAGGTACTGCAAGCTTTTATGGTCTGATCGTAGTAGAAATTTTCTACCAATTAAATAATGTCTAAATTTGTCCAAGTGGTGGATTTTAGATAGTAATTCTAAGTTTGTGGCGGAATAACTACTTTCGCCTTTTGATAAGGTTCTACTCGAATAGCATATAACTTTTTCTTTTTTTTTTTATTAGAAGGTCCTTGTAAAGGATCAGGGTTTCCCATGGGAATTATTTGCGAAAGAATAGCCCCAATGCCTTTTGAACTACCATCGGTTGTGACCACAAATTCTCCGTTTTCGAAATCAGGAAGTGATAATATTGGTTCAGAAGTGAGCGCCTTTTTGAGACGGTCTAGGGAAGTTTGAGCTTCCTGGGACCAGGTAACATTTTGGGAGTTCCCTTTAGTTAATTCCGTGAGGGATTTCGCAATTTGGGCGTAATTGCGCACGAATTTTCTAAAGTAGCCTGTAAGACCTAAAATTCCCCTTAATTCTTTCAGAGTTCTAGGGGGTTTGAGGTTTTCAACACATTTTATTTTATCAGGGTCTGGGGATATCTCTCCTTGTGTCACTACTACTCCGAGAAATTTAATTTTAGGTTGAAATAAATTAACTTTCTCAGGCCAGCATTTTAAATTGCCTTGTCTGAACTTCTCAAACACCTTAGCTAATGTTGCTAGGTGTTGTTCAGTGTTTTCTCCCACACATAAAACATCATCAACAAAATGAATAATATTCTTTAATCCTCTTAACAGGTGTAATAGGGGTCTACATAGCGCGCTTGAACTTGTTTTAAGTCCAAAAGGTTCTCTTAAGTATTCATATGAACCACATTCATCCGTTCAGATGCTGAAAATGCAGTTTTATAGACATCTTTTTTTGGCTATTTTCACTTGGTGGTAGCCTTGGGTAAGGTCCAAAGAAGTAAAAATTTTGTTTTTGCTTGAAATAGAGTCAAGAATTTCATCTATTCTTGGTAAAGGAAATTTATCGCTAACTACTTGTTTGTTGAGGGCTCTATAGTCTAATACAAGTCTAAAGTCACCATTCTTCTTTGGTACTAAGATCACTGGTGCACTATACGGACTAATACTTGGGCGTATAATTTCATTTTTTGCTAATTCATGAATTTTATTTTTTAACCATTCTTTGTGCTTATATGGCACACGATATGGCTGTTTTGCTACGGGATTACCAGTCATTAAAATTGAGTGTTCATAAAATGGTATCAATCCGATGTCATCTTCAGATGCGGAAAATACTTCCTTAAAATTCCATAATAATTCGCATAATTTGTTCTTAAGTTCCATGTCCGTAATATGATCCATATTAAATTTGTTTAAAAATTGCGATTTAGTTAGAGGGTACCTGTTATTTGAGGTTTTAATGCCGTTAACTAGGTTTCTTTTATAATTTTTCCATCTATTTAAATCATTCTCCGTTAAAACCTGGATTTGAACCAGAGAATGGACCTAAGTTTCACATTTGAACGAGAAAATTGTATTTTCCATAATTTTCTTACAGGAAACTAGAGTTTATGGTCAAAAACCCTTATTAGCTCAGATTCTACAGAAATAGTTTATTTTTCGATCCATACCTGGACTTAAGTTTCACCTATGAACCAACTAATTGTATTTGCCATAATTTTCTTACAAAAATCTAGAGTTTACGGTCAAAAACCCTTATTAGCTTAGATTTTACGGAAATAGTTTTATTTTTTAATCCATAAATGGACTTAAGTTTCACATTTGAACCAGAGAATTGTATTTTCCATAATTTTCTTGCAAAAAATTAGAGTTTACGGTCAAAAACCCTTATTAGCTCAGATTTTACGGAAATAGTTTTATTTTTCGATCCAAAAATGGACTTAAGTTTCACATTTGAACCAGAGAATTGTATTTTCCATAATTTTCTTACAAAAACTAGAGATTACGGCCAAAAACCCTTATTAACTCGGATTTTACAGAAATAGTTTTATTTTTCGATCCAAAAAGGGACTTAAGTTTCACATTTGAACCAGAGAATTGTATTTTTCATAATTTTCTTACAAAAAACTAGAGTTTACGGTCAAAAACCCTTATTAGCTCAGATTTTAAAGAAATAATTTATTTTTTCCATCCAAAAATGGACTTAAGTTTCACATTTGAATCAGACAATTGTATTTTCCATAATTTTCTTGCAAAAAACTAGAGTTTACGGTCAAAAATTCTTATTAGCTCAGATTTTACAGAAATAGTTTTATTTTTCGATCCAAAAAGGGACTCAAGTTTCATATTTGAACCAGTGAATTGTATTTTCCATAATTTTCTTACAAAAAACTAGAGTTTACGGTCAAAAACCCTTATTAGCTCAGATTTTAGAGAAATAATTTATTTTTTCGATCCAAAAATGGACTTAAGTTTCACATTTGAATCAGCATAATTTTCTTACAAAAAACTAGATTTTACGGTCAAAAACCATTATTAACTCAGATTTTACAGAAATAGTTTTATTTTTCGATCCATAAATGGACTTAAGTTTCACATTTGAACCAGAGAATTGTATTTTCCATAATTTTCTTACAAAAAACTAGAGTTTACGGTCAAAAACCCTTATTAGCTCAGATTTTAAAGAAATAATTTATTTTTTCGATCCAAAAATGGACTTAAGATTCACGTTTGAATCAGAGAATTGTATTTTCCATAATTTTCTTACAAAAAACTAGAGTTTACGGTCAAAACCCCTTATTAACTCAGATTTTACAAAAATAATTTTATTTTTAGATCCATAAATGGACTTAAGTTTCAAATTTGAGCCAGAGAATTGTATTTTCCATAATTTTCTTACAAAAAACTAGAGTTTACGGTCAAAAGCCCTTATTAGCTCAGATTTTAAAGAAATAATTTATTTTTTCGATCCAAAAATGGACTTAAGATTCACATTTGAATCAGAGAGTTGTATTTTCCATAATTTTCTTACAAAAAACAGAGTTTACGGTCAAAAACCCTTATTAACTCATATTTAACAGAAATAGTTTTATTGTTCGATCCATAAATGGACTTAAGTTTCACATTTGAACCAGAGAATTGTATTTTCCATAATTTTCTTACAAAAAACTAGAGTTTACGGTCAAAAACCCTCATTAGCTCAGATTTTACAGAAATGGTTTTATTTTTCGATCCAAAAAGGGACTTAAGTTTTACATTTGAACCAGAGAATTGTATTTTCCGTGATTTTCTTACAAAAAACTAGAGTTTACGGTCAAAAACCCTTATTAGCTCAGATTTTACGGGAATAGTTTTATTTTTCGATCCATAAATGGACTTAAGTTTCACATTTGAAGTAGAGAATTGTATTTTCCATAATTTTCTTAACAAAAACTAGAGTTTACGGTCAGAAACCCTTCTTAACTCATATTTTACAGAAATAGTTTTATTGTTCGATCCATAAATGGACTTAAGTTTCACATTTGAACCAGAGAATTGTATTTTCCATAATTTTCTTACAAAAAACTAGACTTTACGGTCAAAAACCCTCATTAGCTCAGATTTTACAGAAATTGTTTTATTTTTCGATCCATAAATGGACTTAAGTTTCACATTTGAACCAGAGAATTGTATTTTCCATAATTTTCTTACAAAAAACTAGAGTTTACGGTCAAAAACCCTTATTAGCTCAGATTTTAAAGAAATAATTTATTTTTTCGATCCAAAAATGGACTTAAGATTCACGTTTGAATCAGAGAATTGTATTTTCCATAATTTTCTTACAAAAAACTAGAGTTTACGGTCAAAACCCCTTATTAACTCAGATTTTACAAAAATAATTTTATTTTTAGATCCATAAATGGACTTAAGTTTCAAATTTGAGCCAGAGAATTGTATTTTCCATAATTTTCTTACAAAAAACTAGAGTTTACGGTCAAAAGCCCTTATTAGCTCAGATTTTAAAGAAATAATTTATTTTTTCGATCCAAAAATGGACTTAAGATTCACATTTGAATCAGAGAGTTGTATTTTCCATAATTTTCTTACAAAAAACTAGAGTTTACGGTCAAAAACCCTTATTAACTCATATTTAACAGAAATAGTTTTATTTTTCGATCCATAAATGGACTTAAGTTTCACATTTGAACCAGAGAATTTTACTTTCCATAATTTTCTTACAAAAAACTAGAGTTTACGGTCAAAAACCCTCATTAGCTCAGATTTTACAGAAATGGTTTTATTTTTCGATCCAAAAAGGGACTTAAGTTTTACATTTGAACCAGAAAATTGTATTTTCCATAATTTTCTTACAAAAAACTAGAGTTTACGGTCAAAAACCCTTATTAGCTCAGATTTTACGGAAATAGTTTTATTTTTCGATCCATAAATGGACTTAAGTTTCACATTTGAACTAGAGAATTGTATTTTCCATAATTTTCTTAACAAAAACTAGAGTTTACGGTCAGAAACCCTTCTTAACTCATATTTTACAGAAATAGTTTTATTGTTCGATCCATAAATGGACTTAAGTTTCACATTTGAACCAGAGAATTGTATTTTCCATAATTTTCTTACAAAAAACTAGAGTTTTCAAAAACCCTTATTAGCTCAGATTTTACGGAAATAGTTTTATTTTTCGATCCATAAATGGACTTAAGTTTCACATTTGAACCAGAGAATTGTATTTTCCATAATTTTCTTACAAAAAACTAGAGTTTACGGTCAAAAATCCTCATTAGCTCAGATTTTACGGAAATAGTTTTATTTTTCGATCCATAAATGGACTTAAGTTTCACATTTGAACCAGAGAATTGTATTTTCCATAATTTTCTTACAAAAAACTAGAGTTTACGGTCAAAAACCCTTATTAACTCAGATTTTACAGAAATAGTTTATTTTTCGATCCAAAAATGGACTTAAGTTTCACATTTGAAAGCTACGATCGTAATGAATGATACTTGTTATCAGAAAAAATGTCAATTGCCAAAAAAAAGAAAAAATAAAAAATGGGGGGAGGGGGCCCAAAAAGTTTGAGGGAGGGGGCACCCTTCGAGTTTGGGGATAGGGGACCTATGGAGGGTTGATGTCTCTGCTGGTTAGGGTCATTGGTGCTTATGATCCTTGATGGTTCGTACTCACATACACCTTACTACTTGATTTGCAAGGATTTCTATGGTTTGTTCTGAATTTCTTTATTAAAATTATTTTCTTGCCATCTACATCTCTCTTAGTATCAACTTTTTAGTATACTATAGCGTTGGACCCTATTTTAAATTGACAACACTGTTCAAACGCAACTTGTGTATTATACAGAACACATCAAAGAAGTAAAGCTAGGTCAAGTCATAAGACCATTTTATCATCGTTAACCATTTTCATAGATTTACATTGTTCCAAATTTATAATAAATAAGGTATGAATTAACATGCTCTTCAGGGTTACCTTAACTGCTAATCACTTTAACCCTTTTTTTTCTCCATCTTCCAAGCTCCGATGTCTCTGATTGGCTCCTAAAAAACGGATGTTAGCTCAAAAAAACAGTCTGGTTGAAAAACTTGGAGTTGAAACAAACTTGTGTGGGGAATCCCCGCTCATACTGTTATCTTTTTTGCAATGTTTAGGAACCAGAGGGGAATCCCAGCTCGCTTGGAAAGGTCGTTCATAGTGTTCAATTTCCGAATTCCTTATCCTTTTTGCAAATGTCAATCAAACAATTCCGATTGTAAAAGCGTGTTTAATCACGTTGCTTGGAAAGGTATCCATAAGTACATGCTTTGAAAAGGTGCCAAGGAACGTAATCTCCCCAAAGTTCCATGTGTAATTGATATCAATAGCAATAACCATTCTGGTAATCTGCCTTGGAAAGGTGCCAAGGAACATAAAGTCCCAGAATTCCATAGATACACCCTACTTACTTGAACTATGAAACAAGTACTAGAGGGGATCTTATTGAAAACGTATGCGAGCGTTGCTGTGGCAGTGAGAGATTGAATTCTTTTGGAGTATCGAAAAAATTCAATGATCATACAGTCAGTTATGCCAGAGTCAAATTTCCAGAAGTGATAGTGCTCTAAGATAATGCGAGCCTAAAACTAATTGTTGATTACGGGGACCAACGTCTTGCTCATTTTGCGGGTAACACGTTACCTCATGATAAATCATATCAACAGCTTTGTGGTATTACCATTCAAAAGACCTTAAAAGCAAGACGAGCTTACTCCAGCATCAATCTCATAAATCATATCATGTTTGTGCGTCGGAACTGTAACCTCTCTAAAAATAATGGGATAATAGACAGTGTAATCGAGAGCAAAATTAAAAGGGCATGGACAGGTAACATTGCCAATGAAACTAAAGACAATTCAATGAATAGCAAAGCATCACTGAACGTTACTATTATCATTGATAGTTTACCATCAGATACCATCATTGAACAGAATAATACCAATGATGGAAAAGTAAAAATGAAATCCTTCAAGAAAGTATATGCACATTATAGAGTTATCGTAGCATTGAATGTTGACAAAGACAAATATCTGAACTATGAAACAAGCATTAATGGTGATCTAATTGGAAATGTATGTGTGCGTTGTCATGACAGCGATGAGCTAAATTCCTTTGGAGTACCAAAAAAATTCATCATTGCTAATGGTGGATATAATAGAATTAAATTCCCAGAGATGATATTGTATAAAGATAATTCATGCCTAAAATTAATGGTAAACAACGAGGGTCAATTTCTTGCTCATAGTGCGGATAACACGTTACCTACTGATATTTCCTATTGCCCTTGTTCTGGTACTAGTATTCAAATGAAAGCAAAGAAAAAAGGGGGCCTACTGCTGCACTAATGTCATAAAATATATCTTGTCACTGTGCCGGGACTGTTACCTGTGAAAAAATAACGCGTTAAAAGATAATGAAATCACCGACAAAATAAAAAGGGCATTGGCAGATAATATCATCATAAAAATTAATGACAATTCTAAAAAAAGCCAAGCATTGATGAATGTTGCTAGTACTACTGATCATATAGTCAATAAATGTAATAATACCAAATATGAAATGCATACCGAACCTGTAGGTGACATCCCATTAAAAGTAGTGTATAACGTAAATGGATTGATGATTATTCTACTGGTTACGAACTAAGAGAAGAGAGTAGCTACAGTATCAAGAGAGAACATGATGAATTATTTTATGGGACAGATTCAAAGTGTCTAAAGTTGTCCAATGATATTAATAATGTATAATGATGTATGAAATATATTTTAAAATTAATATTGTACATGTCATTATTTCAATAAAAATACTTTATGCATTACTTTGTTGATTTTAGGAAAATACTGGTAAGGTCTTAGTAAAGTCGCTTTCAATAAATTTGAGTTTTCATAGACTGTTCAGAGTTCTATTATGTATCCAAAACAATCACAAACTGTTTTTTAAAAGATTCAGAATTAAAGTGGGACTTTTTCTCTTCTTAGGGAAAAATTCAGAACTGAACTATAACGTTTTCTATCTTCTACGAAAAAAATTCGGAAAAGAACTTGACAATTTTTTTCTCTTCATTGAGAAAATTCAGAACTGGAGTAAAACTATTTTTTTTTCTTCTTTGGAAAAAAATCATAATTGAACTGTAGCTTTTTTTCTCTCTTCGTTGGGAAAATTCAGAAGAGAACTTGAACGCTTGTTCACTTCTTTGACAAAATTCAGAATTAACGTGGAACTTTATCTCTCCTGGGATAAAAAACATTCAGAAGGGAACTTTTCTTCACTTCCTTGAGAAAACTCAGAATTAAAGTTGAATTGAAGCAGAACTTTTTTCTCTTCTTTGGAAAAATTCTGAATTAACCTAACTTTTTTTCTCTCATTTTTTAAGACAATTCAGAAGAGAACTTGAATATTTCTTCATTTCTTTTAGAAAACAAAGAATTAAAGTGGAACTTTTTCTCTTTTTGGCGAAAAATTCAGAATCGAAGTATAACTTTTTAATCGTCTAAGGAAAAAATTTATTTCTCGTCTTTGAGAAAAATCAGAATCAGATTTCTTCTTTTTTACTTTCATTGAAAAAATTAAACTGAGGTGGAAGTATTCTTTTTTATTTTTATTGGAAAAATTAGAATTAAACTGTAACTTTTTTCTTTTCTTTGAGAAAATTCTGAAGAGAACTTGAACTTTTCTTCACTTCGTTGAGAAAAATCAGAATTAAAGTGGAACTTTTTCACTTCTTGGGTAAAAATCAGAATCGAAGTACAACTTTTTCTATCTTCTACGGAAAAAATTTATTCTTCGTCTGTGAGAAAATTCAGAACTAAAGTGGAAGTTTTCTTTTTTTATTTTCATTGTAAAATTAGAATTGAACTGTGATTTTTTTTTCTCTTCATTGAGAAAATTCCCTATGGTAAAATTCAGAACAGAAGTTGAAATTTTTTCTCTTCTTAGAGAAAATTCAGAAATGATGTGGAATTTTGTTCTCTTCCTTCGAAAAATTCAGAAGTCAACTTTTTTTACTCTCTTCCTTTAGAAAATTAAGAAGAGAACTTAAACTTTTCTTCACTTCGTTGAGAAAACTCAGAGTCAAAGTGAAACCTTTTCTCTTCTTGTGGTAAAATTCAGAAGAGAAGTATAACTTTTTCATTCTTCTGCAGAAAAGTTCAGAATAGAACTTGAAATTTCTATCTCTTTGTCGGATACGTCGGATAACATTGACAATATCTAAGTATCAGAGTGAATAAATTCTTTGTAAACATATTTTGTCGGATCTCTTCCTTGGAACAATTCAAAATTAAACTCTTACTTCTTTTTTGTCTCTTCTTTTAGAAAATTCAGAAGAGAACTTAAACTTTTCTTCACTTCGTTGAGAAAACTCAGAGTCAAAGTGAAACCTTTTCTCTTCTTGTGGTAAAATTCAGAAGAGACGTATAACTTTTTCATTCTTCTGCAGAAAAGTTCAGAATAGAACTTGAAATTTCTATCTCTTTGTCGGATACGTCGGATAACATTGACAAAATCTAAGTATCAGAGTGAATAAATTCCTTATCAACATATTTTGTCGGATGAGTAGGATAAAATTGACACAATCTAAGTTTCAAAGTGAATAAATTCTTTACCAACTTCTTTTGTCAGAAACTTTGATTACATTGACAAATTCTAAGTATCAGTGAATAAATCCCTTATCAACATTCTTTATCAACATCATTTCTTGGATAAATAGGATAACATTGACAGAATCTAATTTTCAGAATTAATAAATTCTTTGTCAACATCTTTTGTAGGATACGTCGGATAAAATTGACAAAACCTAAGTATCAGAGTGAATAAATTCTTTATCAACATCCTTTCCCAAATAAGTCGAATAACATTATCAAAATCTAAGTATCAGAGTGATTAAATTCTATATCAACATCTTTTTTCAGATATATAGGATAACATTGACAAAATCTAAGTATCAGAATGAATAAACTTTTTATAATCATCTTTTGTCAAATACATCGGATAAAATTGACAAAATCTAAGTATCAGATTGAATAAAATATTTATCAATATCTTTCGTCAGATAACATTGACAAAATCTAAGTATCAGAGTGAATAAATTCCTTATAAACATCCTTTTTCGGATACTTCGGATAACATTCACAAAATCTAAGTATCAGAGTGAATAAAATCTGTATCAACGTCTTTTGTCAGATACGTTTGATAAAATTGACAAAATGTAAGTATCAGAGTGAATAAATTCTTTATTAAGATTCTTTTTCGAGATCATTTATCGGATACGTCAGATAACATGGACAAAATCTATGTATCAGAGTGAATAAATTCATTATCAACATCTTTTATTTGATACATCGGATAACAATATCAGTATCAGAGTGCTTAAATTCTTCATCAACATCTTTGGTCAGATACATCGGATAGCATTGACAAAATCTAACTATCAAAGTGAATAAATTCTTTGTCATCATATTTTGTCGGATATGTTGGATAAAAATGACAAAATCTAAGTATCCGAGTGAATAAATTCCTTATCAACGGGTTTTGTCAGATACATTGGATAACATTAACAAAATCTAATTATCAGAGTGAATAAAATCTGTATCATCGTCTTTTGTCAGATACGTTTGATAAAATTGACAAAATCTAAGTATCAGCATGAATAAATTCTTTACTGACATTTTTGTTGGATACGTCGGATAACGTTCACAAAATCTAAGTATCAGTGTGAATAAATTCTATATCAACGTCTTTTGTCAGATACGTTTGATAACATTGACAAAGTCTAAGTACAAGAGTGAATAAATTCTTGATTAACATTCTTTATCAAGATCATTTATCGGATACTTCAGATAACATTGACGAAGTCTATGTATCAGAGTGAATAAATTTCTTATAAACATCTTTTGTCAAATACATCGGATAAAATTGACAAAATCTAAGTATCAGATTGAATAAAATATTTATCAATATCTTTTATCGGATAATATTGGCAAGATCTAAGTATCAAATTGAATAAATTCCTTATCAATATCCTTTGTTGGATACGTCGGATAACGTTCACAAAATCTAAGTATCAGAGTGGATAAATTCTATATCAACATCTTTTGTCAGACAAGTTTGATAACATCGACAAAATCTAAGTACCAGAGTGAAAAATTCGGTAATTATTTAGCCTTGGCCCCCTCATAAGGAGACATGTTAAGAAAACAATTCTTACTTTAAAATATGTATAATGATCCTAGTTCTTATATTATCCAAGGGGAGAACCTTTATCATCAAGTCTTTCCTCTAAAAATCTTCAAAAGAGAAAAAGTTTCCAAATATCACCACGCTTTCAATTCAATGCTTAAGTCTTTTTAAATTGCCCCTTTAAATTGCCACCTAATAAGTTCTTTTATAGATAGCGCTCATGCTGGTCTTTTTATTTTATTTTTATTTTTAAATAGCAGTGGCGAAGGGCGAATAGCAGTGGCAAAGGGAGAATAGCAGTGGCGTAAATACAAAATATTAATAGCAGTGGCGAAAGGCGAATAGCAGTGGCGAAAGGCGAATAGCAGTGGCGTAAATACAAAATATTAATAGCAGTGGTTAGGTTAGGTTATGAAAAGAAATGAAAAAGTAGTTTTTCATGAAAAAAAGTTTTTCATTTTCATTATGTTAGGTTAGGTTAGGTTAGGTTAGGTTAACAACTTTCTATAATCTCAATATACCACTACTTTTTCTTTAAACACGTTTTTTGACACACGTGTTAAACACGTGCTAAACGCTATCTATAAAACAACTTATTTGGCAGCAGTTTACAGCGGCAATTTCAAAAGACTTAAGCATTGAATTAAGAACGTGGTGATATTTGGAAACTTTTTCACTTTTGAGGATTTTTAGAGGAAAGACTTGATGATAAAGGTTCTCCCCTTGGATAATATAAGAACTAGGATCATTATACATATTTTAAAGTAAGAATTGTTTTCTTAACATGTCTCCTTATGAGGGGGCCAAGGCTAAATAAATACCAAAAATTCTTTATTAACATTTTTTTTCGAGATCATTTATCGGATACGTCAGATAACATCGACAAAATTTATGTATCAGACTGAATAAATTCATTATCAACATCTTTTGTCGGATACATCGGATAATATTATCAAAATCTAAGTATCAGAGAGATTAAATTCTTCATCAACATCTTTGGTCAGATACATCGGATAGCATTGACAAAATCTAACTATCAGAGTGAATAAATTCTTTATCAATATATTTTGTTAGATATGTTGTATAACAATGACAAAATCTAAGTATCAGAGTGAATAATTCCCTATCAACGTCTTTTGTTAGATACATTGGATAACATTCACAAATTCTAAGTATCAGAGTTAATAAATTCTTTATCATTGTCCTTTCTCAGATACGTTTGATAAAATTAACAAAATCTAAGTATCAGAGTGAATAAATTCTTTATCATTTTCCTTAGATAGATAAGTTTGATAGCATTGACAAAATCTAAGTATCAGCGTGAATAAATTCTTTATCTCCATCCTTTGTTGGATACGTCGAATAACGTTCACAAAATCTAAGTATCAGGGTGAATAAATTTTCTATCAACGTCTTTTGTCAGATTAATTTAAAAAACTTTTTCCACAAAATAAGTTTTTCAAAGAAAAGTAAAGAACTCCATTAAACAAAAAATGAGCAAAAATAAAATCAAATCATCTACCAAGCGTGAAACTACCACAAATCAGCATCGATAAATAAATGAAACCCAAAACGAACAGAAATTACAATAATTAGCCGAGTCAAACTCAAAACGAGCAGAAAAGTAACATAAGTTGGGCGCAAAACCCCTATGCCTTCCCAGGCCAGAGCATTATTTGCACTTTACTGAAAATATATAAGTCTTTTTACTTTTATAACTTTAATAAATCAAATAATATTAAAATTTTGATTATTAAATATCACTATATGTATATTAAACTGACAATGCACATTCATTTGTATTTTTTAGTAAAGCGCAAATTTTATCCTGGCCTTGGGAAGGCATAGGGGTTTTGCGCCCAACTTTTATTTATTATTTAGGATTATTTATTATTTAGTTATTTGATTACCCTACGGACTTTTTATTGAAAACAGTTTCAGAATCGGAACTTGAATTATTTGACAGCCAATTATTTTGGAAGGAAATTGACTTTGGACTCATTAGCTAGTTGAATTACCAGTAAAATTCAATACGAATATGACACGAACCAGAGCGACTTATATTTGCCCTGAATGTGAGAGGCCGTGTGGGAAAGGTGTGACGATTCAGTGCTCGAAATGTCTTCTATGGTTCCATCCCCCCCCCTCCCCTGTGCTGGAACCACACCCGTATTACGGCAAGAAAACCCCAACTGGAAATGCAGCTCATGTGTTATGGTTGTTGTAAATGAGCACCCTGAGGCTGACACTCCTGCATGCGCTGTCGTTAACCCCAAGAATATGTTTTCCCCACCTATAGAGAACCCATCCCCTCATAATTGTCCCAAAAGTTGTGAGAGTTGCCTTTCAAAAGACAATTTAATACTGCAACTTGAAAAAAAGATTCACAGCATGGAAGAAAAAAATGAATCTCAAGCCCGATCCCTATCGATGAAACAGACCGAAATCGACGCTCTGAATTTACAGCTATTTGAATAAAGTTTTGAAGTAGTGTTTCTTTTTTATATCAACTGGTACATGCAAACTTGGTGAACAGTGTCCGTTTATTCATGAAAGCAAAAACGTTAATGATAAGAAGAAACAACCAAATCAACGAGAAAAAAACCGCGTAAGTAAAGTGTGTAAAAATTTCTATTGCAGGAGGTTCCTGCAGCAACAAAAAAATTGTAAATTTCTACATATATGTCGAAAATACAGACTGAAAAAGTGCAAAGCAACAAATCGCAATTTCGATCATGTTGATCTTTGTCCTATGATGGCTTGTGCCAACAAGTTGTGCAGTTTTGATCATAGTGTTAGTAATTTAAAGTATCGCATTAATCGTTCAGTGCCTTTTAAGTATTTTGACCGTTTGCCTCGTTTTAATCATTTTAACCATGATCCAGTATTCGATCATAGTATGCCAAGCCACAGCCAGATTGTTTATAGAATCAATGCTCTAAGCAATAATCCTAGACCCGAGCCGGTGTCAAAAAACTTGTCGAGGCGAGGGGGCCAACAGCTGAGCCAAAGAAACCCGCCTTTTCGGTTCCCCTCCCCCCAATCGCGCCCACGACAACCTTTTTCAATACCGACATCGCGTTACAGGATCCCTTCTTCGCGGTCACCACGGGTCACACGGGCTCAGCATATCTCTCCGGTTCCTCTTGGAGCTCTCCCCCTTCCTCCCCCCCACTTGCCCTCCCCCAATCCCTAGATCTATCCTTCCTAAAATATCAGCCTCCCGCGTTTCGACTATTAGCCAGGCCGTACCACTTAGTAACAGGTGTTCGTCATTTGAAGAAATTGATCTTGCAGAATCGTTAGAACACCAGGAAACTCTCTGTCCAAGGACTGAGGTGAAAATAAAGGTAAAAGAATACTCTTCTGACATTTTTGCTCTGCCTAGTCTTTTGTATAGTAATACGGAAATTTTAAATACGGATAAGATTATTGAGCTGGAGAATTTAGCTCAAATAATTGGAGCCTCAATAGTACCAGTAACAGAGGTTCATAGGTGAAATCCGGATCTACTCAGTTTATCCGGCTATGATAAAATGATAAAGTCATTCCCGGATGACCACTGCCTGGAAAAAAGGGAGGAGGTCTTGCAATTTATATTAATAAGAAAATTCCTGCTTTCAGATATGAATTCCTCAGATATGAATTCAGATATTAAATTTCTGCTTCATTGAAACCATTGAAGATAGAGGTACCTGTGCTTGATGATTATGATGAGATTCTTTGGGTATTTGCAAAGCCCAAACGCCTGCCCTCCCATCATAAGGGTATAGCTGTTTCTGTTTTTTATTATTCGCCAGGACAAGATGTCAATTCTCAAAAAGCTTCCCGGGAAAAACTTCAATTAAGCGCTGACTACGCACAGGGTAAATACCCCACGGGTGATTATGCTCCTGTTTGGTGACGCTAACGAACTACGACTCGAGTCTTTGGAAGCAGGATTAGGTCTAAAACAGTTAGTTAATTGCCCAACAACAAAACGTGGTACGGTTCTGGACCGCATAGCTACTAACATGTCTCAATTTTACAGGAAACCCTCCCCAGGCCCCCCAATAGGAGGAAGCTACCATTTCACCCTTGAGCTACACCCCATAAGCAAAGTCCGGGTCACGTACACTACAGAAACAACTACAAGTCGGCCAATCACAAACAGCGGATTGTTTGGTTTCGATAATTGGCTTACGAATGAAAAACGGGACGATATTTTTTCTACGGCTAATGCTGATGAAATGGCCACTACTTTTCAAGAAAAACTTCTCGGCAAGTGCCATTTCTATTTTCCTGAAAAAGTTAACAAACATTTTTCAGCAGATCGTCCATATGTTAGAAAAGAAATCAAAGCACTAAGCAGAAAAATGAGACAACTTTTCAGGAACAAAAAACATAGTGAAGCTACTAACTTGAAGAATAAAATCAGAGGAACGACTTCCCAGAGGAATACAACAGCGTTGTACTACCAAAAGGAAGTATCTCATTTATTGGATTCTAAGCCCTGATAGTGGTACAAAAGGATAAAACAAATGACAGGTAAAACGCAGACTGGATTGGATTTTGGCTATGATGAGCCGGACAAAGAAACTGCACATCGCCTAAACACTCACCTGGCAGCGATTGTTCAGTCACTTCCACCGCTAAGCTTAGAGGATTTCCCGCATGCTTCTCCAGATCTAATGGATTTCCCAATCGTCACAGAATCTCAAGGTCGCTTCAAATTGATGAAACTGAAGAGGACCAGTATTACACCACTCGATATTCCTGTTGACGTCATTAAGGCTTTTCCTGAATTTTTAAGTGCTCCGTTAACTTTAATATTTTACAAGATTACAATGTCAGGCCAGTATCCGCGAATTTGGACAAGTGGATTCATAACCCCTATCCCCGAAAAAGGACCCTGTGATTTTACTGGTGTGCGGCCTATTACGATGACATCGATTTTTAGCAAGATTTATAAAGGTTTCATCGCTGGGTGGCTGCAAACTTTTATTCTGCATAAAATTGACCCTCAGCAATTCGGTAATGTTCCCAAGAGTTCAACAAGCCATTACTTAGTTAGTTTGCTTGATAAGATTTTAAAGCATCTAGATGAACCGGAACGATGGGTTAACCTGATCACGATTGACCTAAAGAAAGCATTTGACCTGATCTGCCACAGAACCCTTATCCTCAAGCTATTGACAAATTTTAATGTTGATGTATATTTGATAAGAATAGTTGCAAATTTTCTTTCAGGTAGAAGCCAAAAAACTAAGTATAAATCAACCTATTCTGATCCCCAGCCAATTTACTGTGGAGTTACCCAGGGAACAGTTTTAGGCCCTCTACTTTTTTGGGTTATGGTTAATGAGTTGGCAAATGATGAGTGGGATCGCTTTAAATTCGTTGATGATCTATCCGTACCGGAGCTGGGTGAAAAGAGTGTTTCAAGTGAGGCAGACAAAATAATGGCGAGTTTATCACGTGAAGCTGAGGAGGGCAAAATGATCGTCAATCGTGAAAAATCGCTCATATTAACTTTCTCTTTTCTAAGGGACAGTTTATCCCTTGCTTTACAGAATGTTTCAGGCATCATGGATATCAAACTCTTGGGAATATATCTCACACATGACCTGAAGTGGGAAAAACAGACACAGGAGATGATCAAACGGGCAAACCTGGGTATCCTTTCTTTAAAACTCCTTGCTCGTCATGGTGTTCCAACCCCCCACCTATTGCGTATTTTTCTTACATTTTTCAGACCGCTGGTAGAATATGCTTGTCCCATTTGGCATTACGGCCGGACAACGGACCAGAAGGACCGCCTGGAAAGGATCCAGTACTGAGCTCTTCTGGTAGTGTCAAAATCTCCAAAAGTCCCTTATTGCTCCCTTTTGAAACAATTTTCGCTTAAAACTCTATCGACACGCCGTGTTGAATTGTATTTTAAATTTGGTGTCGGTATTTTAGAGAATCCGTGGCTTCGTGGAATCCTCCCCCCTGGGCATCTCCTTACGCGCCAAAGGCTCCCGCGAAATGTAGCTCAACCGGTACCAAAAATTCAGCCGGTACCAGTGCGGTATATGCGGTACGCAAGTAGTTTTGTTCCCTCCTTCGTCAAGATTTTTAATTCTGCACCCATTCGTCAATAATTGTATATTTTTATTTTCTTTAGTTCATTATTCTTTTTAAACTTGACTCTGTTTGACTCTGTTTAGTTTGAATTTGTGAAATTTCAAATCCATTTATATTTTTGCATGACGATGGCTGTGGCTGTGATTTTTATATGTTTAGTGTCTTATTATGACAAAAACTGCCGCTGATCAGCAGGACCGTTTTTATGGCGTTTGAAAATAAAATCGTTATCCTATCCCGTCCTAAGCCTTCTATTTCCCTAATTTCTTAGTTTATTTTTGTGTTTATTATATGTCAACCAAGAGATTATGTTCCTTAAAAATTGTATTGCAAAAAACAAAACTTATATAAAGATTATGTTGATGATGAAGGCAAAAAAAACTTTTTTGTTTATTTCATAATTATCTTTATTTTTGATTTATTAATTGTGTATTTAGAAGAAACCTCCAAGAAGCCGAAAGGAGTCTATTGTGAATTCCAGGTGCTGTTTTTGAAAAGAAGAAGCTTAATATTTAGGTTCCCTGGGTGTAACTAGTGGCGTAATTTGCTTTGCGGCAGGGTGGAAACTGCCCCTCCCAGACCTCAGTTTGACCCCCCCCCCCCCAAACCCCAGTTTTCCCCACAGCTTAAATTTAGTCTTTCCCAAAATTTTGTCAAAAATAAAATAAGCCTGCATAATTCAAGCATCCACAGAAACGGGCCAGTTTCGTTTAGTATATCTTTACCTTTTCTTGTTACCATATGGTTAATTTTTCAGTTTTCTTTGTCACTTTCACTTGATTTGGGAAAATGGCTCCAACTCTGCCTTTCCTCCCCAGGATTTTGACAAAATTACGCCACTGGGTATAACCCCTAAAAGATAAATATCCACCAACTTATTGGTGGGTATCACATATTTTTTTTGTATATGACGCCACTTATCCTCAGTAATCAGGGTTAGCAGGTGTAGCCTAACTTATCCGACAACCTATCCATACCGTTTCAAGTTGTAATCCCACTAACGTCCGACGTCATTTACGTCTTGTGAAACACTAATGGCTAGTCGGACAAGTAATCTTGGAATATTCGAGCACCTTATATACTATACTAATCCAAATCACGAAGAAAATAGTGGATTGTTGACCATTTGAAGTCAAAGGGGTGAAAAGACTGTTTAGTTGGTCATATATCTTTAAACAAATTTTAGAATTGGAAGTTTAAAATATGAATACATCTAAATTAGGAGAAAAGAAAATGTTGTAAGATAGTTATCCAACCTTTAATCTTCCTAATTTTAGGAAGTTCGGAAATTTTTTTTGCTTTATTTATACTTTATTTGTAAATAAAAGCCAACATGACATATTGTGTTCCTAGTTGCAGTGTCAATGCCCAAATGAAGATAACTTTCATTTTATTTTAAAAGTTTAAACGTCGGATAAACCCTGCTGGCTACAAAAGTTTTTTTTCTCAAGATTTTATAGATTTATTGATCACGATCGTATTAAACCAATCACAGTCCCCTCAGCTTTTGCGCTGCATTCTAGTCCAACAATTGTGATTTATTTATAGATGGCGATAATGTAAACATGCACAAGCCAATTCATACTACAGTGTCATTTTGAGGTAAGGAATTTAGTGCCAAAACTGGCTGTACTAGAAATTACTGCAGTTACTGTACCTGAGGATGATGGTTCTAATCGCACCCTTGTAAATCATTCATGCCAGACCTTTATTGAGTCAAATCATATTCCGCGGACCTTGAAAGACTACTGCTATTGCTAATAACAATTACTGCAGAACTAAGCCATCAAAGCTGCACATGCTTTTCTTCCACCCAATCTATTCAAAGCTTTACTCTTTTAACCCTGCCAAGAAGTTCAAATTTCTTAAATAATTTCTTAGACCACACTGCTTTTCCATTTACGAAAAATTAAGTCTTTATCTGTAGATGATTTAACTGATTTTTTTTTTCTTCCCCCTTTTTTTCCATTGATGAAGGATTCTGGATATGGAGTTGAAAGATCTGTTTTTTTTATTGATTACTGTGTTGTTGTTTTTTTATTCTTTGTCACTGCTTTATTTAAATTAAACCCGTTTTTCTCGCTTAATTTTTCAAATCTCCTTTATATTCTTCCTTATAATCTCTTCCGAGTGTTTACGGTGGAAGAAAAGACGAATTGAAATTGAAATGACCCAAATATATTCATAATTGCTATTTCCCTAGTAGGGATATCTCTGTGCCACGGTTTGTTCATTAAAACACAAGGGGCTCTGACCTTTGGGGTCCCTAACGCCCGTACACTCGCTTTGTTGTGCATTTTTTGGCCTTTGGCTTGCTTTGACTATTAATGTGCTTGCTGCAAACTCTCTCAGATTGCTGCATATTTCAACTACCAATTGCTTGAAAGTGCTTATCAAACCCTTTTATACCCTGCTGTGAAAGTTAGTTCTGTGCCTGCTTTTGACTTATATTGCTTGCTTAATTTATTATTGACTGAACCCCCCCCCCCCTCTGCTTGTAGCATATTTGTTTTATTTATTTGACAATTCATTTCCTTTTTGTGATTTAATTTTGTTGTTTAAATTGTTTTAGCCCTTTGGGGGTATATTTGTGATGACTGACAGGATGGTTAGTAGTCCTGGCACCTCTGATCCCAATAACTCTAGTGTAAGGATTTTGGCTTTAGGTGTTGAAGGTACAAATGAGACCAGTAGGCCTGGGCAGTTGACATTGGGCTGTAGAACAGTTATTGCCAAAAAACTGTTTCAACATCTCTAAAATCATGAGTGCAGGGGCCATTATGGTTCAATGTTAGAAAGACTTGGACCAGATGGCTCCATTATCATAATAGCTGTGAACCAGTCAGTAGCTGCTGCTATACTTTCTATCTCAGATATAGCAGTAAATGGATGTAAGTTAAAGTTTGTGCTTGGTCTTACCTCTAACCCTGCTTTAATCAGAAACAGAAAAGGCATTGTATTTATCCCATCGGAGGAGGTCACCCATCTGGATGATTTTTTCAAGGAGGTCCAAGTTAATGACAGAATACAACAAGTGACATTGGCCTTTAAAAACCCAAGCCCATCAATTATCCCTTTGGTTTGCACCTTTAATCAGGATGTTCAGTTCCCTCTGAAAATCTCTGTTGGGGGTGCAAGGTATACAGTTAAACAGTTTATCCCCCGGGCAATACAGTGTTACAATTGCCAAGGTTTTGGCCACATGGCTTCTAATTGCCACAGAGGCAGAAGATGCATACTTTGTAGTGGACAACACGCCATTGGTGAATGTCCCCAACCTAAAACAGTTAAGGAAGACCAGGTACTCAAGTGCCCTAGCTGCAATGGTATCCATGCTGCTAATGCTAAGGAGTGCCCAGTATTCATAGAGAAGAAAGCAATTGTAACTTACTCTTTCACCAATAATGTCCCCATGAGGACTGCTGCTGAGGTCTTGAAGAAAGGACTTCCTAAACATACAGAACACATCCCCATAGTACACACAGACTCTTTCCCTCCACTGACTCCTAATCAACCTCCAGCTGAGGAACTCAACATGAGGTACATCGCCACGTTTGAAGGTGTTGCATTCCCACCATGTCAGCAGTTACCAGTAGCCCTGGCAAAGCAGAAAGGACACGTAAAGGATAGGAGTCTTTACCTAGCCCAGAAAATGCTACAATACAACCTAGGGCCAGACCTAGGTTGTCCCCTTCTCAGGCAATTGACTAGTTATCTCTCCACTGTTTTCCCTTGGGTTTGGCATGGTTGACTAAGCACAAGCTTATTAAGTAATTTGGTTAAGACTACTGGTTTGGTTCATTCCCTAAATTCATTTTTTTTTTCTGCATGTTTCCTTTTTTTAAAGTTGCCTTATTGGTTCATAATTTGATCTAGGTGACAGGTTAAATGTGTTATTTATTATAATTGACGTGTATAAAAATTGTATTTGCTGTTTGATAGGGTATTTGCATAATTTTGGTTCCTGTTTATAATTGTTGGCAGGTGCTTATGGGGATTAACCCCCATAATAAGCAATATAAATGGTAGATGGCTCCATATTATATTAATTTTGATGGCCATGATGCCCCTCCCATATTATTTTATTTTAGAGTTGTCCTTTTTTTATTTTATTTGTTTTATTATCCTTATCTATCTTTTCATATTTTATCTGATTAAATTTATATATATAGAGGTATGCAATAGGTTATAACGTAAAACTGTATTATCTATTATAATTGTGTCGTATATGTATTTTGATTGCTGCATGACAACGCACAGTTGCATTATTTTGATTCCTGTTTTTCAATGCAGGCAGTTACTGCAGGTGAATTATTCCCTACCAATAGCAAGATAAGTGATGCATGATCAGGTTCAGTGAATATTGACCAAAGTGACAACCAAGCAAGCTAGTGATTACAGAAGGCACAGAACAATCAAGTGATACGAACGCATATGACCTATTGGTCGAACGCGTCAAACCCCAAACAACAACAACAATCTCTTCCCGCAACGTTCGGTGCCATCTGTTTTTTGTTTGTCCTAGATTGATGGCCAAAGATAACAACCTGTTCATAAGTAAAACGTGTCCTTTATTTTACAATAGCCCTAGAAAGTGGAATAGAACCACATCTTTTGATACAGCCTGATGTCTTATACACGGTGTTTTACACACTTAAAAATGACCAGTCTGCCTTTTAAATTCCATATCCTAACTCCCCAAGAAAAGTTAGCCAGATTTTTGGCTACAAGTGTGGTCAGAAACGGAAAAAATTAAAGACCAGTCGAAAACTGTAAATTTTGAGCAATCAACTTAGACGTTAGTATTTTTGTACAGAACTACGGGAAAAAAATTTAATATCACTATTTCTAATAAAGAACTTGTTCAGGGAGTATAATTTCTAGAGCTGAGTCAATAACGTTAACCTTGTTGCATTTAGAAGCTGAGAATAACAAAGCTTTTGTTTGCTAGCCAGATGAAGCAAAATCATTAGATGTTAGCTAACAGTTCTCAGAAACGCATTAATCGGATAAGAAATAATAGAAAATACAAGCTCAAAAAAAAAAAAAATCAGCATACCTTACTAGGCCATCTATGAAGATATTTGTAAGAAGCCAAAAAACGAATTAATCCCTTATCCATCTTTTTTTACAAATCTCCCCGAAATTGGCGCTGAGGAAAAGTGAGGATATATCAGTGCTATTTGATTGGATTGTTTCTATTTTACCAGGTTGAGGACAGTAAATCTTTGCCCAACCGATTTAGTGCGATGGCTTTTTCAGTAGCTCTCTTTTTATTTTGATTTGACTTCATCATATTTGAGGGTTCTCACGCTGAGAATTTCAAAATTCTCAAAATTTCTTTTCACAACTAAAAATTATTATGCCCTTGAATCTTTATAATGGATTTCAGGTTAGCGTTGGTTAGGATTTTTTTTTCACCGGGTATTTTATTTGGAAATACAGCTTAAAATTTTCAGTTAACGTGGGTTATTACTTGCTTGTTGCTGCTGCTGCAACCTTAATCAGAAACGGGAAACTTCCTTTTCAACGATGGTGATTTAAATAGTGCCATCTTTATGTTTCTTACCCTTTCCACTCTGGAAATTACACCAAAAGTTTCATATGAGACTTTAATGTGGCGCTACAACCTAGTAAAGAACAAACCACGGTCCATAGTGACCAAAAGTTTAAAAATACGTTAAAAAAATTCTACCGAGAAAAAATGTCATTTAGAACTGATTCAGGAATGGTAACTATTATTTCGATTAGTCTTAACAGTAAAATGTAATTTTGAAAACAAATTTACATGAATATTGAAAGAGCCAGGGACCCTCGAAAAAGACATCAGGTCGAAATGAAAAGTACACCATTGGACGTCATTATTCAAAAACCCCATACAGGAAACTTGCGGTCCCCGTCCTTGAACAACAAAGAAAATCATTCTACTCTAGGGGTAGCACTGACGGGTCCTATTTTTCTTTTTATATAAAGCACTTATATATGAGCCCCGCTCATAGTTTCTCACTAGACACTTTTTAGAAAAAGGGGTTTCAATTTCTGGTTACTATGGGCTGTTTACCAGGTTGCAGCAAATGTTGCAACCAAAAAAAAGAACAACAACAGTAATTAATTGTTAAGAAATTTCAAAATATAATGGACCTTATCAATGCATATTTAGTTTTTTTTTTCTTTATGTTGCTTTTACTACCTTCAACTTTGAATTATAGGAAAACCCCCAGATTGCGAGAAAAAATAATATGAATCTCGATGATTAGAAGAGAAAATAATCAGGGCTGGACTGAGATCACTGCAATTGAGCACAATTGCCAACAGTAATTGGGGGATAAGCCAAGAGCCAAATTTTTATCCTCAGAATTATGCAGATTGAAAATTTTCGCATGAATTATATTTCAAAGAAGTTTAACATTGTACATGGCCATTTTCATTCGCGTAGACCGTGCGCCTTTGAACACCCGAGACGGCGTAGCCCCGACATTGGCCCAAAGATTTTTGGTGCCAACTAGCATTGGTGAAAACTTGAATATTTAGAGAAATATTTGGAATATGTAAGTAAATAGTTTGGATTTTGGACTACCATTTACAATATAAGATACATACTGATAATCAACAACTTCAAAAATCCTTCAATAGCAGCTTTGATGAAAATCAACCAACATACATGAACATATAATTAACGTATTTTGATACTGGGCTGATATCATCAAACTTGTTTCTGCCAAAGCCGTTCACGGAGGGCCATCCGGACAGCTGCCCCGGGTGCTGTGGCTGGGGGGGGGGGTATTATCCACCTTGATCAATTTTTCCCTTTGATTTGGCTTTTTTGCCTATACTTGAGTCATTGAGGAGAGGGGAGGGCTGTAATTAATTTTTCCCGGGCATCACCAACCCAAAGAATGGCTCTCGTTTCTGCAATCATCACCTTAAAAGTCATGAAGTTGGAAAAGTAATGAATGAAAATGAAACAAAAAGGATACAACATGTCTATATTCGTAAAGGGGGGGGGGCACGTAAATTATGCTTCCTAAGACACTTGAACGGTCAAAGGCTAAAATAGTTTCAAAATTCCCACAAGTGTGAAGTTGGAAGGCTGGGTGGGGGGGGGGTGTGAGGCCCAGGAATTAGTGTTCAGTTTCGGGTGATCCAATGCAGGGGCGTAATTTGATATGTGGAAGGGGACAACTGTCCATTCCAGACCCTAGTTGGCCCGCCAGCTGAAATTGAGTTTCTGCAAAAAGTCTTTCAAAACTAAGATACGCCTGCATAATTCAAGCATCCAGAGAAACAGATCAGTTTTATTTAGTATATCGTTGCCTTTACGGTATTATTAAATAAAAAAAAACAAGTTTGTTTAACTGAAAGTAAGGAGCGGCATTAAAACTTAAAACGAACAAAAAATATGCCATATATGAAAGGGGTTGTCCCCTCCTCAACGCCTCACTCTTTACGCTAAATTTTTTATTGTTCTAAAAAACAGAGTTGTGAGAAAGAGTCAAACTTTAGCGTAAAGAGCGAAGCACCTATGCCACATGTGTGGCATAGGTGATCCTCTGCTTTCGAACATAATAGTTTCCTAAAAAAATTTCGAATGTCGAAAGCGGAGGAAAGAAGAAAGCATATGCATCAAATGGTGCATTCCAAATATTTATTTATTATTAAGGATGTATTATAAACTTCATGGACATGTTTAAGTGCTTTAAGTGATTGTCTAGACTAGAGCATGTTTTACATCTTTTTTCTGCAATTCTTGGTAAAGATTTAGATAACAAGCTATATTTTTCTCTTTTTTTATCTCCCTGCGTATTTGATTTTTTTTTTTTTTAACTTTTCTAAACTTTTTGTGTTCGAAATAACGAACTTTTTGAAAGTATAATGTTCCAGAGTAGAGACGTATTTGTTTTCAAAATCGATCATTTGTACAAGTTGGAAGCATTATCAGGCTGACTGAAGGCAGATATGAAGGGCTGACTAAAGGACACTGTGCAGTTTTTAAAACCCCACCCTAAATCATGCCTGAACGTTCACAAGTTGAAAGAAGTGCAACATATCGACCTGTGGGGAGGAGGGCTGGCACTCCAGGGCCTAGATATATAGGTAAACTGATAAACTGATAGGTAAACTATAATCATGATAGTAACAATGTATGGGAGACCCATCGTCCATTACAATTCAACACAATTGTATTGACTCCGTTTTAAATAAATTCCGTCTACAAAATCGAAAATGCAAAAAGAAAACAAACCAAAATTATGAGTTAAAATATGATACAATAGAGATATATTTAATAAAAGGAAATAGTGAAAATACAGAATACTTTAATAACTATTTTTAAACCATATTCTTAGAACAACTTATTTTGGGCAGCAAAGGGCTTTCTTGCCAGTCCAGCATGGCTGACCATCCCCAATATCACTTAGTTTTTCAAGCTTGTATCCGGAATCACATTCGCCTGAACAAAACGGAGCAAGGCCTTTCCAGACACATCCATTTTTGGGTACCTCTACAGCAACTTCAGCAGATTCTGGGCAGCAGTAAACTTTCTGACCGGTGATACAAGTTTGACCTTTGCCATCAGATGAAATCTTGACTGTTTTTTCTCCTGGTCTACAAACACCAGCACAAAAAGGCGACGTACCACTCCAGTAGCAATCTTTATCGTCGGCGAGCGCAACTGCAGCAAGACCAACAATCTGAAAATAGTAATAGGAATGAACGAGAGAACATTTTGATTGAAACCAAAATATAAGTAAATATGAACAGTAGCAAAAAGTTCTATACTCTCCACTAAAGATTTGTGACACATATCAGTCTAGATCTCTTTTCATGACTCCACCTCTTCGTGCACGCGCAATGACAAATGTTTAGTGCATTAAGATGGGATTATGCTGTGATCTGACTGAATACCAAGAAGCAACTGAAACTATTGCTATGACGCGCAGAGCAATATCCTTTTCCGAGCGCTTTAATCGGTATCATTTCTGAAGAAACTTTTCGCTACTGTTGATATATACTTATACTGTGATTGAAACTGAAAAGAAACGAGAAACATTTTGAGAGATAAAAAGCATTTCCGCCTCCTCGCCTCGTTACTGGATCAGACCTGTGTTTGCTTATTCATTCAGTACTATAATTTCTTTTTATGTTTTAAAAACATCTGCTGTAAACAGCTGTTACATAACAAAAATATTAATTACTAAATACGGTAAAAGCTACACATCGTTATTATCTTTAAAGAAAGATAACTCGTAAGCAATTTTAGCAAAAAAAAAAAAAAAAAAAAAAAAAAAAAAAAAAAAAAAAAGCCTTTTATGGGTTTAGGAGCGTTTTAGGCTCTGTTGAGGGAGTGCCCACTTCCTTCTACCTGGTGTAAATAATGTCGAAGACCATACTGCCTTTCCATCATACAAAAAAAGAGAAGATAATGACGAATTTTGTGAAGACAGGCACACTATATTAGACATTTTCGCTTTATATTCAACAGCCATCGTCAGCGAAATATAAAATAAAACAAATAAAAAAGAAAACAAATTTACTCAAAAACCGATAAATTAATTGAGAAATCAATTTTCATTCTATTAAATCTGGCGATTTAAATTAAGATTAAAAATGTCCTATTAACCAAAGAGCAACAATAAATTAAATACGGATGGAACATTTAGGTTTTAGTTCCGAACTTACAAGGGGTGAAAAAACTCATATAATTTTTGATAAGTTGCTTTATAATTAATTTCTGAGACCACACTGATTAACGATGACAAGATAAGAAAAAACTTGAAAAGAAGAAAAACAAGGATATTTGCAGACAGTGAAAATGAAAATGCCAAGCAAACATTTTGGCCGAGACCTACGCTCGACCGTCCTCAGTGCAAAGCAAACCATAAAAAACACCACTAAAATAAAAGTAAGGCCCTTTCCAAGCAACGGTGAAACTCAGGGTAATTCAGCCTTTTACCCTTTCACCGTTGCTCGGAAAGGGTTTTACTTTTATTTTAGTGGGTTTTCTTATTTGTTTCTTCTTATCTTGAAGTTGCTTTACTCTAAAAGGAAGACTAACTGGGCGGAGCAAAACTCAGCGGAGCACCCCGGTGACGAAGCAAAACCTGGCAGAGGCAGAATATTTTTTAAAGAAAAGAGGAAATTCACCATAGACACCGGGTATCTTGAAGTTGCTTTATTCTAAAAGGAAGACTAACTGGGCGGAGCAAAACTCAGCGGAGCACCCCGGTGACGAAGCAAAACCTGGCAGAGGCAGAATATTTTTTAAAGAAAAGAGGAAATTCACCATAGACACTGGGTATCTTGAAGTTGCTTTATTCTAAAAGGAAGACTAACTGGGCGGAGCAAAACTCAGCGGAGCACCCCGGTGACGAAGCAAAACCTGGCAGAGGCAGAATATTTTTTAAAGAAAAGAGGAAATTCACCATAGACACCGGGTATCTTGAAGTTGCTTTATTCTAAAAGGAAGACTAACTGGGCGGAGCAAAACTCAGCGGAGCACCCCGGTGACGAAGCAAAACTTGTCAGAGGCAGAATATTTTTTAAGGAAGAGAGGAAATTCACCATAGACACCGGGAGGGATTACTTTTATACCTGAGTTCCTTTGTCCTGGGGTGGCATTTTCATTTCATTTCGGTTTACATTTTATTTTGGATCCCATTATCACTTTAATTACAGCAGCTATACTTGCTCATTTTTTAGCACTTTGATACATGTCTATTATATTTCAAAGTATAGTAACGCTTAAGATTCCAATCCGCACATCCGACTTCATTCATTACTAGTGTCTTAAATTAACAATTGTGACAGAATGATTCATTTACAACTAAGATTCGTTGGAAAAGAAAATTTACTCTAATAGAGCTACTCTAGACAGGAAATGTTCTGGTCTATATTTTTTAGGAGAAATCAAGCGGATGCTAAATGGAAGATTTGTTATCGAGGGATAATTTATTTTCAATAATGTGAATCAACAACAGGGTAAGATTTATTTTAGTTTACTTCAAATAATTTTATTATTCCAAAATTGCGTGTTGCTGGATATATTCAAAATAGTTTGTCCCGTAAACCAAAATCATTTGAAAAGCCTCCGAAACACAATTTTATTAACAACCCTGCTTTTTGTAATCTGCAATCCTCTCACTTTATTTTTAGACATCCTTTTTGTAAAGAAAATAAATAATATACACTCATCCTCATGGCGAGGGAAATCACCCCCTTGGCTTATTCTTTGGCCATCTCTCTTATACTATATTTATTACTTTTTTTTGAAAAATGCATCATACAGTAAATACTGCGCACACAGAAAATCAAAGAATAAAAGTGAGAGAAAACAGACTTACTTCAGATCGAAACACAGAAAGTACAATTAAAACAAATAATAGATAATTGCTAGTCGTACTTAGATTACATGGAAACTCCCTACTATACACGATACAGAAGCAAAGGGTTCCTAAGAGAAGTGTACCTTTTCAGGACATACCATCGTAAAAAAAAAGTTGGACTGCCTGGAAGGCCTAGATAAGTATCACTTTCAAGGAGGCACACTTGTGCCTCTATAAAGAGGCGACCCACCACAATGTTAAGCGATTTCAGGTCCTAGAGGTCGCAGAGAGACGGCGGTAATCGCATTTTGTAGCCCAAGCTCAAACTAAGAAACTTGCAAAATTTCATCCTCCTCCGACTTTATCTTCATGGGGTAAACTGGGCCGGAAGTTTGGACCCTCCCACCACAGCCCCCCTTTAACGTTGTCCGATTGGGCTGAAATTTAGAGGATAAGCTTTCCTGGGGCCTGGGAGCTTATCCTCGAAATTTTAGCTCAATCTGATCACTCCTTCCCTGTTTTCAAAAAACCAAATATAGCCACTTAAAATTCATCATCATTTCTTTTTTTTTCTTAGCCACGCCTACAGGCCACAGTTGGCAACGGATCCGGTTGAATGAGGACTCATTCGAAGCAGAATTCGACCTGTTAGGGCCTTTTGATATTTTCAGACCGAAAAAATTATCCCCCGAATTTACATTTACGAAAAACCTCGTTTTCCTATATTAGCCCATGTTAATTTTTCCCACCACAACCCCCCTTTAACGTTGTCTGATCGGGCTGAAATTTAGAGGATAAGCTTTCCTGGGGCCTGGGAGCTTATCCTCGAAATTTTAGCTCAATCTGATCACTCCTTCCCTGTTTTCCAAAAACCAAATATCAAGTTTTTTGGGAATTTGCTTGCGTCGAAAATAGCTTCCATTTACTAAATAACAATTATTATTGTGCTTGTTTAGTCCAGCGGTTGAAACTCCGGACTGTCAGGCGGAAAACCCGAGTTCGATTCACCATCAGAGCAAATTTTTTATATACTGAATTTAAACTTTAAAAAGAAACTCAGTTTCTTTTTTAAATTATTTGAAAAAAATTACGTATTCTAAGGAGTTAAAGAGGCTGAGTCACAAGCTCGAACCTTAAAACGTACAGGGATTAGGAGGCACCCTGTACGACGTGATTTGAGTATTCAGGAATTAAAAGCCTTAACACAAGAATGTTCAAGAGTTGGGGGTTTGGGGGGGGGGCGGCCCCCCAACTTTAACTCCTGACACGATCAGCTAACAGTTAGTCAAGCAATAATAAGTAATAAACTGTACAAAAACGTGCAGAAATTATTTGAAAAAAACTACGTTTTCTAAAGAGTTAAAGAGGCTGAGTTACAAGGTCGAACCTTAAAACGTACAGGGATTAGGAGGCACAGTTGGGGGGCTGCCGCCCCCCAAACCCTCCGCTTTCGCAGCCTTTAAATAAAAAAAAAGTTTTTTAAACTGAAAGTAAGGAGCGACATTAAATCTTAAAACGAACAGAAATTATTCCGTATATGAAAGAGGCTGTGCCCTCCTCAACGCCTCGCTCTTTACGCTAAAGTTTGACTTTCTCACAACTCTTTTTTTAAACAATAAAAACTTTAGCGTAAAGAGCGAGGCGTTGAGGAGGGCACAGCCTCTTTCATATACGGAATAATTTCTGTTCGTTTTAAGATTTAATGTCGCTCCTTACTTTCAGTTTAAAAAACTTTTTTTTTATTTAAAGGCTGCGAAAGCGGAGGGTTGGGGGGGCGGCAGCCCCCCAACTGTGCCTCCTAATCCCTGTACGTTTTAAGGTTCGACCTTGTAACTCAGCCTCTTTAACTCTTTAGAAAACGTAGTTTTTTTCAAATAATCTAATGAAGGAACCAGAGAGAAACCCACAATCATAATTGGGATGGGGCTTCTTTCATACCCGTTTCAAATGGGAAATTCACAGCTCCTAGCTATAAATTCAACCCCAAGCTTTATGTTGCAGTTGTTTTTTTTTTAATTTAAAAATTTCAGTCGTTCAATAGTTTTACGGTTAAGCAGAGCAAGAGAAAAAAACTGCTCTGTTGAGTTCCTTTTGGTCAGGGGTTCTTCCGACTTGGGATACTGACCCCGTAGGCTTCAGAAGAGGGATCTTTAGATGGATTGGAAGGGAAAAGTAAACGTCACAGACAGCCTTAGTGATGCAATGGCTTAAAGCTCTTTTCAGCAGTAAGAAGAAACATTGCCACATGAAAAAAGGAATCAAAGATCAAACTACACATCACGTCCTCCAAGAAATAGGCCAAAATCAGAATTGCCGGTTTCAACAAGCAAATTGCTAGCAGCAGACAGGTCCAAAAGACTTCTGAGGGCCGGATCTAGGGATGGCAAAATGGGGTAAGTGTCGCAGGCAGCATGTCTGGGGGGGGGGGCAAAACAAGCTAAAATTGTAGCATCTATGGGCAAAAATTGTAGGCTAATAGTTTGATGGTGCGTTATTGATGGTGCATCAGGGGTTGGCAAAGTCTACATGTTTTGTAGAAGTGTTGTCTATTCTGAGAAGTGTGGCCAGAGCATGTCCTCCATACTCTCGGTAGTACCTCTGAATATTAAATTGCAGTGTTGCCATAGCGTGATCTTCGTACTCTCAGGAGTGCGCCTAAATTCTGAAGTGCAGCGTTGCCACTAGCCGAATTCCAGCAGAATTGGCATGTGTCTCTGTGTGACCTCTAGGTCATTTGGATTGTTGGCCATTTTATTGACATGAATATATAGGATGATCAACAGTGGTTTGGTCTTTTCTATTGTCCAGTTCTGCATTTTATTCAGCATAGTATTGGCAGCGGACACGATTGCAGTACAATTGTAAACGTTCTGCCGAATTGTTCGAATTTGAGGATATTATTGTAGCTAAGAAATTGCTCGAATAACACACAAATATATTTACCAAGACTCCTCTCTGTTCTTGTTCGTCAAAGTGAAATCCGCGGCTGAAGTCTACATTTGACCCCCCGGAAAACCTAACTCAGGTTCAAATGAATAGCATTTTAACGAAATCATTTAAGGATATTGTCGCACTTCAAGGAATCCACTTCATTTCATGACTTCATTCATCTCGTGATTTCATTCCAAGAAATTTTTTTTCAAAAATCCTATGATTCCTTTTTCTTAGAGGAAATTTTGTCAAGACCCGGATTCCGACTCACAGATATCATATACACCAGGAGAAATGTGCCAAGCGTGGCAGAACAGTACCAAGTGATAAGGGGGACTCTGCCACACCTCACGGAACTGCGCCATTCTTGGCAGAACTGTGCCCAACATGTGGTGCCCTGAGATGTACATCAGGGGGGAAGTGGGCAACTCATCGGTTTTAATGTAATATTACTCTCAAATCATATATGACACCTAAATCAAGCAGCCTGCATATCGTAGTTAAAACGGTAACAGGCTGGAAAGATTTATCTTTGATAACGATTTTTTATTTCTTGGAAATTGGCGTGACATGTCCGATACAGAATGACGAATAAATAATTCTTATGGTTGGGATCATTTGTAGGAGCAACGTGAAATGCTGTACAACCGAAGGGCCTCTAAGCATAATATATGGACCAATAACGACATCTATACGGTTAGACAGCTTTGGCTTCCGAAGTAGTATTCTCGGGGACTTCGTCCGTCTTTGTCTCTCTAATAGTCTGTACAAAGCTTTAACAAAACGCACCCAAAACCTCAACCAGGGTTGCTACCCGGTAAAACAAAAAATTATTAGATTTTGGAGATCTTATGTTTAACTAAGTTGTTTTCTTCAATAATCTAGTAATAATGTTCTGATTTAGTGATATTTTTTAGGCAATCTAAAAATCGCCAGAAATAATGATAGATCACTAGGGGTGGCAACCCTGTTCTAAACTGAGTAACTGACTGGCGGATAATATGTTAGCATCTGGGACGCAAAAATCACGCTGAATAACTTTCTACACTTCCCACATCAAATTATTTGCATAACATAATTAGCCTTGTTCAATTTTGCTTCTGCCTTAGATTTTTTTTTTTCTTTGAAATATTGCAGTTGATTATTATAATTATGCAGGCAAATGACTACGGAAACGGTTTTACTTTTTAAAGTCTGCTTTAAAAGTGGAAAATTGAATAACCGGTCATCAACAAGTAGCGTCGTTAAATATCGAGTATCTACAGTCTTATTGAAAGCCTAGCCTTGTCTTACAGCCTAGCCTTGTCCTTACAGCCTAGCCTTGTCCTAGCCATCCTAGCCTTGTCCTAGCCATCCTAGTCTTGACAATCGATATTTAAAGAGACATGAAGTACTAAAAAAATTAGATCGAATAAGCTGAAAAAAAGAAGACAAAATCAAGCGAGAATAATGTTCAGCCAGTAAATAGCCTTTTAACTTGTTTTTTCGTTCTCCGTTTTTTTATACGTTATGTACAGACCACAGTTCATATAATTATCCAGTAAGCTTATCGCAGATCATTTCTGGTCTTCGTTCTCGGTGCGAACAAAAAGCTCCTCCCACTTCTTCGTGCAGTTATTAATAGCGGGTTTCCACTTGTTTCCGATTGTTTCGCGTCTGACTTGTCTACCCGTGAAAAAATCTGACGCCGCTTATGTTTCTACGTTCTCTGGAGCACTCGCACCCCGGTCCGGGTTTTTATAATGGGTGAGATAGGGAATGATCATACTGGATAATTTTATGAATTCTGGTACAGACTGTGAGGCATTTGAACCTATTCAAGGGATGTGAACTATAGCCAGGCGAAAGGCAACTCCAGTGCGAGAATCTAGTATGGTAGTAGAAACGTTTTGACTTGTCAAAATTGGCATTGCCTCCTAGGGTCTTATCTAGCTTCTTTTTTTTTTGTGGGGGGGGGGGGGGGCACACAATATATTTTTTTTTTTTTTGGGGGGGGGGTCAAAAAACTTGAAACGTATCAAAAATTTGGTTATGTTCAATTTTGTTACGTTATTACGATTCAGAGAAACATTTCGAGGGGGGGGGTCAAACTCCCTAACCCCCCTGGATACGGCCTTGTTGTCTCCCCACATCTTCTGCGACCCTTCCAGAAGTTTCGCGGGTCTTTAATGAGCATAAAAACCTTAAACGTGTTCGCAACTGTCTATTATTTGTCGAAAGAAAATGCCCCCGCCCTAGCAAAATCTTGGCTTTGTCCCACAGAGGGTAGAAGCAAAGAAAGAGGCATATCTATAGGCATAAACTGCTGAGATAATTAGGTTAGTATATTAGTAGGTTATTGGGAAAAAAATTATTGCTATGCCAGATTATCGGTTAACAAAAATGCTTTCTATGAAATGTTATTGGACAAAAGAAAAGATTCTTGGCATGCGCAAATTAAGAGTATACTAAGCAAATGTGGGCTATCAGGCTGGTGGAGTAATGGTATTGGACCAGGGGTGGAAACAGGATTGATTGCAAAAGATGTGAAAAAGTGCTATAAGATCAAGAGATCCAGGTTTGGCAAGAAGACAAGGTTAAGTCACAATCCCTTGGAATATATAGAAATATTAAAAAAGCCTGTGGGACAAGAAACATATCTAAAATTTTGGCTCCAAAATGATACTTTAAAATCGGTCTTATCAGCAAGAGGGAATTTTATGCCGCTCGGGGGGAAAAGAAAGTATTTAGGGAGGGTTAAGGTACGGATTGGTCCCTTCTCTTGTCTGATGTGCGGGGAGTCTGAAGATTTAGAACATTTTATGTGTTATTGTGAAGAACTGAAAGTACTTAGAAGGGAAATTTTTGGGAGGGAGGTTATGGATAGAATGTGTTTAGAAATTAAAATAGGGAGTATTGCAAAGTAGATATTAGAAATTTGGGAAATTTTGTGAGTGTGGGGATGAGACATAGGGAGGGTTATCTATCGTAGTGTTATTTTCAAAAGTGTTTGAAATTATTATTATGTTTTATGCGTTTTGTTGTTTTTGTATTATCCATCGCCCACATTGATTGGAAGTAAAAACTACACAAAACTATACCCAATGTTCGCCTAGACCTGACACCGTAGTGTTGCCCTACGAGGTGCTCGATCTTGGTAGACTACCATTTTCCCAGCTCGAATTAAATTTTCCTGAATTAATTAGCCCCACCCATGAGCGCTCGAAAATATTACTTTTGGAACTTGATTTTTAAAGAGATTGCAGAAGAGGGAGGGGTGCAAAATTTCTTAAATACTTGGTAATAGTGAAGATGACCGAATCTTAAAAATTAGATTTTTTTAGAATCTGAAAAATTTTAAAAATTAGGCATTGGCCTTGTCGTCTCCGCGATTCAAGTCCGAGTCTAAGCTCAGTTTTTTTTTCAAAATAGGATCTATATTTCCAGAGAATCTGTCAAGTCCTAGAGATGGAGAAGAAGAGGAAATGCAATTTAGGGGAACAATTAAGGACAGAAGGAGGAGGTATTTTCCTCTCTTAGGTTTTGAAAAATACATTTTTAGGAGTGTTTCCATTGAAAGATGCCATTTTTTATTATAGCCTATTGAAAAAAAAATTTAAACAAAAAATTGCCCCATCCCTTTATATTAAAAATTACAATTCCCCCCCCCCAAACATTACTGTGAACCAACACCACTATATTTAGCTTGTGACCTTGAAGATTTCTTCCCAGGCCCTACAAGATTCATTAATGTAGCTTTAAAAAAATGTCACCGACTTTGCAAAAAGCTAGGAATTATTAGGTGGAGGGAATGAGCGAAGAAATTAGAAATACGGTAATCTGGAATGAAAATTACTCCTGAACAGTGGCGTCAATTAGGGGCGGGCATCTGTTCCCCAAGATTATTTGCCCCTCCCTAGATTTAAAAGAATATTTTTTTCTGTATTTTCATTAAAAAATGAGTTTTTCGGAACTTTCATTGAAAAAAAAATGGCACCTCTGTATATTTAAAAAAATACATTCCCCTCACCCCGACTTCAGTGAATGGACGCCATTGCTCCCGAGATGGAAACACTGGGCTGCAGTCGAACAATTCGTTGTAAAGAACTGTAAATAAGGAACGACGTGGCTCAATAGTAACCAAAACTCTAAAAAAAAACGGAATTTTGATAGTGATAGATCTATCAAAAGGGTCGACTTATTAAACTGATTCCAAATATAGAAGTTCCATTAAGTTGAATATTACATATCAACGGATACGAATCTGAGAAAATTGGCCTGATTTTCCGAAAAGGGGTGAAACTAAATGTCGAAGAATATCAATGAAAATCAAACCATCAGATTCAGCGTATCAGACAACCTTGTTTCAGAGGTTTCAACCTCCTATCTGAAAAAAAATTCTGAATTTTTTTAATTTTTGCCGAAAGAAAGATCACGGATGCGCGTTTATTTGTTTTATTTTCCCAGGGGTGATCGTATCGACCCAGTGGTCCTAGATTATCGAGAGAGGGCTCATTCAAATGGAAATTAAAAGTTCTAGTGCCTTTTTTAAGTGACCCAAAATCGGAGGGCAACTAGGCCCCCTCCCCGCCCCTTTTTCCCAAAATCGTCCGATCAAAATTTTGAAATAACCATTTTGTTTATCATAGTTGAAAGGCCCAATAATTATATCTTTGAATATAACATGACCCTCCCCCACAGCCCCAGGGGAAAGGTATTTAAGTTATAAAATTTGCCCATTGTTTAAGTGTAGTATTTTTATTGGCAAGTATGCATACATTTTCGGGTGGGGGAGGTGAATTTTCTGCTGGGGGCTTCCCATAGGAGAATTTTCCATGAAGAGGGGAGTTCCCAGGGGATGAAAGTGTCAGGAAAAATTTTACACTTATAGAATTTGCCTGAATTCCTATACAAAATGCTTTTTATATTTCTTGCTTTCTCTGTTCCGTCTCAATTTTACGTGTGGAGCTGTTAAGGGTAATTGTCCGGGATAAATTTTCACCGGGAATGAATTCTCTAGAGAATACTTCCGTGGGGAGGGGGATTTCTCTGTGGAGGTGGGGCCAGATTTCCTGGCATTTTTTACAAAACGATCAGAAATTAAATAAAAAAATAAGTTTTGTCAACTGAAAGTAAGGAGCAACATTAAAACTTAAAAGGAACAGAAATTGCAACGCATATGAAGGGGGTCGCCCCCTCCTCAACACCTCGCTCTTTACGGTAAAGTTTGAATTTTGTCCCAACTCTTTAAGGACGACTCATGAAACACAAGGGTCGTTTAATTAGAACAATAAGTTTTTTTAAAAGTACTAAAAACTTTTAGCGTAAAGAGCGAGATGTTGAGGAGGGGGCAACCCCCTTCATATACGTAATAATTTCTGTTCGTTTTAAGTTATAAGGTTGCTCCTTACATTCAGTTGAAACAACTTATTTGTTTTTTTTTATTTAATAACAAAACAGCAACACCATTCAATTTCCTATTCGACTATTCAACACAATTTTGCCCCCAAGCCCATATTAAGACCCAAAAAGGTATTTTCCCTATTAGTGAATTTAAGCGGCTCTCAAGAACGAAACATGTTAATAAAATAAATGTAGCCTAGTAGGCCTAAGCTAGATTTCTTATTTCATGGTCGTTCTAAATATCATATTCGCGTGTGACAATACGCCCCCCCCCCTTTCCTGACGGTCTCAGATATAGCGCTAGGATAGGTACTTATCTATTATCCAGTACACACTCGAAAATTTGGATCTACAGGTACGGGATTGAAACAACTGAGACGCTTGGGCGATAGATAGGATGTATATGGTTTAGGCTGTATATTTGCGCATTAGGGGGAGGGGGTTAAACATAGCGGGGGTGCATACAAAATGTAATCGGTACTCATGGATTATATATAACACAGCGCTATAGACTGTACAAGGAAATACAAATGGAAACCCGTCAAGCGGGTATTTGCAAGAGATAATGGATTGCAAAGCGTGATTTCTTATTTGCGTTTATAATATTTAAACTGTTGTTTTTTGGGGTTTGGGGGGGGGGGGGGGGAAAGGTACTCCCCCTAATATGCAAATATATAGCCAAAATTTGTTTCTAAAATAATATATTTTCATCATATTTTATTTTATTTAATTAGCATTAATCAAACTTGAATTCTTTCGTGTGTTATATATAAAGCATAAGTACCAAATTTCTTTTTTTTTTACTAAAGATTTCTATTAAAATTTCTTATTTTTACTAAAAATTTTTTATTAAAACAGCCTGTAACAATATTTAAACTGTTGTTTTTTGGGGTTTGGGGGGGGGGAAGGTACTCCCCCTAATATGCAAATATATAGCCAAAATTTGTTTCTAAAATAATATATTTTCATCATATTTTATTTTATTTAATTAGCATTAATCAAACTTGAATTCTTTCGTGTGTTATATATAAAGCATAAGTACCAAATTTCTTTTTTTTTTACTAAAGATTTCTATTAAAATTTCTTATTTTTACTAAAAATTTTTTATTAAAACAGCCTGTAACAAAGAAATGCGGAGTATGGAGAGATGAAAAACAAGGGAAAAATATATAATTCAGGCCCATATCTGGACCACCAGCGGGGGACAAACTTGTTGTTTGGGTGTTGAGGCACAGTTGGGGCTATTGAGAAGGGAAATATTAAGAAAACACTCTTGTCTTATAGCCACCACACTAAAGATCTTGTATCGCGAACGTGAGACAATTACCGGTTTTCGTGGATCCTTATACCAGACAATATTTAGTTAGTATTTTGGTTAGGTTAGGGTAGTTTAAGTTACGTATTTAATGCAATGCGGTCTGGGTGGCCCCCTCTCCAAAATTCTTTGTTGTAGTTTTCACAATTTTGTTGATAAAGTATTATATTTTCATCATATTTTGTTTTATTTCATTAGCACCAACCAAACTTCACTTCTCGACAGAACTTAAGTGTGGTGGCTATAAGACACAAGTACCGAAAACAGTTCATACTTCATAATAGGCCAAGGCAGAAAAATCATAATTAACAAATTTTGACAGCGGCTTCGCTATACTTTACCTTCACTCCACCCCCTAATGTGCAAATAAATAGCCTATCACAAATTGTATATTTTCCAAGAGATTTTTCGATTCTTGATTTTGTCAGCCTTGATTCAATTTCGAGGTACTAAGTGGCGCATGACAAAATGCATGAGAAATACAAAATTTGGGCTATATATTTGCACCTGTAAATTCAATCAACTCTGATGAAATCAAGAACCGGAAAACACATGGGAACTATATAATTTGACACATATTTACACATTAGGGGGGGGGGTGTATTAAATATAGTGGAATTGCAGTCAACAATTGCTAACTACTATTATTCTGCATATTAAGAAGTAAGAATTGTTGGTACTTATGCATTATAACTAAGCCAGCGCTATACACGAAATAAGTCAAGTTTGGTTAATGCTAATGAAATAAAATAAAATAGCATGAATATATAATAGTTTAGAAACAAATTTGGGCTATAAATTTGCACCTTGGGGGGGGGGGGGGTAAGCATAGCATATATTAAATACGTAACCTATCCTAGGTACCTTTTGCCCCCCCCCCTTAATCCCCAAAAAACAATCGTTTAAATATTATAAACTCAATGAGAAACCACGCTTTACCATCAATCTATCTAGCAAATACCCGTTTGTCTGGTTTCCTTGTACAATCTATAGCGCTGGTTTAGTTATAATGCATAAGTACCGAATTGATTTCTTCCCAAAAACCCATGGTCCAGACAGCTTATTCACTGTTACCACCCTTTGGAATTTTAGGTTATAGGCTAAATATTCCTTTTTACAATTTCCACATACTCCGGTCTTACCGGAGATTGGCATTTCTACCCCTTTCAATCGGTGGTACCAGTGATCACATTAATAAATTAAAAAAGAGAATAATCCTAACCATACAAACTGCCAAAAATTTCAGCATTTTATCCTTAATAGTCAATAAGTATGTTCCACAAACACAGTCAAATCGGAAATGGGTTTCTGTCAGTAGCTGGCAGTAGCCTAGTCAAATCCGGAAAACACTGGAGTCATGCCCGCCTGAATAGGCAACTCATTAAAAATATGACGCAATAACCTGCCATTGTTCGTAAAATCAATAAAGCATGAAGGACTCTGAATATTTGACTTTTCATTGTAATCTGAGTAATTTGCATGTCAGTGTAAAAGGTTATCAGGACTGACGAATCAAATATAAAGATGAGTAAGCCTACCGATGATGGCGTTAATTAGGGTGGGGGGGGGGGCAAATGCCTCCCCCTTACTTGATTTTGCAAATACTTTTTTCTACCTCCATTTAAACCAAATCAAAAAAGTCCAGCCCTAGATTCTGGAAAATGCTTTTGTTTTGTATCTTTTTTCAAAAAAGGGGGGGATAATCACCCTTCTCTACATTTTCGTGAATTAGCAACACAACTTTCGGATACAATTGAAGCAAAAATTATGTAGCTATTGTAGCTAGTTTAGACAGTAATTATCCGTAAAATTACAAAAAAATGAGTAGCTGTCTTTTTTCACCAGTTATCACTACGGATGGACCTGCTTCTATCTTCTCCCCTCTTTCCCCTGCATATCTCATCATTGGTCTTTGTATCGATCACGCTAAACCTGAATATTACAAGTTGAAAATTTAATAAATCGAAAAAAATCATTTTTTTACTTTGAAAATTAATCGATTTAACGCCACGCTATGTAGGGATGAATCCTGGGTAATGTTTTTAGGACACCTACCCCTCTTCCCCCAGAAGGTAAAAAATTAGATTAATAACAATGTCGGAGGGACGAAGATACAATAGGGGAGCCCAGGTTTCTTTGACCCCTAAACATTAATTCTGTATCCACCCGTCACGCTATGGAATGGTATGGTTTTATGGTTATGGAAAGTTTTTCCTCGTAGTTTTTCTGGCCCGCATTTGATAAACGATAACAACTAATTTTATAAACTGAGTTGTTAGAATAAATAATTTTTTTTTTTTTTAAGATAGAAAAAAATGCATGGTTTCGAAGTGTTTCGAAGTTCTTAAGAAACCTTTTTTGTAAACGCTAAAACTGACCCATTTCTTTTTTTGTATTTCTGAATAACTAAAAAATATTGTTATTTGCACATTTGATTACAGTTGGACGTGTATTACTATCCATTGAATAAATAAAGAATATTGTGCCCTAATGACTATATACTTATATGCTATATGTTCTCATCAGATATTGATCACACGAACTGGGTTAAAAATCAGTTGCTGTATTCTGAAACTTTAAAAATAGCAACTTACTCTTACCCCTTTACCTAATTACGCATATTTAAAAATTTGTTTGAATTATTTAAAAAAAAATCATCATTGACCTTCATCCTCCAGCATTGAAAATAAATGTCACTCTATTAAATATTCAGGTGCATCCTATTAAAGGCTGTAACCGGCAGTTCAATTTTAAGGCAATTTGGAATTTTTCACTAAAACCTGTTCTTTTACTGATCTTTTGAGAGATTTACTGAATTTCAAATCCATCTACCGACAAAAAAAGGTACCGAAAATCTACAAAAGAATCTGAAGCTTGAAATATCTACAGTAGGAATATCTGATACGCTGAATCCAATGGTGCAATTCTCATTTCTATTCCTAAACTTTTTTTTTTGGGGGGGGGGGGGGAATTTCCCCCTTTTTCGAAAATCTGGCAAATGGGTAACATTAAACTTTGATGGGTAACACTACACTTAATGAACCCTTTATATTAGGAGTCAGCATAAAAAGCCAATTCTTTTGATATGTCTATTGATGTGAAAATTTCATTTTTCTTAGTTTTGATTGCTATTGAGCCGAGTCACTCTTTACTTACAGTTCGTTACCACGAACTGTTTTGGTAAGAATGAAAACAAAACAATTGATAAAAAAAACGGTGAAGTTATTAAAGAACATGGTGAAAAAACTGTCTTGATTAAAAGTTTTACCCGGTTATATATTTTTCTTTTATTTGAGTTTCAAGTTTCCCCCACCCCTAACCAGAACAAAATTACATACATGCCTGAGAATGGACGTAATCAAATTTTTTGTCACTTTTGGTATTGACTTTTATGGAATTTTAAGTATTTTGCAGAACGTTATGGTTTTACAGAGTTATGTAATAATTAAGCACTGTAATACCAAAGCTGTAAAATAAACAAAATAAAAAGAAATTGCTCTCCTACTTTATTAGATAAAAAAAATACTGGTTGATTATTTTACTTCCAGCCCCTACGACCCCCACCCTCGCCAAAGAAAAAGATCATTCAGTGTTTTTCAGACTGTTCCAAATCGATGCACTGAGCTGTATTTGATGAATTTCAGAAAAAAAATGTACCTAATGGCACTCAGACTTCTTATAATAAATAAAAACTTTTGATTCAAAAACCGCAAGTCATTTTACTGGTTTAAAATTTCATCCAGAACGACCAATCAGGTTGATTTAGATTTCTTATTTTTTTTACTGACTACTTTACAGAGAAGCACAGAAGAACTCTTATGGTTTAAAAATACAGTACTATTTGACTTCCTTTCAAACAGTTCGTGGTAACGAACTGTAAGTGAGGAGCGATCCGGCTCAATAGTAATTGAAACCCTAAAAAACGGAATTTTGATACCAGTAGATATATCAAAAGAATCTGATTTTTATGCTGATTTCAAATATATAAGTTTCATCAAATTTAGTCCAACCCCTCAAAATTTACGAGCCCGAAAAAATTTGCCTTATTTTCGAAAAAAAGGGGAAACACCCCCTAAAAGTGATAAATTCTTAATGAAAATCCAACCATCAGATTCAGTGTAACAGAAAACCCTACTGTCGATGTTTCAAGCTCCTATCTGCAAAAATGTGGAATTTTGTATTTTTTGCCAGAAGAAAGTTCACGGATGCGTGTTTATTTGTTTGTTTGTTCATTTTTTTTTCCATGGGGCCATCGTATCGATCCGGTAGTCCTAGAATATCGTGAGAGGGCTCATTTGAACGGAAATTAAAAGTTCTAGTGCCCTTTTAAGTGACCAAGAAATTGGAGGGCAACTAGGCACCCTCTCACGCTCATTGTTTTCCCAAAGTCATCCAATCAAAATTTTGAGATAGCCATTTTGTTCAGCATAGTTGAAAATCTTATAAATATGTCTTTGAGGATGACTTAATCCCCCACAGTTCCCAGGGGGAGGGCTACAAGTTATGAACTTTACCCATTGTTTACATATAATATTGGTTATTGGGAAGTATACAAACGTTTTCAAGAGGGATTTTTTCTGGGTGTGAAGGGCGGGGGGGGGGGGGGTCAGAGGAAGGGATTAAGTGGGAGGATCTTTCCATAAAGGATGTTTCCTTGGGGGAGGGACATTTCTATGAAGAGGGCGCCAGATTTCCCAGCATTATTCAAAAAGCGATCAGAAATTAAATAAAAAGACAAGTTTTTTTCAACTGAAAGTAAGGAGAAACATTAAAGCTTAAAACGAACATAAATTATTTCGTAAATGAGGGGATTCACCCCCTAGTCAATTCCTCGCTCTTTACGCTAAAGTTTTTTTTTTAGTACTTTCAAAGAGCTATCTATTCTAATTAAACAGACTTTGTGATTCAGGGATTTGTGATTCGAACAAAATTCGAACTTAGCGTAAAGAACGAGGTATTGACTAGGGGACGAGCCCCCTCATATACGTAATAATTTCTGTTCGTTCTAAGTTTTAATGTTGCTCCTTACTTTCAGTTGAAAAAACTTGTTTTGTTTTTTTTATTTAATTCAAACATAAGCTTAATGAAGAAAGCATTTTGCCAACATAAACCCGAGAATTGAAGCACCGTTTCAACACTAAACTATAGGAGAGTAATTTGTCATTTTGTCTTAACTAATCTCCTTTCCTCTTCTGTTTTATTTGTTCATCTGCAGTGGCGTCAATTGGGGTGGGGGGGGGGGGGGTGTTGGGGTGGCATTTACCTCTAGATTTTGGAAATAGCTTTTCAGGGTATTTTCACTACAAAAAATTTAAAAAATGACAAGTTTGACCCCTCCCCCTAGATTTTGAAGTATTCACCCCCCTAAACTCCATGAATTTGTTTCACCACTCATAGTTACATGTTATTCTTATGTTACGGTCAATGTATATAAATAATAGTAATTATATTATTTACATTCATATAATTATATTATTTATATACATGTAATTATATTATTTATATACAGGTGTTACGGTTGAACATTCTATCCTTCTATCTTTTGATTTATTTGCTCATCGGCAGTAGCATGAATTCCAGAGAGGGGAGGGGTAGATGGCTTACATATTTAAAAAATGCCTTTTTGGGAGCATTTTCATTGCAAATGCCCTCTTTTCGTATTTCCAAAGAGAAAATTGAGTCACTAGTCATAGTTACTTGTTATTCCTTTGTTATGCTTAAGCATGCTGCTTTTTTTATTCGTTTTCTCTTCGGCAGTGTCGTCAATTACTTGGGGGGGGTCTATGTCCTTTTTTGGGGTGTATTTTCGTTGAAATATGCCTTGTTTTGGTATTTTCATTGAAAAAGATTTAAAAAAGACAAATGTGTTTTTCGGCAGCATGTGATTTTTGCTTTTAATTATTTTGCTCATAGTTACATGTTACATTTCCTTGTAAAGCCATCTAGTGCTTTTTCAGACATGGTGGATCTATAAAGCAGAACTCTTTCCAAGATTTTTGTTCAGGATGGGGGGGTACCTAAAACTTTAAGAAGAAGGGGTTTAATTCCCATGGACTTTGTCTAATGGTCTCAAATAGTGTTTTTTGTCCGCATGTTTAAGACTAATTTATGAATTGAATATTATTCTTAAGAACAACTTAGAGTGGACTTGGCCCAAAAGATAATTTATTGTTCGAAGGCGATACTATTTCAATAAAATAGTTTTTAATGAATGCTTAGTCACATGGTTATATCAGCAACATGTCTCTTACGTGAGGTAACTAAGTAAGGTGACTGCGCATTATGAATGTCACATTTCACCTGAAACTTGTGCTTAAACAGGAATTTATTCGGAATGAGTCATAATGAAATTTAAGAAAGACATGGCGGTGGAAGGTGAGAGATGAGAAATATAAATGTCTTATGTAAACAATAATAATCTAGACAAAAAACAATAAATGATGAATATTTATAACCAACAGGGCCGTGTACAGGATTTTTTCCGGGGGTATTTTTTGGGGAAGGGAATACAAACAAAAATTAAAAACGTATCAAAAACTTGTTTATATGCATTTTTATTACATTTTCATGAGTTGGACAAATATTTTTTTTTGGGGGGGGAGGTTAAAACCCCTCCCCCATCCTGGATAGGCCTTGATAATAAATGGTAAGAAATTCTTTTGTCATTGAACACTAAATAATCTAAAATATAATTTAAAACTGTAAGAAAACCCTAAATATCTTTCTCCAGCCAATGGCTAATATTTGAAAAGAGGCAACGAAGAAGTTTTTTTTTCTGTTCTTGGTGTACTGTGTTCTTGGTTACGGTGTACTTGGTGTACTGTGTTCTTGGTTACGGTATACTTGGTGTACTGTGTTCTTGGTTACGGTGTACTTGGTGTACTGTGTTCTTGGTGTACGGTGTACTTGGGGTACTGCAGTGGTGTCGTTAAGGGGGGGCAGCTGCCCCCCGATAATTTGAAAAAATATAATTTTTTAAGTAGCTTTAAACTGTTGCTAGTTTTAAATGTCATATTTGCTCTTTAATCTGAGCAGATTTTTTTTTTAAATTAATCCATGCTCGTTCTTAACATAAGGAAGACGTGAAAAATAGGGGTCCATTACACTTCAAAATATGTTCCACATTAATAAATTTCCAAATATACTGCCTTTGAAACCTTATCAAGTAAAAATGTGAGCCTAGTTAATTGCAAAATTTAAAAATGTTCTATGCTTCTGGTTTCACCACATTTGCTCAGGTCAATTTGTTCCCTGATTTTTAAGGTGCTTTTACTTCCTAAAATCTATCAGTTCAATATTAGATTCATTTGTTTTAAAACTTTCAAAAGTGGAAATGAATACACCCTCTAAATTTGCAAATAGGGCAGAAATGGAATCATTGAAGAATAAGAAGGTAGATCTATAGTGAATATAATTTCCTGAATGAAAAAAAAATCATTGAAAAGGAAAATAAGACTTAAAGCTTTTTATAATGATATTTGTACTATAAGTAGATATGTTAAATCAGTTGTGGTTTGGTCACAGAATTAGGTAGAGGGGATCCGCTCCAGGAATCATTTAGTTTTTTTTAACTTTTATTTCCAGTATTTAATTGACCCTCAAATTCTCTTATTTGTATTTGAAATGCTTAATAAGCGCTGATAACGTCCTACTCTTTACGTTTTGGATTCACATACTAACCTACAAATGTACGACTGCCTCTATGTACAGTTCTATGCTGACTTCTCGCTATTTTTGCTTTTCTAAATATTTCGTTTACCCAGCTCCAAAAAAAATGACATAAATTTGGTAAGAATTATGACTGAAATTAGTCGCATTTGACACAATGCCCAGCGCTGCTTGTGGGACATTATCTCTGCATCAGCATGGTTTACGAAATGTCCGCAAAGAATAGAATAAAGTGAATTTAAAAAAAAAATGTGTATATTTTTATCACAATTTAGAAATTTTGTGAGCACGTTTAAGCAGTACCAACCCATTCGGTTATTCTATTATTATCAGTTTTATCATGACCTTGCAAAAGGAGGTCACCACCGTAATAGGTCGAAATGAACATTCTGGATTCGCTTTTCCTTTTTTGGGAATTGGGATAAGGTCTCCAATGCAGAAAGAAGAGGGTACGATTCGCTGTGTAAAAATCATCTGCATTAAAAGTGCCAAATGTTGGACTAATGCCTCCCCACCAAATTTCAAATGTAAAGAACTGATGTGGTCAATACCAATGGATGATTTAGGCTTTAAATGTCTAATGACATCTTCAATCGATGCTGCGCTAACAACAAATTCTTTATTGGGGCTGGTAGCAAGGAAATGATCTAACACAGCTTCATAAAAGAGTTCAAGGTGCTGATCAGGGACTTCAAGGTGCAGTACTAGGAGACCGAGGTTAGCTTTTGAAGGGAATTATAGACAAACAAACGATATTCAGTGTAACACCCCTCCAGAATACCCTGATTTACACAAGGGAAACTTATGCATAATTTTTGAAGAAGTAATTTTTTGAAACAAAGATACAAAGAGGAAGGTAATTTTCCAACTCTAGGAGTCAGTTTTCCCTTCCAATTGGCATCCCTGATGTCCAAATTTTGTCTATAATATGTCCGTAATATGTCCATCTTGAAATCTCAGAAACTAGTTTTTTTGGGACTTGTAAACCTTTTTCAAAGTGGTCAGTTAATATCGATTATAGTGAAAACGAAAAAGATTAATTTATTAGGCTACATCCATACAGAATGAACTAGTGTGAAAGCACAAAAGTCATAGAAACATGTCAACAGTAAAAAACTTCTTGTGGGAGCTTAATGCTCATCTTCCTACGAAAGTTCCTATTGACAGGTATGGTCCAGCGTGACGGTCAGCATTTTTGCTTCTTTTGGTAGCCTTTTGCCAATCAGAGTAATTCTTGTAAACAATTTTCAAGGGATAAGTTAATAATTCTAACTTTCTTAGACAGCGCTAACCTTCACTTAGATAGCGCTATTGCGCTGACTATGATTTTTTTTTTGGCTTTATGTGGCCCGCTGACATCAATGCTATTTATTAACATCAATCGGAGAACCCACAAACAAATCAATTTAATAGAAAATCCTAAATAAAATTTCAATAAATCACGTATATTAAAAGTTTAGTAAAACAAATTAAATTTTACAGAGTCAAAATCCATTCAAAGTTACGAGCAAATGGACTGTTAGAATAGAGCTTGGTTCAATTATAATATTAAGCATCCTGTGCTGGGCGTGGGGCGAAGGGGAGGGGCAATATGTACTTCAGCATTGGTGGTGAATCTGGCAAAAAAGCCTAGTGCGTACGACATTTACCTTTGCCCACCCGAAAGCTTGTTTGCGCTATGCTACTGTCGTCTGCAGCAGCCCATTTCTGACAATTCTAGTAAAAATCCAAGCACCAGAACTTATATTTATGACTGTTTAATGTTTTTTTATTGTTTATAATATATGTCATAATGTTTTTAAATTCACCAAATATCGTGTTAAATAGTTACTTTTCTTAACTACCTTTTGAATAGCATGTACTTCAAAAGCACCCCCTCTTGCCCCCCCCCCCCCAATAAAACACTGTAGCTGCGCTACTGGTGTATTGTGTTCTGTGTTCTTGGTGTATGGTGTACTTGGTGATGCTAGGCGTATATCTTCTATTTGCTTTCGAGGAACCGCCAATATATGATGTTTAGCAATTATACGATAGGCAGAATTTCAGTTTTATTATTGATTCGCTTTTTTGAAAAATCAATTTTTTAGAAGACAATACAACCAACCTGTTGTCTTACGCTGCAGCATCACACCAACGCTGAATAAATCTTTTGGACGCCTATTTAGCCAAGTCTACTTTACTTTGCGCATAACAAAGAAATAAATCTGTAGAAAACCAACAGATCTATGGCCGATGTGAGAAAAATTAAATTAAAAAAAAAAACATGTTTTTTAACTGAAAGTAAGGAGCGACATTATAACTTAAAACGAAGAGAAATTATTCCGGACATGAAAGGGACTGTTCCTTTCCTCAGTGCCTCGCTTTTACGCTAAAGTTTTTTATTGTTTAAAAAAATAGAGTTGTGAGAAAGAATCAAAATTTAGAGTAAAGAGGGAGGCATTGAGGAGGGGACAGCCCCTTTCATATACGGAATAATTTCTGTTCGTTTTAAGTTTTAATGTCGCTACTTACTTTCAGTTAAAAAAACTTATTTTTTTCATTTAATTTCTGAACGCTTTTGAATTAATGCAGGTTTTGATTTTGGCTCACCGTATATGAATAATTAAAATGAAATTCGCATATTAATCTTTTTTTTTGGTTAAATGGCTTTCTCGAAATCTGTTTATATTTATTTACGAACGTTTCTATTAGTAATAAATATACGTAAATTACGAATTACCTTACGGAACGAACTTCTATATTCATATATTTTTAATATTTATATTGGGGGGTTCGCCCCCTAGTCAATTACCTCGCTCTTTGCGCTAAAGTTCGAATTGTGTTCCTATTCTTCAAAATGACTCCTTAATCAGAAAGGCCGTTAATTAGAATAAATAGCTCTTATGAAAGTACTAAAAAACTTTAGCGTAAAGAGCGAGGTATTGACTAGGGAGCGAACCCAATCATATACGTAATAATTTCTGTTCGTCTAAGTTTTGATGTTAATCCTTACTTTCAGTAGAAAAACTTGTTTTTTTTATTTAATTTCTGATCTTTTTTTTAATAATGCTGGGAAATCCGGCGCCCGCTTCATAGCAATGTCCCTACCCCCATGAGTAGTGGAAGCCTTTGCTATACAACCGGGAGTCCATATATGGGAGACAACTCGACTCCAGCCAGACCACCAAGAGAAGGTATTTGACCTACTTTAGAGAGAGGCGTTAGAATTCAATTGACAGATTACAGATTATTGACAGATTGAGTCTTCAGGAATTTGTCACATGATTCTTGCATGGACATGTCACATAATTATTGCAGGCACATGGATATCACAAAGAATTATTATTTAAATTTCCGAAGAGAGAAAATAGTTAAAAGAATTTTACCAACTTTACAGAGAGGATTATAATGCAACACCGCCATGTGAAACAATAACTCTAATATCTACTTAGCCGATAAAGCTGAGGGGTCGGAGAAACATGTTATATTCTGACAATAATCATTTTACAGATTTACTCCTTTTCAAAGAATTAATTATTTCTCAATATCAACATTTATAGCAAAAATGAATTGACAGGGAACAGTCTGTGAACTCTTGGCATCGTGACTAGTGCATGAATTTTATCTGTATTCCGTTAGCCTATGTAATTTTCTTTCCGAAGGCAGATAGAAACGTGTTATGGAAACTATTCTTAACTGAATAATTCTTAATTTTCTCACAACTTTTAATAGATTAAGTTAAACGAAAAAAATTAAATATATTCAAAATCAGCATTAAAAGATGATTCGTTTGATATGTATATTGAATAAATTACAATACTCTGATCAAGCATAAGAAATAATGATAAGAAAATAAATATAGGCCGTTCAAATAGGCAAAATTGATATCCTATGTCGGGAAAAAAACTAATCATAATTAAGCACGAAAACATATGTAATTAATAATTAATTGTTTTTCAACCTTCTTTATAATCTTTATCCTCTAGTATCTTAATAACATACTGAAAACGTCTCAACTTTGACAATAGGCTTGAAATTTGCGGAACAAATGAGTTTTGGCAATGGATTAACCTATAACTAATTTCGTCTCCAAGACCAGATAGAAGCGTCTCGCGAAAACAAAAGATAAAGCGACGTCAGAATTTATACTTTAATAATTTTTAATTTTCTAATACCTTTTGATGGGTTCGTTTGACAATTCGTTTGATATGCATATAATAAATTATAGCATCTCGATCAAGCATAAGAAATAATGATATTGAAATAAATATAGGCCGTTTGTTTAGAAAAAATTAATATCCTATGTCGGGGAAAAAACTAAATTTTTTTGAATAATTTTTGAATATTATTAAAATCATATATTAGCATGGAATTTCTTTTTTTTTAGAAAATGTTGGTAAAGGTGTTAGTAAAGTTGACTTTAATAAATCTGATATCCGTCTGCGCCGGATAGCCAAGATCAAATATACTGACCATATCACAAACGAAGAAGGGTGAAACCAGCAGCTGCGCTGGTTCGGCCACGTAAAACGAATGAATCCCGAAAGCCTACCCAAGATCGCGCTTGAAGGGACAACTGAAGGACTTAGACCACGGGGAAGACCGCGCAAAAGGTGGATCGAAAACTTTGACCGACAACGCATTGCCCAACTATCCCGAACCGCACTTGACAGAACAGCATATCGAGCCCTAGTTCATCAGATTTCTTTGAAAGGAGTGGCCCCAAGACGCCCCATGAGGATGGATGGGACTTAAGTAAGTAAGTAATCACTTTCGACTATCAAAAAGGGCACTAGCCATTTCAATTTTCAATCAAATGAGCCCTTTTTCAAGTTTCTACGACAACGCTTTCTATAAAAAACCTTACATGCCTCCAGGGCATAACTTACAATCCTTGCCCTGAGGGCTGTGGGAGTGGGGGGGATTGTCATTCTCAAAGACCTAATTTTTAGAACTTTCAACGAGGTTGAACAAAATGACTATCTCAAAATTTTGATTGTATGGGTTTGGGGAAAAGGTGTGCTTGAGAGGAGGGTTAGTTGCCCTCCAATCAATTTCGATTACTGAAAAGGGCACTAGCCCCTTGAATTTCCAATCGAACGAGCCTTTTTTGAAGTTTCTACGACAGCGCTTTCTATAAAAACCTTAAATACCCCCAGGGCATAACTTACAGCCCTTGCCCTGAGGGTTGTGGGGGAGTGTCCTCCTCAAAAACATAATTTCTATCTGGAAATCAACTACACTGAACAAAATGGCTATCTCAAAATTTTGATTGGATGTGTTTGGGGAAATTGTGGGCGTGGAAGGGGTACTAGTTGCCTTCCAATCACTTTTGACTATTAGAAAGGGCATAAGCCACTCCAATTTCCAATCGACTGAGCCCTTTTTGAAGCTTCTACGACAACTCCTTGGATACGAAGTGCCCTGGTCTAAGACCAACAAAAATAAAAACATTGGGCCAACATCGTTCTTTACTTAGGCAGCGCTATTGCGCTGCCTATGATAATGCAAAATGAGTTATTTTCAAAATCTAGGGGGGAGGGGGAATAAAATGAAAGGAAGATTTGCATAGATTAGTTTTTTGAGTGTTCACATATTATAAATGTTAACGGCTTAATTAACCTTACTCCAGAATAGGAAAAAATGGAATCTCACTTGGAAAATTTCCAAAATAGAAAAAAACAATATGGATGCGCAGATACATGCACAGCAAGTCATTTCTGAGGCTGTCTTCTTTTTTTTTATTTTTTTTAGGGTGTAGATGAAAAAAAAACACGCAAAATTAGGAGAATTATATGAATGTGTCTAAGAAACTAGAGGGTAAATTGTGAAATTTTTAGATTTCGGAGTGTACATGGGCCCCAGGGTCCCCATCCCGGTTTAAGTTTCCTGTAATGGCAATTCAAAACTTTTAAAGTGCAATTTCTTATAATTTTTTCTTATAACCAGCCCTCTTCATACAAAACAAGTTATTTTGATTAGTCTTATTTGTATTCTGCTATTGTGCTTTTTTCTCTAGAATTTATATATTTTGCTTTTACAAGTTTCTGTTTTTCAGAAAAACTTTCTATGTTTTCTTATCAGAATTTTCTTCCAAATGCAGAAACAGTTAATGCTTTCTCACAGAAACAGTTGGTACAAATAAGGTCTCTGATATTAAAACAGCTGCGACATATCTGAAATGCCTAAAAAACTTCATTATACAATAAATTGGTCTTTAATAACGATACAAATGGAATACACATAAATAGTTCTACTCTTCTAAACATATAACCTATCGTATAAGAGTGAATTGCCCTTTAATTCAATCGGTGGTATTACAGAAGTGTATGTGCAAATAATCTTGTGAATTAAGGGCTTTTCCCTCATTTTATTGTCTTAGATTTCAACACAGGCGAACGAATCAGGTGAACTTTAGCTTATTGTCCTTTTTAGCGGCTCTAACATTCAAACAGGAGGTTTTAGAGTCAATCAGGTACAAAACGGGGTTATTTATCCCTCAATAAATAACGAATAATTTGATTAGCTAACAAAAATGCTTCCCAGGTGTAAATAATGGAATAAAAGCACACTTTGTACCATGAATTTACCAAGAAATTAATTTTTGTTTTTCGTTTTGCTGGTACCTTCGATCGTAGTCACATTTGATAATCAGAAAAAGACAATGACGAAACCCTCACAAGGAAAACCAAATTTCCAAAAAAACTCCTTACCCAGATTCCTCCCACCTCACACTGTTTCCTGTTCCTGCCTTTTCCCCTGTTCGCTACTGTACTTCCAGATATGAAAAAAAATTGTCTCGTACATTACGAAAAAAATCTCTGTCTGTAAACAAGATACTTAAATTAACATATCTTGATGTTTTCTGTGCATTTCCAAAAATCTAAGGCACACTTCACTATGATAATAGACTGATGTCATATCCTTAGATAGATATCTCTGCCATCGTTTGTATTCATTCTATAAACTCAATAGTTTCCATTGCAAAGCTTTATGCGTTAAGAAGAAAATTTGTGATCATGTTTTTACCATTTAGGACAATTAGCCTACTCCAGAAAGCCAAAATCTTTGGGAAAGGTGCTGACTTTCCGTATTAATTGAGATGCATGATGTTCTTTCGGTGGGTAGCTGGCATTTTGGGGGAAAAGTGGGCACAACTTCAAAAAGAGATGAAAATTAATTATAAAAAATGATAAGTACCACAAGATTTAAAGGAGCGGTCAGAGGATTTGAGCCTAAAGGGAAAGCCATGCGTATGTCTTTAGCCAAGATCCATACAACCATCCAAATTTAAAAAAGTTATTTATTTTTTGTTACTGCCCCTATGCGATTGATTTCAATTGACCAAGTTGTAAGTTGTTATATTATTTATTGCGCAGCATGACACTTTGCTATGGCTTGTTTTAGGCGGTCAGTCAGTAAATGGCGACAATCACTTTCCTTTGGAGGATGTGACCGTGTGTGTTTTTTCCTATTCTTGCTCGGTTCTTTCTTTCTTTCTTTGCTTCACGTTGTTTCTTTTTTTGCTTCACTTTTCTTTTAAGTGTCTTTCCGTGTGTGTTTTTTTCTTTTCTTGCTCTGTTGTTTCTTTCTTTCTTCGTTTCACGTTGTTTCTTTTTTTGCTTCACTTTCCTTTCACTTATAGTTCCGTGTGTAATTTTTCCTTTTCTTGCTCTGTTCTTTCTTTCTTTGCTTCACTTTCTTTCTTTTTTTGCTTCGCTTTCTTTTTTAATATGTGCCCGTGTGTGTTTTTTCCCGTTCTTCCTCTTTTGTTTGTTTATCATTCTCTGTTAATTCCTGGCCATTAAGCCTTGCGAAGGGCGTAAAATGTTCAAGGCCGTATCTATGGGAGAAGGATCTGAGGAGTAACTCCTCCCACCAGAAACTTTTGTCCAACTTGTGAAAACGTAACAAAAATGCCTATAAACAAATCTTTGATACGTTTTCTAAAGTTCTTTTGTATATCTCCCCCACCCAAAATTTATTTATAAATAAATAATTTCCATAAGAACCTTATATATTAACAATAAGCAACTATGTTAACAGGGAGCTGGGGATTGGGTTAACCTCGGAAGAATAGTTATTTGGCTTTTGGAGTGTTTTCAAAAAATTCATTGTAGAGGGGACTATAAGGCTTTACTAACTTTGGAGGGGGCTATTTTGATTTGCAATCGAATGAACCTCCTCCAAAGTTTATATGACCACCACTTCCATAAAAACCTTATATCCTTATATCCATAAGAAAACTTATTCGCTTTCATTATTTTGGTAAATGGTGGTCGAAGTATATAGCACTTAAAGGTGGATAACATCTGGCCCAAATCTGGCTTTATGTGGGAATTTGCTAATCTCTTGAGCTAAATGAAAACTGGAGTTTCAAATTTCTAAAAGTTAAATTTCCAAATTTAGAATTTTTATCATTATACGATTACCGTGAAGTTGGGAAACATGGCATAAGTTTGATTTTTTTTTCAGATTATGCCTGATTGATCTCTTCTGATGCCAAACAATGTCAGTAGTCGATACCGATCTAGTTTTATATGATATGGGTTTTGTGTTGTACGCTGCCATTAGTATGTTTGGTTGATATAGGTTTGTTGGGGCGATGTCAATTTTTGGCAAAATTTCGCCAGGAAAGGCGTAATCGAGACCCTAACCCCACAAATGAAGAAAAAGTTACTATTGAGCTGTCTATATATAAGTCGACTGAATTAATTATTATGGGAGATTTTAATATAAATTTGATGGATATGAGGTCTTCTGTATCTTTGGATTTTCTGTCGCCATGCTTGCCGCAGGTACTTTACCTTCTGTATGTATCCCATCTCGCATAACATCTCTGATTGACAATATTTTCTATACGGCTACCTTGATCCAAAATTAGGTTTTAGTGAGCGACATTTCCGATCATTTCCCTGTGTACTCTAGATACTGTTTTGATAAACTGACTATTGAGAGGACTGGTGAGTCTGGTAAGAGGCCTTTTAGAGTTTTAACTTGGAATTTTAGTTTAAAGTTTTAGTTTAGAGTTTTAGTTTAGAGTTTTACTTTAGATTTTTTATTTGGAGTATTAGTTTAGAGTTTTTAGTTAGAGTTTTAGTTTAGTTTCAGTTTAGAGTTTTAATTTAGAGTTTTACTGTAGATTTTTTAGTTTAGAGTATTAGTTTAGAGTCTTAGCTTAGAGTTTTAGCTTGAGTTTTAGTTATAGTTAAGAGTTTTGGTTAGAGTTTTAGTTTAGTTTTAGTTAGGAATTTTAGTTAGAGTTTTTTGAATTTTAGTTAGAGTTTTAGTTTAGAGTTTCAGTTTAGAGATTTAACTTAGAATTTTACTTTAGATTTTTAGTTTAAAGTATTAGTATAGACTTTTAGCTTAGAGCTTTAGCTTGAATTTAAGTTTAGTTTTAGTTAGAGTTTTAGTTTAGTTTTAGTTAAAAGTTTTACTTTAGAGTTTTAATTTAGAGTTATAGTTTAGAGTTTTAGTTTAGAGATTTAGTTTAGAGTTTTAGTTTTATTTTAGTTTTGTTTAGTTTTAGTTTAGAGTTTAAGCTTAGAATTTTAGTTTAGAGTTTCAGTTTCGAATTTTAGTTTAGTTTTAGTTTAATTTAGTTTTAGTTCAGAGCTTTAGTTTAAAGTTTTAGTTAAGTTTCAGTTTAGAGTTTTAATTTAGTTTTAGTTTAGAATATTAGTTTAGAGTTTTAGTTTAGAATTATAGTTTAGAGTTTTAGTTTAGAGTTTTAGTTTAGTTTTAGTTTACTTTAGAGTTTTAGTTAGAGTTTTAGTTTAGTTTTGCGTTTAGAGTTTTAGTTTAGAGTTTTAATTTAGAGTTTTAGTTTAGATTTTTACTTTAGAGCATTAGTTTAGAGTTTTAGATTAGAGTTTTAGCTTAGAGTATTAGTTTAGAGTTTTAGTTTAGATTTTTTAGTTTAGTTTAGTTTTAGTCTAGCGTTTTTCCAGGAATTTCAACTACGTTGAACAAAATGGCTATCTCAAAATTTTATTGGATGTGTTTTGGGAAAAGGTGGGCTTACGAGGGGGTTAGTTGCCCTCCAATCCCTTTCGACTATTAAAAAGGGCACTAGCCATTTGAATTTCCAATCCAACGAGCCTTTTTTGAAGTTTCTACGACAACGCTTTATATAAAAACCTTACATGCCCCCAGGCCATAACTTACAACCCTTGCCCTTGAGGGCTGTAGGGGAGTGTTCTCATCAAAAACATAATTTATATCTGGGAATCAACTACGCTGAACAAAATGGCTATCTCAAAATTTTGATTGGAGGTGTTTGGGGAAATAGTGGGCGTGGAAGGTGTTGTTAGTTGCCTCTCACTCCCTTTCGACTATTAAAAAGGGCACAAGCCACTCCAATTTCCAATCGAATGAGCTCTTTTCGAAGTTTCTACGACAACTCCTTTGATACGAAGTGCCCTTGTCTAAGACCAAGAACCAAAAAATAAAATAAATAATAAATTGTGCCAACATCGTTCTTTACTTAGGCAGCGCTATTGCGCTGCCTATTATATTGATAAGTATGAATTTTTGACCTTTAATACACCGCAAAGTGATTCTGTCACTCTCGGAAATCATGTTGTCCCTACGGTATCAGAGCTGAGATATCTTCTTATTATGATTGTAGAAATGATCATTAAAACTAGACAAGCATTTTTTAAGCAAACAACAACCGCCATTAAATGTGCTTATGCGTCTGTGGGGCCGATTCGCGGACGCTACTCCAGGAAATTTCTTGCCTCGATTTATCGTTCAGTGTGCCTACCACACATAACCTACCTCACCGGTGCATCCCACATTTTGTCAGTGAGAGATACTGAAAATGTCAAAAAGTGCTACTATAAACATGCAGCATTTGTACTGTACATACGCAAGCGTTATAGGGATTCCTGCCTTGAAGAATATGGTCTTACAAAGCAATCCAAACAACTGTCTAGCATTCGAAATAATTCAGTGCTAAAAGATAAATTAGATAGACGACGTTTCTCACCGGCATTTATTTGAGTGTCTTATCTTTATCTTTTTGGAAGTTGGTTTCTTTTTCTTTTTTTCTTTTGTAGTGCTCCACTATAATCTATTTTTGTAGATTGTGGGTGATTAAATGTTATTATTATTATTATTATTATTATATGCAACAAGTTGGAAAAAGATTTGCAAATCAAATTCATTTTAACATGGAAAATTCACCCCCCCCCCTCTATGGAATCCCCCTGTGGAAAATCTTTCCCACATGAAAATTTTTACACCTAAAGCCTTCGCAACAGTGAACTTAACAACTTCTTAAAGTTTCTTGGCAATCGGATGAACGGTCTGATAATACATATAGGACACACACAAACATACATTCGGTTTTATTTATTATTATTATTTTTTTTTTCATTCCTATATTCACATCGCCAGGTATGTGAAGGTATCTGATATGCCGCTATTCAATTACCTCGTTTTGAAACGTCAAAGTTTTAAATGTCAGTTGAACCTTCTTTTGAAAGAGTCAACAGAGGGATTTCCAGGAATAACTATTCCAGGAAGATAGTTCCAGAAAGAAATGCACCGCCGGATGGATGATATATACATATATATATATATATATATATATATATATATATATATATATATATATATATATATATATCAATAATTTGAAAAAAACAGGTACACATACCGTCTTTTGATTTACTTAGGTATGTGTTCCGTTTTCCAAAACAAACTATTTAAAACTCTGGTAAATTTGGCCTGAGGAATAATCCTGAGGAAGAGCTAAAAAACAACTAAGAGCGAAAGAGCGAAAAACCGTAAAAGCGAAAAACAACTTATTAGAAACAAAAAGTGTTTTCTGGCTCATTTCAAAACCTGGAGACAAATTTCTTGAGCTCGTCGACTATATTGAAAAAAATGGCTATTTCAAAATTTTGAGCGGATGTCTTTGCGATTGCGAGGGTTGAGTAGGAAAAAGTGCAGGGGAGGAAGGCTGGTTTCCCTCCAATCACTTAATATGGACATTAGAACTTTGGATATCACATTTCAATGACCTATTTCAGTTCTAGGAATGTTGTAGATATCCCTCATAGTATTTTTACCTAATGCTCATTACAGTTCAAATAGGGATAAACCCTTTTATTGGACAGTGAAAAACAATGATAATAATTCTGGGTATTTCGACCAAACAAACATCAACCATTATCAGCAGATAACGGTTGATCTGTTTATCTTTAGATAGTTTATCTGCTGATGACGGTCGCTGTATATGTGATCGAAATATGCAGAACTTTTATCATTTTTGTTCAATGTGTAACAAAATAATTTATCGCTATTTGAACTGTTATTTTTACATCATAGAAAGACAGCGTGGTCTTCGAAAAAACGTATATAATTTTACCTAGACACTAAAGTTTCGTCTTAACACCCTTAGCCGTTCCTCAGATAATGCAGACACACCCTTCCGACAGTTTCGATGCATAAAGTGTCTTTTGATTTAGTTTAACATCCCCCTTAATGTTTTTCGAAAGCTTCAAACTAAAACCCTTTGACTTTTTAGACAACCAGCTAAACTTACCCTTAGCCCCCCTTTTTTATTTCAAAGCCTAAAAGTCGACTAGGGCTTCCAGTTTCCAATTAAATGAGCCTTCTTCAAAGATTCTATGACCACTCCTTCCACAAAGTATGTGGTAAAAAATTATAAAAAAGAAATAGTACATGGAAGCCACATCGTTCTTTACATAGGCAGTGCCACAAAGCTGTTTTCAACAAACAATGTCTCCCTTGCAGTGTAAACAGGATGCCATGAATCATAACTGTTTCTTTTTAATTCTTAAAGAAGAAGGAAGAGTTGCAGAAACTAAGTATAAGTCATTGGGAATAAAGAGTTTCTTCGATAATTTGCAAACTATGACGAAATTGTTTGTTAAAGAGGCTAAAATACAAAAGAAACATACACTAATATTTTTTTCTTTTTTCATATGAGTTATTTTTACCATCTGTTGGAGACTAATCAGTAAAAGCTGCTTAACTGTGGAAAGTAAATAATCTTCCCGAGTACCATTTAGATAATGGTTACATTTAACAACTTAATCTAAATAATGAATTTGTCTATGATGGTTTGTTGCCTGAGTAAATATGATCAGAAATTAAATTTTAATTTAAACAAGGAGTTCCATCACTATTAGTTGTCAATATGGTAGCGGAGAGGTCTTCGTTATTATGTTAAAAGGTCTAAACCTTACCATAGTCGGAGACTGTTTCTATTGATCTAACAAGGGTGACATAGTGAACACGATAACAAAGTTACTGCGAAGCGAAGCTAATTGATAAAAAGTGATACACAAACTAGCACCTTATGGCTTATGCAATCTTCGCTTATTAATGGTACCTTTGCTATGCATAGCAAGATGCAGTATCTCCTGGATAATAATAATAGCTCCCCATTATAAACTCTAAAAAGCGAATGTAAATCGAAAATCAGATAAAACACGGCAATTTCGCCTCTTACTCAAGCTAGGCAATTATCCACCTCTCTCCTCCACAAAGAGAAAACTTCGTTCTCCAGAGAGATGAAAGAAGATAAGAATAAATGAGTATTTGAAATAGTTTTAAGATAAGGTTTGGTAATTCAAATCTTTCTATGCAATACAATGTGAATGTCGTTTGAGTTACCACATGCGAAAAATGTCCATGTAAAGCCAACTTGAAGTTGGCATACGTCTACAGAAGATATAACGTTTTGGATAAGTCCGGCTGGAATCAATCTACTAAGATATATGTCATTTTCCATAACGTTGGCATGTTTAGAGTGAGAAACAATGTAGCAATTGGTTACAAGTTTATAATATTTATCAATAGAACGTGTAGAAGCATTTTCAATAGAAGCATTTTCACATAAAATACCCCTCTAATTGCCTGACAATTAGGTATGAAGATAATCATTGTGAGATAGTCAGTCTCATATTTTCTCAGTATAACTGGACAATTGGTCAAAATGAAAATATTCATTGTGAGATAGTCAGTCTCGTATTTTCACTGTTTGTATTGAATTTGACAATTGGTCAAAATGTTCATTGTGTGAAAGTCAGTCTTATATTTTCACTGTTTGTTTAGAATTTATAATGAGCTGACTATTTCCATTTTTAGCAGATGGTTTACCAAACCTTGAAGTTCTAGCAGCTCAGTAAAATCCCTTTTTTGCTATCTTAGTTTTCTTTTCAACTAACTGGCATTGTGTCTCTAGAAATCCTAATTTTTTAAAGTTAAATCAGGGTTTATTGAACTTTTGTATTTTATAGCATTTTGAAAAGACGAACAATAGCTTTCAAATAAACCCAGAAAATTTTTTGAAATATATATTTCTTTTCAAGACTTCTTCAGTAGTGAAAGAGCAGTATTTGAGCATAATGGCAAAATTATTTTTGTTGTCATTGCTTAAGATATTTGGCTTTTTTCTACTAGTGAAAGAATCCACGTGGACATATAAGATTTATTCATTTGCTCTATTTTGTGTGTATTGTCCATGCTTTTTCTATTGGGCCAAGAGTTTCTATTACGTCAGCGATGCTTTAAGTTTGGTAAAGTATATCATTTTAACTACTGTAATTCCATTAACTTTAATTCCAATAACTGTAGAAAAACAAAAGTATACGATATAGCTGCTAATATTATTCTTACCATAAACTTATCAATCAATATCTACTTAACTTTTACAGAGAGCCAGCATATTTCACACATAATATCTAGGCACGTTACATTTATTTTCATACATTCATTCTACTTAGTATCACTTTTATTTGTTGTAATTTGCAAACAGCTAAGTGACAAAACAAAAAATCAAATTTGTTTGCTTCAGGAGTCGAAGGTAGTTTTAAAGAAAGCGATTTGTGCTCATAGACAAATTGTTGAAGACGTGAATTTGATTGTCAAAAGCAACGACTTTTTCATATTTCTGCAAATAGCAAGCGCAACCCTGCATTTTATATCCATTGTGCGTTATGTTGTCCAGTTGCAGATTGACTGGTCCAACACCATGGATATTCGGCAAATGCTCGTGATTCTACACTCCTTTACCATGCCTGCCTTCATGCTATGGATGATGGCAAGTAGTTCGGAATCCTTGGGTGAAGTACTAGGCGAACATGAACAATTAATTTTGAATAGCTGCTGCAGCATTGAAGATCTAACACTATGTCTAGCCCTTACTAAAAAGTATTACTATTTCACCATTTGTGGACTTTTCTTTTTAAACAGAAAGTTATTACTAAATATTTTTGTAACTGTTATATCCTACAGTATCATTCTCTATCAGTTGGAAATGCCTTCAAAGCCGCGTAAAAACCCGGATGTGTAATGACCAAAATAAAGGAAAGGTTAATTCTATAAAGGCCTATCTTGGGGCCCCATCTGCCGCCGAAACCCCCTACTCTTGGAGTCTAATTCCCTGTATATGAAACATTAAACACTGCTGAAACACTACGCTGGAATTGCTCAACACCCAATGCAAGAAGCTTCATATCTTCTCCAAACCGAAGATGAAAGCTTTTTCCCCATCATCAGGGTAATGAACGCGGCCTACCAGTCTCATTTCTATAGCCCCGCCCACTCCCTTACTGTTATTTTGGACCAAAAGTAGCAACAAAATAGCGCCAGAGCCTTAGAATTTAAAAAACCTATCAACTGCCGCAAATATGAGCCAACAGTAGTGTGGAATTTTAAGTTTACTCTAGAAAAAGTGGTTTTCATCAGCTGTTAGTGCGCCAGCGGGAAACACCTCTGAATAGTTGAAAGTGATGTTATGTCATCAGTTTCATTCAAATCAAAGGCCATTTCACAGTCCTTCTGGTTCAAATTGGGGATTTCTGATACAGTTTCTAATACCCACCAGACATGCACATTGACAGTGCGCAAGCGCACTGATCCAAAACAGTGATAGGCTACTATACGTTTTTAAATGACCGTGATAGGTGTAGACAATGTTCGCAATGATTAAGATCGTCTACCAATTCAACTCATCCGCGAAATCATATGCATTAAACTACTGAAAGTTTTATCATACGCTTGGTTTAGTTTAAATTTCGTTATTTAGCAAATTTTGAAAGTACGACAACATATTTATTGTTCGTTGTGCATTTCATTATCATTTTATTTATTTATAATTTATCTCAAAACCCGTCTGTAACAACATAGAAAGAACGGATCGTTAATGGAAAAAAAAAAATAAAATATACATACACAAAAGACGACTTTCTACATGAACAAAACAACAGCAACTTAAAAACAAAAACAAACATGACACAACAAGACAGGGTTTAATAAAAAAAAATAGACGACAAAAAACGGATCTTTAGCTCACTAGTGAGTCAATTGGTTTGTGCAATCGCATAATGGTCAAAACAGCACATACGTTGCTTTGCATTTGTCCTTGTATTTGTGCTCACTACCTCTCGAATCATCTTGAATTCAATTTTATTTCACCATATATGTAGCCATTCAGGTTGTATTGACATAACAGTGGATCGACAAATTTCTAACTGTAATATCTTAGTACCGTATACAGATTGAAATAAAGTTGCTTCTTAAGTTTAAACTTAGACAACTATTTATATCTTATACATTAGAAAAAATCAAAAACTCAGTTTTTAATAAAAAATACCTCCATATAGAACTGTGCAGACTGACAGCCAGGTTTCAGTCTATTCTTGGGGGCCTATTACCAGTGGCAGGAGGGAGGCAGGGGAGGGTTATTTCCTCCCTGGATAATTTGCCAAAAAACAGGATGAGGAATTAATTTTTTATTTTTCAATGAAAATGTCCATCACATCTTGCTGAGAAATATAAGGCAACTTGACAAGATCTTTATTACAAATCAGCCTTGTCAAGTTCACTTTACCTATGTTTTGAATTTGGATTTCTCGAGACCTTGGAATTGGTTTTCAAACTTTTGTTTCGCTTTCTAAAAGAGAAATAAATTGCAATTTCTGAACGCGCTAATTTGTTTAAAACACAATACTGTCCTTAGAAATGAGTAGAATATTAATGATTGAACTTTCACACACGAAAAGCTCCACATTATAACACTGAAAAATATCGGGTGCTGCCTTAAAAAACTTCACAATTTTGAAAAAGACAAAAGAATTTTTTTTAGAAAATCGTAATTTTCAGGAGTGAATAGAAGTCTTTCAGGAAGATCTAGTTTTCACGAAAGTCTAGTGGGTAAAATTTGTTTTATGTGTACTTTGTTTATGTGTTATTTGTGTTTATGTGTTTTTGTTGTTTTGTGTTTTGTGTTATTTGTTATGTGTACTTTGTTATTTATTGTACTTTTGTTATTTGTTTATGTGTGTTTTATGTTTTATGTGTACTTTGATACTGCTAACATATTGTTCAATCTTAGAATTAAAGTGAGATTTTGAATTCTATAATCGTTCCGGTTTGCGACCCAATTTATCCCATATGCTAGGCCCTCTTTCATCGTGCAAAAACATTTCAGAAGCAAACAAATAAATTTAAACAATTTGGGGTAAGATCCTTTGTTAAACCAATCTTTGGTTAGCAAAAATAAATGGTAACACAACAATAGCTTAAAGTAATAGAACAACTAACTGTAATTAAAAGGCAGCAGTCAGAGACACAAGTAATCTGATGTAATAAAGAATTATATGAACATTGTGAAGAACCCTCATATTAGAGAATTGGGATTGCCACCTTTAGACGACACCTAACTCGTTACGCATTACAAATCCCAGCTTTACCTCAATAAAATTCTAGACAGAAAACATACAGAAGAACTTGTTTCCCCGCTATCATAGGCAGCGCAATAGCGCTGCCTAAGTAAAGTAAGATGTTGGCACAATGTATTATTTTTTTTTCATACCAGAGCACTTGGTATCGAAGGAGTTGTCGTAGAAACTTCGAAAAGGGCTCATTCGATTGGAAATTGGAGTGGCTAGTGCCCTTTTTAATAGTCGAAAGTGATTGGAGGGCAACTAGCCCCCCCCCCGCACCCATCATTACCCCAAACACATCCAATCAAAATTTTGAGATAGCCGTTTTGTTCAGCGTAGTTGATTTCCAGATAGAAAATATATTTTTGAGGAGGACACTCCCCCATAACCCTCAGGGCAAGGGTTTTAAGTTATGCCCTGGGGGCATATAAGAACGATGTTGGCCCAATGTATTATTATTTTTTATTTTTTTTTGCTTTAGAGCAGGGTACTTCGTATTAAAGAAGTTGTCGTAAAAACTTCAAAAAGGGCTCATTCAATTGTAAATTGGAGTGGCTTGTGACCTTTTTAATAGTCCAAAGTGATTGAAAGGCAACTAACATCCCCTCCACTCCCACCATTTCCCCAAACACATCCAATCAAAATTTTGAGATAGCCATTTTGTTCAGCGTAGTTGATTTCCAGATAGAAAATATATTTTTGAGGAGGACCCTCCCCCATAGCCCTCAGTGCAAGTGTTGTAAGTTATGCCCTGGGGGGCATGTATGGTTTTTATAGAAAGCGTTGTCGTAGAAACTTCAAAAATGGCTCATTCGATTGGAAATTCAAAGGGCTAGTGCCCTTTTTAATAGTCGAAAGTGATTTGAAGGCAACCAACCCCCCTCTCACGCCCACCTTTTCCCCAAACACATCCAATCAAAATTTTGAGATAGCCATTTTATTCAATGTAGTTGAAAGTTCTGGAAATTAGGTCTTTGAGGATGACAACCCACCCACGGCCCTCAGGGCAAGGGTTGTAAGTTATACCCTGGGGGCATATAAGGTTTTTATAGAACTCGTTGTCATAGAAACTTCAAAAAGGACTCATTCGATTGGAATTTGAAATAGCTATTACCCTTTTTAATAGTCAGGAGGGATTGGAAGGCAACTAACACCCCTTCCACGCCCACCATTTCCCATACAGAAGAACTTGTTTCCCCACTATCATAGGCAGCGCAATAGCGCTGCCTAAGTAAAGTAAGATGTTGGCACAATGTATTATTTATTTGTTGTTTTTTTTTTCATACCAGAGCACTTCGTATCGAAGGAGTTGTCGAAGAAACTTTGAAAAGGGCTCATTCGATTGGCAATTGGAGTGGCTAGTGCCCTTTTTAATAGTCGAAAGTGAATGGAGGGCAACTAGCCCCCCCCCACACCCATCATTGCCCCAAACACATCCAATCGTGAGATAGCCGTTTTGTTCAGCATAGTTGATTTCCAGATAGAAAATATATTTTTGAGGAGGACACTCCCCCACAACCCTCAGGGCAAGGGTTTTAAGTTATGCCCTGGGGGCATATAAGAACGATGTTGGCCCAATGTATTATTTATTTTTATTTTTTATTTTTTTGCTTTAGAGCAGGGCACTTCGTATTAAAGAAGTTGTCGTAAAAACTTCAAAAAGGGCTCATTCAATTGTAAATTGGAGTGGCTTGTGACCTTTTTAATAGTCGAAAGTGATTAGAAGGCGACTAACATCCCTTCCATGCCCACCATTTCCCGAAACACATTCAATCAAAATTTTGAGATAGCCATTTTGTTCAGCGTAGTTGATTTCAAGATAGAAATTATGTTTTTGAGGAGGACCCTCCCCCATAGCCCTCAGTGCAAGTGTTGTAAGTTATGCCCTGGGGGCATGTAAGGTTTTTATAGAAAGCGTTGTCGTAGAAACTTCAAAAAGGACTCATTCGATTGGAAATTCAAAGGGCTAGTGCCCTTTTTAATAGTCGAAAGTGATTTGAAGGCAACCAACCCCCCTCTCACGCCCACCTTTTCCCCAAACACATCCAATACAAATTTTGAGATAGCCATTTTATTCAATGTAGTTGAAAGTTCTGGAAATTAGGTCTTTGAGGATGACAACCCACCCACGGCCCTCAGGGCAAGGGTTGTAAGTTATACCCTGGGGGCATATAAGGTTTTATAGAACGCGTTGTCATAGAAACTTCAAAAAGGACTCATTCGATTGGAAATTGAAATAGCTAGTGCCCTTTTTAATAGTCAGGAGTGATTGGAAGGCAACTAACACCCCTTCCACGCCCACCATTTCCCCAAACACATCCAATTAAAATTTTGTGATAGCCATTTTGTTCCACGCAGTTTAAAGTTCAGGAAATTATACCTTTGAGCAGGACACTCCCCCCACTGTCTTCAGGGCAAGGGTTATAAGTTATGCCCTGGGGGCAAATACGTTTTTATTGAAATCTTTGTCGTAGAAACTTGAAAAAAGGTTCATTCGATTGGAAATTGAAAGGGCTAGTGCCTTTTTTAATAGTCGAAAGTGATTGGAGGGCAACTAACCCCCCTCTCACGCCCACTTTTTCCCCAAACACATCCAATCAAAATTTTTAGATAGCTATTTTTATTCAAAGTAGTTTAAACTTTTGGAAATTAGGTCTTTAAGGATGACAACCCCTCCACCCCCAAACCCTCAGGGCAAGGGTTGTAAGTTATGCCCTGGGGGCATGTAAGGTTTTTATAGAAAGCGATGTTGTAAAAACATCAAAAAGGGCTTATTCAATTGGAAATTGAAAGGGCTAGTCCTTTTTATAGTCAAAAGTGATTGAAGGGCAACTAACCCCCCTCTCACGCCCACCATTTCCCCAAACACATCCAGTCAAAATTTTGAGATATCCATTTTGTTCAACGTAGTCGAAACTTCAGGAAACTAGGTCTCCTAGGATGATACCCACCAGAGCCCTCAGTGCAAGGGTTATAATTGATGCTCTGGGGGCATATAAGGTTTATATAGAAAGTTGTTGTAGAAATTTCAAAAAGGGCTCATTTGTTTGAAAATTGAAATTGCCCTTTTAATAGTCGAAAGTGAGTGGAGAGTAATTGACCCCCCTCTCACGCCCACCATTTCCCCAAACGCATTCAATCAATGTTTAGAGATAGCCATTTTGTTCAACGTAGTTGAAAGTTCTGGAAATTATGTATTTAAGGATGACAAACCCCCCAGAGCCCCCAGGGCAAAGGTTGTAAGTTATGGCCTAGGGGCATGTAAGGTTTTTATAGATAGAGTTGTCGTAACATTTCAAAAGGGGATCATTCAATTGTAAATTGAGAGGGCTAGTGCCCTTTTTAATAGTCGAAAGTGATTGGAGGGTAACTAACCACCCTCTCACGCGCACCATTCCCCCAAACACATCCAATCAAAATTATCAGATAGCCATTTTGTTCAACGTAGTAGAAAGTTCTGGAAATTAGGTCTTTGAGGATGACAGCCCCAGGCCTCAGGGTAAGGTTTGTAAGTTATGCCCTGGGGGCATATAAGGTTTTTATTGAAAGCGTTGTCGTAGAAACTTCAAAAGGGCTCATTTGATTGGAAATTGAAAGGGCTAGTGCCCTTTTTAATAGTTGAAAGTGATGGGAGAGCGACAAACGCCCCTCTCACGCCCACCATTTTCCCAAACACATCCAATCAAAATTTTGAGATAACCATTTCGTTTAACGTAGTTGAAAGTTCTGGAAATTATGTCTTAGAGGATGACAACCCCCCTCACAACCCTTAGAGTAAGGGTTGTAATTTATGCCCCGGGGGCATATAAGGTGTTTATAGAAAGCGTTGTCGTAGAAACTCAAAAAGGGCACATTCGATTAGAAATCGAAAAGCCTAGTGCCCTTTTTAATAGTCGAGAGTGATTGGAAAGCTTGGAATTTTTATAGTAAAGACCGATGTGGGTATAATGTTTTTTTTTTTTTTTTTTTTTTTTTTTTTTTTTTTTTTTTTAAGACCAGGGCCCTTCGTATCGAAGGAGTTGTCGTAGGAACTTCGAAAAGGGCTAATTCGATTGAAAAAAGAAAGGGTTGATGCCCTTTTTAATAGCCGAAAGTGATTGGAGGGCAACTAACCCCCCTCCCACGCCCATTCTCCCACTTGCCTTTATGTTTAAAAACTAAATGTTGCCTTAAGATTAAATTAAATGCACTGTATTAATGCTAATTCCCTTAATGCATCTCAGCAGTATCCCAAGAACGACTGAGGGTATTATGTTCTAACTTTCGGGGCTACTTCTGCTCTTAAAATTTAACCAAGTCAAAAAAGCGTAAGTGTATCCAAGCTATCAAAGAAAGTAACCAGATTTTTCGGCGAACGGTATCAAGGTTTTCCATTTCAGGTCAACTAGAGGAGGTATGAAACGAAATTAAACACTACTATTTGTGTCCAGATTTTTAAAAGGGTGTATGTTGTTAAAAATTACTGAAAATGTTTCTCCAGCATACAAAAAGCAGGCCAAACTATAAAGTCTTAAAAAAACAGAAAGATTTGAAGTATTATTTTCTTTTTCCGTAAAAAGACTATGTGAATATAAAACGAACAGAAATTAATTAAAAAAAAAACTTTTTCCACAAAATTAGTTTTTAAAAGAAAAGTAAAGAACTCCATTAAGCAAAAAATGAGCATAAACAAAAATCAAATAATCTACCAAGTGTGAAACTACCGCAAATCAGCATCGATAAATAAATGAAACCCAAAACGAGCAGATATTACAAGAAATAACCGAGTCAAACTCAAAACGAGCAGAAATTAACATAAGTTTGGCTCAAAACCCCTATGCTTTCCCAAGGCCAGAACATAATTTGCACTTTACTCAAAAAAATACAAATGAATGTGCATTGTCAGTTTAATATATATATATACTGATATTTAGTAATCAAAATATTAATATTATTTGATTTATTAAAGATATAAAAGTAAAAACATTTTTATTTTTATTTGTTCCATTCTTTTTCTGGTGTCGTTGTTTATCTTAGACTTTTTTTGTTTTATTTTCAGGCTGGTAATCACCACCAATGAGCCAGGGTAAGAGGTACCGTGCGGAAACCCTCTAGGTAATTTAAAAGCTTCCATCGCATTTCGCTGCTAATTTCATATTCGGCAATGCCACCTTTCCAAATCTGCCGTTTTATATTTTTCTTTACCTGTACTTTTTAAATTTAGCTTTCTCGAGATTTCAGGACTCGTTTTATAACTTTTATTGAAAAAAGGCTTTTATTTTACTTTTTAAAAAATTAACATTTTCTGAACATATTAATTTGTTCGAGCTACTTTTATTTTTTTCTCTTCTTGTGTTTTCCTCGAAAAATGTTTCTGAAATATGAGTGAAATATGAGTTTCTGAAAGTGAGGCCGAAATATGTAAATTTTACATGAGATATAGAGGAGATATACATATATTAAAAAAGAAAACAAACACTATTCGCCTTTCACCTGCCAGGAAAGGCAATAAGCGTGGAAGGACAAGCGGGGTTATCACTCTGAGTTAATTAAAAGCACATTCATACCCAGCTACTCAACACACAAGAAACTCAACTGATGAAGGAAGAGAGGAAAAAAGAGAAAGTGGAAAAGACAAGAAGAAGATGGAAAACAAAAACTTAATAGCAAAGAAAATCGGGGAAATATCTTGAATAGAATGACAACCTGGAACGGGCTTCACATCAAATTCACTCACGAGATAAAAGGAGCTTCTTTGCCCGTGACTTGAAAGCTAGAAGAATAGGCGCATTTTTCACACACTTGGGAAATATATTCCAAATATGGGGACCATAATGGCAAATCACAAAAGATGCCCAAAAGGTGCTCCCAAACTTATGAGTTAAGTTATCAGCTTTTCTTATATTATGATCATGACGGTTTCTATTAAAAGTAAAAAGATTTTCACAAGCAAGGGTGAGCAGCTGATTCAAATATTTTTACGAGAAAATCGCAACTTGGTAATCGTAAATTTGGGATACATCCAATAACTTATTCTTTTTAAAATGCTCATGAACGGGAACCTCGCCAGAATCATAAAATTCCGATAATAATTTTACAGCTCAATTCTGAAGTTTTTGTACTCTTTTGAAACATGTTACAAAATTACTCGCCCATATAGAGCATCCGCAGCTAATATGTGGAGAAAATATAGAAAAAAAAAAAAATCATTTTTAGAATCTTTTTTGGGACTAGATTTTCAATTCTTCGCATCACACCAAGGCCTCTGCATAATTTTTCAGCTATCGCCCTTGAACAGTTTTTCCACGACAGGTTTTCATCAATTAAAAACCCCAAATACTTCGTTATTGCTTTTTTTGTCACATTTCCTCAAACCGTGATTTGATCCTTTCCAGCACTTGACGAAATTCTAGAAAATATCATGAAAAAAGTTTTAGAAAAGTTTATTGTTAACAGATGCTGTTGAGAAAAATTTAGAAATTCAGAAACTGCATTCTGAATTTTATTATACAACACATTAAGTGAAGGCACTGCCAGAAAGAGCAAAATGTCATCTGCAAACGGAATGACACCAGCTTCTGACAGGTAATGCTTCTCTTGATCAATCAAAATGGTCAAAAGGAGGGGTCCCAGGATTGACCCTTGTGGGACCCCGCACTCTATTTTCTTTTTTGAAGATAAAAATGATGCGTTCTGAACTATCTGATACCAATAGTGTAGATACGATGAAAACCACTCCAAGCTTGAGCCCTTCACCCCAATTTAGTCAAGAGCTTGAATAAGCTCTGAGTGGTCCACCGTATCGAACGCATTTTTCATGTCCAAAAGCACAGCTACGGGTATAAGACCAGTTTCAAATGCATCACTAATCCAATCAACCAATATCAGAACTGCCATATCCGTAGATAGCCTTTTTCTGAACCCAAATTGGGTTTCCATTAGAATTCTATTCTTTTCAATATAATGACTTAACTGGGCATGTACCACTTTCTCATATAACTTAAGAGAAAAATGAGAAAATAGGAATAAGTCTTCGATTCGATGGGTCATCGTTTTTCCCTCCTTTATAAAGAGGAACCACTCTTGCAATCTTCAGTGCTTCCGGGAAGACTCCAAGATCCAGAGAAACGTTGATGAAGTGCGTAAAGACAGTTAAGACACTCGTTTTTGCGGCTTTTATGAGTTTCAGCGAAAAATCATCCATCCGCTAGAGCTGACTTCATCATAACCAGGAATCGTGCCACTTCCCGTTCATAATATCTTGCAAACTCAGAATAATTCTCAGTTGGAGGCTGCCTTTCAAATACAGATTCAAAACTCGCAGATGTGCGTAGGTTAGCCACGCTTGATCGCAAAGTCTTTTTCCTTCATTTGCAAAATAATCACACAGAAATTCAGCTAAGTGTTGAAAATTAGTAATACGACCACTTTTCATCTCCATGTATCCGCATCCTCCATGCTATGAAATTTACCCAAAAGTTTATTTATTGCTTTCCATGTATTTTTCATATTTCCTTGATTTTCATGAAATTCATTTTGGAAATAAAGTTTCTGAGCTTTCCATTTTGCTGAACTTAAAATATTCCAAAATTTTTTGAATTTGGTAAAATTATCATCTGAATAATCCTTTAAATATTTCACATAAAGTTGGTTTTTGTGCTTTATTGAAACTACAATAGCTTTTGTTATCCATAGTTTCTTAGGAAAATTTCTACTAGGGTTTATTCTTCGCAAGGAACATGTTTCATTCATTACTCTGCCTTCTGACCTCACTGCCACACACCACATGTATTTCGCTAGATGTGATATCAGACGGTGGTGGACTGCACCTCGGCACCCAATTTTCCCACAGTGTTTCTGTTTCACAGAACACACACACACCTCACGGACGTAGTTATTCCAATCGATAACTGTTGGGATTCAAATGTCTAGGTCTCTTTCGCACCAGGCCATAGACGACGACTAGCAAACCCACAACTAAATGGAACGAAGTGCAGTAACAAATGGCATTCCGTGAGCAAACCACGTATTGACACGCAAACCGGCTTGTTTCTGGCATGCCCAACTTTTACACCTCCAACGAGGCTTTTTACCGAAAGATTATAATGTCATGTTGTGTCCATTGACACACTGTTTCGTTTTGGGCAACAACCCCTTATCCTAGAAAAATACAATTGCCTCTTCTTCGCTCTTTGGCAAATCCCAAATTTTCATTTTAACATCCATGGTCAGACAGTATTCTCTTTCAATAGAGAATGAATTTCATTTAATACAGATCGCAAATTAATGAAAACCGATTCTACTTAGTTTCTATATACATAGGCGCTATAACAGATAAGCATCAAGAAAAGTTTGCTAAATTGAGAAAAAAAACAGTGTGGGCGACGTCATTATTTATTGGAGCAACTCTTTTTTTCTTCTGTTTTGTCTAAGCAGTGCCTAAACATTATCTTTATTGTCAAAAGTTTCTATTGTTACCATAACCAAATAGCATTATCTATGATCTGTTTATCTATGATGGTAACTCATTCTTATGTTGTAAATATTGTTGAAATATTATACACTTATCATTTAAATATTTTATTATGACCATAAATAAATAACATTATCTTCCAAGGTAACTCTCTTTTTCTTTCTTTTTTTTCTAAATATTGTCTAAATATCATCTGTTTATTGTTTAAGCATTTCTAGTGTGAACCTAAACAAACAACATCATCTATGAAAGGTTTGTCTATGTTCGTTACTCTAACTTGTTTTTTGTTTAAATATTATCTGTCTGTTGTATAATTGTGTTTATTGTGGCCATAAACAAATAACAATATCTTTCAAGGTATCTCTCTTTTTCTTTCTTTTTTTTCTAAATGTTGTATAAATATCATCTGTTTATTGTTTAAGTATTTCTAGTGTGACCCCAAACAAACAACATCATCTATGAAAGGTTTATCTATGTTCGTTACTCTAGCTTGTTTTTGTGTTTAAATATTATCTGTTTGTTGTATAGCTGTTATTACTGTCACCATAAAGAAAGAATATTATCTATTTATTTATGATGCCAATTCTCAATTTTTTCTCAAAATACTGCCGAATATTATTGCCTATATGTTCAATGTTTTGATATTTTTATTATAATCATAAACAAATAAAATTATCTCTGACATGACTATATATGATAGTAACTCTCATTTTTTTTTGTCTAAATATAGTTTACATGTTACCTGTTTACTGTATCAATACTTTTATTGTGACCATTAGTAAATAATATTAACTATAATCTGTTTATCTATGATGGCAACCCTCATTTTTCTTTTTTTTTTGTCTAAATATTATATGCTTATTGTATAACTTATTTTGTGATCAACAAATAGCATCATCTAAAATCTGTTTATCTATGATGTTTACTATCTTTTTTTTTGTCTAAATAATGTCAACATTTTGTTTAAATAAAAATTAGTTACTTAAATTTGACAATGCTTTTTCAGTCGTAAAACTTGAACATTAACAATCTTTTTATTCCAAATGACAACTTGTCCTGTGGTCGCGCAGTGGGTTTGACCTGAGCTTGAGAATACGGAACCCTAAGACCCAACCCAGCTATAGCAACACAATGCAGCGCCGACACAGGGGCCTAAGTAGTCAAGAAGAGCTGTTAATCTGATTACTTTTTTTCTACCAAATAACACCTATACTTTCAAAAAACAGCTAGAGTTTTTTAAGCTATTTGGTGTCCTATTCTTTGGTCTACTTTTAGCAGATTTTCACCCATGCTTCCTTCGTCTTCCTTTTTAATAGTATAGTTTTATTTATACAAGCAATCGTAGTTTAGAATAAATTTCCAACTAAATGACACTAGTACTTACAAGGAAAACAAGAAAAAGCAAAAACATGAGACTATAACTTATTAAACACTGACATGTAAAAAGGAACGGACGAATTGGCGAAACGGTTTGTTCTTGGAGTAGGCAATTCCAGTCTCACTTTCTTAGCTGACCTTGTGCTTATTTTATTCTTCATAACTGGTGGTAGAATCTCTCTATGTTTTTCACTGCTAAGAAGTAATTGGCCAAATTTGCAGATCAAACCCAAACGACGTTCGTGAAGGGACGGTAGTTGCAAGACAGATAAAGTCGATTCATTTGACTTCCCTTACTACCCTAAATTGCAGAACTACATATAGAGGTCTTTTCCATTAAAAAGTGAATCCTCGATTTTTTACTAGTTTTTTGAAAAACAAACGGCTGCGAAAGCTTCCACTTAACCAATTAAAACAGTCAGATTCCGTTTTGACTGTCCTTGGTAATTTAATAAAACACGAGAAATAATAACTAAATTCAACTATTTTGGTATGATTCTCACAAAGAACCAGGGCCTAGTAAGTTCCATTAGTAAACTAACATAGGAGTCACCTGCAAAGGTCCAGGTGATGATAATCCCCCTCGGGGGGGGGGGCAAGAACATACTTTATAACTATCTATCAAAATCGAAGAATGACAATGACTGATATGACAATGAATGACAATGACAATGACACTGACAAAGAATGACTCCTGGTAGTGCTTTTCTACATGGGAAAATTTTCTGACGACACTTTAGGTAGTTGAGCCAAATATAGAAAAACTAAGCAGTTGAAAAAATTATCAAAAGCGGTTTTATGTGTAAAAAGAAATTTGACAACAACATAAGTTCAAAAAGTGGCACAAAATATAACGTACAAGGATGGCAACCATGTCATGTTCTATTCAAAAGTTCATCCAAGGTTTTAATGACTCTGTTTGCCGTCGTTCTAGAAAATAAAATACAATGTTAACGATATGATTTTTAAGAGCCGATCAGAAGGCAAACCGACCTATTTCATAAAACAAACAAGTTTTAAGTTAAAAATACTAGTCTAGAAACTGCTAGATGCTTTACTGCATAGTTATGATATATAAAAGCGATATTAACCAATAACCCTATCATCCCAATAGCCCTATCAAGTAAATAGCCTTATCATTAGCCCTATCAAGTAAATAACAAAATCAGAAAGTTTAACAAAACGAGAAAGTTTAAATAACAAAATGAGAAAGTTTAACAAGGAAGGTTAGGGATAATAACGTAAAAGCGGGGAGGGTTTCCTCCCTCCTCCTGCTTCCAAAAAATGTCGGTTTTAAGAATGTTTCTATAATTTGTTACTTTTAAATATAATTTACTCTTCCAAAACAGTTGGATAATTAAATCATTTCCCAAAAAGTAAAGTCCCTCCTCCCTCCCAATCCAAATATTGTGCGAATTTCACAAGAAAGCAGTTTACCTTGTGCCAGTTTTAGTAACATCCAATGACAGCTTTTAGTTATCAGCTTAATTGTCTTAGTGACTGAATCTTAGCCAATAAACAAAGTTCATCGTACTTTAAAGAGCATATCTCTCGAAGAGCATAAAGAGCAGATATTCAATTTTGTATTCAGCTTAAATGGAGACATGGACAATTTAAGCCGAATGTTAAATTTTGTATCCAGCTTACTTGGAGAGGTAAAATTTAACCTAAACGTTCAATTTTATATTCAGCTTTCAATAGAGATGCGGAAAATTTAAATTTCGAAAATCTATACAACAGTAGTCTATATAACACCAAGTATCTCTATTGAAGTATAAAGGTAATTATGTTAATAATCCTTTACTCTTAGCATTACATATATTGACTATAGATATATATTAATGTTGTAACTTCAAGTTTGAGATTATTAGCCGGGTTTTTGGAAATATTGTTGTTCTCAGAAACTGCAGCTTTAGAAAACACGAAATAGGAACCTTGAGCTCAAATCTAAAATAAAATCAGGTCAAATCAAATCAAAAACTATGCGTTATGTATTGCTTAAATTTTCCACATCTCTTAAAATATGAAGACAAAATCGAACATTCAGCTTGAGTTTTCCATACCTCTATTTAAAGCTAAATACAAAATTGAGACTCTTTTTTTATTATCTCAAAAGGGTTAGAGGTTTTGCTACAATCATAAAACAAGTGAAATATTGTTCAAACGCCACTGCTTTTATTCTTAACAAATTAGATTTTACATATACTACTTTGCAATATAATACCTAGTAGACCACTTTAGCACAATATTCTTAGTATAACTTATAACACTTGACTTCTATAACGTTGTATTTATATAACGTTTAGACTAGACATGGACCAGACTAAGGACTACGGGTTATTATACTACTCTCTTTAAACGAGCAACTGTGCATATATTTATTAAACATTTTTTTTCTAGAAAATCACTCCGTATTTTCTTTTTTTTTAATTGGTATTCTGGGATTATCAGGCCTGAAAAAGTACGATTTAGTTAGGTCATAAGTCAGAGAAAAGTCGTTTGGAGCCTTTTTTAAAATAAAAATTCATATGAGTGACGTCCTACTTATGAGCACATTTCAAGAGTAGAAATGACATAATTTTACCCCCAAGAGTGTTCGTATTGTTTTTAGTATCTATTACGCATGCAAAATCACAAAAGGTGACAAATAACAATGAACATCTAAAGAAAGAGGCATGGATGAAGAAACAGCAAAAAACACGTTGAATTGAAAAGGAAAACACGAAATTTGCACAACGAAATTTGCCGTTAGACGACAAAGCAAAATTAGAATGGAACGTAGGAACGTGCTGGTTTAGCGTGTGTGAGTCTGAGAAGGAGATGCTATTGCATAATTAGAGAATCAAATATATATTAGCCTGCCGTGTGCCGACTGCCAGGGCCCGGGCAAAGCCAGCGAACCCCGTACCTTAGACCATTCAAATCATGTGTTATAAAAAGAATATTCAGCTTAAATTTTTAACACCTCTATTTAAAACTGTACAAAGAATTAAACAACAACAAAATAGGTTCGCAGATTTTTGCAGAAAATTAGCGACAAATCACTAAAAGGTTCACAACTTTTATTCTAAATAAATTGGATATAACAGATTAGTGATTACTAGTTATAAACATTATTAGCACACGATATAGTAATTTTACACGTTGTTAGTAGATTAAAACGTTAGAAGCGGCCTTAAAAAGAAGGTGAGGAAAGCTTACTGAAAGCTGGATTGAAAGCTTACCTTGCAAGGGTAACTGATGTTTCTGCAGGGAACTGACAGACACCAATATTTTTTGGCGTTTTTATGTAATATGAAAGATGATCAGAACACCGTCGGAAAGACTCGTGGTTCTCGGCTATGGAAAAAAAGAATATTTTGGATTTGATTTTAAAGCATTTTTTACTCATTGACAAACAAATCAAATGTCAAAATAAAAATCAAATAGAATAAATAATTCCATCTCGAACACGAGCGCATTCTAGAAATTCGAGCAACTACAACGGACGACAACAATGATTTTTAGTTCGGTTTTAGAATTACATGTTTTCCGTAATGCGTTTATCAATAATTTTTGCAAAATAAATGAAATAGCAAAAGAAAAATTAAGTAGGGCAAATAATCGCACCTCGGAGACGACCGAATCCTAGACATAAGAATCACCACTTCAGGCATCAGCACAGATTTAGGGTTTATTTTCAGAAATACATTTTTATTATTTGTTAATAAACAATTTTGAAAAACAAGTGACACAGCGAAACAAGATTAAATAAGGTTAATATTTGCGTCTCGGACACAATAGTATACCAGACACAAGTGACTATTCTAGGCAGCAGTGAATTTGTTTTACAGCAGCATTCTTGAGATTACTGCAACTGTATTTCAGATAATCAAGTAATTAACGTAACATCGTCCAAAGTGGGGGCTAAATTATTTATCAAGTAATCATTTTGTATTAAGAGCTATAGTCTTGGGCGATACGTAAGTGATTTTCAATTATTTTCTTTGGCTTGCTATATGAGTTTGGTTAAATATTAAAAAAAAAAAAAATCGTCCTATAAGCGATTATTTAGCTTAGCTTAAAAGTAAAATAAGGAAAATGCAGAAACTAGGAGAACAATATTATTAAAGGCAGAATTTTTCTAAAAACGTCTCAGAATATCTCAATTCGCAGGCTTAGGAACAAAAAACAGAAAAAAGAAAAGAAATATGTTTAATATGAAAAACAAACAGAGCAGAAGACCGTTTGGTATTGAGACAATTTACAAATAAAAAACAAAACTTAAAAAAGGTCTTTTTATTCTTTTACAAATGGCAAATCACTGAAACTTAGACTTTCCATCGATAACATTTAATGTGGTAACTTATATCCAAGACGGTAGTCTCTAAAGAGATAGCAAAATAGCAATTTGAAAAATAGCAATTTCAGTGCCTTGCAACCATGACCGCGAAGTTTCTCGTGTAGAAGGCGTTACCAATTTAGATCTGAGGGGTTTTTCTTATGTTCTAATCCAGAACTCTGTGACTCTTTATGACAAATCATTTGTCTAGAGTCTTTTTCTTCTATTAATTTGTTTTCGTGCATCATCCAAACTGAACCTTTCGTATATTGTTTTAACCATGCTTGAAACTATTTTTGTTCTTTCTTTTTTTAAAGGTTTGCCTTTTAGTCTCTTGGACTTTTTCTACTGCTACTACTAACACCTCACCGCAGCATCAAGTCACCCGAGACTAATACAGCTACGCACACTCCTCCTCCATCCAAATCTATCCAAAGCCTCCCTCTTTACACCCTCCCAGGAAGTTCCTATTTCCCTTAAATCTTTCTTTATCCATCCCAACTGCGGACGACCTGCTCTCCGTTCAGCCCTTAACGGTTGGGCGAAAAGGACAATCTTCGGAAATCTGTCATCCTTCATTCGCAAAACGTGCACAAGCCATCTCATCCTCTCTCTCATTATAGCCCTAGAAAGCGGGATTGAACCGCACTTTTCGTACAGCCTACTGTTTGAAATGCAGTCAGTCAGCCGGATACACAGGACAATCCGTAGGCAATTTCTCTGGAAAACATCTAACAAATCATCCGCTTTTCGGAGCGCTTAAACTTCAGAACCATATTTGACCGCTGTCATCACTTTAGCTTCCAATATTCTAGTCTTGGTCTGCAAACTTATCTTCCTATTCTTTCAAAATGTTTTAAACTGCAAGAAAACACCCTGAACCTTCGCTATGCTACTTTTAACATCTTCACTACTCCCGCCGTCTTTACTAATAATACTACCAAGGTAAGTGAAACTGTCCACCTGACTTTTTGTTACCCAACGTCACCTTTTCATCTTTACTGATTCCCAGCCTTTGCGACTTAGTTTTCTTAACATTAATTTCAAACCTATTCTAGCACCCTGAACTCACAAAATCTCTAAAAGTTCATTCATTTTGCTCACACTTTCATCCTAGGATGCTCAAATCATCAGCATAATCTACGTCCAGGAAAGTTTTTCCTCTTCATTTGATTCCGTGTTCTCCCATTGCCTTTTCGGTGTTCCTTTAGACAAAGTCCATCAAAATGATCCATATAAAGGGGGATAGAACATAACCCTGCTTAACTCCTGATTTAATACAAAACCAGCTGCAAGCCTCATTTACTACCTTAACCCCAGCAGTGTTATCCTCGGACATAGCACTAATCACTTTAATGTATTTGTCTGGTATACCATGCAAGGATAGACCTTTGCTAAAGCTCTTTTATCCAAAGAACAGAAAGATTGCTCATAATCTATAAAACTGAGGACTAAAGGTGTTTGATAACTCAGCCACTTCTCAATTATCAACCTAAGAGTGAAAATTTGGTCGACACATCCTCTACCTTTTCTAAAACCGCACTGTCCTTCTCTAATAACTTTGTCTACAGCATCTCTCGGTCTAAAAAGTATCATATTTGCTACCTACAGATACCAGGTTAATGCCTTGATAATTACCACACTCACTCTTATCTACTTTCTTATACAATGGTTTAATTAGGGTTTTCCTAAAATCGTCAGGTACTTCCACTTTTTTCAAGATCATATTCATAATCTTCAGTAACTCATTTCTAACCTCGAAGCCACCATATTTAAGAAACTCATTTACCACACTATCAGTACCTGGGGCCTTATTATTTTTTTCCCCCTTTTAGTACTGTCGCTAATTCTTCCTTACAAAAAAAAATCTTCCTTCGCATCCAAATTATCACAAACTTTTTCATTTTCCTCATCTCGGTTTAGGACATTCTCAAAATGTTCTGCCTATCTCTCTTTAACTCTTTCCTTGTCACTAATTGTGGTCCCGTTCCTATCTTTAAACGGGACAACCACGGATAGACTACTCCCTCTCAATTTATTAACATGCCAGCACGATATTTTACTGTTATGCCGTCTAGCTGCATCTTCTAGATCCTCAGCAATCTTATTTATGGTCTCCACTTCACACCTCCTTAGTTCATATTTTAAAGCTTTCTCCACTTTCTTCATTCCTCTTATTTTCACACGATCTAATGCTCAGATAGTTCTTGTGCAAGCCCCTTCTTCTCTCTATTAAACATAAAGCTTTTTCACTAATATTCATTGCTCCGTTCCTAACTTCCTTCCCTAAGAAACCATCAGCAACTTCACAAATTGTTTTCCAAAAATTATTCCATCCATCTTCTACATTGTCAAATTTTAAACTCTGTAGTTTAGTATTCAACTATTCCTGGAAAGTTTCTCTCAAATTCTCATCCTGGAGTCTACCAACATCATCAACTTCGTGGGAGGTAGTGCTAGATGATGATGCTTACTTTTATCATCAGTAACAGCACGCCTATACACCCGAGTAACTTGATATTGATCCTGCCAGTCTTCGGTTTACTATAACATAATCAATAAGGTTTGCTGTCTTACCATCACGTGAATACCATGTTATACCATGTCCACGATACCATGGCCCGCGATTGGGTGAGAGGACGTCATAAAGGAAGATTTAAAGGAAATGGGAACTTTATGGGAGGGTGTAAAGAGGGAGGTTTTGAACAGATTGAGATGGAGGAGGAGCGTGCGTAGCTGTGTTGGTCTCAGGCGGCTTGGTGCTGCGGTAAGTTGTAGTAGTATTATATTATTAGTACCTTCCCAGCCTAAACAAGACTTAGCCGCTTCCTTATTCACCATGATCCCTACTCCCTGTCTATGTACCCCATCCTTCCTGCCTGAGTAAACAAATTCTATATCACCTAATTTCATGCTTCCTACCCCGGGGATATGAGTTCCTGAAACTCATAATAAGACCAAATCTAATCGTCTTAATTCGTCAGTCAAAATGTCAATATGGTAGTTATTTTTTAACGTCGTAACATTCCTAGTTCCAATTTTCATATTCTTTAAACCATTAATATTGCTTTGGCCCCAAGAAAAGCAGTAATCCGGGATTCCAGTGCAGGATGGAGACCAACACATCTTCTCAGGTCTACGCCGAAGCGCTTAAGCCGACTTAGAACCGGACAGCAAGAAGTCCCTGAGACTTTCAGTTGAATAAAGGCTTTGTGCAATCCTGGGCCCATCTTGGCCACAACACGGTTTTCAGCACTCGGCAATGCTCTTCTATCAACAAGAGTCGAAATCCTGCACAGACAATCTCAAGCCTATTACCTCCGATTCATTTTATACTCATGCCCACAAATATTATGCTACTACGGGGAGGCAGCCCATAGTGGATAAATTAGCTAGGAAGAGTTTTTTTTCAGCCCGGAAACGCCCACCAAAACAGACTAAGACAAGAAAAATTGTCCATTAATCCGAATCCCGTACTAATGCTATGTTGTTTTTCATTTAATATTTGCAATTTTCTTCTGTTTTGAATCACCTTGTTTTTCTTCGCTGTATTTCTTTTTCCACGAAGTTTCAAACAAATTACTATTTTTCTGGCCTTCCTCTTTTTTATTCACATTTTTCTAAGGATTTCCAGGAGGGGTAGTGACTAAAAATAAATTTCCTAGGACTACCTAGAAATGAGCGGTGAAGAAAAAGGAATCTTCTGTATTTTTTTAAAGGAAGAACATTGAATATGAAAGGAAAAAAAATCAATACAACAAATTTGTACAAAATGAAAATTGTATACAAACGTTGCAAATTCTGATACAAGACTGACTGAAAAAAAGCTCAGAGTTTCCATTATCAATAAATTTAATATAACTTGCTTTGATCTATTATTAGTAAATATATCAAACATAATAGCAACGATCCCGTCGAAAAGAAAATTATTACACCTTTTTATTCAGTGCAAATTAAGTAAACTAATTAATTAGTGTAATTTGTAGTAATTAGTAACATAATAGTAATTAAGTAAGAGTACTTAATTACCTTAGTAAGAGTAATAATAGTAATTAGTAAGTGCAAATTAGAGTAGATTAAGTATAGATCATAATTAGTGTATAGACCTATGTAAATTAAGTGATAAATTCTCCATTAGGTAATTTATGGGAATCGAATAGCACAAAAAATATACGTGATAGTCATCTGTTCTACCTTAAATAATAAGATAAGTTAATAGTTTATCCTCTTATATGGCTTTTGTAGTTTACAACTTTTATTTTTGTTGATGAATACATGACAGCGCTGCCAACGCTTTGAAACAAACTTTACCGGTTCTCCGACTGAAATTGTACCACAATAGATCAATATGTACCATCTAAACATCAGGTTGAAAATTTGCCGACAAAGAAGAAAATTTTTTTATTAATTTAAACTTGAACAGATATCCAAGTCAGAAACGAGCAAAGAAAACCAAAATGCACAGGAAATTATGTATTGTACCAAAAATTTCGAATGTACCGAGTTGTACCATAATCTCTGAATTGTCTAAAAAAAAATGGTAAAATTGTACCGAGGGGGCAACGCTGATACTAGGTCGAATTCTAAACTCCGGTCATCGAACTCTTCAAACCTCCAGTCATATAGAATGATTAACATTCTTTCAAATGAAAGTGATGGCATATTTGATTCATTGGTATCTGATGAGTAACCCAGATATCAAGAACAGGAAGCTCTACGGAAGTAGTAATCCACTAATCGGTGTGCTGAGTTGAACAAGACTTGGAGCGTAAAGCCCTAGGAATATTTCTTGACACAGACGGAGTATTTGATAATGCTACTTTTGTTAGACCTATTGTATTCCAAGATTGTTGCAAATCGGTCAAAGTGTAATCGCAAAGCTTTAGTGTCGCTGTACTCTGTTTTCTGTGACCATGCTATTTTGTACCTTTCAGGTATTTATATTTTGCTTAGGAAGAATGACCTATCTAAATTAAGGAAATGCTATTATCGGTATTGCAAATTTTTGTTGTATCTTCCGTTGTCATTTCGTAATCGCCGTATTATCCAAAAGTATAAGGCACCTGATATAATTGGAAGCTTCGTGATTTACATATAAAACTGTCTGCAAATGCCTATGAAAAACTGTCTCCTCACCATAGTCTCATTCGTTGGTTTCGCTGATTTTTCTTTTTATTTGTTTATCTATGCTCTAAGTGCTGTGTGTGTTTATTTTTTCTTTCCTTTTTCTCTTTACTCCACTATTTTTCACCTTGTTTGTGCAGTGGGTTATAGATAAATTACTATTATTAGTATTGGGTAGATCTATCCAAAAATGGAACTCCCAAATGTCCAGGAATCAATAGTTCCTTGTAGAACTTAAGGGGGTTAAGAAAGCAGATACTCTTCAAAAGGCCACCCCCAAGTAGAGGTAAGCTCCCCTTATGTATAGAACCTTGTCATGAGTAGTATCTTGAGGTTACTAAAACAACATCCTGGATATATCCAGAGACTGGAAATAACTGGAAATAGTTAGGTCCTTTCGCTCTAAAATACATATGACTACCGTATGTCCCGAAAAAACAGGTAAAGTTTAATAATAATTGACAATGAAGTATAAATATAATTGACAATCATTTGAGCTGATAAGCACGAAAAAAAGAGCAAGGAAAGTAATGGCTTCCCTAGTTCAATAACTGGCTCCAAACGAGATTATGTACTTACATAAGCCAATAATAAGACCAATGCTGTCATATGGAGTAATGTTCTGGGCTGACTCATTACAGATGATTCACATGAAACCCATCATCACGACTCAAATATTTGCATCCCTGATGATAACATCAGCATACCATAGAATGGTTATGGCAGCTATGGAGCCATTCTTAGGACTTCATCTGATAAAATATTTTTTGAGAAAGAAGCAATAAAAATTTCTTTTAGATTTTAGATTAGTGGTGAATGGACCTAGAGACAGCAGATGCAAAATGGAGGGGAAAAAAACCATGCTGACAATTGCAACTCATTGATGCTTAAGTGCAGGGAGTTACAAACGTCCAAGGACAGCATTATCCCATCACTACAACCTGAGAATCAGAAAAGCTACATAAGGCAGTTTCAGATTGCCATGAAGGATGGAAACAGAACTGAACAGGGGGATTGACCTGTTCTATCAAAGTAACGGAATAGTGGGTTATAAGGATGGATCATGATTTGATAGAAAATACTGGACTAGTAATATGTCAGAGAACTCCAGAGGTGGTCATGGACCAAGGGCGCTTCCAGGATTTTTGTTCGGTCGGGGAATACAATAAAAAACTTTAAAAAATACATCGAAAATTTGTTTGTATGCATTTTGTTGCGGTTTTACGAGTCGAACAACAATTTCGGAGGGTACGGGGTTCAAACTCTGAAACTCCTTCCCCCTGGATATGGCCTTGGCACGGACATAGCTAGTTAAGACCTGACAGAATTTACCTTTTTAAGGTTGAAATGTCTGGAATAAAGTAGGCAGCTAAAACACTGGCACAAATGGAAATTACGGGAAGAGATGCTTACATCGTAACTGATAACCACGCATGTTTAAGGGCATACAGCCCTGCATAAGGGCTATATTCATCCCTGCTTGATGGTAGCAGATAAATATAAGGGTAGAATATTAGACTGCTATGAAGCTCTGAATGGTTTAGATCCAGATAGAAACCAAATTACCATAATGTGGGCACTCCAAAATTGATGAAATTCTGCTATTTGTGCTATTTCATTTCCTATGAAATTTGTGCTATTTCATTTCCACAATGAAATAGCACATGAAGCAACTAAGGCTGGAAAATCATTCAGATGCTCCGGACCAGAAACTTTTACCCCAATTCTTCAGAACTGATGGAGGGCGGCAGTGAAAAGTACTGAAAGAACGAAGGTTATTAAGATGTGAGTTCTTTTGATTTCGTTTTCTTCCTTTTTCTGTATTTTCTGTTTAATTTAGTTTGCTTTCCCGGACATTAAGCCGAAATATTGGACCTTTATTATTATTAAGCTTCATATGTTTTTTCGCTGTCTTAGATGCCCTTTTTTATACCTCCATTCGTGTTATTTACAACAGGAACAACTTTTATTCAATGAAGATTTTGTTTTAACCTTTTCGGTAGTGAAACATACATGGGGAACACTAGGAAACGGTGGTTTTAATTGAAGTCAATACTCCTTAGTGTTTACAACTTTAGACAAGAGCAAAATTTGACCATGGATAATACATAAAAGATTAGCATAAATAAAAAGGGTGTCTAACCACTTCGTGGGCTTCTACTACCGATTAAGTCATACATAATGTGTATGAGTCATACATAATATGTTGTATTTAAAATCAAAACAAAAAACGGTAGCTGTGTTATAAAATAGGGGGGGGGGTGGCATCCCCTGCTGTAAATTCACTCTTTCTTACTTACCCTTGTTTGAAGTCCTTTTCAAACTGACTTTTTTTCATAAACATATATACAACATATAACGTTTATAGGTGTGTAAACATATAAATATAGTTGAATATTAAATACGTTATACATTTAAATGTTGTATGTTATGTATGTTAATGTTACATATATGTAAACATACTAACATGATTTAAATTACCCGCGTATGAATAAAGAGTACGAAGAGCAATGAAAAGGAAACTTCTTTAAAAGCTCAATAAGAGTAGCCCTTTCCTCCCCGTTCTCAGGTCAGGATTTTCTTCAGGCATTTATGGCCTTTACAACTACGGTATTCTATAAACGACCATACAAGTTACAAATAAAAAATACCCTTTAGCTTACTTTCTGGAATGGCTTTTAAATATCGGACAGCATCTCTAAGCAACTTCATACGGACAAAGGGGGCAAGTACAACTTTTACAGGAAACGGAAATTTAACTGGCTGTCTATGAGGACAAAAAGAACTAACAACACGATTGGATTCACGATCCATCACAAGGTACCTGGAAAAAAAAATAATAAAATACTTAAATAAAAAAGAATGTACTTCAGTATCCAAAAAGATGGGCATAATTAAGATTTTAAATAGAGAGCCGGAAGGATAAAAAGCCATGACATTTTTCAAGAAGAATGGTAAGGTAGAATACAGACCTCCATTACAGACATATTTTAGTTTCACAAGATATTTAGTGCTTCTTTGAGATTTTTAGGGGGGGGGCGCGGATATATTCGAGTCTAAAACTAAACTGTTTATCAAAATTAGTGCCCTTTAAATCACGTCTTGTACGGTCCATTGGTTCATCTTAATTGCAAGAAAAAGGTAATAAAAATCATTGGTAATACTATTACCAATTCTTTGGTAATATCGTGAATGGAGGAAATAGAGCAAATACCGCCAAAATAGAGGTATTTTCTTTATCATTCATGTTCATCATAACTCATTTTAGTATTGAGGCAATACCCGTTTTAGATTTAGAACAGCTATGGTTTCAGACGGAGAGGCAGGCATGGTTCTTTGCTCAAGCCTTTTTTCGTTTTTTTTTTCTTATTTTTTTTTTTAAACGAAATTAGGCAGAAAGGTTTTAAAATAAGAACTGAAAACAATATAACACATTTTGGGTGTCCATTGGGAGGGGGGGCAATTATCCACTCCCTAGTCTTTTAGCCAATTTCTTTTAAGAAATAAAATAGCTCTAAAACAGAGCACTGTTCAATTTTTCTACATAATTTATGTTCATTATAATTCATCCTAGTATTGAGGCAATACCAGTTACAAGTTTGGAACAGCTATGGTTTCAGAATAAAAGGAGGCTTGGTTCCTTCTAGAACGTGAATTAAGAAAAGGTAAAATCTTCTTTCCACAATTTTGCATAAGCGTCGTAAGGTGTAGAATCCTTCAGACCTTTTCAACACTGGTTAAGACAAGGCTTTAGAATAGCAAATTTTATCGTGCGACAAATTTAAAATATTAGTCCGTGTTTCTTCACTCTTTCAGGGTTTCTAATATAAATGTGATAGAAACTGACACACCAGTTTCAAATAGCAAGAAATCTAAATATATCTAAACCTAGCAATATACGATATTAGGTTCAAGAAAGAAAATGTAAATACAAGGTAAAAAGGCAAACACAGCAAAGCAAAAAGTAAATACAAGGCAAAATGTAATTTAGTAATTTATGTAAATACAAGAAGAACAAATTAAGTGGAAACAAGCACAAACATTTCAGACTCAAAGCAATCTTTAATTACACCTTTAGCAGTGAACTTCAATGTCTTCGTTTAATTCGCATGCTTTTGCATATTTTATATAAATAATAGATATGTTTTTAAATCCGTCTTCAAAACAGATTAAATAGAAGAAAATATTTTTTCTTGGTAATCTATGAACATTACTGAAAACGACACGGGCTTTGTATAACATAGATATCAAATTGATCAAAGTTATAAATACATAAAGGAAAAAGTCGGGTTAAAACGAGTTAACGAGAAAACAAGTTAAAAAGATCAGTAATGTAAAGCTCAATCAGTTTTACGCCCCTCGTCTTAACTTACATTCATAGATTCTCGAGAAAAAAAATTCTTCTGTTTCTTAGTCAATTTTAAAAGCATGTTTTTTTAACTTTTATTATTTTCGAATTTTTATAGAATTCTAATTTTATTGTCAAAAAACTGTATTTATTCTTGTGAAAAAATTTATACACTTCATACTTCTAACTACAATGGCCTCACGGTTGTGATACGATATTCTTGTTGTTGTTTGGGGTTTGACGCGTTCGACCAATAGGTCATATTTATTTGTATAAATCGATCATTCTGTGCCTTCTGTGATCACTAGCTTGCTTGGGTGTCACATCAGTCAGAAATCACTGAACCAGATCGTGTATCACTTATATTGGTATTGGTAGGGGGTTATTCACCTGCAGCAGCTGCCTGCAACAACTGCCTGCGTCGAAAAACGGGAGTCAGAATAATGCAGCTGTGCTTTGTCATATATCAATTAAAATATAAATACAACATAACGATATTACACGATAAAATCTTCATGTTTTGTTGTTGTGTTGTTTTTATTAATTTTACTTAATTAAAGTACGAAAGGTTTCAAGAAAAGTTGTATTACTGTAATGTCAGAGGAAGTGCATATACTGACAAAATATGAAGGTAGTTGAACATTCGGAATATTCATAGATTTTCTCTAAGACAAAATTTAACCTAAGTTACTACGGCCAGAGGCAAGTATTCTTACAGCTGCGCTACCGAGTGTTCTGTAATAGTGTTTTTTTGTTAATACTTTTAGCTGTGCCCAATCACCAGTTTATGTTGTTTCATTTATACAAGGGGTAGTATACAAGAGGGGGGGGGGCTTTATAGTCATAGAGGGGAGGTTAAAGTTGGACTTGTATAATTTGGGCTGTATATTTGCACGTTAGGGGGGGAGGGTGTTAGTTCAGGTTAAGTTATTTTATGTTAGGAGTGCTGTCTAAATCAAAAAACTATATAGCTGTCTAAATACAAACTATAATTCCATTAAAGAAGTCGGTAAGTTACAATGAAAAATTCAATTATGAAATATTACCCTATATGAAATATGTAGCAGGCTTTAGAAACCTGAAGGACTATATAAGAATTTTACAATGTATTTATTTAGGTAAGTTACAATGACAAATTCAATTATGAAATATTACCCTATATGAAATATGTAGCAGGCTTTAGAAACCTGAAGGACTATATAAGAATTTTACAATGTATTTATTTAGGTAAGTTACAATGACAAATTCAATTATGAACTATTACCCTATATGAAATATGTAGCAGGCTTTAGAAACCTGAAGGACTATATAAGAATTTTACAATGTATTTATTTAGGTAAGTTACAATGAAAAATTCAATTATGAAATATTACCCTATATGAAATATGTAGCAGGCTTTAGAAACCTGAAGGACTATATAAGAATTTTACAATGTATTTATTTAGGTAAGTTACAATGACAAATTCAATTATGAAATATTACCCTATATGAAATATGTAGCAGGCTTTAGAAACCTGAAAAACTATATAAGAATTTTACAATGTATTTATTTAGGTAAGTTACAATGACAAGTTCAATTATGAAATATTACCCTATATGAAATACGTAGCAGGCTTTAGAAACCTGAAGAAACTATATAAGAATTTTACAATGTATTTATTTAGGTAAGTTAAAATGACAAATTCAATTATGAAATATTACCCTATATGAAATATGTAGTAGGCTTTGGAAACCTGAAGGACTATATAAGAATTTTACAATGTATTTATTTAGGTAAGTTACAATGACAAATTCAATTATGAAATATTACCCTATATGAAATATGTAGCAGGCTTAGAAACCTGAAGGACTATATAAGAATTTCACAATGTATTTATTTAGGTAAGTTACAATGACAAATTCAGTTATGAAATATTGCCCTATATGAAATATGTAGCAGGCTTTAGAAACCTGAAGGACTATATAAGAATTTAATATGTGTAGTCAATGCTTTACGAAAGTTCGTGTTATTATTAATACAACTTTTCTGCAGGGATGCCGCAGAGGATTTTGAACTTCTCATCAGAAAGTACACCTTCATTATTTTTGCTTCCATAAATTTAAGATTTTAGGGGAATTGATCATCAGAAATGAATGGGTGCTTGACAGAGAATAAATATTTCAAAAAATTGTCTTATATAGGATTCGAACTTAAGTTACCACAGGCAAGTTTCCTCACCGCTTCGCTACCAATTATGCATAACTTTTGAATATGGACAATTATGCATAGTTTAGTTTTTTTCCAATGCTCACAAATTTTTTTTTTAACTTATTTCTTTGATTATTTAGCCTGATTTTTAATCATAATTAGATAAAAATCTCCTTATACGACTTAATCTCTTAGTGTGGCATAGTGGTGCTTTACGAAAATGCTTTACGAAAATTCGTGTTATTATTAATACAACTTTTCTACAGGGATGCCGCAGAGGATTTTCAACTTCTCATCAGAAAGTACACCTTCATTATTTTTGCTTCCATAAATTTAAGATTTTAGGGGAATTGATCATCAGAAATGAATGGGTGCTTGACACCCATTTCAAAAAATTGTCTTATATAGGATTCGAACTTAAGTTACCGCAGGCAAGTTTCCTCACCGCTTCGCTACCAATTATGCATAACTTATGAATATGGACAATTATGCATAGTTTAATTTTTTTCCAATGCTCACAGATTTTTTTTTTTTAACTTGTTTCTTTGATTATTTAGCCTGATTTTTAATCATAATTAGATAAAATCTCCTTATACGACTTTATCTCTTAGTGTGGCATAGTGGTGCTTTACGAAAATGCTTTACGAAAATTCGTGTTATTATTAATACAACTTTTGTGCAGGGATGCCGCAGAGGATTTTGAACTTCTCATCAGAAAGTACACCTTCATTATTTTTGCTTCCATAAATTTAAGATTTTAGGGGAATTGATCATTAGAAATGAATGGGTGCTTGACACCCATTTCAAAAAATTGTCTTATATAGGATTCGAACTTAAGTTACCGCAGGCAAGTTTCCTCACCGCTTCGCTATCAATTATGCATAACTTATGCATATGGACAATTATGCATAGTTTAATTTTTTTTTTCCAATGCTCACAGATTTTTTTTTTAACTTGTTTCTTTGATTATTTAGCCTGATTTTTAATCATAATTAGATAAAATCTCCTTATACGACTTTATCTCTTAGTGTGGCATAGTGGTGCTTTACGAAAATGCTTTACGAAAATTCGTGTTATTATTAATACAACTTTTCTGCAGGGATGCCCCAGAGGATTTTGAACTTCTCATCAGAAAGTACACTTTCATTATTTTTGCTTCCATAAATTTAAGATTTTAGGGGATTGATCATCAGAAATGAATGGGTGCTTGACACCCATTTGAAAAAATTGTCTTATATAGGATTCGAACTTAAGTTACGTCAGGCAAGTTTCCTCACCGCTTCGCTATCAATTATGCATAACTTATGCATATGGACAATCATGCATAGTTTAATTTTTTTCTAATGCTCACAGATTTTTTTTTTAACTTATTTCTTTGAGTATTTAGCCTGATTTTTAATCATAATTAGATAAAATCTCCTTATACGACTTTATCTCTTAGTGTGGCATATTTCTTTATGATTTTAATTCTTTAAGTGGTTTACCATTGACACATAAGGCAAATTTGAGCTTGTGGTCTCCTAGATTACTTATGTTATATAATTTTGTCACTCCAGTTATTCTAAGAAATGAAAAGAATGTCTTTAAATGCTACCATTTGCTTCAACAATTGAATACAGAACGATTAAATAACATTACTATGTGAATGTCTGATTGAAAGCAAAATTCTTTATTCTTTCTAGCATATTTTCATCCTGTTGGGGCAAGAGCTACAAATAGTAAAGAAGGAACCACGGCCCATAATAGCCAAAAATTATAAAAACGCGTTTTGAAACAAACAGGCTAGTGAGAAAAATAGCCATTTCCAGCTGATTCAGGAATAATAACTGATATCTTGAGTAGTCTTAATAGTAAAATGTTATTTTGAAAACAAATTTTATGGGAATTTCGAAGAACAGTCTGAAACCCCCTGAAAAACGGCGTCGGATCAAAACAAATATATGAAACCTCTTTACGTCAATTTAGTCTTCACCATTCCCTCAATTAAGGCTATGTTCCCTTTGCAAAATTTTTGGTTTTGGTTTTCCCTTTGCAAAATTTTTGGTTGCAGTTTTTTCTTTGCAAAATTTTTTTTTTGGTTTTCCCTTTGCAAATTTTTGAAAAAAAATTCCGCAATTCTACAGTTTTCCTGTACCAACATAAGACGACAATTCAATCCATCTATCGAATTATACTTTGAGATTTACTTTGCGTTATTTTAGACAAAAAAAAAAAGTAAAAAAAAACATCTTTTTTTTCTCCTCTTTTACTCCTACAAACAAACAAAAATTAAGTCTAAACACTAAAACATCCAACAGCTTCAAGCTAAACTGCAAGAAAATGTTATAAAAAAAAGTCAATTGAAAACACTACAGGGAAACTGTAACTATGGAAAAGCAAAACTCTAATAAGTTGAATCTAACTTTTCGGCGTCACCGTAACTACCAGAAATTAAAAGTAAAATGAAAAATACTATTTCCTTGTGGTATATTTCTCCAATTTTATTTTTAGAGATTTTGTGTGTGTTCTATTTTTGTTCATTGCTCACAGAATTAAAACTAGAGGTTATACTGATTCATTGCATCAGTGTCTTTAAAAGTTGAATTATGGAACTTTTTAAATGACAGGAAAAATAGCACGCTTAATTTGAAAACAATAATTTAAGTATCTTGTCCTTTCGTTGGAAGTTACAACAGAAGGCTTCTTAAAGTCACACATTTCCCAGGGTGAACTGTAAGGCACAGAACTATAGGAGAAGCATAAGTACTTACCCGAGGACAATTGTATCTAAAATAATATGAGGTGGGACGTTAAACGGATATGTCGACTCCGCATTTTTCATAGACGAAATACACTTCTTGAATAAATTCTTTGATGTACTAATAAAAACATCTAGCGTCGGATTTATTCCACACAACGCCACTAATACGCAGTTCAATGATAAACGGCACCACAGAAGCCTTACAGCCATCTGTAATAATTAAATGAGCATAGAATGGAATATATTTATTCACTGCAATAACTTGAAAGTACCAAGGACCAGTGAAAATGAAATAAGGTCGTTTGAATTGGTTAAGTGAAAGTCCGCACAGCCACACATATCTTACAAAATTAGAAATTGTATTCGATTTTTAATGAAAATTGAATACATATTCTATATGTATTCGACGTCTATTTGTATTCGATGTCTCTATATAGAATATGTATACGATCTATATGTGGTTTTGTGTTTTAGGTAGTAGCGGCGCCAAATTTTAAAAAAGAAGCGTTTATGAAAAGCCAGCCAAAACAAAAGTCAATAACATACGACAGCAAACAGCCTAGGATGGAGGAGCTTTTAAAGTTTCGCCATATAACCATATTAAAACAACATAGGTAGCTGGCTCAGTTTGCACAGATAAATTTCAACAGCAATAGAGGGTATATTGCAGTCTGTTAAAACCGAAACCATGCAAACATTCTACTTCTGTCTGACCAGCGACACAAACTGAATCCATCCCTTTGTGCTCAGGTCCCAAAAAAAAGATAAAGGACACGGCATTGGGCTTTACAGTCCCTACCGGCGGTACTGATCTCATTTTCATGGCCCTTCAGCCAGGAAGTGTATTGGGGAGTTGGCTAAGCTTACAGATTGATACATCTGACCCTCTTTCCAAACCAAATAAGCAGTAGCACCAGGACTCGAACCCCTGTCCTCACAGAGAAAGGATTTTAAGTCTAGCAGGCTAACGACTCGGCTAGGACGAGCTTGACGAGCGACATCCATTATTGAAATTCTAATTGCATGTCAGCTGTATAAACCTTATGAAGATGTCACGACCGTTTGGCCATTTAAACAAAATGCCATCTATATATCTTCTTTAAAGATGAAGAGAGGTGTCTCGGGAAACGCGCAGGTACAAAAGTTCGAGAACGCAGAGAGCGCTGTGATTTTTATAACGGTGGCCACTGTATACCAGTAATCTCTACAGTTCGCAATGATAGAGGAACGAAAAAGCAAAGGAATGAGCAATATGTGACACACATAATTATTGTATATCGCTCAGAAACTATACCAATATTAAGGCCTTATTACTGCGACCAAGCTTTCAACAACTCGGATAACCTCCCTCCTGTCCTAAAACCTGTCACTCTAACTGCCAAAATGCATTTCCCAAATATGATTTTACGTAACTCCAAATCACAGACGAATAAAGTGGACGAGTTAGAGCTTGTCTTACGCATCAACTCGACACCACTAGCAATAATTACTGAGTGCTGGGATATTACAACAGAAACAGGCGCTATTAAAGGTTCACTGAACTTCTTCAATACCAGGCGTGACAGACACGATACACAACGCGGAGGTAGAGTAGGCATTTACTGTCGTGAAGATTTGCCATGCAGACAAATTAGTAGCCCCTCAGATTTGTGTAATGAAATAATCTGGCTTTGGTGCAAGCCGAGAGGGTTACCAAGAACTTGCACTTATATCATTCTAGCAGCGGTATATTATCCTGAAAGTGCCCGTAAGAGACGTGAATTAGTGACATCCCAGCAGCATCAAGCCGACTATTTTCGAAACAATTCAGTAATCCGGCCATCGTCATTGCTAGAGATTTTAACCTAACTGATAGAAAGTGGATTTCACGTGGATTAGAACTGAAACAAGTGTTCGATGTTCCCACTCATGAAAGTAGAAGCATACTAGACTTCCTAATAATGAACCTTGAGCTCTTCTATGAACCAACAGTATCCCTAGGACCACTCGCCAAGTCAGACCACAACATACTCTGGTGGAAATCAAAGAGCAGAAATCATATATCAAAACCAAAAAATTAAAAATAGCTTACATACCCCACAATGAAACCTCCATACAATATTTTGGCAGGTAGATCACTAACATCGACATTATCTAATCTGTGCAATAACAAATATTGATGAAAAAGTCGAGACATTATACTTGATTCTGCAGCAAAAGTACCACAAGTTTTTTTCCAGTCAAAGACCGCACGATTTGTGAAACGGATAAGCCGTGGTTAGATACCAAGATATAAAAACCATAATGATCAAAGAACACACAAGTCACAACACACACAAAGAACACACAAGTAGCACGACACAGTAAAACGACTTAGTGGAAAAAAGAAAGGAACTGAACCACGAACCAGCAGCTGAACTGGCACTTTAACCAAAGCTTTCAAATTTAACAAATTTTTTGCTCCAATTTGCACTGTTTACCCAACCATTAGTGACCAGCAAATGAGTGACACCATTATCAAATGTAGTATGGATGAAATCGTAGAGGGGTTAGAAATGGCAGTTCTCTATGCAATAAGATGGCTACGTAACAACTGTGTCTCATACCCAGGTGAACTTCCCGCTAAATTACTGAAAGAATATTCACATTTCCTAATCAAACCAATTGCATATGTAATAAAACAGTGTTTCCGTACCAATGTATGCAATATGACTGCATACAAGATAGTGGCACGGCAGTATATTTAGTGCGAATGTATCAATTAAGTGGCTGGACACTTGTAATAATATTATCGATTTACTTTTGATGGACAACAGAAAAGTATTCGACCTTATAAAAAACCTGACTGCATTAACAAATCTGAAGGAGATGGAAGCTAAAAGTCAAATACTACTATTAGTGAGAGAGTTTCTGCGGGGGAGACAGTAATCAGTTTAGCCTTTGTTTGCCAAAGATGCCTGCTTTGAGTGGTCAGAACTAACCTGCGACTGCCCCCAAGAAACGAAAGTAGCTGCTCTTTTATTCCTTGCCGTCATCAACCCAATCCAAGCAGAAATTGAAGAGCGTTTCAAGTTCTTTGACGACTTGTCTTAACTTCTCAACCAAGGACTTCATCAACAAGTGCCAATCAAATGGCCTACAAGTGAAAGAACAGAAATCGAAAATTCTACAATTCAATCCACTCAAGCGGGAAATTGTGACCCCAGATGAGCAGTTTAGAACTGTTTTCTCTGCGACGATCCTAGGTTACAGGCGATTGATCGTTTAAGCTGCATGTAGACAATATTGCACGCTAAGTTCACTACTCAATCATGAGTTTAACAAGTATGCCCAGATTGGGCTTCTCTGATCGCCAACTCCTACTGGCGCAATACAACCTACAATCCTACATCAGGCCTATTCTTCAGTATTGATGTCCCGTTTGGGGTCCTCAAACTGAAAACACTGCTTACATGTCAGCAGAACAAGAAGGTGTCCAAAAACGTGCACCTAAAATAATACTTGGACCCCGATTCAGCAACTATGAAAGTCCCCTTGAACTCGCCCACATTATTCGCTCGAAGACATGATTTAATAATGAAATTTGAGAAAAGGCTATTAGCAAACGAGAAACAAGAGTCTATTTTCCACCATCTCCACATATTCGCAGAATTGCTAGGCATGGCAAAAAACTAAAACACTTTAAGTGCCGTACCAACAGATTCGTAAACTCCTTGGTGCCATATTTTGTAAGCGTATTTAACAAGTGACCTTTTTTTTTCTCCTTTTGTATTTCTTTTGTGATTGTAAAAGTAGCATAATTTAGCGTTCATTTTTTAGTGTTATGATAGCTAATTAAATAAACGAATAAGAACACGAAAAAAATCTTGCTATCTGCTTGGATCAATACTGGTCAATAGCATTTAAGCATGTAAAAAGGGAGCTGTTACTCTAACGCCATCTATGAGAATTTTGTGGTATTTGAAATAAGTTAAACCTAGTGGGGATTTTTATTAACAAACATCTTTAGAACCATTGTTTTTGGTTCCCACCTGACAATTCTTCTTTTTCATACATTCTTTCGCCCAGTAAAATATCGTGGTTATCAAATAGTTCGTGATAACGAACTGTAAGTAAGGAGCGACCCGGCTCAATAGTAACCAAAACTCTAAAACACGGAATTCTATACAAATAGATACATCAGAAGAATCAGATTTTTGAGAAAATTTGAAAATTTTCAAAAAATTGCTTATTTTCGAAAAAAGTGGGAAACACCCCCTAAAAGTCATAGAACTTTAATAAAAATCACACCATCAAATTCGACGTATCAGAGAACCCTACTATAGAATTTTAAAGCTTTTATCTGCAAAAATATGGAATTTGCAAAAATATGGAATTTTGTATTTTTTGCCAGAAGAAAGATCACAGATGCGTGTTTATTTGTTTGTTTTTTTTTTTCTTGGGTGATCGTATCTACCCAGTGCTCCTAGAATATCGCAGAAGGGCTCATTCGAATGGAAATTAAAAGTTTTAGTGCCCTTTTTAAGTGACCAAAAAATGAAGGACAACTAGGCCCCCTCCCACGCTTATTTTTTCCCAAAGTCACCCGATCAAAATTTTGAGATAGCCATTTTGTTCAGTATGGTCAAAAAATACAATAAATATGTCTTTCAAGATGACTTAATCCCCCACAGTCCCCGGGGGAAGGTCTGCAAGCTATGAACTTCGCCCAATGTTTACATAAGGCATTGGTTATTGGTAAGTATACATAAGTTTTCAAGGGGGGGGGGGTTCTGGTAGTTGGGGGGGGAGGTCGGGGGTTACGTGGGAGGATCTTTCCATGGAGGAAGTTTTCAGGGGGGAAGGGACATTACTATGAAGGGGGCGCCAGATTTCCCAGCATTACTTAAAAAAAAACGATCAGAAATTAAATTAAAAAAAACCTTTTTTTTAACTGAAAGTAAGGAGCAACATCAAAACTTAAAACAAACATAAATTATTGCGTACATGCTTGGGTTCGCCCTCTAGTCATTACCTCGCTCTTTGCACGAAGGTTCTTTTTGTACTTTCATCAAAGCTATTTATTTTAATTAATAATTTATTTTAGTATAAACTTTAGCGTAAAGAGCGAGGTATTGACTAGGGGGCGAACCCCCTAACATACGTAATACAAATATACGAATATAGAAATTCGTTACGTAAGTTAATTCGTAAGTTACGTCAGATAAAAATTTTAATTTCAGCGACATTAAAACTTAAAACGAACAGAAATTATTCCGTATATGAAAGGGGCTGGCCGCTCCTCATCCCCTCGCTCTTTACGCTAAGATTTGACTCTGTCTCACAACTGTATTTTTAAAACAGTAAAAAAAAAATTAGCGTAAAGAGCGAGGCGTTGAGGAGGGGACAGCCCCTTTCATATACGGCATAATTTCTGTTCGTTTTAAGTTTTAATGTTGATCCTTACTCTCAGTTAAAAAAAACTTGATTTTTTTACTTGATCCAAACTAAAGGACGAACCTGACATAACCCGAATTTTACGAGGAAATACAAAAAATAAACTAAGAGTTTTGATGCTCCTTGATAGAACAATGGTATTGGTGGTACTGCTAACAAAGAATCTATACAAATTATTATATGCAACTAAATAATATGGCCAGTTCCATACAATCATGCAAATTTATTTTAGGCAGCCTTTAGTATAAAAGTATTGACCCGTTTTTATCCCACTTCTGATGACTTTTCCTGCCTTTTATTGAGTAAATATCCTCTACAGCATGTGTCAACAAACTAATTTTTTAGAAAATTTGAGATTGGACCTGTATTTTTTGGACCTGTAATTTTGAGAGTGGACCTGCCTTTTATTGAGTAAATATCCTCTACAGCATGTGTCAACAAACTAATTTTTTAGAAAATGTGAGATTGGACCTGTATTTTTTGGACCTGTAATTTTGAGATTGGACCTGCCTTTTATTGAGTAAATATCCTCTACAGCATGTGTCAACAAACTAATTTTTTAGAAAATTTGAGATTGGACCTGTATTTTTTGGACCTGTAATTTTGAGATTGGACCTGCCTTTTATTGAGTAAATATCCTCTACAGCATGTGTCAACAAACTAACTTTTTAGAAAATGTGAGATTGGACCTGTATTTTTTGGACCTGTAATTTTGAGAGTGGACCTGCCTTTTATTGAGTAAATATCCTCTACAGCATGTGTCAACAAACTAATTTTTTAGAAAATGTGAGATTGTATGACGAAGTTCGACGCCAGTATCCTTACTGTCTCCCTCAAAAGCAGTGCTTCCACTACCTCTGATTTTCTGGGGCTTCTGCACTCTTCTTCAAAAGTAAAATAGGTTCTCCAAAAACTTACCCAAAATTAACGTTAACGAGAAGCATTTTTTTTTTTGTCTTAACACTCGCGTATTTACGAACGTTAATTATTATGTCCATTGATCTTTTGCTAAATTCCACTTTTGCTAAATATTATTGAAAGACTTTGAAACTCATCTCACCTGTGGACTTTTACTATGAAGATAAACAGGTACATCTTTTACTTCTGCACGTTTTTCAGTTCTCATGTAACCGACAATCAGCGCTACCTCTTGGCCAGACAATGACCACCAATCATCTGTGGCAGCAGCTATTCGATATGAAGCCAATAAACACACATAAAATGACTGGATTTCCGTCGCAAATTCCAATACTGTTTGCTAGAAAGAGAACAGAAAATAGGTGTATCTACTCCCTTTGTCTCTTCAATTCACTCACTCGGGCCTTTAGCCCTCACCAATAACCAGCTCATGCTTTAGACACGCAATACAGCCTCATGTCGCCTCGCACCTCGCTCCCTTACCAGTGATTTGTGACTACATTGTCAAACGTAGAAATTTAAGATTTTGCAGTATACTTTTGTAGCATTGAGAATACAAAAAAAAAGAAAAGACATTGGAGAGCTCAAACAAAATCATTCTTGGATCATACTGAATGCCCTTTATCATTCCTTAATTAAATCGTATGTTTCTTTGTTTCTTATTACTCGATTATGTGGATGACAGCTTTTCCTTTCTTCTGAAGCCACTTTCAAAGGTGATAAAGCTAGAAATATCCGGCTTGCAGCGGTAGCTAGCAACCTAGCAAGAGACGATCACGTCCAATGTTAAGAAATATAATAACCCATAGCTCCTAAAAATAGAGTCAGATCAAAACAAAATTACACCGCTAGAACCGCCTTGTTCGAAACCCCCTATATAGGAAACTTTCTGTCCCTTCGCTTGAACTTCAAGGGAAACATATTGGCTTGAAAATCAAGAAAAGTGGCAGCTACAACAGCATTCTGCCTAAACGGCATCTTTTTTTCTTCTTTTTTCTTTTTCTATTCACAGATAGCTAGGCACTGGAACATCGTAGAGAGTTGTTCAATGGCTCATTTTAAAGGAAATTAATGGGGTTAAAAATCTTTTGTAATTAAAACAAATTATTTTTAAAACAGAATCAATTTTTTTACGAAAAACTACATTTTTCATGTTAAAGATTGATCAATGATGCCATAATCGAATATTGCAGCCAAGTCGTCTCTTACTATTCCAATTAATAAAAAGCCATAGACTATTTCCTGTTTGTAATTTCACATTTATAACAGAACTGATGACGATAATCATTAAAAAATGGAACAACATTAAGGAACGATCTGTAATAAAGAATGAACACTAGCTCAAAGTAACTGAAATATTAATTAATAGTAGCAGCCATAGCTTTAGTGGCAGCGGTATCATCGGTAAACGTTTCTAGGTTATCCGGGTTGCAGCGGTAGCTAGCAACCTAGTAAGAGACAATCACGTCCAATATTAAGAAATATAAAAACCCATAGCTCCTAAAAAAAGGAGACAGATCAAAAAAAAGTACATCATTAGAACCGCCTTGTCCGAAACCCCTGTACAGTAAACTTTCTGTTATTTGGCTTGAACAGCAAGGGAAATATATTGGCTTGAAAATCAAGAAAAGTGGCGGCTACTACAACATTCTGCCTAAACGGCATATTTTTTCTTTCTTTTTTTTTCTTTTCCACAGATAGCTTGGCACTGGAACATCGTAGAGAGTTGTTCAATGGCTCATTTTAAAGAAAATTAATTGGGTTAAAAATCTTTTGTAACTAAAATAGATTATTTCTAAAAGAGAATAAATTTTTCCACTAAAACTGCATTTTTGATGTCTTTTCATACTGCAGTCTTTTCAAAGATATTTGATTTTTGTACATAAATCATAATCGTGTACCAGCGGTAAGATTTGAACCCACGCCTCCGAAGAGACTGGTGGCTAACACCAGCGCCTTGGACCACTCGGCCACGCTGCCTCTCATAATCCGGGTTGCAGTGGTAGCTAGCAACCTAGTAAGAGACGATCACGTCCAATGTTAAGAAATATAAAAACCCATAGTTCCTAACAAAAAAGTCAGATCAAAACAAAAAGTACACCATTAGAACCGCCTTGTCCGAAACCCCTGTATAGGAAACTTTCTTTCCCTTGGCTTGAACAGCAAGGGAAATATATTGGCTTGAAAATCAAGAAAATTGACTTTAACCACGTTATTCTCCCCAAACGGGATATTTTTTTCTTTTTTTTTTTTTCTTTTCCACAGATAGCTTGGCACTGGAACATCGTAGAGGGTTGTTCAATAGCTCATTTTAAAGTAAATTAATTGGGTTAAAAACCTTTTGTAACTAAAATAAATTATTTCTAAAAGAGAATAAATTTTTCCACCAAAAACTGCATTTTCGATGTCTTTTCACACTCCAATCTTTCAAACATAATCGTATACCAGCGGTAAGATTTAAACCCACGCCTCCGAAGAGACTGGTGGCTAACACCAGTGCCTTGGACCACTCGGCCAGGCTGCCTCTCATAAATAAATATATATGTGAATTTGGGTTGCAGCAGTAGCTAGCAACCTAGTAAGAGATGATCAGTCCAATGCTAAGAAATATAACAAAACTCCTAAAAATAGAGTCAGATCAAAACAAAAGTACATCATTAGAATTACCTTGTCTGAAACCCTACTAGATAAATAATGAATGTCATCATAGTTTTATATTAGAGCTATGACGTGAATAGAAAAACATGAAATTATATTGTTGTTTCTGAAGACGTCATGAAATAATATCATTGCTCTATGACGTCAACAAAATCATTACGCTGTGACGTCATAATTACTACTTAAGAACTACAAAGATGAAAATGTTCTCATTCATAATTACATAATGGTTTCAATCAAGCAAGTCGCACGCAAGTTGAAAAAACAGTACTACACAAACAACAGAGATAGTATCTTGAAAAGAGAAAAGCAAAAATATTCAACCGACCAGGCGCATCGAGAAGTAAAAATTGAGAGAGCAAAACAAAGGTATTCAACCGACCAGGCGTATCGAGAAGTAATAATTGAGAGAGCAAAACAAAGGTATTCAACCGACCAGGCGTATCGAGAAGTAATAATTGAGAGAGCAAAACAAAGGTATTCAACCGACCAGGCGTATCGAGAAGTAATAATTGAGAGAGCAAAACAAAGGTATTCAACCGACCAGGCGTATCGAGAAGTAATAATTGAGAGAGCAAAACAAAACAGCAAGATGTGTTATCACAATGATGAAGATTATAGACATGCAAAAATTGAGACAGCCAAACAAAAGATCAAGGAGAGTTATCACAATGATGAAGATTACCGCATCAAATATAAGAAAAACCAAAAGCAAAGGTATTCAACCGTCCAGGTGTATCGAGAAGCAAAAATTGAGACAGCCAAACAAAAGATCAAGGAGCGTTACTGGGGTGACAAAATCTATAATGAAAAAATTAAATTCTCTGCGAGGTTGTACCGAAGAACGCATAAGGACAGAGGGAAAAATTACATTCAGAAATACAAGAAGATGGCAAAAATGCAGGCTGATCTTTGTAAATTGAGAAACATTTTACGCATGTTTTATCGGAATCACGAAAAGTATTCAAAATTACAGATTAAAATTCTCTTTGAAAGAGCGGATGCTGTTGAAAAGTCGGCTAGAAATTCTTTGGCAAAGCTTCATAGTAATATCCAAAAGAAATGTTGTCAGTTTAACGAAAAGCTTCCAAGGTATGGATTGGCAACTGCGGAACAGTTTATAGATGCAATGGAAAATGTTCGACAACACAGTGAATATACGGAGGCGTACTTCTTAGAAAATTCGTATATTAATTTTGGAAGGAGCAATTGCAGTTTATGTAGCAGCAATAAAAATATATATACAAGCATACCTATCAACAGCGAAGGAAAAGCAATGTTTTCCTTAACTGAAATAACAAACCATTCCATACATTGGACCTAGTTAGCTACTTGATTGTTTGAGTTTCGTCTCTTACTATTTAAAAGAAGAAAAAGCCGTAGGCTTTTTCCTGTTTGTAATATTAGAGCTATGACGTGAATAGAAAAATTTATAATAAAGAACGACCTCTTGTCTATATTACATTAAGGATCGATAGTGCAAATAGGAATTTGTAGGTATCATTGGGTTGATGGCTATATTGATACATAAGAGTCGATACTGTAAATGGGAATTTTGTCAGTATCATCAGTATCATGGTTTTATTGATAGCTGAATTACAAACTAAAAGAAATTGACCCCGGATAGCCTTGAACCATCAACCTTTTGGTTAACGGCCGATTGTGCTAGCCATTTGTACCACGACGTCGTTATTTAAAGGTGGTAAAATTAATAATAAGATACATAAAGTATCGATACAGTTTATTATGAGGACTATGTAAGTTTCATCGGATCCGGGTTGCAGCGGTAGCTTGCATCCGGGTTGCACCGGTAGCATGCAACCTAGCAAGAGACGATCAAATCCCATACTAGGAAATACAGTGGCCCAAAACTCCTAAAACAGTAACCAGATCAAAAAAATAAGTACGCTATTAGAACTGCACTGTCCAATACCCCTATAGAGAAATAAAAAAAAACAAGGAATATATATTGGTTTGAAAATCAAGAAAAGTGGCTTCAATTACGATATTCCGCATCGACAGGAGGTTTTTTTCCTTTTTTTTCTCCTCGGCTATTAATGAAGTTTATGTTAAAGAATAAAATATAACAAATAGTACCTGAAAGCCAACAGTAACTCCGAAGTTATCGGGGTACTAGATTTTGACAAGGGACCCGGGTGCCAGTGGTAGCTGACACTCGGGTGGTAAATAAAATAGCTCATAACTCCCTAAGGTGGTAAATAAAATAGCTCATAACTCCTAAAACTAGAATTAGATCAGAAAACAAAGTACATTGTTAGAACCGTATAGTACAATACCCCTATATTGGAAACTAACTGTCCCTAGGCATGAAAAACAAGGAAAATTTGAAAATTAAGAAAAGTGGCAGCAATCACAATATTCCGCATCGACAGAAGGTTTATTTTTCCTTTTCTTTTTTCGCCTTAGCTAGCTCGTCACTCGAAAATCATAGAGATCTGTTTAATGACTCATTTGAAAGGAAACTGATGTATTGAAAAACTTTTCATAATTAACGAGAATAATTTTAAAAACAGAATACTTTTTTTTTTATGAAAAACTCCGTTTTTCTATAGCTCTGTAGTAGAAAATATTCTTATTATCGTCCTGCATACTTTATAATAAAGAAAAATATAAATTTATTATAATTACATCCAAAGACGATCATTAGAATAATCAAACCACTGCACAGATTGGAATTAAGTAGCTACTTGATTGTTTGAGGTTCGTCTCTTACTATTTCAAAGAAGAAAGACCATAGGCTTTTTCCTGTTTGTAATTATGTTATTATTAATGGTTGATGGTTCAGGTTATGTTAAATGGCTCATTTTAAGGGATATTGCTACATCTAGTGCATCGTATAATTAGAAACAAAATAGTTTTAAAATACAATCATTTTTCACATAAATTATCATGTACAAGATTGATGAATGAAGTCTTAAGCTTAGGTTGTAACCATATATGGCACAAAAGTAAATGCGATACTATAATGATAGTAATAATTACATCAGTACAGAACCGGTAATGTTATTATGCAAACTGCAAAAACATTTATTGTGTCTGAAAATTTTAAACTAGTTTTGTTTTTTGTTTGATTTAACAAACAAAAGTTTTATTTCATCTCTCACTTCTAAGTTATAATTGTCTCCTGGGACAAAACTTTTTTTGGCTCAACTTCTAAAGTGCGTATCTTTTGTGCTACATTTTAGTAGAAAAGAAATTCATTTTTTCATTTTATTTTAGTTTTTAGTTCAGAGCTGCTGAGGTTAATATGTAAACTGCAAAAATATTTATGGTGCCCGAGGAATAATATTAACTTTTTTATTAAAACTAGAAAATGCCTGAAAATTTTTAAATTAGCTTTGTTTTTTGTTCGATTTAATCAACGAAATTTTATTTCATCTCTCACTTCAAAGTTATATTTTTCTGCTTGAACCAAAGTTTTTCTGACTCAACTTCTTAAGTGCACATCTTTTGTGCTATATTTTCGTAGAAAAGACATTCAGTTTTTTATTTTAGTTTTCAATTTAGTATAACTAAGGTTATTATGTAAACTGTAAAAATGTTTACGTTGTCTGAGGAATAATAATAAGTTTTAATTTAAACTAGAAAAATACATGAAAATTTAAAAATTAGTTTTGTTTTTTGTTTCATTTAATTAACGAAAGTTTTATTTCATCTTTCACTTCAAAATTATAATTGTCTCCCGGAACCAAACTTTTTTGGCTCAACTTCTAAGGTGCGTATCTTTTTTCTATATTTCTGTATAAAAGAAAATCCTTTTATTATTTTATTTTAGTTTTCAGTTCATTATGGAAACTGCAAAAATATTTATGGTGTCTGAGCAATATTTTTTATTTTTTATTTCAAACTAGAAAAATACCTGAAAGTTTTAAAATTGTTTTGTTTTTTGTCAGGTTCCTGCTGCTTTACGCGTGACTTTCACACGTCATATGAAAAAGTTTATTAAGGACTTGATTCGTTCAAATCATTAGTCAATTTTAAATGAATAAAATAAAAATGAAAAGATTATTAGAATGGGTAGATGGTGTCATATCCCCTCCCGAAGGAACATGGTCTGATTTTATTTGTGGCCTACTATCCATTGGTTTACATGTATTTCTCATTTATTCAGAAGCAAAGACGCTAATTTGTGAATTTATTCTTGAAAAAGACACTTGTTTTATCGTTCCATTTAAATTTATTCTTACCGATAAAACATTTTTGAGTGTCCCTTTATATTATTTTGCTTCTTTTATTATTGTTTGGAGATTTACTACAAACGTTCAATTCACTTGGGGCTGCTATAGAAGGTTATTCATGGAATCAAGTGCATTCCGGAAACCAGAATGGTTTAAATGGATTGTAGTAGTTTCGGGTTTTCTCGGTCCGAGTATTTCACAGTTATCAGATTGCTCATATATGGTGCTGGACATGTTATATCTGAACAAAGATGAGCGAAAAATGGAAAAAAAGTACGAATTGGTTCAAGGGCAGCGAATATATCGTAAAGTTCAGACTGAACTATATGTTCAGATTGCTATAGTTCAGATGGTCCACTTTGTACATGCTTATACTGACCATAGCCACCATTATAAAGATGTTTGGTTTGAATTAATTGCAGCCTTTTCAGTGTTATAATAAAGAACGACCTCTTGCCAATACTAAATCTTATAGGCCACTTAACTATAGTATAGGTTAGTAAAGTTTACATAAAGGACCAATATAGTTCATCATAAACGGTGTTTGTCAATACTGTTTCATTTTATTAAAATTTATTTGTTAACTGAAACTAGAATAATTCCTGAAAATTTTTTACAATAAGGAATGAACTGAACCCATAGTAACTTAAATATTAAATCAAACAGTTCGTGGTCATAATAAAGAGCTGTGTAATGGCTCATTTTAAAGGAAACTGCTGTATATAGAAAAATTTTGTAATTAAGAAAATTAATTATTATTATAAAACAAATTGTTACGATATGGTAAAGAACTAACTCTAGGCGATAGTAACTAATTTAATTTTGAAAAGAAAGACTTACGGCAGATTATTACATTAAAGGACGTATTATAACCCATAGTTACTGGAATCCGGGTTGCGGTGGTAGCTAGCAATCAAACAGTTCGTGGTAACGAACTGTAAGTAAGGAGCGACCCGGCTCAATGGTAACCGAAACTCTAAAAAACAGAATTTTGATACCTATAGATACATCAAAAGAATCAGATTTTAATTCTGATTTCAAATATATAAGTTTCATCAAGTTTAATCTTACCTATCAAAAGTTACGCACCTGAGAAAATTTGGCTGATTTTCGAAAAAAGGGGGAAAGACCCCCTAAAAGTTATAGAACCTTAATGAAAATCACACCATCATATTCAGCGTATCAGAGAACCCTACTGTAGAGGTTTTAAGCTCCTATCTACAAAAATGTGGAATTTTCTGTTTTTTGCCAGAAGATAGATCACGGATGCGTGTTTGTTTGTTTGTTTTTTTCTTTTTCCCAGGGGTGATCGTATCAACCCAATGGTCCTAGAATATCGTGGGAGGGTCATTGGAACGGAAATTAAAAGTTCTAGTGCCCTTTTTAAGTGACCAAAAAAAATGGAGGGCAACTAGGCCCCCTCCCTCGAACATTTTTTCCCAAAGTCACCCAATCAAAATTTTGAGATAGCCATTTTGTTCAGCATGGTCGAAAATATTATAACTATGTCTTTTATCACATTAAGGATCGATATAGTTCATCATAAATCGTGTCATTCAAGAGGTTTCTCATGTAGTAGTTATTAATAGAAGTTTTGTTTATACTTTAAATAGACAGACGTGTAAGAATAGTTTATGGCAGGAATTGAACCTGTGACCTTTACAGTCAAACTTCATCACGCTATCCACTGTGCCACGCAGGCTTTTAATATAAAATGGTTTATTTTATATTTAAATGATCCAGGTTGCAGTGGTAGCTAGCAACCTAGCAAAGAAGAATCATGTCTTAAAAAGTCATTGCTTATACTTATAAGAAAAAATTAATATAAAGGATGAACTATACCCTAGTCATTGTAACATCTAAAGAGTATTCTAAGAATTTACTAGATTTTCTTAATCAGTTGATGAAATTTAAAAATATTTCAATAGTAAAGACAATCAGTTTTAGTTATTTTCAATGTAAACTATCAATAATATTCAAAATACAAAGATTAAAATTAAACAATCGAGTTACAATACTTATAAAGGCAATAATTAATTCAGGTTTTGGAAAAAGAGCCATGGTAAGGGATGCGACTAAAGAAATAGCTCTAAAGGGTATTAAATGATTATTTTCTAACGAGGAAATAAAAATTCTATTAACATTAGAAAATGACCCAAGTAAGGAAAAAACATTGAAAGCGGTAATAAGATGTTTAGGCTACATAGAAAGTGAACACAGACATTCAAGCTTACAATCGCATAAATCGTTTGTATTAGAATCGTTACCGTAGCCAGGCTTGAAATCAAATCCCCATATCTGAGGGATCGTCTCGTTACCATTGTGCTACGCCAACTGTTATTAAACAAGATATTATCAAACACATCATGATTTTGCACACAAAATGATGGGTGACGTCATTATCACAGGTTACAACCATCATGGTTGAAGGGGTAGCTGCAACCTAGTAAAGGACGAACCGCAGCCCTTAGTAGCAATACAAATTGTTGCAAGGAATTAGCTCCTGCCCATAGTAACTCAAATATTAAACAAAATGCAATTTTTGACGAAAAAGACACGGCCATAGTAACCAAAAGTCCATCTTAAAGAAGTTTTCTTTTTTTTTCAATGGTTTTCCAGGGTTCAAAGCTTAGGGTGCTTTGATAAGTTTATGCTCAAATTCTACTATCTATGCTTGAAGGCCATCTATTCTTCAATACAGTCTTCTGGCTACATTGTTAGAAACAAGGTAGAAATATAGAATTAATCAAGTAAATGAAATAATGAAAAGGATACATACTAATAAAATTAAAGTTAGCAATAATTTATCTGATAAAGTCTTACTGTTTCGTGTCTGTGTATTTTTCTTAGGTGATTAAAAGTTCAGTTTTGTGTCCATATTTGAAGCAAATTTGATGATTTCACAATACAGCTTGCATTGTTACCAAGTAACATATATGAATACCAGTGGCTTTAATTGGAGGAAGGGGATTTTTTCTACTAGACGTTTTTTCTGTATTCCCCCTCTTATATTCCAAAAAATCTTATCGCGGTATTATCATTGAAAAAGGGATTGTTTTTTACGTATGTGTGTTAAAGAAATAAAAAAGAGAACAAAATTCCCCTCCCTGGACTCTGAAGAATACTCTTTTGTTTCCCCCCCCCCCAGGGCCGTGTATGGAGGGAGGGGTACAAAAAAAAATAAAAAAAACATCGGAAATTTGTTTAAATGCATTACGTTACGTTATAAGTCGGATCAAAATATTGGGGGGGGGGGCACTGGATCTGGCCTTGCCCCCTAATTTCCATAAATTGACGCTTTTGATCAATACCAGTGGTATCAACAGGTAGAGTGACACTTCCATTGCAAATAAGAGTGTTTTCTTGGGTATTTTTGTAAAAGAAATTGAAAACACAAAGAAAATTGTCCTCTCTGGATTATGAAAAATACTTTTCTCTGCCCCCCCCCTCCCCTGCCTTAAATACCGTGAATTAAAGCCATTCATTAATGCTAGTTTTGACTATTGTCACCTAAAGGGCCAAGGTCTAATATCTCTGATTTAAGGTCTATCTTCTCTGATTTTGGTTTTTTGGATAACTATTTTGTCCAAGTCTTAATTGGAAAATTTTCAGCTTAACATTAAAATTTTGAAATAAACTTTGATATTATTGGAAATGTCCTATCCAGTTTATAAAAATCTAAAGACAAGCTGATAAGTTTATTGAATGTTATTTGAGGATTGCAACCGAAATTAAATTTGCGACAAACTTTGTTACTCGTATTCTAATAAACTCTTTGACAATCCTTGTTCAATTATTGCTTCTCGGCCTTTTGGCTAAGATCAAAGTGTAGTATCTGTTTTTATCAGCTACTAGAAAGGAGAGGGTCATTGGCCATCAGACTCTTGTATCATGAAATAAAGCTAGGAATACTAGGAAGGATAAGGCCACTGGTCAGCAAACACTTGTGTCATGACGTCACATTTTCAGGTTTTTTTTTTAAATATTTGTCCTCCATTTTCATTTTCGTGGTTTCAAAATATTAAGGCTAGAAAAAGCCTTAATGAGGCTAGAAATAGTCAACTCTTTGACAATCCTTGTTCAATTATCGCTTCTCGGCCTTTTGGCCAAGAGATAAGATAAGATATTTATTACAACAAGATCACTATCACAAGCCCACAAAGGGCCAAATTCGGAGTTCGGAGTCGACAATATAAATGGTTGCACTAAAACCGGCAAAAATGCAAAAAAAACAACAACGAAATAGAAAAATTATAATGAACAATCATTTAAAAGGCAATAATTAAAATTGTAAAAGATCAAAGTGTAGTATCAGCTACTAGAAAGGAGAGGGTCATTGGTCATCAGACTCTTGTATCATGAAATAAAGCTAGGAATACTAGGAAGGATAAGGCCACTGGTCAGCAAACACTTGTGTCATGACGTCACATTTTCAGGTTTTTTTTTTAAATATTTGTCCTCCATTTTCATTTTCATGGTTTCAAAATATTAAGGCTAGAAAAAGCCTTAATGAGGCTAGAAATAGTCAACTCTTTGACAATCCTTGTTCAATTATCGCTTCTCGGCCTTTTGGCCAAGAGATAAGATAAGATATTTATTTCAACAAGATCACTATCACAAGCCCACAAAGGGCCAAATTCGGAGTTCGGAGTCGACAATATAAATGGTTGCACTAAAACCGGCAAAAATGCAAAAAAAAACAACAACGAAATAGAAAAATTATAATGAACAATCATTTAAAAGTCAATAATTAAAACTGTAAAAAATCAAAGTGTAGTATCAGCTACTAGAAAGGAGAGGGTCATTGGTCATCAGACTCTTGTATCATGAAATAAAGCTAGGAATACTAGGAAGGATAAGGCCACTGGTCAGCAAACACTTGTGTCATGACGTCACATTTTCAGGTTTTTTTTAAATATTTGTCCTCCATTTTCATTTTCGTGGTTTCAAAATATTAAGGCTAGAAAAAGCCTTAATGAGGCTAGAAATAGCCAACTCTTTGACAATCCTTGTTCAATTATCGCTTCTCGGCCTTTTGGCCAAGAGATAAGATAAGATATTTATTTCAACAAGATCACTATCACAAGCCCACAAAGGGCCAAATTCGGAGTTCGGAGTCGACAATATAAATGGTTGCACTAAAACCGGCAAAAATGCAAAAAAAACAACAACGAAATAGACAAATTATAATGAAGAATCATTTAAAAGTCAATAATTAAAATTGTAAAAGATCGAAGTGTAGTATCAGCTACTAGAAAGGAGAGGGTCATTGGTCATCAGACTCTTGTATCATGAAATAAAGCTAGGAATACTAGGAAGGATAAGGCCACTGGCCAGCAAACACTTGTGTCATGACGTCACATTTTCAGGTTTTTTTTAAATATTTGTCCTCCATTTTCATTTTCATGGTTCCAAAATATTAAGGCTAGAAATAGCCTTAATGAGGCTAGAAATAGCCTTAATGAGGCTAGAAATGACCTTAATGAGGCTAGAAATAGCCATACATGAAGCTAATCGTTCAGCATCTAAACCACATACTTGACCAAGATTCATTTGTATCTGTAACATCTTCCCAGCCCCAGTGTGACCCCTTAAAGATCATTATTCAAATCCCATCTTTCGTGTGTGATTGCTCTTGATCAACTTCACAGCACAATCAATATCCAAAATCCTTTCACTCCCACGGTAAGATCAGATTTAAAACCCATGACTGCGCGTGGTACTGTTTGGATTAACCAGGCTCGAAATCCAACTGGATTAGCCAGAATCGACTCGAGATGTCGCTCACTTGGCATCTTTAAATGAACGACAAACAATCGTTTGGCTTCAGTTTTACTTGTTTCTCTCCAGATCTCGTCTTCCTTCATTGAATTTTTTTTTTTTCGTCTCTATTTCTGGGTCAACTGTTTGATGCTTACAGATAAATAAATGTATATTTTTTCTCTCTTCTGTACCCCTCTGTTCGATCTTGCTCTTCTGTAACTTTTCTTGGACTATTTTCAAATCCCATCAAGATCCATCAATTTCAATGAATTGTCCAGAATTATCCTTGTCATTTTTCCTGATAGATAAAATGGAGGATGTGAAGATGGTCTGATTAAAAAAAATTTATCACGTTCCAAAATGAGAAGGATTCCTTTATGAAATTCCTTTATGAAAGCGGAAGCTCTTCGAAGTTTCCTCAACTGGTAAGCTAGTTCATATAGAGGTCAGGAGGTAGGCCGAATAAAATGCTTGTGGAAGTTTACAAAATCAACTACAAAAAACTTTTCCCCTATTTTAGTTTTTTATTCAACTTTTTCTTTTTTTCAAAAAAACTTTATTTTCTTTTTTTTTTTTAGCTATAAAAAACAAAGTTTGGCTCTGTGTTTCTGTGAGAACTTACTTACTTAGACTTAGGTCCTCCTACGCCTGGGGGCGCATAAGGCAGCAACAGTGGTTCGCCACGACGACCTGTCCTGAGCCTTCAACCATAGCTCCTCCAACGAGGACCTCGCCAGCTTCGCCTCCTTCATTAGCGACCTGCCAAGGGTCATTTTCGGTCTCCCTGATTTGCGGAGACCGGGGGGTGTCCAACACCATGCGTCGTGCGGAAGCCTTCCATCCCCCATTCGCACCATATGCCCCCAATACATCCATCGCCGCTTTCTAATGAGATCAAAGATGGGGGTATGATTTGTCATACGATAGATTTCATCATTTCGTATTCTTTCCGTCCAATGTATATTTAGGATAGACCTTAGGCAATTGTTGTCGAATGCCTGGAGTCGTCGTTCTAGCTGAGCAGTGCTGCTCCAAGTTTCGCAGCCGTACGTAAGGACGGAGACCACATTGCTTTTATAAATTCTATGCTTTAGCTTCTGGGAATATCTATTATTTCTCCAAACATTTCTAAGGTAGCTGAAAGCAGACCCAGCCAATGCTATTCGGCACAGTATTTCTCTTTCGGAATTGGCATCTTGCGTAAGAATTCTGCCGAGATACTTGAACTCTCTCACTTCCTCAATTTCCTCGTTGTTAACCAAAAGTCCTTCGGCTAAGTCAGGTATGACTGAATTCGACATTGATTTGGTCTTGTTAGCATTTATGGAGAGTCCGACAGCATTTGCCATACGACCGAGTTCATTAATGTTGCGTTGCATATCTTCTGGGTCGTGGGTAATAAGTGCAACATCGTCAGCAAAATCACCATCATTGAGTTCTCTCAGCGGATTTAATTGTAGACCACCACTAAAACTGCATCCACGGAGAACAAAATCTATCACTCTGGCAAACAGTAATGGTGATAGAATGCAGCCCTGCCTGACACCTGACTGAACAGAAAACCACTTCGTTAGGCCACCCTCTGTCTGTACTGCGCACATGATATCATGATATAGCACTTTAAATATGTTTACAATTTTGGTCAGAATTCCATAATGCACTAAAATCTTCCACATGGTTCCGCGATGTATCGAGTCGAAGGCTTTGAGAAAATCTATAAATACTATAAGTAGCTGAACTTGCCATTCATTGGATTCATCCAGCAGGACTCTCAGGCTAAATATCAGGTCACAACATGATCTATTCTGGCGGAATCCGTGCTGCTCATCTCTCAGAACTTTCTCCACCTTACTCTGAATCCTGTTAAGAATTATTTGGCACAGGACTTTGCTGCCAACAGACTGTAAAGCAATACCTCTCCAATTATCACAATTAGTCTTTTGTCCTTTTTTGAAGAGTTTTACAATTACTGCCTTCGACCATTCACTAGGGACTTTTTCTTCATCCCAAACACGGGAAAGAAGTTCAAATATGGGTTCGGCTAGGGCACTTCTACCGTACTTCAGTAATTCTGGTGATATGCCATCATTGCCTGCAGCCTTTCCGTTTTTCAAAGTCTTTAGGGCCTCCTTGACTTCATTAAGCATGAGAGGTCCGGAACATATTCCGAGATCGAACAGTGGTTCTTCAGGGATATTTAAAGTAGTTGTGGGAGGCATCTGATTTAGTACCTCGCTAAAATGCTCCTTCCAGCGTCGGGCTATGTCATCAGTCTGGGTTAATAAGATGCCTTCTTTGCTTTCAACTTGGGTCGACGACGCCTTTGAAATACCCGCTGACTGCTTCGTTATGGCATACAATTTTCGATTGAATTTTTCAATCGAAAAATTCGATAATTCCTAAACATTTTGAAAACAATAGTGAGGCCCAGTGATGTTAATATTTCAGCACTTCCAGTATCTCTTCTCTGCTTTGCGAACTCGAGTCAATTTTGAAAGGACTCGTGTTAAGCATATATGAATTTAAATTCAAATAAGAAAACAAATAAATTTTTACAGAGGGTGAGGGAGGAGGGGGGAACACCGATTGAATAGGCTAAACTTAAAAAGTTACTCATTTCAATTCAAGTCTCCCTATGACAAGTCAATAGCTGTAAATTAAAGCGACAGGACAATTTACTTATATTCTTGGATTCATTATTTTCATACTATCTATTCAAAAAGCTAAAACCATTTTAAGTTCAAATTCTTTTATTTACAACAAATGTAAAACAATAAAAGGATCGCAATTAAACATTCCCCTCCCCAGCAGAATCTGTAGCCCAGAAAATCGAGAAAGAGGTAAGAAAAAAAAATGTACAAAAGCAAATACAAATTGATGCCAATTAACATCATTAATCAACCAAATTTGGTGATGAAGGCTGTTAGGTGATTCTAGCTGTCGCTTGTTACATGCCTTTCCCTTCAGCCATTCAGAATCATTTGTCATCTTATATAATTCCGCATGCGCATAAAGAAATTCTGGCGTGAATTCAATTCCTCCTTCCTGTTTATCCTTCTCAGAACCACTCGTTTTATAAAGTTTGTGTTCTCCTGGGATTCATTGTGTGTTGATTCTCTTATATCGTTTACAGATTTCGTTTACAATTCGATGTGGTCGTCGCTGTCACTTGTCTTCTAACCGCAGATTCTGTTGTCAATCTTTTTCATTTGTGATTCGTCGTGATGCTCGCTGTCACATGTCTTATAACAGCATATCTCGTTGTCTTTCATTTTAATTCGTCACTACTTCATATTTTTTTCCATGGATTTTGCTATGGCTATTCGGATTCATTCATCAACTAGCATAATTTCGCATGACATCATAGATACCAAAAAACCTTCCTTGTCAGCTTTTCACCAGAAATTATTGAATTGAAATATTGTTATGTAATTCAGTAACAACCGAGCATGCTCCATTGCATATACCCTCTGAAATATCTGCATTAGCATAATTATCGTATTATTGTTTAGTTTTAAGTCTTAGGGTGGCAAGTCAGTGATTTCAGTTGAAATAAGAAATTCTGGCGTGAAACCAATTCCTTTACAGAGGCTAAAATAACGTCTAACGTCTAAGACGCTTCCTGTTTATCCATTACAGACGCTAAAATAACGTAGTCCTGCATTCCATTGTAAAATTCATTTTTTCTTCTAACCACAGATTTCGTTCTGTAACATTTCCGCTTGCAGCTCAATGCGATTCTCGTTGTGCTTCATTTTTGTTTATCGTTACCATCAGCTGTTCGGATTTCATCACAATTATCATGTTATTCTTTAATTTTAAGTCATAGGATGGCAAATCAGCAATAACAATTGAATGTAGAATTTCTGGCGTGAATTCAATTCCTCCTTCCAGTATATGTATCACAGGCACTGAAATATCACGCTTCTTCATTCCATTCTAAGGTTCAAGTCCATCATTTTGATTCGGCTTGTTGCTGCCTGTCTTCTAACCACAGATCTCGTTATGCTTCATTTTCGTCTAACTTTTTATACAACTTAGAGTACAGAAACAAAACAAGTATAACGAAACAAAAAGTACACGATTGGAATCAATGTGGCTAGAAACTCTGTACAGGAAAGTTACAGCCCCCTGCCTTGAACAACAGGGAAAATCACTTTTTAGCATGGGTAGCACTTATGTGGCCTCTGTTTTTCTCTAACGATAGTGGTGCACTGGAACATCATAGAGAGCTGTTGCAGGGCTCATTTTAAAGTAAATTGATATATCTAGTGCTTTTTGTAATTAACAAAATACAATATTTAAAATAAAATCAATTTTCTGGTAAAAAACTGCATCTTCATATATAAGATGATGAAAGACGTCATAATCGTAGATACAATCATAACCTATCGCACCACCATATATGACGCTATAGTGAAACTATACGATGCCGTCAGTTGCAACTGGGGTTTAATTACTATATCCAGCTAATAAAAAGCTAAAGGTTTTTTATTGTGTGTGGTATAAAACCATGGTTGCAGCTGTATCAGGTTATACAGCTGCATTATTAATATAATGCATTATTTCATATTACTACATGTATTATAAACGATAACTGTGCATTGGTACATAAACCCAATTTTAATTTCTCCCACAAAAGAAATAACAAATTAAACTGTTGTGTAGTACCATAATATCTCGAATTATATTAGATATATTTAATGTTGTAAGAATGAGTTACGAAGCGAATTAAAAATGTATTATTAGGTATATTATGTTCTTCATAATGAGGTTTTTCACCTGACACCTTCTACATTTAAACTGAATAAATCCATCATTCATTGTAACAATACTTAGTGCTTATATGGCAATATTTATATCCGAAGAATTTATTTTATGTTCGCGGAAGGTGACAAGAAAAGGATATAAAAAAAATGGAAAAGAAAAAAATGATTCTGAAAATTGTGAAACTTCTCGAAGCGCTTCTCAAATACAAACTCAGAAAACAGAGGAGAGGCTTCACATATTTTCATTAATGAATGATGTTAGGTTGATGAATGATGTTGATGTTGTTGAATGATGATGTTGTTGAATGATGATGTTGTTGAATGATGTTGATGTTGATGAATGAATGATGTTGATGATTAACATAAAGCAATATGGAATTATCATATTTACTGCTTCCTTCGTAATTAAATAATTCAAAAGCACATTTTTAAAAAGAACTATCTAGTGAGGACGAGTCGCCATTTGACCACATTTAGGAATGCTAAATATTTTTCCCATTAATTTTAAAGTTAAATATTTTTTTTTTGCTACGAGATAGAAAATAATTGTCTTAAAATACCAAAATAGCATTGCTAGATAACCTGAAATACGAATAAATTTATAAAATAGATAAACGAAGCTGAGTATCGAAATCTATGCTTAGAAGAACTTGATTTTCATTACATAGGCGATATGTGATATACCGAGGTAGGTAGGGTTTGATATCTGATTTATTCCCAAAGTTCCATATATGAGCTGCCTGCTCCTCAATCCCTCGCTCTTTACGCTAAAGTCCTCTATAAAATTACTTCTCATTCAAATGCAACAGCCCTTGTGTTCTCAAAGAATTGTAATAAAAAGTCTGACTTTAGCGTAAAGAGCGACGGATTGAAGAAGGAACACCTCCCTTACATACAGAATATTCTATTCGTTTATTTTCTGTTCAATTCAGTTTAAATTATTATCGCTTTTCAAATCATAGCAGGAAATCACCCTCCTACTTGATGGAAAATTCCCTCCGGAAACTTTCCTCCTGACGGAAATTTCAAAATAAGTGACTGCTATTTTGCTTTTATTAGGCGAGAAACTGGCAATTTATTTATCCCCAAAATGAACCCTATGTCACTTTCTAAGTCACAAAATGACACGCCAACCCCTAGATCTAAAAGATCTAGTGCAAAAGAAGTTTTGCTTAATATTAGAGAAAACCTGACGCAGTTTTTTACCAAGTTATTTCATTAGTTTTGTTTGAAAGAATCTTACGACACTAGCATAGCCTTTAACGAGAATATTATTTATTATTAGTCATGGTTTTTGGTGAGTGGCTAACTTTTTAGTTAGTTTTTGTGGGTTTTTGAAGTTTGTGAGTCTGTTAATTTTAATTTTATCTGTTGTTGGGTTTTAACCGTGTTGTTATTTTTTTTTTTTTTTTAATTTGAGTTTTTGTTTAATTTTGCTGTCCGCGTAGTTTGATTGTCTTTATTTTTATCTGGTTTCTTTCGTTCGCAATTGTCCCTCAGAAAATGTCCCTCAGAATACGATCTAGATTGGTCACGACTTTGGGAAAATTTGTTAGAGCCTAAATTTTGGAAAAAATAATTCACGTGAATGACACCAAATTTATATACATTTAAAGAGCAACTTTCATCATTTTTCTCAGGCAGTGAAGATATTAAAAGTAGAATAGCCGAGGACCGGTTTGCTTTTTCACAGTTCGAAAAAGCTTCGAAAAACAGAAAGATAAATCTGGAAACCAAGATTAGAATATTGGAAGCTACAGTGATGACAGTGGTCAAGTATGGTTCTGAAGCGTGGGCGCTTTGATAAACAGATGAGGATTTACTAGACGTTTTCCAGAAATATTGCCTACGAATTGTTTTCGTTACCTGAATGACTGACCGAATCTCAAATAATAAGCTGTACGAAAATTGTGGTTCGATCCCGCTTGAATAAGAGAAAGGATGAGACGACTGGAACACGTTCTGTGGATGAAGGAGCACAGTTTGCAAAAGATTGTCCTTGTCAGCCAACCGTCTAGGGCCGAATAAAAAAAACAGGTCATCCCAGAATGGTGTGAGAGGATGTCGCAAGGAAAGATTTAAGGGAAATGGGAGGTGTTATACCCTCTAAGGTGTAACTCCCTAAAGATTTAAGGGAATTACACCCTTTTGTGAGGGTATAAAGAGGGAGCCTTTGTACCGGGAGTAAAACACGATGTATTTGAAATACCAAAATAAAGTTCCTTCTTTCTAAAGATAATTCTGACTCCTATAATTAAGCTAAATCTAGTTTCAAAAATGAAAAAGTCCTTAATCAGCAAAGAAAAGAAACTGCAGTCTTTGGATTTCGCTAAGACAGTGAGCAATAAGAAAGGTGCTACGCACAATATTTCTAAGGAAGTTTAAACGATAAGAACCGTGTGAACGCCTAAATCATCAAAAATATTTAAGACGTATTATTGGACGAGAGTTCGCGTCCTTGGACCACGTAAGCCAATGGCAGGCAGTCCCTACAGCGCAGGACGAAAGAACTGCGTTTGGGAGTGGGGTAAATGTGTTTTTTAATCTTAATGTTAAGTTAGATCTAAAACGGTTCGTACCGCAAATAATCTCGGTCACCATTATTGTCATTGAAGTGACCCGTTGCTGTACAACTAAGCATGTAAGTTCAATAAATCTATTGTCTTTTTATATGTGTTTGTTTCTCTTATATGTCTGAGTCTAGTCCGATAGTAGGTAATTAGTTCGCAGGTCTCCAAGGTAAACGCTCCCAAAGGAATCTGATCTCCAGATAGCTCAAGAAAGAAGAGGCCACGCTTTTTCATTCCTACAAGCACCAAAAGTTGTCATCGCCACAGCTTAGAAAGAGTTTCTAACCCCTGCTAGCCTATAAGAATTCGTATCTCTTAAGCAAGATCTAATTGCGCCGTGGAAACAAAGCTCTGAGACGTCAGTGTTTCTAGTTCAATAATTCTTAATTCCTCGTAACTTTTAATGGATTAAATTAAATGAAATAATTCAAAAATATTCAATATCAGCATTAAAATACAATTCGATTAATATGTATATTAGAGGAATTACGGCATCCGGTTCAAATGTAAGAAATAAGAAATAGGGAAGTAAACCTATCACAACCCATATCAATAACAACAATCTTCCATCGCTACACCTTTGAATAGATTGGGATGGAGGAGGAGCTTACGTAACTGTTGGCCTCAGGCGGCTTAGTGCTGCGGTGAGTCGTTAGTAGTAGTAATAGTGATTATATCGTTTTGGTATCTATAAGACATGAAAATGTGGATCTAGTGCCCTTAAAGACCGTAAGAAGCTACGATATCCGTTGTAAGGGCTACAGTACAATGACTGGCAGAGCTTTCCTATGTCACTGTAATTGTTTTCGCAGTAATCCAAATCGTCAAGGTGGTACCTCACGACTTTGTCAGTTGAAAATTTTCCTTCCATAGTATTTACGAGGGTTTCAAAAAGAAATATGGATGCTTCAATATCGAATCAACAAAGTTATTTCTATCGCACACACGGGAAGGAATCTTGATACAACTTGTATTTATAAGGTAAAAATTTAATGTAGTTTGTGTATTAAACAGAAGATAACCAAAAATATGACACAAAAGTTAAATACTAGCGGACCTGCTGATAGAACATAGAGTATAGCAACAGAACAACAGAACATTTGACAACTAGAAAACCTACATACTTTTCTGATTTTGTTGATTTGTTTGCATTGAGTTGAAAAACATTAATCAACTAATTAAAAAATATGGCAATTAAAATGCAACATACCTGTAAAATACGTTTTTCTGAAGGTATCATACAATCAGGTGCTAAAGTCGCATCCACACATAATTCTCTGTTAAGGTCATCGACAAAGCCTTTGACAATCCAGTCAATCAATGGGATACTGGCCTTAAAAAGGTGAAAAAAAAACAATCGTATTAACTATATGACAAATATTTCCCCCTTTTCAAGCCTCAAATACATAATATACTCGTACTACACCATTTTGAATGAATCCATACAGCTAAAGCAAAGGGCATGGAAAAATGTCTGAGGTAATGATGCACGAAAATGATGTGAAATGAGGTTTGCGGCTAAAAGACATCAATAAGCATCACAACGAATCCCAAACGAAAATAGTGGACAAAAGAAATCTGGGGTTAGAAGATAAGCGACACGGATGATCACATCAAATTGTGGGGAAACCTACAGTTAGAAGAGAAGCAACAGTGTGAATCATAACAAGTCCCAGGTGAAAACAAATCCTATAAAATGGGTTTACTTTGATGCATTAACAGGAGGGAGGAATTGAATCCACGCCAGAATTTCTTAATTCAATTTAAATTAAAGATTTGACGCCTCATGACTTAAAACTAAAGAATAACGATATATATATATATATATATATATATATATATATATATATATATATATATATATATATATATATATATATATATATATTATATATATATATATATATATATATATATATATATATATATATATATGGAGTTGTTTCAAAGCCAGATTTAAATCACAAACCCAAAGGAGTTCTTACAGCATAAGTCCCAGCACTTCATGTTTTAAGCAAAGCGCGAATTTTATTGCTTCATCTACAACTGGGGATCCAGGGGCCCACGAAAAGCTTCTACTTTTTTTCAGAAAATTGAAGAAATTTCTTTCAGAGAACATAAAACTTGCATTAAAATTTGCAACTTTATAATTTTAATTTATTACAGAATTTTCTCTCCAGAAAGCGAGAATTGGAAATAGAGTGATACTAATGAGAATACAAGTTAATGATTGTTGGGGTTCCACCCCTTGTTCTTTTTCCTTTCAGATAAATGACCTGTTTTCTTTGCTGTAATTAGATTTGCCTATAGGATAATTTTCAATCATAAGTTAAACTCTCATTGCTAAGCTAGATTCTTTCGCAATGAGTAAGCTTTGAAGTTAAATTCTATTTTTGTCTTCCGGGTCTGGGCTATTGAAAGATAATATTATTCAAAAGAAGACTGGGATTTGAACTTTTATTTAGCTGATTGGTTGGGGCAAATCTAAGGTCCACCCCTATGCAAATTTCGTTGCATAGAAGTCATGTTTTAGTAGTTAGTCTGTATTGTTAGTCTGCATTTAGACCCCACTTAGGGAGTTTGTTTTGATATATGTGTGTTGTGCCCTTTTTGGGAGAACACAAGTAAGATATTTTCTACAGCCGTGTAGACTATTTTTCCAGGAACCCAGACAGGGTAGGCAAAGAGTTGCGAGACATACCGTCATTTATTATATCGACAGGGGCGGGGGTCGTTTACCCTCCAACGAAATAGCTAGAGATATTAGTGGTGACCCAGGTTGGGGCACCCTTGGCCTAGAGTTTGGCCATTTGACCGTTCGAACACGTTACCATACCCTGGAGTATACCCAGGGTATACCGTAAAAAGGATACTAACACTCTATATTTACGGAACAGTAGTGGTGACCACGGACATTCCATTACAATATTTGGCGCCAGCGAGGCTTCCCCTCCAGTAAGTAGTGTAGCACCATTTTCGCGCCAATATCTGGTGGCAGCCGTGGCTACCAGTACGAACAATGATGTAGAACCGTGCAAGGACCTGCAGTCAGGGTGAAAAACCATAAATTTTGTTTACGAGGGCCATGGGCCGTGACAACAAAAAATTGCTTGAAACCTCGAAAGGTAAGACATTGATTTGTGATCCCTTTTTACTGCACAGAAATCACTTTCCCGTTTTAAAAGGAAATATATTTTTTACAAATGAGTGTACTTTATTATTTCTTCATCACATAGTATAAATATTGGACTTCTTTTTGATATATGCATGAAAAATAATGTGAAGTACCCATGTGATCTAATCAAGAACTTTGAAAAAGAGCTTGAAATTCGTTGAAAATGACGGCATATTGAAACCAAGTGCCACTGCAATCACCACTGTCGAAAACATTAAACTAGAGGTTTCGAACTTCCTTGAAAAAGAAGAAAAATCGACTTTTTACATGGGTAGCAGCAATATCTCCTTTCTTTCGTTTTTATGCCAATTACCAATTATGTTTTTACCAACAATTACTAACAACTGTTTTTGAAGATGGATCAAATGGATTATTATTGTAAGCTTAGTAGAAGGATACTTAATGTTGAAATGGCACATATTAGGCCTCTATCATTAATAGTTGAGCGTTCCTTTCCAAAATTCAAATTTCTTTACTCTTTTTTTATGGTAAATTTATTCATATTTGAATTTCTAAAGTTTTAATTATATAATCCTGAAAAATGAATCGAAAATAATTTACAGTTTTTTTTTGTTTTTTTTTTAAGGTAGAGTGACTTATGCGCCACCCAGTACACGACAACTATTGTTACCAATAAACCAATCTATTAATGCAGATATAACGAAGGACAACAAAAGTAATTAAATCTAAAAAAAGTTAGTCACCTTGAGATTTTTCCTAAGCAATTCCTGACTTCGCATTGACTCGAGCGCATCGGAACCAACGTAGAAAAGTAGAGCATTGTAAATGAGATCCAAGTAAGGGTTTAAACTCCCAGAATAGCCATTAACAGCTATCACAATAATGCTGAAAACATACCAACTATTAAAAATATTTACTTGAATATTTCTAAACTTATGATGCTATGAAACTCAACCTTTTGTAGCGCTAGTTTTCAATAAGAAATCACCAGTAGATCATATTTTAACGAAATCCAAATTTGAATTCAAGAAAACTATTTAAATAAACTTCCAGTTTGGTAACATTTTAAATAAACTTTATAGTCCTGTTCAAAAACATAATTAAATTCTTAATGTAAAATCTTTATTTACAAATCTTAATGCCCAAATAAAAATGCAGAAGAAGAATTTCGCCAGCGCCAATATACCGTATATTGTCATATGTGTGGCAGCTAATATACCACATGCTGCACCAGATAGAGCGACGTACAAAGTCTTTACCCACGAGCTCACAGGAGAAGTAGCTTCAGAATAGCAGAATAGTCCTAAAAGAATAGCTGAAAATTAAGCATTTGGCAACAAAATGGCAGCAACAATTTTAGTATTTAGACTTTATCTGTAGGTCTAGAACGACATTAGGTATTTATCAGAGAGCTTCAAAGGTTCATTTAAAAAAAATAAAAAAAAGGCTTGAATGACTTTTAACTTACAATATATACTATTATTGCCTTATTGCCTTTTTACGGATTACGACGGAAATGATACAATTGGATTTTAGCCCATACATAGGCTCCAGGGGCGTAGCTAAAATCATTTTATTGGGGAGGGGGGCAAGAGGGGATGCTATTGAAGCAGGTGCTATTTAAGGGGTAGTAAAGAAAAGTAAGTCACAAGAGGCTGGTTAGTCATTCAAAACAGTCTTGTAGCCTATTCAAAAAAAAGTCTTGCTAAATCTCCAAGGATATAAAACAAATAAAACCAAAAAGATTGACAGTATTAGATGTCTTGTATGGTTCTTGGCAGTATTAGATGTCTCTTAGATGTCCCTTGGCAGTATTAGACGTCAAAAGTCCTGCTAAATCTCCGAGGAAATAAAACAAATAAAACCAAAAAGATTGGCAGTATTAGATACTAGTCGAAGGATTATTTCTCAGCAGAATAATTAAGTTCATTTTAAATTTATAATTTTGTTTTTGCCAGTTGCTTTTTTTGTGTTCAAAGAAGTAGCTGGCTAATTGTATAAGTGAGTATTAATTGTATATATTTATAACTTAGGTTGTTTTAGTTTTATATCTATTTTTATTCTTTTAGTTTTCGATACTAGGTTGTTTTTTTTTTTTTTGTTTTTTTTTTTTAAGGCTGAAGACGCCTTGCTGTATACGGCGAAATATTCGTTTGATTGTTGTTCTCTTCGTTTCCTTCATACTGGCCATAGACCCGTTTGTCATTTCCAGATTCATTTCTTTATTTTGTCACGGCTGGTAAGTTCGGCTTTAGGTCTTTTTTAAATCAAAATAAAAACGTCTTTTCCTCCCATACCTATCTCAGTCGATTCATACTTAAAAATTACAATTTTCTTAGACTTTTTATTTTATTTTAAGCTGAAAATATTTGTTTATTTTGTCTCACGATGGCTATTATATTTTTTCTCATGAATCACCAATCCATTGACTCCATTCATACCTTGAAAGGAATGAAGACCTTCTTAAAGTATTTAGTGGCATATATTTTTGGCTTACACTTTGCAGGATTTTCATTGAAGATTTTCAGAAATTTAGAAAAAAAACTAACTTTTGGTTTAGTCTTTTTCATGTTAATCCATGAAAGCCTTTTGCTTGAGTAAAGCACATAATTCAGAAAATTATTATCCTAAAACACAAAGACAATGTAGAGTATTTTCAATTACGAAATTTTTGTAGAATTTTTTGAAATTTTGATTTTTTTGAAAAACTTAAATTTTTGTTCTACTATAGTTTTGGTGGAAATTAGTAGCTTATGGGGGCTAGCGATTTTACTAAATCAGTGATTCAAACGCTGTTTAATAGCTCAATTAAAATTGTATAGTATTAATTGAATTGGCCAATGGACGGCTCAATTTATGCTAAAATAAAAAAAAATAGAAATAAACTTTCAAGATTCTTAATATGAATTCCAGTTACTCAATTATTTGCAGTCCCAGTTACTCACTGTTGAAGGGCAAACAAAAAAAGAAAAGGGCTTTATTATGCCGACTCAAAAGCCAAAATCCAAAAAAAAGAAGATTCATTCTTTTTTTATAGACTGTTAAATATATAAATATTTACTGTGGCCCTCTCTTTACCTACTGTGGTACTATCAGGTCAGTTTTTGAGTAATGATTTATAGCCACGTAAGAATTTAATCATACGCACATTAGTTGTCACAGAAATACCTGAACTGCAACAGAGGATATCAGTGTTCTAAACACAAAAGAAAATTCTAAAATGCTTAGCGTTAATAGCTTTGGCTTTCCAAAATCTTTATCCAAATCCCCTTGGGAATATCGTAATTAGTATAAAATTCTTTGAGGCAACTACATATAAAGATAAAAAAAAGCGAGCCTCCCTATTTTGTATTTTCTCGACATCTGTAAATAAAGTATCATACTATTTTCGAAATAATACCTCCCCAGAATAGCATTCTTCCCCTTCAAATAAAGTCTCTGATAAAGCTGAATTCATCCAAAAACGTGACTAAAAGACAATTTTTGAAGAGGACAAGGGGCCTTATTTTTTACAAGGGCCTTACTTCCTTAAAAAGTTAAGTCAATCAGTTTGAAAGTAAGAAGGAGAAAATACAATCCTGTATTTTCACGGGAATTTTGTGCAAATGAAAGGCTGGCTTTAATTTGTCATTCACCAATTAAACTTGCCATTTTCGAGCTAATACTATTACTTTTGAATAATTAGAAAACTTCAATATTTTTCAAGTAATTAAAATAGGACTATACTGATTTAATTCCAATCACAAATAAATAAAATAAATATTCAAAAATAAATAAAAAAACGCCATCTATTGTTTGGCAACAATTGGCATTTCTTCAGTGTGATAATAAAGATGATTTGTTGTCTCTCCCCCCTCCACCTATTTTGGTTCTGTTTCATAAAAAAAGTCTGAAAAAAAAGAATCAAAAATAATAAGGAATAGACAATGCAGTGGATAAATCCAAACCTGGAAGCTCTAGGGACTTCTATCCCAACGTGCCTTTTGCAAGGGCTTCTTTCTCAAGGAGTAGCAACCCTTGGAATACACATAACCAAGAAAATAACACTGCTTTGGGCTTGGTTGGACTCAGGCAAAGTATGATGAGATGTGTTGGTAAGGGAGGTATAAAAAAAATACTTATAGGGAAAAAAAGTATAAAAAAAATATTGAAGACGGGGAGAGATATAAAAAATACTGTAAAAATGCATAACGGCCCAATATATTGACTAACAATCTAGCCAATGAATAAACTAGTCCAACAGTTCGTGGTAATGAACTGTAAGTAAGGAGCGACCCGGCTCAATAGTAACAGAAACTCTAAAAAAAAACGGAATTTTGATATTAATAGATACACCGCAAGAATTGGATTCTTATGCTGATTTTAAATATATAAGTTTCATCAAGTTTAGTCTTACCCATCAAAAATTACGAGCCTGAGAAAATTTGCCTCATTTTCGAAAAAAAGAGGGAAACACCCCCTAAAGGTCATACGTGGGATTACGGTGATTACGTGGGAGGATCTTTCCATGGAGGAACTTTTCACGGAGGAAGAGAATTATCCAGGAAGAGGGCGCTGGATTTCCCAGCATTATTTAAAAACGGATCAGAAATTAAATGAAAAAAACAAGTTTTTGCAGCTGAAAGTAAAGAGCAACATTAAAACTTGAAACGAACAGAAATTATTAGGTATATGAGGGGGTTCACCCCTTGGCAATACCTTGCTCTTTACGCTAAAGTATTTTTAGTACTTTCAAAAGAGCTATTTATTCTAATTAAACGACCTTTGTGATTCAGGGGTCATTATTAAAGAATTGGAACAAAATTCGAACTTCAGCGTAAAGAGCAAGGTATTGACGAGGGGGAGAACCCCTTCATATACGTAATAATTTCTGGTCGTTTTAAGTTTTAATGTTGCTCCTTACTTCCAGTTGCAAAAACTTGTGTTTTTCATTAAATTCTACCAGATAAAATTGCCAGAGTTTTATCACGCTTAAAAGTAAATTTTACGGAAATATTTCTAGTATGTTCCATTTAATTAACCGTTTTCTTCAAAGCCCCCCCCCCCCCCTAAAAAGAAATACTTTGTATAGGAATGCTTATGAGATCCCCATGACAGAGTAATAAATAGGTACAAGATAATACAACTGAGGGATTTGGGAATTTGACTGATTTTTTGCAAAAATCAGATTTAATTTTTGTAAAAAACTAAGGAAATTTGACTTCCCTATTCCAAGAGCAAGAAAAATATGTTACTTGTCTTTAAGCTGTTTCCAAAGAGTTTGGGACATTGCTCCTTTGGCATTTTGAATTTCAGAGTTGTTTGAGGAACAGTATGAATATACGCCAAACAAAGTACCAACCACGGCTAATGGTAACTGAAAAGAAAATGTCATTCAAAATATCATATTCACTTAGTTTCTTTATAGAACATTTTTATATTTTTTAAAACGTATATTATTACATTTTACACAAATTTTTTATTTTAATTACATAACATCAACAAAACAGGAAAGAAAATCACTGTAATTACCAATATTTTTGCAAATTTTGGATTTATTAACATTCCAATTAAAATATATTTCGTTTTCAGTAAAGAAAAAATGACACTCTGGTCTTTAGAAGGCTTAGGGGGCGTTAGCACTTCTCCTGTCTATGGTATTTTCTATTCAATTTAAGTTTAACTTGATTGTTCGTTGCCTCAAAGCCACATTATTTACTGAATGACATTTTACAGTACTTAGCAATTAAGGGTTTTCCCCCCTCTACAATTTTGTTATCTATATCTTTTTTATCTAAACTTTTTGATCTATTGCAATTTTTTTGTATCTAAATGCAATCTTCTTTGAGGATTGAATTGTCCAGGAGGAGGGGAGATTTTACGCAAAAGGAACTTTTCATGGAGGAATTATCCATGGAAGGGGGAATTTTCCATTATAGGGAGGAGCAGATTTTCCGGCATTATTTGAAAAATGATCAGAAATTAATTTAAAAAAAAAACACTTTTTCCAGCTAAAAGTAAAGAGCAATATTGAAACCTAGAAAGAATAGAAATTATTCAGCATATGAGGGGAACTACCCCCTCCTCCATACCTCACCCTTTACGCTAAAGTTAAACTTTTGTCCCAAATCTCTCAGAATGACTCTTCAAACGCAAGGGCCCTTTAAGTAGGATACGAAGCATTTTTAAAATGCTAAAAAACTTTAGCGTGAAGAGTGAGGTATTGAGGAGGGGGCAGCTCCCCTCATATACGGAATAATTTCTTTTCGTCTTAGGTTTTAATGCTGCTCCTTACTTTCTGTAGCAAAATTGTTTTGTTTTTTTATTTACTAAACCTAAAATCAGCAGAAATAAAATCCTATAATAATTCAAACTTAAAATGACCAGAAATCACCATTAAAGAATAAATGAAACCCATAAGGAACAGAAATAAAAAAAAAATATCGTATAAAACACAAAAATAATAGACATTGACTAATAAATATGTTGTTTTTCTGCTCTGTTACTGTTTTAATATATCAACGAACTCCCCTCATATACAGAGCACACGTTGATGTTATGCAATTAAAATAAAAATTTGATGTAAAATGTAATAATATACATTTTTAAAAATACAAATATATTACATAAAGTAAATTAAGTGATGTCATTAAGTAAATGATGAGGCTTTGAGGCAACGAACAATCAAGTTAAACTTAAAACGAATAGAAATTATCATAGACAGGAGAAGGGATAACGCCCCCTAAGCCTTGTTCGAGGGCAGATCCTCTCATATACAGAATAATTTTTTTTCATCTTAAGTTTTAATGCTGTTCATTACTTTCTGTAGCAAAACTGTTTTTTTTTTTTTTTTTTTATTTACTAAACCTAATATAAGTGGAAATAAAATCCTAAAATAATTCAAACTTAAAATAACCAGAAATCACCATTGAAGAATAAATAGAACCAATAACAAACAGGAATAAAAACAAATATAACAGAAAGAAAAATATCATGTCAAACACAAAGTTAATAGACAGTTACCAATACATATGTTGTTTTTCTGCTCTGTTAGGAATTTAATACATAAACGAGAGGAAGCAAACTCAGTTATTCCATAGCTGAGATTTAGTTCTATCCATCAACTGAATTTATTTATCCTTTTTTTTATTTGGTGTGCAAGGTCTTTTAGATTGAAAATACATTTCACATTGTGTCGTCTGAAAGCGGTTTTGCCGAAAATAACAATTTTTGACGAAACTGAGTTACAAACGCTATATTGGGTAAAAAAAAAATATCCTTCGAATGGTCTACTTGACATTGTTGTAAGACGTCTCTAACTGCCTGTATTTTGCAGTTCTCCTTTGCCGAATCACATGTTTTTCGATTTCTTTAAAGCGGTTTTGCCGAATGGCATACGGGATTATAGCATGGTCCGTTTTGCCAAAAGTTGCTGATTTGCTGAACGCGACCTTGGATAAGCAGAAGGCGATCTTTCTTATCTTAGTGAACAATATGAACTTAGTGATGCGATGTTTGTGAAGAAAAAAAGGTGGCTTAAAAAAATGGTCATGAATTATCTGAGGAGGTCAAAACCTCTCATGCAAAACATGTGAAAGGAAAACTAGAAATCAAAGAGGATAGGGTAAGGACAGGGCTTCGGATGACCCCGTATTTTGACTTGATATGGAAAACGTTTTTCATTGCCAAAAGAGGATGTTTCGTCCTTGTTTTTACAATTAATTAAAAAAAACTTTCCGAAAAATAAGTCTTTCAAAGAAAAGTAAAGGCCATTTTAAACTTAAGCTCAGCAGATACAAATGCCTTTCAACATTTTGAACTGATGAGCTTTCAGCAATTAATATCATTATACATCAAATATTCAGTTTAATTTATTAGCTCTTTTTAAAGTTGTTAAAGACGAATATAGTTTCACTACAAACAAGGGTTTGAATACTGCCTCCTTTCTTAACTGTAAATAAAACAAAAAGCCTACTGCGTCATTGGCGCTTAACTGAAAACGAATTATATTAAAAATATTTTCTTTTCCAGTTCTGACAGCATTGAAAATAAAAATAAAATTATAGTGAAATAAATTCTTGAACGGATGGATCTTTCAACAATTAATATCATTATACATCAAATATTCAATTTGATGTTGTTTATACTTTCCAAGACTGTTCAAGACGCATATAGTTTTCAGTAAAGCGCCAATGACGCAGTAGGTTTTAGACTTTTATAGTGAGAGAAGGAGGTGATACCCAAACTCTTGTTTATAGTAATTTTTGTTCGATTCAAGCTTGATTTGCATATTCAATTTAAGTTTCACTCGTTTTAATATTTATTTATTAATTTACATCAATATCTATTGTATGTTTGTTTGCATTGATTGTTTATTTAATTTCTGTATGTTTTAAATTTCATTTATACTTCAATAGGAATATATTTTTTTCGTTTTAAGCTTGATCCTGATATTCAATCTAAGCATTACTCGTTTTAAGATCTATTTATTCATTTATAATATTATTTGTTGTATGTTTTTTGTTATGATTGTTTATTTAATTTCTGTTCGTTTTGGGTTTCATTTATTCTTTAATAGTAATTTCTGGTCGTTTTGAGTTTGAATTTTGAAAGGCATTTGTATCTGCTGAGCTTAAGTTTAAAAAGGCCTTTACTTTTCTTTGAAAAACTTATTTTTCGGAAAGTTTTTTTTAATTAATTTTTGTTCGTTTTTGATTGCAAAAAAATTCAAGTTTTTAAAAATTCCTTATTCCAAGCTCAAACTTTAAAAAAAAAATCAAATGTTCATCAAAGAATCAAAACTGGTATCAAAGTAACAATATCAAAGTGAAAAAATGGGTTTGTGTCAACCTCAGAGTTTTTATTATCTGACTATTTCTAACAAAATGGCTATCTCAAAATTTTTAACAGATAGGTTTGGGAAAAAAGGGCGTGGAAGGGGGGGGGCTAATTAACCTTCGGTCTCTTTTGATTCTTTAAAAGTGAACTAAAACTTTCTATTTTAAATCAAATAAGCCCTCTCTGAAGTTTATACGAGCATCCCTTCGATAAGAACCATATATATCCCCAGAGTATAGCTTACAACGCCTGTCCCTGGGCTAATTACCCCTCGATCTCTTTTGACTCTATAAAAGTGAACTAAAACTTTAAATTTTAAATCAAATGAGCCCTCTCTGAAGTTTATACGATCATCCCTTCTAGAAGAACCATATATCCCTCCAGGGCATAGCTTACAACGCCTATCCCCGGGCCCTCGGGGATTGTGTCAACCCAGAAGTTTTAATATCTGATGTTTGAACTATTTTTTATTTTATTTTATTTATGCATTAAATTTTTTATTTGACGCACTTGGGGAAAAGGGGCATGGAGGGGGGGGGGCTAGTTGCCCTCCGATCTCTTTTGACTCTTAAAAAATGAACTAAAACTTACACTTTCCAAACAATTGAGCCCTCTTTGAAGTTTATACGACCATCCCTTCCGTAACAACCATAAATGCCCCCCAAGGAATAACTTACAACGCCTGTCCCAGGGCCCTTGGGGGTTTAAACCAATATTAAAAGAATCCGTTCATTAGTTGATAATAGATTTCCAACTCTCTAGTTTGCCAAAGCGACAGCTTGGCAAAAGCTATTTGCAAAATCATGTAAAGTGAATCTTTGAAGAGGTTTTGGAAAAGAAAATAAGTGTCAACAAACTAAAGTTAAAAATCTATATAAATTTTTTTAGCAAAATGATTTCGAAATTTTCATCTTTGGAAAAAGAAGACGTGAGGGAGGGGGATTAGTTACCCTGGGATCTCTTTTTACTATTAAAAATTGAACTCGAACTTTTAATTTCCAATCAAATGAGCCCTCTCTGAAGTTTATACAAGCATCCCTTTCATAAGAACCATATATGCCCCACGACATAACTTATAGCGTCTGCCCCCGAGCCCTGGGGATTGTGTCGACACTTGAGTTTTTGTTATCTGACTTTTGAACAATTTTTAACTTAATGGCTATCTCAAATTCGGTATCGGATGCATTCGGGAAAAGGGGGCGTGGGGGGGGAGTTCTTTTGAACAATTTTTAACTTAATGGCTATCTAAAATTCTGTATCGGATGCATTCCGGAAAACGGGGCGTGGGGGGAGCTAGTTGCCCTCCAATGTCTTTTGACTCTCAAAAACTGAACTAGAATTCAATTTCCAATCAAATGAGTCCTCCTGAAGTTTTTACAAGCATCCCTTCCATAAGAACCATATATTCCCCCAGGGCATAACTTACAACGCCTGCCCTCGGGCCCTGGGGGGCTGCGTCAACCCCGGAGTTAATGCTATATGGTCTTTGAACTATTTTTGAATAAACGGCTATCTCAAAGTTCTTATCAGATGGGCTAGAGAAGAAAAGGGCGTGGAGGGGGAGGGGGGCTAGGTACCCTCCAATCTCTTTTGACTCTTAAAAAGTGAACTAGAACTTTCAATTTCCAATCAAATGAGCCCTTTTTGAAGTTTATACGAGCATCCATTTCATAAGAACCATATATGCCGCCAGGGCATAACTTACAACGCCTGCCCCCGGGCGCTGGGGGTTCTGTCGACACCAGACTTTTTGTTTTATGATCTTTGAACTATTTTTAACAAAATAGCTATCTAAAAAATTTTATTGCATATACTTGGGAAAAAAGAGTGTGGGGGGGGGGGGGGTTGGTTACACTCCAATACCTTTTGACGTTAAAAAGTGAACTAGAACTTTCAATTTCCAATCAAATGAGCCCTCGGAAGTTCATAATAGTATTCCATCCTTAAGAACCATACATACCCCCAGGGTATAACTGATAATCCTTGCCCTTAAGACTGTGGGGGAAGTGTCCTGCTCAAAGATATAATTTCCAAAACTTTCAACTACGTTGAACAAAATGGCTATCTCAAAATTTTGATTGGATGTGTTTGGGGAAATGGTGGGCGTGGAAGGGGTGTTAGTTGCCTTCCAATCACTTATGACTACTAAAAAAGGCACACGCCATTTAAATTTCCAATCAAATGAGCCCTTTTTGAAGTTTCTTTGATAACGCTTTCTATAAAAAAAAAAAAAAAAAAAAAAAAAAAAAAAAAAAAAAAAAAAAAAAAAAAAAAAAAAAAAAAAAAAAAACTTAAATGCCCCCAGGGCATAACTTATAACCCTTGCCCTGAGGGCTGTGGGGAGGCCCTCAGCCCTCAGGGCATATAAATTTTTATTTCTATCTAAAAATTTTTATTGCATACATTTGGGAAAAAAGAGTGTGGGGGGGTTGGTTACACTCCAATACCTTTTGACGTTAAAAAGTGAACTAGAACTTTCAATTTCCAATCAAATGAGCCCTCTGAAGTTCATAATAGTATTCCATCCTTAAGAACCATACATACCCCCAGCGTATAACTTATAATCCTTTCCCTGAAGACTGTGGGGGAAGTGTCCTGCTCAAAGATATAATTTCCAGAACTTTCAACTACGTTGAACAAAATGGATATCACAAAATTTTGATTGGATGTGTTTGGGGAAATGGTGGGCGTGGAAGGGGTGTTAGTTGCCTTCCAATCACTTATGACTACTAAAAAAGGCACTAGCCATTTAAATTTCCAATCAAATGAGCCCTTTTTGAAGTTTCTATGATAACACTTTCTATGAAAAAAAAAAAAAAAATTAAATGCCCCCAGGGCATAACTTACAACCCTTGCCCTGAGGGCTGTGGGGAGGGGGTGTCATCCTAAAAGAACTAATTCCCTGAATTTTCAAATACGTTGAACAAAATGACTATCTCAAAATTTTGATTGGATGTCTTTGGGGAAAAGGTGGGCGTGAGAGGGGGGTTAGTTGCCCTCCAATCACTTTCGACTATTAAAAAGGGCATTAGCCTTTTGAATTTACAATCGAATGAGTCCTTTTTGAAGTTTATTTGACAAAGCTTTCTATAAAAAACCTTATATGCCCCCAGGGCATAACTTACAACCCTTGCCCTGAGGGCTGTGGGGGAGTGTCCTCCTCAAAAACATAATTTCTATCTGGAAATCAACTACGCTGAACAAAATGGCTATCTCAAAATTTTGATTGGATGTGTTTATGGAACTGGTGGGCGTGGAAGGGGTGTTAGTTACCTTCCAATCACTTTTTGACCCTTAAAAAGGGCACTAGAACTCTCGATTTCCAATCAAAAGAGCCCCCTTTGAAGTTTCTCCGACGACCCCTTCCACAAGAAGTGCCTCTGGGGAAAAAAATAATACTAATAAGTAAATAAATAAATAATAAAACATTGGAGCCGCATGGCCTTTACTATAGGCAACGCTATAGCATTGCCTCTAAAAGGAAGATTACTTGCTTTAACTTAACTGCTATTCTTACCTTTCGCAGACATACATGAGAGCTAATCAAGAAAGTTTATTGTTGTTTGTGGTCAGAATGTCTTGATGGTAGAAAAGGAAATGATATTGGCAGTGGTCTTTGTGCTATCCTTGATAAGGTTTTTACTACCTATCCTGACACCAGAAATTTGATTACATGGTCAGATTCATGTGTGCCTCAAAATCGTAATTAAATAATGAGCTGCATAGTGCAAGACATCCTGAAGAACCATTCACACTTCCAGAGTATAACAATGAAGTATTCTGAGCCTGGCCACTCCACTACTCAGGAGGTCAATGCTGTTCACAGCGTCACTGAGAGGTCTGTGAAGCACAAGGAAGTCTTTTTGCTACTAGACTTGACAATAAAGATTTTGATTGTTTGGCCCTGTGACCTGTTTGTCATTATTCAAATAACCAAGCAGAAGTTTTTTGATTACGCCAAAACGTCCAAATACTATAAGTATAGCTCAGTGCCGTTTTCAAAGGTGAAATTATTACAGTAAGGATCATGCAAAAGGGTGTTCGACAAAATTTCGTTTGCAGATACTACTCCTTTTGTAGCACTGATTGCACCAGAGGCTAGGCCAAAGAGACTAGTGCCACAAGTGTCAGCAGTGAATGTTGTGGAAAGGTTGCGGCCTCCTGTACCTTCAGGTACAGTAGTTGAGTTGCCAACAGCAAAAATAAAAGACGTAGAATCGCTGTACCGTTTCATGCCAGCAAAAGATGTGGCATATTTGAAAAGTCTTATTAGAAGTTGTAACAGAGCTGAGGTACCTAGTACTTCAGCTGAAATGACAGCGTGTCCTGAAGCAGCCTTTGCTGTTAATGCTCTGAAGGTTAAAATTAGAAATTGTTAATTGTCCAGTTAATTGTCAAAATTGAAATTTGTGTATCAGATGAAATACGTTTTGCTGAAAGTCGCATTTATAATTCATGCTGAGTCAATTCCGTTTTGCCTTATCTTACCTATGTTTCGGAATTTAAATTTGGTTTTGCCAAAACTGATATTTATTCCGTTTTATCTCAGGAAAGCCTCACCTTAGGCCAGTAAAAACAAGCACAGCAATATAAGTGATTTTTCTTCTTAATTTTGAATAAAAAATCAACGCTCTAGCTATAGCCGATTCTGAGATACAAATGTCAAAATTTTCAAACTCGTTTTTCTCCCGTTTTGGAAAAACAGATTCGACAAAACCGCTTTCAGGTGACGATTGGTCAAAAATGTTGAAAAGGGGATAATTTGTCTACAATTAAGCAAGTTTAAATCATTCTTCAAGACAAAACTTCAGGGACCCCAAAATTGTGGCTTGGCAAATTGATAGATCCAAGGCTAATGAATGGAATCATTTAAAAATCTTGTCGTTCTGGTGACTGTCAAAGTTGCTGGCTTGTAGGAAATTCGCATGTTTCAGAGAGAATACATACTTTAAGTAATTGCCAGCGGTAGGCCTACTTGTGGTTTAATATTAAACTGATGAAAATTATTTCGAGAAATATTGCTTTATAATATAAAAAATGTATTTTCATATAGAAAAAAAGTTAAATTTACAGCCTTAACCCATTGTCTCAACCCATAATTTACCAAGATAAAGGATAGAAAAAAGTATTTGAACTTATCATGCATGCTAGCAATACCTAGATATCAAAGCTATTCATTAAAGCTGTTTATGAATGTCAGATCAAAATGCTGACATCATAAAATAAGGGAAGGTAACTACAGATCTACTCCAAAAGAAAGTGGACAAGAGAATATGTAATCAAGTTTCAATGAGTTTGGAAGCTCGTTTGTAGATTTACTTCTGGTAGATTACCGAAAGGCATTTGATTTGATTAAGCACCCTCTTGCCGCCCAGAATCTCAAGTCAATGGGTGCCCGTAAGCACATCCTCCAATTAGTAGTTGATTTCTTATGTCACAGGTATCAAAAAGTGTACGCCCTTTTTCCCGGTGATATTGAATCGGAATGGGTGGAAATTACATGTGGCGCCCCACAAGGTACCAAATTAGCAGCTCTTCTTTTCCTGGCTGTTATCAACTATGTACTTTCTGACTTTGACGATCGTTTTAAATTCGTCGATGATTTGTCTGCGCTTCTTAAATACCACGTAAAGGATTCGCAAGCTGTAGCCCAGTTCGACCCAAATTTTTTAAATCAGTTTAAATCACAGTGTACTGCGAACAGTGTTCAAATTAATGAGAATAAATCAAAGGTTTTGAGGTTCAACCCACTTAAACGCGATTTTGCCTACCCCGTGACTTTGTTCCCTTCTGCTTCGTGTGCGACTATCTTGGGCGTCACCTTTAGTGTGGACTGTTCGTTCTCTATTCAAACAGTTCGTGGTAACGAACTGTAAGTAAGGAACGACCCGGCTCAATGGTAACCGAAACTCTAAAAAACGGAATTTTGATACCAGTAGATACATCAAAAGAATCAGATTTTAATTCTGATTTCAAATATATAAGTTTCATCAAGTTTAATCTTACCCATCAAAAGTTACGCGCCTGAGAAAATTTGGCTGATTTTCGAGAAAAGGGGGAAAGACCCCCTAAAAGTTATAGAAACTTAATGAAAATCACACCATCATATTCAGCGTATCAGAGAACCCTACTGTAGAGGTTTCAAGCTCCTATCTACAAAAATGTGGAATTTTGTATTTTTTGCCAGAAGAAAGATCACGGGTGCGTGTTTATTTGTTTTTTTTTTTCCCCAGGGGTGATCGTATTGACCCAGTGGTCCTAGAATATTGTAGGAGGGCTCATTGGAACGGAAATTAAAAGTTCTAGTGCCCTTTTTAAGTGACCAAAAAAATGGAGGGCAACTAGGCCCCCTCCCACGCTCATTTTTTTCCCAAAGTCACCCGATCAAAATTTTGAGATAGCCATTTTGTTCAGCATAGTCGAAAATCTAATAAATATGTCTTTTACGATGACTTAATCCCCCACAGTTCCCAGGGGAAGGGCTGCAAGTTATGAACTTTGCCCATTGCTTACATATTGTATTGGTTATTGGGAAGTATACAGACATTTTCAGGAAGAATTTTTTTCTGGTAGGGGGGGGGCTGAAAGAGGGGGTTACTCGGGAGAATCTTTCCGTGGAGGATGTTTCTTTGGGGTAAGGGACATTTCTATGAAGGGGGCGCCGGATTTCCAAGCATTATTTAAAATACGATCAGAAATTAAATTTAAAAAAACAAGTTTTTTCAACTGAAAGTAAGAAGCAACATTAGAACTTAAAATGAACAGAAATTATTACGGATATGAGGGGGTTCTCCCCCAAGTCAATACCTCGCTCTTTACGCTATGGTTTTTTTTTAGTGCTTTCAAAAGAGCTATCTATTCTAATTAACGGCCTTTGTGATTAAGGGGTCATTTTTAAAGAATTGGAACAAAATTTGGACTTTAGCTTAAAGAGCAAGGTATTGACTAGGGGGCGAACCCCCTAATATACGTATTAAAAATATATGAATATAGAAGTTCGTTACGTAAGTTAATTCGTAAGTTACGTATATTTATTACTAATAAAAACGTTCGTAAATAAAATTCAACAAGTTTCGAGAAAGCCATTTAACCAAATAAAAGTAAAATTAATATGCAAATTTCGATAAATAAAAGTTCAAATAGGGATAAAATCCTATTAATAGACAGTGTTTTTTATAACAGTGATAAATTCACAAAAATACCAGATATAAAAAACACTGTCTATTAAAAGGATTTTATCCCTATTTGAACTTTTATTTATCGTCATGGAAAGGCAGTGTGGTCTCCGAAATTATATATGCAAATTTCGTTTTAATTATTCATGCACGGTGAGCCAAAATCAAAACCTGCATTAATTAAAAAACATTCTCAAATTAAATAAAAAAAAAAGTTTTTTAAACTGAAAGTAAGGAGCGACATTAAAACTTAAAACGAACAGAAATTATTCCGTATATGGAAGGGGCTTTCCCCTCCTCAACGACTCGCTCTTTACGCTAAAGTTTGACTCTGTCTCAAAACTTTATTTTTTAAAACAATAAAAAACTTTAGCGTAAAGAGCGAGGCGTTGAGGAGGGGAAAGCCCCTTCCATATACGGAATAATTTCTGTTCGTTTTAAGTTTTAATGTCGCTCCTTACTTTCAGTTTAAAAAACTTTCTTTTTTTATTTAATCATGTACAAGAGCTGGTTAAGAAGGGACATTATGCTATGCGGACACTGGTGGCGATGCGCCGCCTAGGTTTTCCAGTGTATCAGCTGAAAACAGCGTATCTCACTTTTATTCGACCCATCCTTGAATATACATGTCCCGTCTGGGGCCCACAAGTTCATCACTTAGATTACTTAAGTGATGATTTGGAGGGGATCCAGAAACGAGCTGTAAAGATCATTCTTTGCGACAAATATGTAGATTACAGCTCCGCTCTGAAGTCACTTGAAATACCAAGCCTTCGCGATCGCCGTTTTCAGCTGATGATTCGTTTTGGCCAGTTTTTATTGTCTAGTCCTGTACATAGGACAATATTACCACCTAAAATGCCTGTCCGCGCAAATACCAGAAGCAAAAGCAAACTTATGCCCGTCTCGTGCCGCACAAACAGACTTAGTAACTCCTTTGTTCCTTTTTTTACAAGTGCTTTTAATAAAATGTAGAGAAGTGTTTTCATGTAAAAAGTTTTCATGCAAAAAACAGAGCCTTTTAGTGCATTTTTTTAATGTGTCTATGACAGCTGTTTTCATTAAAATGATTCTGATTCTGATGATCAAAACTTCTTTATGCCAAACTTTTATGGGGTATAGACATTTTATACTTTTAAACGTTATAAGCTTTTATAAAGCTTATAGCGTTTATAAAGCTTTATAACGTTTATAACGTTTAACACTTATAAAGCTTAAAACGTTGTAAGCTTTTATAAAGCTATTTTATTTTCTGTGTTTTCAAGTTTAATTCTGTTTTTGCTTCTTCATATACTACTTAACACTGGAGAGAGCTTGGAGCCCAGAAATAAATTTTATCCTTGCTAAAATTTGTATGTGTTCTTTTTCCATGTTGTCTCATTGGCAAAGAATTGTCACTTTGGTTAACTTCCTTTAACATTTTCTAGGTTATTCTTCAATCTTGAATAAGTATCTTTTCTTTTGAATGTGTTGAAAGAGGCATTTAAAGAGGTATGTGCCCTCTGCCAGGAGCAGAGGGTTAGGCAATGGCGGGAAAAATGATAAAATCTTTGCAAGTTTATGCAAAGCTTTGTAGTTTTTGGATGCACACATTATATTATCATTTTCTAATTTATTTAATTTATTTATTACTTCTTAAGTCAAGAAATAATACAAGCTTATCAAAACAATGTTTTGATAGTAAATTGTTTTAAATTACACAAATTTTTGAGTTCTAAAAATAAAAAACCTCCATCTCATCTATTAGCTAACTATAAAAAATTCTGAGACCACATTAGCTAATCATGAGAAAACCCATGAAAGGTCTAAACATCTGCACAACCATCCTCAGCACAAAAGTAAAAAAAAAAATACAAACAAAAGTCCACAGGACAATCAAACCGTTTGTGGTAACATTCTGTAAGTAAGGAGCAATGCAGCTCAATAGAAACCAAAACTGTAAGAAACAGAGTTTTGATAATAATAGATACATCAAAAGAATCGCATTTTGATGCTTATTCAAAATATATAAAATTTACGAAGTTTAATGCTACACATCAAAAGTTACAAGCCTGAGATAAATTTGACTAACTTTGTAAAAAGGGGAGAAACATCCCTAAGAAATCAAGTGATCTTAATGAAAATCACACCATGAGATTCAGAATATCAGAGACCCATACTGCAGAGTTTTCAAGCTCGTATATACAAAAATGTGGAATTTTGAATTTTTTGCCCAAAGCAAGATCAAAGATGCAAGTTTAATGTTTGTTTTTCCCCAGGGGTGATCATATCAAACCAATCCTCCTAGAAGATCGGGAGAGGCCTCATTTAATCGGAAATCAAAAGTTCCAGTGTCCATTTTAATGGACCAAAAATATTGGAGGGCAGCTAACCCCCCTCCCACCCCCTTTTTTATCCAAAATTGTCTGATCAAAATTTTGAGATAGGCATTTTCTTCAGCAGTATCAAAAGATCTAGTAACTATGCTTTCAAGGATGCCTTGACCCTGCCCCCACACAGCCTCCAGGGGAAGGGCTGCAAGTTATGATTTTTGCCTGTTGCTTACATACAGTATTGGCTATTGGGGAATATAGTTTTTTGGGGGAGGGGGGGGGAATTTCTGGTGGGGGGTGCTTACGTGGGATGATCTTTCCACGAAGGAGTTTTCGTGGGGGAAGGGAATTTTCCATGAAGGAGTTTTCGTGGGGGAAGGGAATTTTCCATGAAAGAGAGATCTGGATTTCCCAGCATTAATTATAAACTATCAGAAATTAAATTAAAATCAAATTTTTTCAACTGAAAGTAAGGAGCTGAAAACGAAGGAGCATTAAAACTAAAAACGAATATAAATTATTAGGTATATGAGGATGTTGCCCCCTCCTCATTACCTTGCTCTTTACAAAAAAAGTGTTTTTTTTTTAATTGGTAAAAAGCTTTTTATTCTAATTAAATAGTCCTTGTATATCAGGAGCCATTCTTAAATAATTAGAACAAAAAGTTAAACTTTAGCATAAAGAGTGATGTACTGAGGAGGGGGCAATCCCCTCATATACGTAATACTTTCTATTCGTTTTAATTTTTAATGCTGCTCCATACTTTCAGTTAAAAAACTTGTTTTTTTTTATTAAATTTAAGTAAAAACACCAACCTTTCTTTTTTCTTACTAGCTGTGTGTATCCTCATTTTTTATTCGTTACGATTTTTTGTTTATTATGATCATTTTATTATTTCATTTTATTTTATTATTTATTAGGATCTTTTTCTTTGTTATGATTTTTGTTTTATTAGTGATTAGTGACACATACATTTTTGTCATTGAATAAATTGTATACCATGGATAATAAAGGATGTGTTAATAAGATCAGCTTAAATCCATCTGAATGCAAAACTTGACTGCTCTAGTACTTCTATCTGCCTTTTATATGGTCCACAGGCACAGGCACAGGAATTTGTTTCGGGGGGGGGCAAATCCTTCAAACCCATTATTCTGTGAGAAAATTATGTGAAAATAAAAAAATCGTGAGATTTTGGGGGGGCCCTGATGGTCCATACTCTATTCTGTATTCATGTGCAATAATGCTAATTATAATAATACATGTGATGCATCTTATAAAAATAATGCAATACATGTTAATACAGGTTAATATTCAGTTCTCAGTTCTGAAGGTATAAGACAAACTCAGTTCTACAGTCTTTTACATTTTTTTTTGATGGATATCACACTGAAGAATTGAACTTTACCTTAAATTTGACAAGAATATATTAGCCTAGATTTTTGTCTTCAAATAACAAATTTCAACAATTTTAGTAGGTGGTGCATAAATTTTGCAATCAGAAACTGCAGATATTGTATGCTTTCTCAAACATGCTGATTATCTTAAGAGCAAAGTTAGAGACATGAGAGAGAGGAGTAAAGCTACATTTCACCAACTTTTTACCAAAGGAACTGAACTGCGTCAAGACTATGAAATCAGCTTTAGAATGCCCAGATGAGCTCCAAAACAAATATATAGGGATAATTATGCAACAGCATGAAAGGATCCTGAAACGTATTACTGACTTTCAGTGTTTATCCCATTTATTGACTGCTTTTTGCAGCAGCTGCATTAGCAATTTGTTAGTCTCAAAAAGTTTCTGGAGTCACTGCAATACCTGCTTCCCCAACACTGTATTTTAATCAACAAAGAATAAACAAAGGATATATCAGATACTCTGACTAATTTTTGGTATTTTGATGCAGACAGCTGTAGAGGAAGCTTGCAACCTGAGTTAGCTCTGCAGAGGAGATGGTGGATACAGTCAGGAAACTTGGCACCAAAATATTTAATAGTGTGCTTTAAAGAATGTGATAATAGCATTTTCCCCACTCTACATCAATTTTTAAAAATTGGTGCAACAATTCCTGCCACTATAGCTATGTGCAAGCATTCTTTTCTTACCCTGAGAAGAGTGAAATCTTATAGCAGGAGTGCCTCAGGTCAAGAACAGCTTAATGGATTGGCCTTATTATCCATACACAGGGATGTTCCAGTCAATGCAGAAAACGTTTTGGATAAACTAGCCCACAAAAAAAGGTGTAAAGATTTTATTTTACAATTACATAAAATAATTTATTACTTTTTTACTCTGAGAAGTGTGAAATCTTACAGCAGGAGTGCCTCAGGTCAGGAACAGCTTAATGGAATGACCTTATTATCCATACACAGGGATGTTCCAGTCAATGCAGAAGACTTTTTGGATAAACTAGCCCACAAAAAAAACAGAAAGATTTTATTTTATAATTTCATATTTACAGTATTGTCTCAAGAAAGAATGTACCTTATATTCTAAAAACCTTATGTTTCCTTTTTAACCAGTACTACCATTTCTAAGTCAATTCATCCATCCCCCTCTGAAATTTATCATTGGATTCACCCCTGAAACAGACTCTTTCCGAGCACAAAACCATGGTGTCAGTGTTTTGGAATAGACAGGGTGTTTTGTTGGTTGACTTCATGCAACAAGGAACCACTATCAATGCAGAAGCATACTGCCGAACCCTCAGAAGGCTCTGCAGAGCCTTCACACAACACACAGTTCACAACAAACAGTGTAAAAAGTAAAACTTTTTTCACTGTTTACTTTTTTGAAATAATCTTTCATTGTGTACTTATCTTCAAATGGACCTTACTTAAAAAACACCCATTGTACATGCAGCACCTTGCATGTACCTTGAAGCAGCATCTAAACTTTTTTTTTAATGATACGAGTACTGATTTTTTTTTTTCAGTATCTTTTTTCATTTAGTTGACATTAATTGATGTTTATTGCTTTATTCATTTGCATTTGTTCTTATTTTTTCAGGATTTCTTTCTCTTTTAGTTTTTATTAGTTAATATTCATCATTTTTTACTCTATATTTATTGTTATTTTTGTCATTATTTTTTTTTTTTTTGTTCTTTTACTTTACTTTTCTGCCTTAAATGTGTTGAATAAACACTTCATATAGATAAAAAAATATCCCCTTACCATTAAATGGTAGGTTATTAAAGTATTTTTACTTTTAACAATCAAGTAGACAATATGCTAAAAAAGAAAGAAACAAAGGTGTTGGTTTAAACTTCCCTTTTAAGACAAAAAAACATGCAAATGAAACTATTTTTTTTCAACAAATTAATTTGAAAATTAAATAGTCTATTCTTAATACTTTTTTCTCTTTTAATTATTTTTCTTTTTTTATTCTCAGCACTTATGATGTGCTGCCCACAGCAGTAAAGTGTCCTCACTGGCTATAATTCATGTGCACAAATTTCCAAATAACAAATGACAATGCAACAAATCTGTGTGTAACCCCAAGAAGAAACTTAGAAAACAATGCAACTTCTCAGTCAGTGACAGAAAGAGAAGTTTCTTGCCAGGCACTCACATACAAGAAAACAAACTAATGCTGTTTATTTAGCATTTCTTGAGTAATATGTGGGAGCATTGCTTTGTCATGCAAGAGCTTTGGATTACAACCAAAACATGCATGCATTAGAGATTATTTTGTAGGGAGGTGCTTGAGAATTGGGTTGGAGAGCAAGAGTCCATAGAAGGTGAGGTCACCATGGTTGAAACAGATGAGTGTCTTGGTTTGGTTTGTCAGCAATATAACCAAAGGAGGACTCTCACACCAAATTTGGGCATTTGGAGGACTTGAGAGGGTTAGCAAAAAAAAGATTATAATCTGTCTCCTGAAAGGTAGTGAGACTTTGAGACAGAGCTTCTCCCAGGGTTGGTGGTACCCAGGGGCGTACCGAGGGGGGGAGGAGGCGGGGAGGGCGCGCCGCCCCTCCAACGGTTTTGGTATTTGGTCAATTTTTGCCAATGGCAAAAATTTTGGCAGAAATTTTGCAAAATTGCCCAAAATTTAGCAAAATTCTTGATTTCTGCAGAAAATCTGGCATAAATCAAGTAGCAATTTGGCAAAATTTGCGAAGATCGCTCTCCCCCAATGAAATGAGTCTTGGGACGCCCCTGGTGTCTAAGCAAAACTAGTTACAGTACCCCCTCCCAGCTCAAATATAAGCAAAAAAGGCAAATCAAAGTGAAAAGTATGATCAGCAGGAAACCCCTCAGCTGCAGCAATCCCTAGCCACAGTGACCAGGACAGCTGCCTTGGTTGCCCCCTCCCTTTGAATGGCTCTACCCTGAGACAGGACAGAGCAACTCTGATCCCTCTTATACAGAGATATAGTAAATCTAGTTCTATAATAATGATTGACTGTTGAGCAGCCTAATCCTGTCTGTCAGAACTCAGCTATCCTCACCAACAAATCTATCATTCAGAAAGTTTTGTTGACTCTGAAGCTTCAACCATCCATACTCAAGTGTGTTGATAGGCTATGGTGCTCTTTGAAAGAAAGGCTGCAAAAGGTCAGGGATGAGAAGTATGTACTTGAAGAAATACATTACTAGATTCCTCTTCCTTGAAACTTAAAAGCCTGAAGACTACCTTTACCATTTTTATCTATGCTGCCAAGGTGTATCCCCATTGGTTAGAGACTTTCCATTGCAGAGCCATGGAGGTTGAAGCTGCACATGAAGATTATGAATCAAGTAATAATTCAGATAAAGAGGACCTCAAGCTGGCTTTAGTCTCAGATGATTTATAGCTAAATCAACACAGACATGTTTCCCTTTTTTATAATTTTTCTTTGTTTTAATATTTCTTTTGTTAAATTTTATTTTTCAATTTTTAAAATTTTCTCAATTGTTCCATTGTGTAATTTTGCTTCTTTTGCATCATTTTTGTGGAAAAGGGCAATGGGTTATTTTTTAGTCAAATTATCTATTTGCTATTGTTGTGGTAAAGCAAAGTCTATTTCACACAAAAAAAAATGTACTGTTAAAACAAACATCAGGAAAATGTTTGGGATTAGAAAGACTCTTGTAAATTTAAATACTTATTAAATTAGATTGTATGCATTTAGAACAAATGAATCAATACCTTTTGAAAATATTACTTTAAAGTAAGCCTAATAGGGTAAATTAGTAGTTTCCAACATAATTTAGCTAGGATGAAAGTGAACATATTACTTGTTGGTCTTTTTTATACTCTTTTATAATTAATAATTCCTTGTGGGGGAAATTACCTTTTGAGCCCTTAAAGGGTTCAAAACAGCCAATAGTAACCAGAAGTTTAAAACAGATTATAAAAAAAATCTCGTAAGTGAGAAAAAATCACTATTTGCAGCTGATTCAGGAATCTTAATTATTAGTTTCCTTAGTCTTAATAATAAAATGTCATTTTGAAAACAAATTTGCAAAAAAAAAATTGAAAAGCCAGAAGCCACTCAAAAATGATGTCAGTTTTGTTTTGACACATTTTTGAGGGGTTTGAGGCTCTGCTTTCAAAAGTTCCAATAAATTGGTGTTCAAAATACAATTTTACTATCAAGACTAAGGAAAATAATAATAACCATTCTTGAATCAGCTGCAAATGACAACTTCTTCTCACTAGGCAGTTTTTTTCTAAAAACATATTTTTAAACTTTTGTTTTGTATGGACTGTTTACCTATTGGGGCCTTGTCAAGGGCTCAAAATGGAATTTACCCCAGAAGCAATTATTGAATCATGAAAGAGCATAAGAAAAGCCACCAAGTGATATATTCACTTTTATCCTTGCTAAATTATGTTGAAAACTGCAAATCTATGCCTAATGGATTTGACTATGAGTTTTAACTTAGCCTATAATACAGCCTGGTCTGAAAATTATGAACAATGTAATAAGTTACTTTTTAAGGCCACTTTAAGAGATTAAAATGTAAGTCACCCAGAAACAATTATTGAACTTTAAAAGAGCATGAAAATGCATCAAGTGATGTATTCAATTTTATTCTCACCTAGCTAGATCAGATAATGTTTATATTAAAAGACAATTCAGGTAGCTAAGAAGCAAACTTATCTCTATAGTAAGAATTGCATCCTAAATCCAAGTTTAACATTCATTTGCATTGGAAATGAACTTATCCCCACCCCTATACATAAAAATAACAATAATTTATTTACCCACCATCTACAAAAGATTATAGTGGAGCAAGGAAAAATAAAAGGACAAAGCTAAATACACCAATAAAAAGAAACACTTAAGTTAACATTGGAGAAAAATGTTGTATATACCAATTCAGGGTATATTCCAATTCAGGATATATACTTGCACATTAGGGGAGTGCAGCTGGAGTTCATTTCTGATGCAAATGAATGATAAATTTGGATTCAGGATCCAAATCTGATGGTAAATTTTCAGCAGTTCATATTATTGACTTACAAATAAAGTAAACATACTACTTGATGCCTTTTTTTATGCTCTTTTCAAATACAATAATCATTTTTGTTGGAAATGAATTTTACACTCCACCCTTATCAGTGGCAGATTCAGAGGAGGGGCATGCACTCCCTTCCCTAGCATAGTCTAAAGTAGTGTAATTTACTTAATTAACTCAAGTTTGAGTTAATTAAACTTGCTCCTAATGCAAGTTTATTGGATCAACCTATTTTGCCCCCCCCCCCTAAAAAATTTTTCAGATCAACCTATTTTGCAAACCCCCTAAAAAAATCCTGGTTCTGCCCTTGACCCCTATATATACCAATTCAGGGTATATATTTGCACATTAGGGGGTGGGGTAAATTTTATTTCTGATACAAATGACAGGTAATTTTAAACTTTACCCTCACCCCCTTAATGTGCAAATATATACCCTGAGTTGGTATATATTGGGGTGAGGGGTAAAATTCATTTCTAACAAAAATGATTGTTATATTGGTAAAGAGCAGAAAAAAAGGCGGTCAATATATACCAAATCATATTATTGAGTTAGGACTAAAGTGAATATACCATTTGATGCCTTTTTTTATGCAGATTACGAATATAATAAGCATTTCTATCGGAAATGAATTTCAGCCCCCCCCCCCTATATAGGCTATACCTAACCTAACCCTGAATTGACATATATAGGGGGAGGGGGGGCTGAAATTCATTTCTGATAGAAATGCTTATTATATTCGTAATCAGCATAAAAAAGGCATCAAATGGTGTATTCACTTTAGTCCTAACTCAATAATATGATTATTCGATGCCTTTTTTTATGCTGATTACAAATATAATAAGCATTTCTATCAGAAATGAATCTCAGCCCCCCCCCCCTCCCCCTATATATGTCAATTCAGGGTTAGGTTAGGTATAGCCTATATAGGGGGGGGGGCTGAAATTCATTTCCAATAGAAATGCTTATTATATTTGTAATCAGCATAAAAAAAGGCACTGAATGGTATATTCACTTTATTTGAAACTCAATAATATGATTTGGTATATATTGACCAAAAAGGCATCAAGTAGGCCTAGTATGTTAACTTTATTGGTAAGTCAATAATATGAACTGCTGAAAATTTACTATTCTGACTATAGAGGTAGCCTAAGTTTGAATGTTACTCCTACCCCCCTAATGTACAAATATAACCCTGAGTTGGCTCAAATAGGAGCAGGGATAAAGTTTATTTCTGATGAAAAAGAATGTTAAATTTGGATTCAGGATGTAATTCTGACTATAAAGGTAATTTATTTCTTACCTACCTGAATAGTCTGTTATTATAAACATTACCTGCAAAATCATGTGAAGATATAAACTAGCCTAGGCCTATAGTCTATATTTACCAGGAATCAAATTTTACTACTTTTACGTTATTATAGTGTTTAGTACAGAAGATATTACACATAGGCTAGGCTATAACTTTTACCAAACAGGGCTGTTGTTTGGGGGGGGGGCAGATGCCCCCCCCCCTTCAATAATTTTGAGAGAATATTATTATATAGCCCATGCCCCTTGACTATCTAGATATGGGCCCCTTTTGCCCCCTCCCATAAAATGCTTCAGATTTGCCCATGTTACCAAATGGCCTAGAATTACAGCTTAAGTCCAAGTCCTAGCCTAAACCTAATCCACATAAAATTAGCATATTACAGGCTTGTTTTTGTAACTGTAATTGAATACAGGTATGCCGCTTGAATTTATCAGCACTATGTCAAACTGGATGTTGGGAATGTGTTTAGTGCCATGATTCATGCTGAAACATGCTTCATTATTTTAAATTCACCGCGAAAGGTCGAGGAAATTTTAATTAGAATGCTGCAATGCAACTACTATTAGGCGAAGTAGACACCTCTCATTACCTTAGCCTCTAAGTTTTTCGGTAATCGATAAAAGTTTTTATCTTCAAGAAATTAAAAAGAACATTAAGGAGAAATCGGAAATTTAAAAGAAATATTCCAAATCTATAAAAAAAGAAAACGATGCTTTACTTTCAGCCAAGAGGATTAAAAGCCTGTAGTCCGTATAGTGAATTTTGGAAAAGAATAAGAGAAAATTATTTTTCAAAACAGTATAAAATTTCGTGTTTAATGTAGCTTCATGACTTCGTATTTCGTATGCAAGCCCCTCATGGAAAAAAATTGGCTTTAGTTTTGTCACAATTATCAGCATTACAAAAAAAGCTTGCATTAAAATTTATACTTAAGATAAAAATTTAAATTAATGTCCAGCAAATCTTGCCAAATTTGATCATTTCCATAAGTGTAACATTTCCATTCCTGCAGTTATATAAACTATTTTTCTCACAGTCACTGTAAGCAAACAACCTTTTAAGAGCGGAACAATGGTCCTTTTCATAAACTCTTTAATCTCTCTGAAATTTACGATGTTCTCTAAGAAGAAAAATAGTTGGCTATGCTCTAAAATTTTACGGTAATATTAGGCCAACTGTAATTCAATAATTAACGACTATCCTTGAAAAATGACTAAGCTCTTATTAATATTTTTTCATTTAGTAAAAATCCAATATCAGTTGCACTTTTCCATGTATTTTCTATTTCTTTCACAGTTATTTGCGCTACTTCTTGAATACAAAACCAAAATCAAGAATCAAACAGTTTGTGGTAACGAACTGTAAGTAAGGAGCGACCCGGCTCAATGGTAACCGAAACTCTAGAAAACGGGTTTTTGATACCAAAAGATATATCAAAAGAATCAGATTTCAATGCTGATTTAAAATATATAACTTTCATCAAGTTTAGTTCTACCCATCAAAAGTTACGCGCCTGAGAAAATTTGGCTGATTTTCAAAAAAAGGGGGAAAGACACCCTAAAAGTTATAGAACCTTAATGAAAATCACACCATCATATTCAGCGTATCAGAGAACCCTACTGTAGATTTTTCAAGCTCCTATCTACAAAAATGTGGAATTTTACATTTTTTGCCAGAAGAAAGATCACGGATGCGTGTTTATTTGTTTGTTTTTTTTTCCCCAGGGGTGATCGTATCGACCCAGTGGTCCTAGAATATCGTGGGAGGTTTCATTGGAACGGAAATTAAAAGTTCTAGTGCCCTTTTTAAGTGACCAAAAAAATGGAGGGCAACTAGGCCCCCTCCCACGCTTATTTTTTTCCCAAAGTAACCCGATCAAAATTTTGAGATAGCCATTTTGTTCAGCATGGTCGAAAATATGATAAATATGTCTTTTAGGGTGACTTAATCCCCCGAAGTTCCCAGAGGGAGGGCTAAAAGTTACGAACTTTACCCAATGTTAACATATAGTATTGGTTATTGGGAAGTATACAGAAGTTTTCAGGAGGTTTTTTTTCTGGTAGTGGAAGGGAAGGGTGGGTCGGTGGTTATGTTGGAGGATCTGTTCATGATGGAAGGGAAATTGCCATGAAGGGAGCGCCGGACTTGCCAGCATTATTTATTGGTTATTGGGAAGTATACAACCATTTTCAGGAAGGATTTTTTCTAGAGGGGGGGGGGCTAGAGGAGGGGGTTACTCTGGAGAATATTTCCGTGGAGGATGTTTCTTTGGGGTAAGAGACATTTCTATGAAGGGGGCGCTGGATTTCCAAGCATTATTTAAAAAACGATCAGAAATTAAATAAAAAAAAACAAGTTTTTTCAACTGAAATGTAAGAAGGAATATTAGAACTTAAAACGGACAGAAATTATAACGTATGTGAGGGGGTTCTCCCCCAAGTCAATACCTCGCTCTTTACGCTACAGTTTTTTTAGTGCTTTCAAAAGAGCTATCTATTCTAATTAAACGGCCTTTGTGATTCAGGGGTTTGTGAATCAAATTTTTTTTTACTTTTAACGTAAAGAGCATGGTATTGACTAAGGGGAGAACCCCTTCATATACGTAATAACATATACGTAATAAAAAAAAACAATAAAAAAACAAGCGATACGGCTCAATAGTAATCGAAACTTTTAAAAACGGAATTTTGATGTCAATAAATGTATCAAAAGAATGTGTTTATAAAGCTGATCTTAAATATATAAATTTTATTAAGTTTAGTATTACTCATCAAAGGCTACAAGCCTGAGAAAATTTACTCGATTTTTTAAAGAGGGGGGAAACATCCCCTACAAGTGAAAGAATTTTAATGAAAATCACACCGTCAGATTCAGCGTATCAGAAAACCCTATTACATAGGTTTCAAGCTCATATCTGCAAAAATCTGCAACTTTGTATTTTTTGCCAGAAGAAAAATATACGAATATAGAAGTTAGTTACGTTAAGTTAATTTGTAAAGAAATCCATTTAGCAAAAGAAAAGTAAAATTTTTATGCAAATAAAAGCTGCATTAACTAAAAAACGATCAGAAATTAAAGAAAAAAAACAAGTTTTTTAAACTGAAAGTAAGGAGCGATATTAAAACTTAAAACGAACAGAAATTATTCCGTATATGAAAGGGGCTGTCCCCTCCTCAACGCCTCGCTCTTTACGCTAAAGTTTGACTCTGTCTCACAACTTTATTTTTTAAAACAATAAAAAACTTTAGCGTAAAGAGCGAGGCGTTGAGGAGGGGACAGCCCCTTTCATATACGGAATAATTTCTGTTCGTTTTAAATTTTAATGTCGCTCCTTACTTTCAGTTTAAAAAACTTGTTTTTTTTCTTTAATTTCCGGAAAGGATAGTTCAATAAATATATTTTAGTGCTTATCAGCAGGATTGTCGCTACATTATCATAACGAGTTAACAAGTTGTTCATAATAACGATCCAAAATTAAATTAATGTTATACATGTTGTTCCTTAACTGTAGGAGCTTTATTAAGACTCGTAAAGCTTGAAAAAGACTCATATTAACGAAACAAGAGGTATTCTTTTTTTTCGTCAATTTGGACTAACTTTGCTAAGTTCAATGAATGCCCATTCACAATGAGATTTTTAATACAACCAACATTTAACTAGAGCTGATTTGAACCATTCAGATTTTTCATAGAATTTCTGAAGATAAATACTATGAAGAGTTCTAATTAGCTCAAAATTATGCTAGCTAATTCTCGATAGTAGTAAAATCTCACAGTGAATGAGCCTTTACAATGGAATTAAAAATACCCATAGTCTCGACACAACAAGTTCCATGGTACAATCAAACATTTTATATCTGATGTACTATCAGAGTAGTGTAAATAGGATTTAAGACCTATTTCAATAGTTTTCTTGAGGCAAAACTTGGTATCGGTTTCGTTTTTTTTTGCAAAATGCATGAGCCAGGTTTTGGCAAGAATAATTTTTAAAACAGAAACTGAACTTACAGTAAAAATGATCTAAGTATTTTTTTAGCGTTTACTAACCACTCAAAAATTATTAAAAAATAATTTCTATTGCAACTATAAAGACTATATTCATTGGTCAAATTTAATATATTTTCTTTAACGACTAAAAGTTGAATATTTTAAAATCATTTTTTAAACTAAATAATTAGTAATTATTTACCAAGGTTGAGAAATCTTTTCCTTTTTTTTAATTATTGAAGATTAAAATTTTGACTTAACCTTATTTATTTGATGTTTTAAAGACAAAAGGGAAAGGAGATCCAGACCTGAAAGCGTAGAGGAAAAAATTTCATATGAAAAATATTTTCCCGCTTTCATTGGTCTATCTGCTTTCTACATTGTCTGACTCTTGGTAAATAAAAATGGGATCTTATTAAACTGGTCACCCCCAAAAATTCTTAGCTCCGTCGACCATTTTATTTGGTCACGGATCAAATAAACTTGTCCTGAACGAGGCTCTTGGATACTTCGGTATCGGAAGAATATGCATAGATTTAGAATTTCAATTGGACTAGTTGTGAGGGAAAGCAAAGTGAGCTGAAACTGGATAGTGCAAATTTGTCATATGGTTCTTAATAAAAAGAAGTATTTGAGTGCCCTTTGTTCAGTTGCATCCAGAGTACAAATAGGCCTACTGAAGAAAATAGGCTAGTGAATAAGGCCTTTCTCAATTAGCCTACAATCCATGTTTAGTGCCTTTGAGTGATAAGTTTACAATATGAAGTTTATATTTGAGTGCTGGTCACTTACCCTTTTCAGTTGTTTTGCATTTGCACAGTTCAAAGACTTTGGATTTTCTACTGAGAGCAACAGTATTGTATTTGGAGAGGCGTAAGTAGGCCTAACCCAAACTCTAAAATTATGTAGGCCTAGACCTAGAAGTTTTGGGTCAATGTTACTTAGCTTGTGTTTTCTTTAAATTATTTTCCTTTTGGTCTCCCTTCTTTTACAAAAAATTGGATTTGTCCTCCTTTTTGTGTTTAACAATCAGTATTCTACAAAAGGGTAGCCTATAGCCTATGTGCAGTTTACTACATAATTTATCTAGGATGAAAGTGAATAGCCTACATCTCTTGATGCCTTTTTATGGCCTATGCCCTCTCACAGGCCCCAAAAGGTAGCCTAATACAGTCTATTGGCTAGCCTAGTAACCAAAAGTTTAAAGACATTTTATTTATTTGTTTATTTATTTATTAGTACCAAATTACAGTAAGCTTTAACAAGCTTATTGCTCTAAACAATTATAAAAAAGTCTATGACTATGTTGACAACATAACATAAACATACAGCAACTGAAACATACAGTAAACATACATACTGGGAACATAATAACTGAAACATGCAGTAGCATACCATTCTAACTCAAACATATCTAATAATAATTGAAACATACCAAAAGTTGTTATGTTGATTAAGGTTTGATTTAGGGGCTTTTGCAAAGGAAATATGTTAAAAAAATCGGTAAAATTCTACTTTAGCTACTTTTGGCTATCTTGGAAAGGAGTTTGGTTAGGAAAATGAAACTTCCAGGGATAGATCTACAGGCTAAAGAATGTCCCGGGAAGGTATTTTGAAGTACCTACCTCCACTCCTTCTCCCTCTAGAGGGTCCTGACCTTTGATGATCTTTAAAAATCTGTGTGTTATAAAAGTGAAACCTTGTAAGATAGATCTTCTGCTTAAAATGAAGTCCAACAAAATTGTTTTCAGCTTCACAACTTTGCTCAATCCTGATTTATAGAGTTTTAAAGATGTGCAAATACATTTCCTATTTTTTGAAAATTAACATTGATATGGCTTAAAATACTACTTAAATAACAGGAATTGCATTTTCAGAACTAAAGCCAGAGAAAAAGAATCTTATAACTGAAAATTAAGGTAAAATGTTGTTTTGTCAAAACTTCAATAGGTCATGTACCTGTCATGTAGGCAAATTTCAGGGTCCTCTAGAGGGAGAAGGAGAGGAGATAAGTACTTCAAAATACCTTCCCAGGACATATTTTAGCCTGTAGACCCATCCCTGAAAGTTTCATTTTCCTAACCTCATCCCTTTCCAAGATAGGTAAAAGTAACTAAAGTAGAATTTTACCTCAATTAATTATATTTCTTCATTTTTAATTTCAAGTCCATTTTGATAATGTAATTTCGTTTGAATTGGACTTGTAAGGATTAGCCTCAGGACAGGCTTCTCCAATTCAATTCAAGCAAATGCTGTATTTTCCACCTTGGACCTAGGCTAATAACCCAGTGGCCAACTACTCAAATCCTATTGCTAAAATAAGGGACAATATAGTGAACAGAGAGGAAGAAAGGGACCTTGGTGTCATCATTGGCAACAGGCTGAGGCTCCACATCCAGAATGTTGTCTACCAAACAAATTCCATCCTTGGCCTATTAAAAAGGACCATCAGTAGAGGGGCAACAATACTCATAAAAAATTTTTAAGGCTCTTGTTAAACCCCATCTTGATTTTGGATTGTGTCTGGCTGGTCCCTCTTACCAGCAAGATGTAAGGTTCATCAAAAATGTTCAGAGGTGAGCAACAACATGCATGAAAAGCCTACAATCAGCTTCAGATGAGGACCACCTCAAGCTACCTACCCTTATCTACAGATAGATATGTAGTGATATGATGCTGACTTGCAAGCACCAAAAGGAAAACTCTACCATCTTCATGGGCAGCCACAGTACCAGCCATCATCTCACATGAGGACACTCAAAGGAGCTTCCAAAGTTATGCTCCAGATAAAGAATCCATCAAATGTGTTTTTCAGGAAAAGTAATAAACCACTGGAATGAATTGAAGGACTCTACTGTCAGCACTCCCTCCATCCAGTCTATCAAAAACCAACTTGACAAGAAAAGAAGTAGTGGAGGTTTGACTGGGAGTCATCAACTCAATAGCACTACACGCACTAAGGTGATTTGATTTTATCTGAAACACAGCTAGGGGAAACTGGCCCATGATTGGCAGTTTTTTTTTTATATTTCTTTATGCAGTGATTCAACCAATAGAAAGTTTGCTGAGTACACCAATGCAAAGGTACTCATTGAATGTCATCCTGGAAAAGACATTTGGTTTATGTTTGGCTACCTGACTAAACAAACAGAAAAGTGGCCAGAAAAACATTTTGTTTTCCAGGAAAGTTTTTTGGCTAAACAAGTATAAAAGAATATAATCAGTATAAAAAACCACAGAATCAGCTTCAGTAAGCTTTAAAAAAAATATAAAGAGTATTCACTTCAAATTATAAATTGACAGATCAACACTTGAAGGACATTGCCAAACTCCTCAACAGGCAGTTTGTGTCAGCTTTCACCAATGAACCAGATGGCCCTCTTCCTCATGGCCCATCATACTACATCCCTAACCCAATGCCACCTATTCTACTCTCCCCCCCCCCCCCCTGTTGTCCAAAAGCAACTTGAAGTGCTAGATGTCAATAAGTCTGCCAGTCCTGATAACTTGCACCCAAGACTATTGAAGGAGCTTGCCAAAGAAATTGCACAACCACTATGCAATATATTCCAACTGTTGCTTGACTCAAAAAAGGTACCCATAGACTGGAAGCTCACCCATGTCACACCAATACTCAAGAAAGGTGACTGCACCAAGCCAAAAACTACAGACCCATTAGTCTAACCTCAGTGGTGGCAAAAACCCTTGAGTGGATTGTAAATGGTGAGATTCTGACACATCTCCATACCAATAATATACTTTCCTCCAACCAGTATGGCTTTCAGCCAGGAAAATTGGTTGAGACCAATTTCCTTGAGACATACAGCATCATAACAGGTCACCTTGAGAAAGGAATCCATGTGGACCTGATTTTACTGGACCTAGCCAAGGCTTTTGACAAGGTACCACACAACCATCTCAGATTGAAACTTTTGGCAGCAGGTACCCATGCAGACATGATTGATTGGGTCATGCACTTTCTGACTGGTTAGACTCAGCAGGTTCAACTCTTCACAGCTAATAGTGACAAGGTTTTCTCTGAACCATGTGATGTTGTAAGTGGAGTCCCCCAAGGTACTGTTTTGGGCCCTACCCTATTCCTCATATACATCAATGATGTGGTGAATGGAACAGAAAACAACATCACTCTCTATGGTGATGACTCCAAGCTGTTTGGGCCTGCAAATCAACAAAGTCTGCAGTGTGACCTTTGTAAAATCCAAACATGGGCACAATATTGGCTACTTGAATTCAACACATTGAAGTGCAGTGTCCTTCACTTTGGAAGCAACAACCCCTATCACCAGAATAACATGTCCAATCCCAATTCACTGGCTGACTTAGTACTAAAGACAAGTCCCAAAGAAAGAGATCCAGAAGTGATGATAGATGAACAATTGAAGTTCCACAGCCACTGGCAACAAGCAGTTTCATAAGCAAATTCAAGCCTTGGTCTCCTCAAACACACCATAACCAGCTGCTCCCATACAGTCTTTCTAAGGCTCTATAAGGCTATAGTTAGGCCTGTTCTGGATTTTAGTACATGTCTCACCTCCTGTTCCTATAAGAATGATACCAGTCTAATTGAGGGAGTTCAGAGGCATGCCAAAAAGTGCATAGCTGGCCTATGAGATCTCCCATACAACAAGAGACTGGAACGCATGCAGCTGCCAACACTTATGTTCAGACGCTGCCATTTTGATATGATGCTGACCTACAAGTATAATGCACAACCAAATAACCCCCTTTTTTCCAAACATTAATTAAAAAAACTTTTTCCACATAATGAGTTTTTCAAAGAAAAGTAAAGAACTCCATTAAACAAAAATCAGCAAAACTAAAATCAAGTAATCTACCAAGCATGAAACTACCACAAATCAGCATTGATAAATAAATGAAACTTAAAATGAACAGAAATTACAATAATTAACCAAGTCAAACTCAAAACAAGCAGAAATTAACATAAGTTTGGTGCAAAACCCCTATGCCTTCCCAAGGCCAGAACAAAATTTGCACTTTACTGAAAAAATATAAATGCTTTTATTTTTATAACTTTAATAAATGAAATAATATTAACATTTTGATTACTAAATATCAGTAGGTTGTATTATATTTGATTACTAATATAGTATATATATATATTAAACTGACAATGCACTTTCATTTGTATTTTTTCAGTAAAGTGCAAATTTTGTTCTGACCTTGGCAAGGCATAGGGGGTTTTTCACCCAAGTTATGTTAATTTCTGCTCGTTTTGAGTTTGACTTGGTTAATTAATGTAATTTCTGTTTGTTTTAAGTTTCATTTATTTATCAATGCTGATTTGTGGTAATTTCACGCTTGGTAGATTATTTGATTTTAGTTTTGCTCATTTTTTGTTTAATGGAGTTCTTTACTTTTCTTTGAAAAACTTATTTTGTGGAAAAAGTTTTTTTTAATTAATTTTTATTCATTTTATACTGACATAGTCTTTTCAGGGAAAAAGAAAATAATACTTTAAATCTTTTCATTTTTTAAGACTTTATAGTTTGGCCTGCTATTTGTATGCCAGAGAAAAATTTTGAGCAATTTTTAACAGCATACACCCTTTTAAAAATCTGGACACAAATAGTACTGTTTAATTTAGTTTCATAACTCCTCTAGTTGACCTGTAATGGAAAACTTGATACCATTTGCAAAAAAATCTGTTTACTTTCTTTGATAGCTTGGATACACTTACACTATTTGGATTTGCTTAAATTTTAAGAGCAGAAGTAGCCCCAAACGTTTAAACATAATACCCTCAGTTATTCTTGGGTTACTGCTGAGATGCCTTATTGGGAATTAGCATTATCACAGTGCATTTTAATTTAATCTTAAGTCAACATTTAGTTTTTAAAACATATAAAAATTGGATTTTAGGAAGACTAAAATCTATTCTATAAATCATATACAACAACTTTCTATATAAACCTTATATGCCCCCAGGGCATAACTTACAACTCTTGCACTGAGGGCTCTGAGCGGTTTATCATCCTAAAAGACCTAATTTCCAGAACTTTCAACTACGTTGAACAAAATGGATATCTCAAAATTTTGATTGGATGTGTTTGGGAAAATGGTGGGCGTGAGAGGGGTGTTAGTTGCTATCCAATCACTTTCAACTGAAGGCACTAGCCCTTTCAATTTCCAATTGAATGAGCACTTTTGAAGTTTCTACAACAATGCTTTCAATAAAAACTTTATATGCCCCCAGGGCATAATGTACAACCCCTGCCCTGAGGGCTCTGGAGGGAGGAGCTGTCATCCTTAAAGACCTAATTTCCAAAACTTAACTACGTTGAATAAAATGGCTATCTAAAAATTTTGATTGGATGTGTTTTGGGAAAAGGTGGGTGAGAGAGGGGGGTTAGTTGCCCTCAAATCACTTTTGACTATTAAAAAGGGTACTAGTCCTTTGAATTTTAAATCAAATGAGCCCCTTTTCAAGTTTCTACAAAAAGATTTCAATAAAACCTTATATGCCCCCAGGGCATAACTTATAATCCTTGCCCTGAGGGTTGTGGGTGAGTGTCCTCCTTAAAAACATGTTTTCTATCTGGAAATCAACTACCCTGAATAAAATGGCTATTTCAAAATTTTTATTGGATGTGTTTGGGGGACTGATGGGTGGTGGGGGGGGGTTAGTTGCCCTCCAATCACTTTCGACTATTAAAAAGGGCACTAGCCCTTTGAATTTCCAGTCAAATGAGCTTTTATTGACGTTTCTACGACAACGCCTTCTTTAAAAACCTTATATACCCCCAGGGCATAACTTAAAACCCTTGCCCTGAGGGATGTGGGGGAGTGTCCTCCTCAAAAACATATTTTCTATCTGGAAATTAACTATGCTGAACAAAAGGGCTATCTCAAAATTTTGAATGGATGTGTTTGGGGGAATGAAGGGTGTGAGGGGGGGGGCTGGTTGCACTCAAATCACTTTTGACTATTAAAAAGGGTACTAGCCCTTTGAATTTCCAATCGAATGAGCCTGTTTTGGAGTTTCTACAACAACACCTTCTATGAAAACCTTGTATGCCCCCAGGGTATAACTTAAAACCCTTGCCCTGAGGGTTGTGGGGGAGTGTCCTCCTCAAAAACATATTTTCTATCTGGAAATCAACTATGCTGAACAAAATGGCTATCTCAAAATTTTGAATGGATGTGTTTGGGGGAATGATGGGCGTGGGGGAGGGGGCTAGTTGCCCTCCAATCACTTTCGACTATTAAAAAGGGTACTAGCGTTTTGAATTTCCAATTGAATGAGCCTGTTTTGAAGTTTCTATGATGACACCTTCTATAAAAACCTCATATGCCCCCAGGGCATAACACAAAACCCTTGCCCTGAGGGTAGTGGGGGAGTGTACTCCTCAAAAACATATTTTCTATCTGGAAATCAACTATGCTGAACGAAATGGCTATCTAAAAATTTTGATTGGATGTGTTTGGGGGAATGATGGGCGTGGAGGGGGCTTGTTGCACTCCAATCACTTTTCGACTATTAAAAAGGGTACTAGCCCTTTGAATTTCCAATTGAATGAGCCTGTTTTGAAGTTTCTATGATGACACCTTCTATAAAAACCTAATATGCTCCCAGGGTATAACTTAAAACCCTTGCCTGAGGGTTGTGGGGGAGTGTCCTCCTGGACAACATATTCTCTATCTGGAAATCAAGTATGCTGAACAAAATGGCTGTCTCAAAATTTTGATTGGATATGTTTGGGGGAATGATGGGCTTGGGGGGGGGCTCTTTGCCCTCCAATCACTTTTGACTATTAGAAAAGGGTACTAGCCCTTTGAATTTCAAATCAAATGAACCTTTCTTGAAGTTTCTACAACAACGCCTTCTATAAAAATCTTATATACCCCCAGGGCATAACTTAAAACCCTTGCCCCGAGGGTTTTAGGGAAGTGTCCTCCTCAAAAACATATTTTCTATCTGGAAATCAACTATGCTGGACAAAATGGCTATCTCAAAATTTTGATTGGATGTGTTTTGGGGAAGGATGGGCGCGGGGGGGGGCTCCAATCACTTTTGACTATTAAAACTGGCACTAGCCCTTTGAATTTTTAATCAAATGAGCATTTTTTGAAGTTTCTACAACAACGCCTTCTATAAAAATCTTATATAGCCCCAGGGCATAACTTAAAACCCTTGCCCCAAGCGTTGTGGGGGAGTGTCCTCCTCAAAAAGATATTTTCTATATGGAAATCTACTATGCTGAACAAAATGGCTATATCAAAATTTTGATTGGATGTGTTTGGGGGAATGATGGGCGTGGGGAGGGGAGGATAGTTGCCCTCCAATCACTTTCGACTATTAAAAAGAGCACTAGCTCTTGAATTTCCAATCGAATGAGCCTTTTTTGAAGTTTCTACAACAACGCCTTCTATAAAGACCTTATATGCCCTCAGGGCATAACTTAAAACCCTTTCCCTGTGGGTTGTGGGGGAGTGTCCTCCTCAAAAAGATATTTTCTATCTGGAAATCAACAATGCTGAACAAAATGGCTATCTCAAAATTTTGATTGGATGTGTTTGGGGGAATGATGGGCAGGGGGGGGGGGTAGTTGCCCTCTGATCACCTTCGACTATTAAAAAGGGCATTAGCCACTCCAATTTCCAATCGAATGAGCCCTTTTCGAATTTTCTACAACTCCTTCGATACAAAGTGCCTGGGTATGGAAAAAAAAAAAAAAAAAAAAAAAATATTGTGCCCACATCGTTCTTTACTTAGGCAGTGCTAGCGTGCTGCCTATGAAATCCAAACTGTGCGGGTGAAATGAGGCTTCTTTCGAGTAGTCGCCCTCCAATCACTCAACTATTAAAAAGGACACTAGCCCTTTGAATTTCCAGTCAAATGAGCTTTTATTGAAGTTTCTACAACAACGCCTTCTTTTAAAAACTTATATACCCCTTGCCCTGAGGAATGTGGGGAGTGTCCTCCTCAAAAACGTATTTTCTATCTTGAAATCAACTATGCTGAACAAAATGGCTATCTCAAAATTTTGATTGGATGTGTTTGGGGGAATGATGGACATCAGGGGGGGGGCTAGTTGCACTCAAATCACTTTTGACTATTAAAAAGGGTACTAGCCCTTTGAATTTCCAATCGAATGAGCCTGTTTTGAAGTTTCTACAACAATGCCTTCTATAAAAATCTCATATGCCCCCAAGGTATAACTTAAAACCCTTGCCCTGAGGGTTGTGGGGGAGAGTCTTCTTCAGAAACAAATTTTATATGTGGAAATAAACTATGCTGAACAAAATGGCTATCTCAAAATTGTGATTGGATGTGTTTGGGGGAATGATGGACATGGGAGAGGGGGCTAGTTGCCCTCCAATCACTTTCGACTATTAAAAAGGGTACTAGCGCTTTGAATTTCCAATCGAATGAGCCTGTTTTGAAGTTTCTACGACAAGGCCTTCTATAAAAACCTTATATGCCCCCAAGGTATAACTTAAAACCCTTGCCCTGAGGGTTGTGGGAGAGTGTCCTCCTCAAAACATATTTTCTATCTGGAAATCAACTATACTGAATGAAATGGCTATCTAAAATTTTGATTGGATGTGTTAGGGGAATGTTGGGCGTGGGGGGGCCTAGTTGCCCTCCAATCACTTTTGACTATTAAAAAGGGTACTAGCCCTTTGAATTTCCAATCAAATGAGCCTGTTTGAAGTTTCTACGACAATGCCTTCTATAAAAACCTTTTATGCCCCTAGGGTATAACTTAAAACCCTTGCCCTAAGGGTTGTGGGGAGTGTCCTCCTCGAAAACATATTTTCTATCTGGAAATCAACTATGCTGGACAAAATGGCTATCTCAAAATTTTGATTGGATGTGTTTGGGGAATGATGGGTGGGGGGGGGGGCTAGTTGCCCTCCGATCACTTTCGACTATTAAAAAGGGTACTATCCCTTTGAATTTCCAATCGAATGAGCCTGTTTTGAAGTTTCAACGACAACGCGTTCTATAAAAACCTTATATGCCCCCGGGGCATAACTTAAAACCCTTGCCCGGAGGGTTGTGGGGGAGTGTCCTCTTCAAAAACAAATTTCTATCTGGAAATCAACTATGCTGAGCAAAATGGCTGTCTCAAAATTTTGATTGGATGTATTTAGGGGAATGATGGGCTGGGGGGGCTAGTTGCCCTCCAATTACTTTCGACTATTAAAAAGGGCACTAGCCCTTTGAATTTCCAATCGAATGAGCCTTTTTTGAAGTTTCTATGACAACGCCTTCTATAAAAACCTTATATGCCCTCAGGGCATAACTTAAAACCCTTGCCCTGTGGGTTGTGGGGGAGTGTCCACCTCAAAAAGATATTTTCTATTTGTAAATCAACTACGCTTAACAAAATGGCTATCTCAAAATTTTGTTTGGACGTATTTGGGGGAATGATGGGCGTGGGGGGGGTAGTTGCCCTCCAATCACTTTCGACTATTAAAAAGGGCACTAGCCACTTCAATTTCCAATCGAATGAGCCCTTTTCGAAGTTTCTGCAACGACTCCTTCGATACGAAGTGCCCAGGTATGGAGAAAAAACAAAAAAACAACACATTGTGCCCACATTGTTCTGTACTTAGGCAGTGCTAGCACGCTGCCTCTGATTCAAGTCAGCACCATACAAGAAGACGCTCACAAAAGCTGTCAAAACATTCTGTCAATACACAATTACAGCAACACTTCTTCTCCAAGCGTGTTGTCAATGATTGGAATAGCCTTCAAGCTGAAATGCTGACTGCACCCACGGCTGCGTCCTTCAAGTCCAGACTGGACAAGGTATGGAATGACAAGCCATGGAAATATAAGTAGGACTATCTGTCCCACTCAACTACCAACTGATGCCAACTTCATCATAATGAGTGTCTTGCTAGGAGGCTGATGTTCCTTTGGGCTTAAATCGCATCTCTCCAGCAGACCTCTCTTATGGCGTGTCACTGGGCCCAAACGCAGTGACGAAATTTTGCCATCATTGACCCGGAGCACAACAGATCCAGTATGGACCTTAATTTTCACTCCAAAGTGCAAATTAAGGTAACATTAAAAGTAAGCCATTCTGCTAATCTTGATGTTCCACCAGCAACTGTTGGTGGTGGCAGTTTCATTTCAACTTCTGTCTTTTAGACACTAGCTATCTTGTCAATTAGCACAGAATCCCTAACTCCAGTCTTCTTCAGAAATTCGATCTCAAGCTCTTCAGTTGCTACTTCATTGGTAATATAGTGAACAGGATTCTGTTTTTTGTATTAAGCTCAACCAGAATGGAATCACCAGTCTTGTCATTCTCAGTCTTGAATTGGAAGTTGCTGGTAGTTAACTTGTCTTCAATGTCCATACTAGAGTGAACTGTTGTTGTATACAGGCTCACCTATGTCAGAACTGTCACTCCAATTGCAACTCTTGTTACAAGGCACATATCCATTGCTTTTTAATCTTTGTTTCTCTAACTTTCTTCCTTTCCAAGACTAGGTGTTTCTTGTTAGATCAGCTTTTTGTCTCAGCAGAAATGCATTCTTTCAGAGGGGTGTCAGTGAACACTTCTTACTTCTCTGTATTTTTTTCCTGTAAATTTTATGATGAGCCTTTTGGGAAGGGGTTTGTGTTGACAATCTCTTTGAACAAATAATGTGCTAACCTTTGCTCCTCAATTAGAGATAAAACTTATGTTACATCCTTATTGGGGTTTATGTTAAAGGAGGAGTGTAAATGTGCCACAGGACTTGCAGTTGGCATAGCAACATCACTGGTGAGTGCTTTACTAGATCTGGTTGGAAGTCTATTGGAGACCTGATAAAAGGACCTCATAATCCTTGAAGACTATCATATTTCCTAGATGGAAACAACTGTCTCTTGTAGGGAAACGTCAAGCTACCTTTATCTCAACCTTCATCAGCCACTGAACCAAAATCATCAATCCATAAATATCTGATCAATGAAAATAATTACTGAAAGACAAATAATAGTAAATCCAACTAACACACCAAGAGAAAGAGCACCTGGCATTCAATAAAAAATAACTAATTTTTCAACAAATAATTTTAAAACTTATTTTTGAAAAGAAGCTGCCTATTGGACTCCCTGATCTTCTCCAGGAGACTCTTCCATTCCTCTACTCCTGCATTTTTCACTGCAGGTTTGCCTCTTGTTAATATGCACATCTCACTACTTAGTAGGTTTGCACCATATGTACCATAATCATGGAAAAACGAATTAATTTAATAATAAAATTAAGTAATAAAATATTAACATATTAATTAATTAATAAAAACATAATATTTCCTGAATCTAGGGGTCTTGCATCCTTTTAACAGATAAAGCAAATAATGATTCATAATAACTTGATTTCATCACAACTCAAAAGTTCCTAATACATGCAGATTTTATTTTGGATAACTTATCCTCTTCAGTAACTCAAAGTTATTATAATAGATTTCACAACCATAGGGTAAATACAATTCAATTAAAGCATAATAAATAATCTTCTAAGTAGCAACTGCCAGTAAATGTTTCAATTTCCTCAGTATTTCTACCCCTGTGGCCAATTTACTAGACAGGGTTTCAGAATACCACTAAGCACTCAAATTCCTTAAAACCATGATACTTGCATTCAAAACCTTGCAAACCACCAAGGATAAGCTTAGAATATTATTTGTAATTTTATTGATTCTGAAAAAATCATATAGCTTGATTTATCTGGGATAGAAAACTTGATGATGAAATTAGTTTCAGATTTGTCATTTTTCTATTTGCTGTTTCTGGAGCTAAAAAAGAATCTTCCTGAAAATCTAATGCTGGATTATCAACAAATACACTTGTTATAGCTTCTGGTGAGGAGAATTATGTGTCAAAATATATAAAAAACAACAAAAGTTCAAGGACCAAGCCTTGGAGAACACAATAAAGTAGCAGATACACTTTACTACTTATGTCACTAAGAGGAGTTTTGTAATGTGTTGTAATTACTTCTCAGCTAGAAACTGCAAAACTTGTATTTGATTACCATTTCTGAACCATACAGAGAAATTCTGAAATCTTATTTTTTTCCTTAAGATGATAATGTTTTTAATTTGGTAATTAAGCTACAAAAAAGGACACTCATTTAGTAGTTCCTTTCTTGTTGTTTACAGTATTTGCGGAAAACAGCGGAAAAAGGGCTTGACCCTTAACTAGGAAGCAGGGTCACAGTCAAATAATAAAAGAGGGAAAACACCCTGCTTTTGGTGTTTCCGGACTTCCTACCTTAAAAAGAAGAAGAAGCCATTAAAAGTTACAATACCTATAAGCTGCTTTCTATTTTTTATTTGAGTAGGAATACCATTAGCTGAATTCCTTATATATGCATACCATTGGATAATCAGCTCACTATCATGAGAGAGATGATTAGGTCAAGGCTGTACTCAGGATTATTTTTCGGAGGAGGTTTTACTAAAAAAAAATTTTTTGGGGGGTTTACACAAAAAAAACTAAAAAAACGGCATACAAAATTTGTTTATATCCATTTTCGTTACGTATTTACGAGTCAGACAATCATTTCAGGGGGGTGGGGGTCAAACCCTTCTAACCCCCCCCCCCCCCCCCCCCCCATCTGGGTATGGCCTTGAATTAGGTTATAGTGCATGAAGTTAAGAAAATAATTTCTTAGACCACATTGTCTCTCCACTTACAATTAAAATGAAATGAAAATTTAGAAAAGTAGGTATAACTTTTCAATAAGATAATGATAAAATAACAGAATAAGAAAGAATTTTTGGGAAATATAACCCCCTAAAATGTAATTTCCAACTTAGGGTATCATTTGTAATATCATCTCTGTATATATATATATATATATATATATATATATATATATATATATATATATATATATATATATATATATATATATATATATATATATATATATATATATATATATATATTATATATATATATGTATATATATATATATATATATATATATATTTATATATAATATATATATATATATATATATATATATATATATATATATATATATATATATATATATATATATATATATATTATATATATATAGATATATATATATATATATTTATATATGGATGTTTAATATTTGGTTTTCACTAAGCAGCTCATAAGACCACCTATGCCTTTAGTTGTCAAAAGATAAACAGCTGCCTATGTTTAGCAAAACTAGAAGTAGGTACTGGTGAGACACAAGTCAAATCATCAGGATGGGCAAAGAACACCTCCCTTAATATCTGTGGTGTTTAGCTCTTCCCTAGAATCAAGAGATGTGGAGAGCATAAAATAATACTTAGTTGTTATGTTGAAAAGGTCACTATGATGTCTATATCAACCTTGGAGAAGCTTTGGTAAAGATCACTGAATAGGCTGCCACCAAGAGGCATCATTGGAAGACCTAAATCTTAAGTATTTTTGTTGGAATACTCTGTATAGAGTGTACTCAAAAAATTAAATACTCTGTATAGAGTCTACTCCACAAAACTAAATATTGTGTATAGAGTCTACTCAACAAAGTAGTCTACTACACTCTGTATAGAGTCTACTCCAAAAAACTAAATGCTCTGTATAGAGTCTACTCCACAAAACTCTCTGTATAGAGTCTAATCCATGAAACTCTATGTATGACAACCACCTTTGTCACTGACTGGCGTCCACCATATTTGCCCTTCCCAAGGCTGTATCCAGGGGGTATTATGATTTGATGTTTCAGTACCCAGGAGTCTGATTTTTGAATTATCAACTTGGTGAAGGCAAATAAAGACTTGATAGTCTTGGCTAATTAGAGTAAAGACAAGACAGATAGTTTCTGTTAAAGGTAAAGCTGGCTTAAAGTTCGGGGAAGGGGGGTGACCCTCCCCCCGAATTGTTTGTCTGACTCATAAAAACTAACAAAAATGCTTATAAACAGATTTTTGATTCATTTCTAACAGTTTTTTACCGCTACCCCCCCCCCCCCCCCCCAAAAAAAAAAGAAAAGAAAAATAACCCTCCCTGAAAAAATCCTGAGTACAGCCCTGGCCCTTCCCCATGACTCCATAATGTTCTATTACTGTCAAGTGTGATTTAAGGTCAGTAAGCTATATATGTTAATATATTTAGGTGTAAAAAGCTGGTAAATTTTATTCCCTTCCAGGACATATTTTATAATTGCAAGTAATGTTGTGAGGCCAAACCAACTGTACCGAATTGGAGTCTCATTGATCTCATACCCTTATCCATTATCAGTGAGAGCATCCTTGCTGCGTAATGGTGTTGACATTGGTTCAGCAACCCAAGAAGTGAGACCTGGAGTCCCTGAATCGCTCATCATCAAGGTAGCCTTTTTAATGTTGTGTCCTACTTCAGATTTATTTTAATTGAACAATGTTCTTGTTTAATGTCAATTTCTTTATTTGTCTTCAGCCTAGTGAAAAGAAAGTATTATTTAGGACTGAGTTGGCAAGAAAATAGCTTAGAAATATAGGTGCAAGGGGGGGGGGGGCTTTCTGTATTCTCTTTTGTGTCTAGGTATGGTTCAGGAGAAGAGTGGATAATTGTTTCTAACTAGAAGGAATTTATTTCTTATTCTTTTTTTAACATACTGACAGGTTTTGGCATCACAAGATTGGAACTTGAGCTCTCAGACACATTAAGATGACTTTCACTGGCGCATGCTTGGAAAGTTGGTATAGGGGGAGGGAGTTAGATAAACATAAAATAAAACGGACAAATTACGTAAAAGAGTGTAAGAAATAATGGGTAAAGTTATAGTGAAGGGAGAGGGGTTCGAAGATTAGGTAAAAAAGCCATTTTTCAATGTTTACTCTTACCATAAAAGCTACAGGTGATCATGGTAAGCTGCCCCAAATTAAAATCAAATGGGACATCCTATATACTGGATTGTTTAAGGATCTGTGCTTATTCATCTTTTTGCAGCTGTTTAATGATGTTCTTATTTCTATTTCCTTTGAATTGCATAGTACTCCACTGACTACTACTGCTGACAACTCACTGTAGCACCACGCCACCTAAGGGAAACACAGCTATGCACGCTCCCCCTCTATCCAAATTTATTCAAAGCCTCCCTCTTTACACCCTCCCAAGAGCTCTGCCTCGTCCTGTCTATTTTCAAATACTATGCCTGAAAGGGTTCTAGGCCTTCCCCCTGAAAATAACCCCCGTGGAAAATTTGGTTTTTCAAATTTGAGAATTTTATTTGAGTTTTTTTTTCGTTAAAAATTGCCAAGGAAAGGGAAAAAGAGGACTTTACACACCATAAGTATCTTAGAGACTTAGAAAAAACCTCAAATCCATTTTTGTTAAAAAGACTTCCAGATGAACATTTGCAGTTTTTGGCAGTAGCGGACGCCAAATTAAAAAAAAAGAAGAAAAGAAAAGAAGAAAAAAAGAAGAAAAAAAAGAAGAAAAAAAAGAAGTAAAGAAAAGAAGAAAAAAGAAGAAAAGAAGAAAACATATGGCACCAAAAAGTGTAAGAAGGTTTGGCTTTCCTTTGAAAGGATAGCTGGCTTTGGGAACCAACAAATTCTTATTGTTTAAGTTTTTACAGACGAAAGTGTTGTCAAATTCTACGACTTTGTTTTTTTTTTGTCTTCCAAGTGTAAAACTACCACAAATCACCATTAATAAATAAATGAAGTCCAAGACGATCAGAAATTACAGTAGATAATTTAGTCAACTCAAAACGAGCAACAATTGAAAGGAGTTTCGTTTTTGGCTTAGTGGAACTCTTTACTATTCTTTGACGAACTTGTTTTATGGAAAACGTTTTTTAAATTTAATTCTGTTGGTTTTTTATTGGCATAGTCTTTTTCATAGAAAAAAATATTTTACATCTTTTTGTTTTTTTTCTATTAGACGCCACCAAACAGCCGCCTGGAGGTGGTATTTTCCTGGAGAATATTTCTCGAGTTTTTTTTTCCGCGGGGGATATTTTCCACGGTTTTTTTTTTCGGGGAGGCGTTTTCTGGGGGAGGGGGGAGTTTAAACGCCGACCACCGTCTGAAAGGTATTATTTCACAAATCCTCTACATCAGCTATTGATGGCTGCTAATTTGAATATCTATTTCAGACTTTCAGCAAAGTTTTATTGAATCTTGAAGATTTTCTCATTGACTGATCACTGATTTTGTTACTGACCAAACACATTTTATCGCTATTTTCTACTGTAGATGGTTACTATAGTCTGCTTGCATAGTCCACACGTCTATCAGGAGAAGGATTTTGTAAAGAGTCTTGTTGGAGTTTTGAGAGCTCCAGCTTTAGTGCAAATTCAGCCCACTAACAACCTTCTACTGAGGGAGGCTAACTTTAAGAAATCACGTATACGAGGTGGTGCATGCCAAGCATGGTAGAAGTGTGCATCACACTTTGGGCTCCTAGATATGTACCAGGTGGCTGAAAGTGGAAGACCTCTTGGCATCTACTCCACCTTTTTGGTAGTCTCCTTATGCAACCCTTTTGGGGCTGCATTTCTCTGCTTAGGACTGAAACAAACTATGAGTCTTTGCAATAATGATTAATTAACCCTTCAGCATAAAAAAAACGTAAAAATTCGTTACCATTTAATGGAACCTAAAGACTGCAGGCAATCTCTAGTAAAAAATACGTGCTTGCATTAAAAAAAATTATAGTCTCTTGTAAGAATCTGAAAACATGCAACTCTGATTATAAGAATAGGCCTACCCTCGAGAAGTACTCGTTGCAATTACTTGGTAATAACATCAGATGATTGTTTAAGATTAGTGATTAACTGGGTGTTGCTGATACTTACTAATTATGGAAAGTGAGATATAAAATGTCCCGAGTCTACAATTGCTCATTAGAGTCCATAGGATCAATCATACGCGATTTTCATAAAGATCCATGCTTGGAAGGCGCCAACTTTCAGAAATAAAGTACACCAGGTGGCGCGTGCCAACGCTTGGCAAAAATCTGCCAAGCGTTGTGGGGAATGTGCCAGGCGTGGTGCAACTTTACGGCACACGTGGCGCTCACAGATGTACTCCAGCTCATGTAACTGGGTGGCCTCTCGGGATCTATCTCTGTAGGATCAAAAACTGCGCGAAGAAACAACAAGCTCATTGCTCTGACTCATTGCATCTGTATGTTAATCTCTTGTATATTATTAAAATAAAAAAAATAAGTTTTTTGAACTGAAAGTAAGGAGCAACATTAAAACTTAAAACGAACAGAAATTATTATGTATATGAGGGGGTCGCCCCCCTCCTCAATACCTCGCTCTACGCTAATGTTCGAATTTTGCCCAATTCTTTAAGAATGACTCATGACTCACAAAGGCAGTTTAATTAGAATCAAAAGCTCTTTTAAAAGTACTAAAACAAGCTTCAGCGTAAAGAACGCGGTATTGAGGAGGGGGCGACCCCTCATGTACATAATAATTTCTGTTCGTTTTAAGTTTTAATGTTGCTCCTTACTTTCAGTTCAAAAAAGTTGTTTTTTATTTAATTTCTTATCGTTTTTTAAAATAATGCTGGGAAATCCGGCTCCCCCTCCATGGAAAATTGCCTTTCCCTTTGGAAAGATTCTCCCACGTAATCTCCCTCCTCCCTTCACCAAAAAAATTCCCCTTGAAAACGTCTGTATACAAACATCTTCCCAATAACCAATACTATATGTATAAGTAAAGAACGATGTTGGCACAATGTATTATTATTTTTTGTTGTTTTTTTTTCCATACCAGGGCACTTCATATCGAATGAGTTGTCGTAGAAACTTCGAAAAGGGCTCATTCGATTGGAAATTGGAGTGACTAGTGCCCTTTTTAATAGTCGAAAGTGATTGGAGGGCAACTAGCCCCCCCCCCCCACGCCCATCATTCCCCCAAACACATCCAATCAAAATTTTGAGATAACCATTTTGTTCAGCGTAGTTGATTTCCAGATAGAAAAAATGTTTTTGAGGAGGACACTCCCCCACAACCCTCAGGGCAAGGGTTTTAAGTTATGCCTTGGCGGCATATAAGAACGATGTTGGCACAATGTATTATTTATTATTTGTTCCCTTTAGAGCAGGACACTTCGTATCGAAGAAGTTGTCGTAGGAACTTCGAAAAGGGCTCATTCAATTGGAAATTGGAGTGGCTTGTGAACTGGCAACGAGAACACCTTGTTGATGTCTTACCAAAACAAGGACTCTGGGAGACTAACCTTACCCCTTCATGGATTGAAAAATCATTTCAAACGATATGAATTTATGATTCCGCTATTCCAGCACGTGTCAATTGCAACGTTAAGAAGGCGAAGTTTCATTGAGCCTAGTTAAAAAAAATATGTTGAGACAAAAAATTTAAGAATAGTGACGACTACAGTGAATACTACGACTGATCAGATTACTATTTCAGTGTAGGTTAGTCCAAAAAAGATTCAAACGCATGAGAAATCATTTGAAGAACTTCTCTTGGACTCAGCACACCGCAATTCTCTTGATGTCTCAGCATCCGGGGCATCTGGCAGGCAGAAATTGCTTGAGAAGCTAAAGTAATAGCATCTGTAGAGGATTTGAGAGTGCTTGCACAAAGATAGAAAGAGAAAAAAAGAAGGAATGCGAACAAAACAGGAAAAGTAAAAATGAAGACGATCAAGCGAAAGTAGAAAAAGAAAAAATGTCTTTCCAATGAAGAACTCTGGCGTCTCGTCTGGCTCCTCATCTGACCCTGTGCTAATTATCTGACCAAATGGAAATCTGTTATACTGTTGACAGTGAGAATGAAGAAGATCAGGGAAAGAAGCTAAACATATATCTAAATGAGTACTATGATCTTACATGCAATACCAAACGTGATCAACAAGGCTGGTATATCGGAAAGTTGCTTGATTTCCTGATAAAAGCTTGTTCGTATAAAATATCTTTGCTGCCGGAGCCTAGCCGACTATTCGTATGATATGCAAAAAAATAATGGCAATGACAAAATTGAAGAAGAATGCATCTTTGCCGGACCATTGAAGCTTTCAGGAGCTGGTCCCGATACTACCATCATTCCAAATCTGGCACGTCATCCGCCTGTATAGAAGCACACTAGGGCCTGCAAAAGATCAAAAGTTTGCTTTCTCGACTCCATCTAATACGAAGTGAAATTACTTTTTTTTTCATAAAAATTCCTCTGTATCCACTAACATTTAAAAAAGTTTTTTTTTCTAATACTAATTGAAATAACAATTCCCCTCCCATTATTTGAAGTAGTGTGTTACCTTTTTCATATTTACATTGAAAAATTAAAAAATACCGCTCTCAGAGACTTCTTCTAAGAATGGAGTAAAACCGATGCTGTCAGAATTACCACATGGTAAGCAGCAAACCTATATTCTGCTGCGGCATATTTTTTTTTTTGTATGGTTTTCCAGTACGTAGACGTATCCTCTATCATGTCTTAGGGTGACAAAATTGTTATCTGTGCATTTTGAAACCTCTACAGTAAGGTTCTCTGGTATGCTGAATGGGCTGATGGTGTGATTTTCATCAATATCACTTGATGTTTTTGGGATGTTTTCCCTCTTTATCAAAAATTGGGAAAATTTTCTCAGGCTCGTAACTTCTGATGGGTACCATTAAATTTGATGAATTTAACGTATTTTGAATAAACATCAAAATTCGATTCTTTTGTTGTATTTATTGTTATCAAGACTCTGTTTCTTAAAGTTTAGGTTACTATTGAGCCGCATCGCTCCTTACTTACAGTTCTTTACCACAGAACTGTTTGATTTTGTGTAAGAATAAAAATAGACTAAGTAGGGTAACTGCCACAAGGAAAAGATCGCATGCGAATCTCCTGTTTTTTGGCTCTTCCTTTTCTCTTCCTTTTCTCTTCCTTTTCTCTTTTGCTAGTAGTTTGCATTTCTCCGTTGAAAAATTTATTTATCATTTTTTGAACTAAATGTATATTGTTCTTGTATGGTGCTGAACCATGTCGACTTCTGCTGTCGACTGCTGAACCATGTCGAGTTGCTAGATTCCTTGCAGTCCCCAACTTTGGAAAAAGTTGTTCGGTCAGAATGGTTACTTTTATCGATTCGGATTAAGACTAAGATTAAGGTGTTTCTTTTTAAGAAGTTTTAGCATCTTTTTTCAATTTATTTTCGAGTAGTGACGTCAATCCCTGGAAATTTGGGGGGCAGAGTGGTAGCAAAAATTCATTTTTCAAAATCCAGGATAAGGCAGCTATATAATTTTTTCAATGGGAGTACAATAAAAGCCATTTCTGTTTAAATTGCTGAAAAAAGATGTTTTTCAAAATCTAGAAGAAGCCCCCCCCCCCTTCCGAATTGACGCTAAGGCTTTCGATTAATATTTTTTTTTCTTTTGCTGTGAATGTTAAAATTTAGTTTTGTTTTCCATCGTCTAAATCCGAGTCAGAGTTGACAAACGTGTATCTTTTCTTTAAGGTGCCTCCCACGAGCGCCCCTGGTTCCTACCGTTTACGTGTGGAAGGTAATACTGATCGAACGCTTGGTGGAACTGTTTTCCAGAATGAAACTATCCTGGAATTTTCCCAAAGATCTATGACGATCATGGTTCAAACTGAAAAGCCTGTTTACAAACAAAGTCAAACGGGTAAGTGTATTTGTTTTATATTATTGCTTTTCGTAAAATAGCTTGGATACACTAATTTCGGAGACGTTATGTGACTTATTTTTATAATGCCGTAGATTTACAGTTGTGGAGTTGAGGAAACTCTTCTACATTAATTGCATCCTTTTCCCCCATTTTTTTCGAACCGTCCTAGCAGAGTTGTTAGCGCACTGGGATCCTTTCTCTGTGAGGGCGAGGGTTCGAGTCCTAATGTTGCTTGTTGTTCGGTTTGGAACAGGGGTTAATGATGTGACTCTGTAACCTCAGCTGAGAGTCGACCCAGCTCCAAAAGAGTACCTGGAGAAAGCTGGGGGAAAAACGCGGGAAGCGTCGGATGATTTGCCCCCAAACCGCGCATTGGATTCCTGGCCGAAGGCAGGAATCAGGAGACCCCTACCTGGGCTACGCAGAACACATGGGTCAACATGCGAAAAAGTTTTTTTTTAAGTTTTTCTCCTATCCTTGGTTCTGGGGATATTCAGAAGCTTTCCTTTTTTTATGTATACATAGTATGTTACATTCTTCTTTTCTCACTTGCAGAAATGAAACTTCTGACATCAAAATTTCTCTGTAAAAGCTAGAGGCAAAATAAAGCTCTCTGATATTAGCAATTGGTCCTTCAAACGATCAAAAAACGAAAAAATTGTTTTTTTTGTAGCTTCTCCTCTTGTATAAAAAATAATTTTTTAATATAACACCGTTTTAGTTACAGTAACTAAACTCTTTAGACTCCTGCCGTACAGCCTCCGAGCTTAAAATTGTGACAGCTGTCGAGTTGCCTCTGTTCTGCTGTGACGAAATATTAAAACTGACATTTGTTGGAAATTTTTATATGTGACAGTTAATGTCATTCACTGGCATCACTTCATAAAAACTCACGGCGGTGGGGGATTTTATTTTCCAAAATCTAGTAGGAAGAGGAGGGGGTCAGATTTACAATGAAAGGTGTGTTGTAAATTAAAATACTGGAAAAGGGTGTTTTTTTTTAGATCTAAGGGGCGAGAGGGTAAAAATATAGGTAAGAAACAGGCCCTCCCCCCCCCCCCCCCCCCCCCCCACTGGGTACCCTTGATATCACTTCATTATACTCTACTAAATGAATTTTAAATTTGTGTTGGAACCCCTCTTTTCCTGGTATGTATCTGTCAGAAAAGGGACGATTTCGTGAATTATCTCTACCATTTTGCTGGCAATACCGCAGTCAACGCAGCTGTCCATACATACCAAAACACAGTCCAAGCGTCTATTACTATTAACCTATAAGCAGATCTTCTGGAAACAGAAAAGTGGTCTGATAAATTTCAATGCATTTAAGACAAAGGATCTGCCAAATATTTAGTCAAGGGTTTTGTATGGGCATCCCTGCTTCCTCTTTGAAAGTGAAGCTACCGAAAGGATAGATAAATTATGTATTCTAGATGTATATTTATCATGGGGCCAAATTTTCAATCAGATACGGTCTTCCTGCACAAGAGCTGTAATACCGTGGTAGTAACGTGTTGCCACCACTCAAATGGATCTGAAATAGGGCTTTAAGATAGAACTGTAGAACCAGGGTTGCCCGGTGGAAAAATCTACTAGATGTTAGCAAGGCCGTACCCAGGATTTTTTTTCGGAGGGGGTTTCACTAAATTTCTTTTTTTTTTAGGGGGGCGGTTTACACAAAAAACCTAAAAAAACGCATACAAAATTTGTTTATATCCATTTTTGTTACGTTTTTACGAGTCAGGCAAACATTTTTTTTTTGGGGGGGGGTCAAACCCCCCTACCCCCCCTCCCCTCTGTGTACGGCCTTGGATGTTTGTGATTTTTAGTGATTTCCTTCAATAATCTAGTGATTTATGGGCTGATTTAGTGATTTTTTTGTTCAGGTAATATAGAAATCACTAGAAATAGTGATAAATCGCTAGGGGTGGTAACCCTGTATAGAACCAATTGGATATCACTATAGCCTCTAAGTAAGAGATTTAACGTTGTAAAATTTAACATTAAGGCATTTTTAGCCCCTTTAAGGGCTAAAAATGGAATTTGCCCCATGAATGATTATTGAATTTGGAAACAGCATAAAAAAGGCATCAAGTGATGTATTCACTTCCTTCCTGGCTAAATCATATGAATATGTATAAATTTACCGTAGGGTAAGAGTTTCCTAGGGGAAAGGGAGAGCAGTTGCCAGTATAAACCTAGAATTGGGGCTATTGAGGTGGAAACATGTTAAGAAAACACATTTTTTAGGCGCTTCCACTATACCCTACCCTCCCCCCTCCAATGTGCAAATATGTAGCCAAAATTAAATATTTTCCATGTGTTTTCTGTTTCTTTATTTCGTCAGTGTTGATTTAGTTTATGACTATACGGTTTGTAACAAGAGTGAGGCATGGCAAAATGCATGGGGAATACATAATTTGGGCTATGAATTTGCACATTGGGGAAGTTTCAGACAATGCAATACCAAGTGGGTTTGCCTCCCCCCCCTCCGTGAAATGTTTGTCTGAGACAAAGATTTAGATAATTTCAAAGATCAGACTGCCTTTCCATGACGATAAATAAGAAGTTGAAATAGGGATAAATCCTTTTAATAGACAGTGGTAAATTTCACACACAGAAAAATACAAAAGGACTAAAAGTATTTATTCCAATTTGAACTTTTTATTTATCGAGACGAAAAAATGTTTTTTAAGTGTTTTATAAATGTTTTTGCTTTTATAACTTTAATAAATCAAATAATATTAACATTTTCATTACTAAATATCAGTATATGTATATTAAACTGACAATGCACATTCATTTGTGTTTTTTCAGTAAAGTGCAAATTTTGTTCTGGCCTTGGGAAGGCATAGGGGTTTTGCGCCCAACTTATGTTAATTTCTGCTCGTTTTCAGTTTGACTCGCTTAATTATTGTAATTTCTGTTCGTTTTGGGTTTCATTTGTTTATCGATGCTGATTTGTGGTAGTTTCATGCTTGTTAGATAATTGGGTTTTATTTTTGCTCATTTTTTGTTTAATGGAGTTCTTTACTTTTCTTTGAAAAACTTATTTTGTGGAAAAATTTTTTTTAGTTAATTTTTGTTCGTTTTATATTGACATAGTCTTTTTAGGGAAAAAGAAAATAATACTTTAAATCTTTTCGTTTTTTAAAACTTTATAGTTTGGTCTGCTATTTGTATGCTGGAGAAAAATTTTCAGCAATTTATAACAACATACACCCTTTTAAAAATCTGGACACATAGTACTAGTTAATTTAGTTTCATACCTCCTCTAGTTGACCTGAAATGGAAAACTTGATACCATTTGCAAAAAAATCTGTTTACTTTCTTTGATAGCTTGGATACACTTACGCTATTGTGATTTGGTAAAAATTTTAAGAACAGAAATGGGAGGGTTGCCGTGGGAGGGTGGGAGTGGAAGGGGGATTAGTTGCCCTCAAATCACTTTCGACTATTAAAAAGGGCATCAGCCCTTTCTATTTTCAATCGAATGAGCCCTTTTCGAAGTTCCCATGACAGCTCCTTCGATACAAAGTGCCCTGGTCTAAACAGCAACAACAAAATAATACATTATACCCACTTCGATCTTTACTATAAAAATGTCAAACCTTCCAATCACTTTCGACTATTAAAAGGGGCACTAGGCCTTTCGATTTCCGATCGAATGAGCCCTTTTGGAAACGACAACGCTTTCTATAAACACCTTATATGCCCCCAGGGCATAAATTACAACCTTTACCCTAAGATCTGTTAGGTGGGTTTTCATCCTCTAAGACCGAATTTCCAGAACTTTCAACTACGTTAAACAACATGGCTATCTCAAAATTTTGATCGGATGTGTTTGGGGAAGTTGTAGGCGTGAGAGGGGCGGTAGTCGCTCTCCAATCACTTTCGACTATTAAAAATGGCACTAGCCCTTTCAATTTCCAATCAAATGAGCCCTTTTGAAGTTTCTACGACAAAACTTTCAATACAAATCTTATATGCTCCCAGGGCATAACTTACAACCCTTGCCCTGAGTGCTGGGGGGGGTGTCATTCTCAAAGACCTAATTTCCAGAACTTTCTACTACGTTGAAAAAAATGGCTATCTGAAAATTTTGACTGGATGTGTTCGGAGGAATGGTGGGCGTGAGAGGGGAGTTAGTTACCCTCCAATCACTTTCGACTATTACAAAGGGCACTAGCCCTCTCAATTTCGAATTGAATGAACCCATTTTGAAGTTTTAAGACAACTCAATCTATAAAAACCTTATATGCCCCAAGGGCAGAACTTACAAACTTTGCCCTTGGGGCTCTGGGGGGTTTGTCATCCTTAAATACATAATTTCTAGAACTTTTAACTACGTTGAAAAAATGGCTGTCTCTAAACTCTGATTGAATGTTTTTGGGGAAATGGTGGGCGTAAGAGGGGGATGAATTACTCTCCACTCACTTTCGACTATTAAAAAGGGCAATTTCAATTTCCAATCAAATGAGCCCTTTTTGAAATTTCTATAACAACTTTCTATATAAACTTTATATGTCCCCAGGGCATAACTTACAACCCTTGCACTGAGGGCTCTGAGGGGTTTAGGGTGTTAGTCGCTCTCCAATCACTTTCAACTATTAATAAAAAAGGCACTAGCCCTTTCAATTTCCAATTAAATGAGCCCTTTTGAAGTTTTTACGCTTTTGATAAAAAACCTTATACACCCCCAGGGCATTACTTATAATCCTTGCCCTAAGGGCTGTGGGGGGGGAGGGGTTTTCATCCTTAAAGACCTAATTTCCAAAACTTTCAATTACGTTGAATAAAATGGCTATCTAAAATTTTGATTGGATGTGTTTGGAGAAATGATGGGCGTAAGAGGGGGGTTAGTTGCCTTCAAATCACTTTTGACTATTAAAAAAGGCACTAGCCCTTTGAATTTCCAATCGAATGAGCCCTTTTTCAAGTTTCTACGACAAAGATTTCAATAAAAACCTCATATAACCCCAGGGCATAACTTATAACCCTTGCCCTGAAGACTGCGGGGGGAGTGTCCTGCTCAAAGGTATAATTTCCTGAACTTTGAACTGCGTGGATCAAAATGGCTATCTCAAAATCTTTATTGGATGTGTTTGTAGAAATGGTGGGCGTGGAAGGGGAATTGGTTGCTTTCTAATCACTTTTGACTATTAAAAAGGGCACTAGCCATTTCAATTTCCAATCGAATGAGCCCTTTTTGAAGTTTCTACGACAACGCGTTTTATAAAAACCTTATGTGCCCCCTGGGCATAATTTACAACCCTTGCCCTGAGGGCTGTGGGGGGGGGGTTGTCGTCCTCAAAAACCTAATATCCAGGACTTAAAACCACAAATAAAATGACAATTTCAAAGTTTTTATTAGACGTGTTTGGGGAAAAAGTGGGCGTGAGAGGCGGGTTAGTTGCCCTCTAATCACTTTCGACTATTTAAAAGAGCACTATCCCTTTGAATTTCCAGTTGAATGAGCCTTTTTTAAAGTTTCTGCGACAACGCCTTCTATAAAAAACCTTATATGCCCCCAGGGCATAACTTACAACCCTTGCCCTAAGGGGAACTGTCCTCAAAATATAATTTGTATCTGGAAATCAACTACGCTTAACAAAATGGCTATCTCAAAATTTTGATTGGATGTGTTTCTGGAAATGGTGGGCGTGGAAGGGGTGTTAGTCAACTTCCAATCACTTTCGACTATTAAAAAGGGCACAGGCCACTCCAATTTTCTATTGAATGAGCGCTTTTCGAAGTTTCTACGACAACTTCTTCGATACGAAGTGCCCTGCTCTAAAGGAAAAAATTAATAAATAATACATCGTGCCAACATCGTTCTTATGTGCCCCCAGGGCATAACTTAAAACCCTTGCCCTGAGGACCGTGGAGGAGTGTCCTCCTCTTTACTTAGTCCTCGTTTCTTGTCTCGTTCTCGAGTGTCCCCGTTCTTTAATTTATAGGCAGCGCGAGCGCGCTGCCTATGATTTATGCAACGACTTTCTATATAAACCTTATAAGCCACCAGGGCATAACTTACAACCCTTGCACTGAGGGCTCTGAAGGGGTTATCATCCTAAAAGACCTAATTTCCAGAACGTTCAACTACGTTGAACAAAATGGATATCTCAAAATTTTGATTGGATGTGTTTTGGAAAATGATGGGCGTGAGAGGGACGTTAGTCGCTATCCAATCATTTTCAACTATTAAAAAGGGCACTAGCCCTTTCAGTTTCCAATTGAATGAGCTCTATTGAAGTTTCTACGACAGCGCTTTCAATAAAAACTTTATATGCCCCAAGGCATAACTTACAACCCTTGCACTAAGGCCTCTGAGGGGGTTATCATCCTAAAAGACCTAATTTCCAGAACTTTCAACTACGTTGAACAAAATGGATTTCTCAAAATCTTAATTCGATTTGTTTGGGAAAATGGTGGGCGTGAGAGGGGCGTTAGTCGCTAACCAATCACTTTCAACTATTAAAAAAGGCACTAGCCCTTTCAATTTCCAATTGAATGAGCCCTTTTGAAGTTTCTACGACAACGCTTTCAATAAAAACTGTATATGCCCCCAGGGCATAACTTACAACCTTTGCCCTGAGGGCTCTGGGGGGAGGGGTTGTCATCCTTAAAGACCTAATTTCCAAAACTCTCAACTACGTTGAATAAAATGGCTATCTAAAAATTTTGATTGGATGTGTTTGGGGAAATGGTGGGCGTGAGAGGGGGGTTAATCTCCCTCAAATCACTTTCGACTATTAAAAAGGGTACTAGCCCTTTGAATTTTAAATCGAATGAACCCTTTTTCAAGTTTCTACGACAAAGATTTCAGTAAAAAACCTTATATGCCCCCATGGCATAACTTATAATCCTTGCCCTGAGGGTTGTTGGGGAGTATCCTCCTCAAAAATATGTTTTCTACCTGGAAATCAACTACGTTGAACAAAATGGCTATCTCGAAATTTTTATTGAATGTGTTTGGGGGAATGATGGGTGTGGGGGGGCTAGTTGCCCTCCAATCACTCTCGACTATTAAAAAGGCATTAGCCCTTTGAATCTCCAATCGAATGAGCTTTTTTTTGAAGTTTCTGTGACAATGCCTTCTTTAAAAACCTTATATGCCCCCAGGGTATAACTTCAAACCCTTGCCTTGAGGGTTGTGGGGGAGTGTCCTCCTCAAAAACATATTATCTATCTGAAAATCAACTACGCTGAACAAAATGGCTATCTGAAAATTTTGATTGGATGTGTTTGGGGAAATGATGGGCGTTGGGGGGGTGCTAGTTTCCCTCCAATCACTTTTGACTATTAAAAAGGGCACTAGCACTTTGAATTTTCATTTGAATGAGCATTTTGTGAAGTTTCTACGACAACGCTTTCTATAAAAACCTTGTATGCCCCAGGGTATAACTTCAAACCCTTGCCTTGAGGGTTGTGGGGGAGTGTCCTCCTCAAAAACATATTATCTATCTGAAAATCAACTACGCTGAACAAAATGGCTATCCCAAAATTTTGATTGGATGTGTTTGGGGGAATGATGGGGGGGGGGGGGTAGTTGCCCTCCAATCACTTTGACTATTAAAAAGGGTACTAGCCCTTTGAATTTCCAATTGAATGAGCCCTTTTCGAAGTTTCTACGACAACTCCTTCGATACTAATTGCCCGGGTATGGAGAGAAAAAAAAAAACAACCAAAAAACACATTGTGCCCACATCGTTCTTTACTTAGGCAGCGCTAGCGCGCTGCCTATGACTGTAGCTTAAAAGCAAGGAGAAATAAAACCGTTTATGGATGAAAGAATACAAACTTGTACCGAATTTCAAGAGTATTTGCAGATATTTGTCTGCGGGAAAGGGAAAGGAACTCCGAAAAATACAGTATAAAAGTAGGTAGATAGATAGGTAGATAAACTGTATTTCATACAAATATAAACAACACAAATAATTAAATTAAGCCAACTGGGAGCGAAGTTCGAAAGGAAGGTAGAAACTAGAACAGAAAGTAGGTAGTTAACGAAAAATAGTGCTATCAAAGTAGTTTTAACACTTCTTTGGTGAAAAATGACTTAAAAAAAACGTATCCAGCAGGGAAATATTCTATTTATGTCATAAATTTGCAAAACATGTCCTTTTTATGTCCCAAATCTCTTAAATATGTCCCTTTACCCTATTATGTCATTGTGTCCCAGCACATAGTAATATGTCCTTTGGACATAAAATATGTCCAGTTGGCAACCCTGCATCGGATATCTGGCTCTCAACTAGTGGGAGCGGGTTCGATTCCCACCCCCGGTATTTTATTTTGTCGTAAAATTTAAGATTCAGCGTGCCAAGACCGAGAAGCTATGAACGTGTTCCAGGTGTAGCAAAAAGACAAAAAGTATATTAAAATACAAAAAGTTAATAAAAATTAGTTATTACAATCCAGGGATAGTGAACTTACAGTTGGAAAGATCAAAAATTAACTTCGTTATAATTTTGTATTTAGTTTTTCTGAATACAGTTAATAAGCATCTTTAGTGAATTGACTTGCGCATAGTCATCGTCCAAATAGGGAAAATGGAGGCAAATTCACAACCTAATCAATGTGAGGAATGTGAACCCTTGATTAGGAAAAATGGTGGCTTAAAAATCACCATTTTAATCACTAACTGGTGTTTGAAATGGGAAAAACCCATAAACCTTTGGAGATTCATAGTTAATTCGTATTGAACTTGAAATAAATATCGTTATTTCCTCCAGGAACACACTATGTTTTCAAAGGATATCAAACAGTTCGTGGTAACGAACTGTAGGCCTAAGTAAGGAGTGACCTGGCTCAATAGTAACCGAAACTCTAAAAAACAGGGCTTTGATACCAATAGATACATCAAAAGAATCAGATTTTAATTCTGATTGCAAATATATAAGTTTAATCAAGTTTAGTCCTACCCATCAAAAGCTACGCGCCTGAGAAAATTTGGCTGATTTTCGGAAAAAGGGGGAAGACCTAAAAGTTATAGAACCTTAATGAAAATCACACCATCAAATTCAGCGTATCATAGAACCGTACTGTAGCGGTTTCAAGCTCCTATCTGCAAAAATGTGGAATTTTGTATTTTTTGCCAGAAGAAAGATCACGGATGTGTGTTTATTTGTTTTTTGTTGTGTTTTTTCCCAGGGGTGATCGTATCGACCCAGTGGTCCTAAAATATCCTGGGAGGGCTCATTGGAACGGAAATTAAAAGTTCTAGTGCCTTTTTTAAGTGACAAAAAATGGAGGGCGACTAGGCCCCCTCCCACGCTCATTTTTTCCCCAAAGTCACCCGATTAAAATTTTGAGATAACCATTTTGTTCAGCATGGTCGAAAATGTGATAAATATGTCTTTTAGGATGACTTAATCCCCCAAAGTCCCCGGGGGGAGGGCTGAAAGTTATGAACTTTACCCAGTGTTAACATAGGCTATAGTATTGGTTATTGGGAAGTATACATACATTTTCAGGGGGGATTTTTTCTGGTAGTGGGGGGGGGTTGGGGTTTATTTGGGAGGATCTTTACACGGAGGAAGTTTTCATGTGGGAAGGGACATTGCTATGAAGGGGGTGCTGGATTTCCCAGTATTATTTAAAAAAAAGATCAGAAATTAAATTAAAAAAAAAGTTTTTCAACTGAAAGTAAGGAGAAACATTAAAACTTAAAACGAACACAAATTATTACGTATATGATTGGGTTCGCCGCCTAGTCAATATCTCGCTGTGTCAGCCAAAGATTTTTTTAGTGCTTTCATAAGAGCTATTTATTCTAATTAGCGGCCTTTGTGATTAAGGGGTCATTTTTAAAGAATTGGAACAAAATTTGAACTTTAGCGTAAAGAGCGAGGTATTGACCAGGGGGCGAACCCCCTAATATACGTGTTAAAATATATGAATATAGAAGTTGTTACGTAAGTTAGTTCGTAAGTTACGTATATTTATTACTAATAAAAACGCTCGTAAATAAAATTAAAGAACGTTCGAGAAAGCCATTTAACCAAATAAAAGTAAAATTAATACGCAAATTTGGTTTTAATTATTCATGTACGGTGAGCCAAAATCAAAATCAAAACTTGCATTAATTCAAAAACTTTTAAAAATAAAATAAAAAGAAAACAAGTCTTTTTTAACTGAAAGTAAGGAGCGAATTTAAAACTTAAAAAGAACTGAAATTATTCCGCATATGAAAGGGCCTATCCCCTCCTCAACACCTCGATCTTTACGCTAAAGTTTGACTTTCTCACAACTCTATTTCTTTAAACAATAAAAACTTTAGCGTAAAGAGCGAGGCGTTGAGGAGGGGAAAGCCCCTTTCATATACGGAATAATTTTTGTGTATTATTCCAAAGTTTTTCTTTGTTCATTTGAATAGAAAATAAATTATTATTCTATCTTGAGTTGTTTGCCCCAATATGAAGCCATATTAACCTATTCTGCTCATCCCTGTAATTTTAAAAGACTTTGTCCTATGACCAAAAAGCTGTTACAAGGTATCTATATTTTTCAGAACGAAAAAATCTAAATATCTATGGTATGATAGATTCAATCTATCATAGATTGAAAAATCTATGAATTTGAAAAGTCTATATTTTTCAGAACGACCCTTCTCCCTAGAACAATTATAAATTACGGATCCAGGGGCTTTTGGACCCATAAACCCTCGGGCCCTTCAGGAAGTATTTTTTTTTTTTTGGCCGATTTGACTAGTATTCTAAGAAAAAAGTTGATTCTGAATTTTCCTTTTTTTGTTAGTTAATGGGTAAAAAATCATTTTTAATTTTCAATTTTCTATTATGCTTTGAGCTGTTAAATATGCTTTTAAAATTCGAATATTTGAACCAACTATAGCTTCTATAATCTATGTCTGTTACAGTAAGTTCCATTGTTTCAGGACAAACCGATTGAAAGTAATTAACAAAATTGCATAAAGTGTTAGAATCGCTTTGGTATCATAATAGGATAAATCGTAGGAAAAAGAGGTGATTTACCTTGCCATGGTTATCCAGAGCAGCATTAAAACTGAAAATGAACAGGAGGGGGGTTGTTCTCGATCCCTCGCTCTTTACACTGCGAATAGTGAATAGTGAATTATGTTTATTTATCAAATTTTGAAGGGTTTGAGCAGGATCGTGTCCAGAATTTGTTTTCGGAGGGGGTGGAGGGCTGTACAATAAAAACTGCAAAAAGCAATAAAAAATTGTTTATGTATATATTTTTTTTTTTACTTTTGTACGAGTCGTACAAAAATTTTGGGATCTGAGCATTAAAAAATATTTGATTTTAGTTCGGTTTCGTGCTATCCCGGTGAACACAGAATTGCGTGCTTTTGACGACGCTGTGGATGTCTATATGTTGGATCCGAAAGGAAACGTCGTCAGGCGATGGCTGTCCAGACAGGTAATTATTATTCTATTTTGATATTAAATCGGGGGGATGTCTGGATATATTGTACAATAATGATATGTTTTCCTTCTCCAAATTACGTACAAACATCTTTAAATAAAACGAGTAAGTTTCATTTATTGATGAGTTTTATTAATTGTCTAGAGTCTATTATTCTTTTCGTTCTTTTTAAACCCGATGAAAAAGCTTTGAGAGATATTGCTTTGATTTATGCACATGTTTTCGACGTATACTACTACAGCCTCCTCGTCTTGGCCTCTTAAGGCCTGAATCCAACGCAATGGCAAATACCCCTCCCTCATCCTATCCTGTTCAAAGCTTCATCTTCGGGCTAAGGGGTCTAAATCAGAGTAGATCTAATATTTGTTTGCATTTAATTTCTAAGTTCTGTCCTTAGAGATATTATCTATTAATGGTGATTAGTAGATAAAGGTGAATAGTCACGTAACCGGGGTCACATGACTCAAATAATACAAGGACGGTTTCCTGGTGAAGTTTGGTGTTGGACTCCTTCGGGCCTCCAGAAGAGTGGTGCACAACGCATCACTGTTGGTCGTTCCCTTGGAGAATGATCAAGAGTTCTACGACCACTCCATAATGAGCTTTGGTCTCTGGCTCAGGATCCTCCGACGTGGAGGTCAACCATTGCTTCTCAATTCTCCGCTATGCGTCGGAGAATCTAAGTTAAAGTAATAGCGATTAGCCCCGTTGACATAACTCAGGTTGCCCTTGCTGTATAATTATAATAATAGAGAAAGAGAGTTTAGCATGAGAGAGGAGGGTGATCCCATTTGTGATGGGAAACAAGCTGGCGCGTTAACCGAATTTTGATATTGTGGGGCAGTAAAAGCTCTTAGACTACAAAAAAACGGTCCTTGGGTAATACCTACGTTTCGTCACCGTTACCGAGTGGCCTTAAGGTTTATGTTTTTATGCAAGCTTTTGGTGTATTATTTTTCTGCGTCCCGCAATTCCAATTTTTCGTAGCGAAAAAAAATTTGATGTTGTTCGATAGCTGAGAATCAGCTTTATCCGTCTACCGAATTACATTTGTGTAATCGGGTTTGTATTTATTTTATATTGAAAATATGTTGAAATTGTTGAAAGAGATACTTTTCCCATTTTTCAAGCATTCTCGGTTCGTCGAATGATTCCTAATCCTGGTTCGGTGAATGATTTCGTCTAAAACCAATGAATCCAATGTTGTCCTCTTGTCCTCTTGGTGCATGGTACAGTTTTAAGATGCCACAAAATCGCATGTTTCTGAGGTACTAACGTATTAAGTGAATTTTCACTAGTGCATCCGGCACTTGTGTACTATTCAGTACACACTCGAAAAGTGAAGTTAGGTTAACCATAATGAAATATACCAAAATATGATGAAAGTACAATACTTTAGTAACAAAATTATGAAAACTACAACACAAAATTATGGCAACAGGGCCGCACAGAATGCATTATATTCAATACCTCACATAACCTAACCCAACCAAAATACCATCTCTATATAAGTAGTAACCAAGGTACTATTTTGCGTGCGCCCCTGTACCAGACAGGTTTCTGGTGGGTATAATCTGGTTTGGTGGGTACAATCTGGTTTGGTGGGTATAATCTGGTTTGGTGGGTATAATCTGGTTTGGTGGGTACAGTCTGGTTTGGTGGATATAGTCTGGTTTGATGGGTATAGTCTGGTGTGATGGGTATAGTCTGGTTTGGTTTTTCAAAGAGAGTGACTATGTTATTTGCTTGCGTGTATAGGAATTCCCATGTTATTTGCTTGCATGTATAGGAATTCCTATGTTATTTGCTTGCGTGTATAGGAATTCTCATGTTATTTGCTTGTATGTATAGGAATTCCTATGTTATTTGCTTGCGTGTATAGGAATTCCCATGTTATTTGCTTGCGTGTATAGGAATTCCCATGTTATTTGCTTGCATGTATAGGAATTCCCATGTTATTTGCTTGCGTGTATAGGAATTCCCATGTTATTTACTTGCATGTATAGGAATTCCTATGTTATTTGCTTGCGTGTATAGGAATTCCCATGTTATTTGCTTGCGTGTATAGGAATTCCCTTGTTATTTGCTTGCATGTATAGAAATTCCCATGTTATTTGCTTGCGTGTATAGGAATTCCCATGTTATTTGCTTGCATGTATAGGAATTCCCATGTTATTTGCTTGCGTGTATAGGAATTCCCATGCTATTTGAAGGGCTTATGTCCCCTCCCATGCTATTATAAGAGTTTATGTCCCCTCCTATGCTATTCCAGGAGCTTATGTTCCTTCCTATGCTATTATAAGGGCTTTTCCGTGTGGTTTTTTTTACTTGGTACCCATTAAAAACAAAATTTTTGTGTTAAATAAGTAGTTCTTATATCTTTTAAAAGAGCTTTACGGGGTTTGAGAGACTCGATTGCCTGATTCCGTGTGGTTTTTCTTTACTTGGTGCCCATTAAAAACACAATTTTTGTGTTAAATAAGTAGTTCTTGTATCTTTTAAAAGAGCTTTACGGGGTTTGAGAGACTCGGTTGACATGCAATAGATACCGAGAGTTCAATGACTCCTCCTTGCAATGACTTCCAAGGGTTTTATGACTCCCCCCACAATGAATTCAGATGGTTTTAGGGCTCATCCCCCTAGCCATAACTCCATTCAACCTTGAGCGAAGGTATAAAAGTTTGATGAAGTATTTTTCTACTTAACAACTACATTAATAACTTCCAAGATGATAGGACTGTATGACACAGAATTTATCAGTTTGAAAAAATCATCTTGTGGTGTTATATTTGAATGTGCATTTTTATTATTGTCTATGGAACTCGAAGAAATTGACTGTTATCATTGGATAGTGAACTATAACATGTTTGAGCATGATAAAAGCTTGTGGAGTACTACATTACGTCATATAAACAGACTGGGATTCTACGATAGAGTGATTACACCACTTAATAATGCTGGTCAGGAACTGAGAAAGGTTCAGGAGGAAGTCAGTGAAATTTGCAGCTTTTTTGGGGTTGAAGCACTCTACGTAAAGGGCAATGTACCTACAGATAAAGTTTTAATTCAAAAGTGTGATCCTAGGATTCCACTTTTCAATCTAGAAGAGTTTAAGCGTCCTAAATTTGAAGGAGGTTATCACCGTCCTGAAGACGAGGTTAGGTTCTTCGCACAGTGGATTCCTAAGAACATACCTGATCGTGATAAATCCATAAGACATGGTAAAAACTATTCTATATCATGGGACCATCGTTTGTGGATGTTTAAGAGTGAACTCTAAGTACTATTTTTATGTAAACATTTGTTGTTGTGTTTTTTTTTCTCTAAAAAAAAATCTGTTAATACGTTTAAGCAATAAATATCTTTAAGCTTAACCCGTCTTTATTCTTTAGAATAGTTCTATTCTTTTCATTAAATTGTGAAGAAATTGTAAGTAATAATCGCTTTCTTGAATTCGCTTCCTGGACACAATACAGATATTTAATTCGAGAAATCATGATAAAATCGCAAGTAAGTAATAAACTCTTTATTGTTTTGATATTTAATTTCGAGAAATCCCATGAGTTGACTTGAAGAAAGAGTTTGCTACTTACGATACTTTGATTTTGTCAATGCTATCCCAAGTATCTGTCAATAGATGTTGATAGAGAATTTATTCATTCTTATACTTAGATTTTCTCTATGTTAACTTATCTATCCAATATATAATGTATGTAAATTCCTTTTCTTACATCTCCGATGTTTTAATAGACATTCTAAACGTTCGATATGCTAGCTTACTCTAAAAATAATGAACACATAACAATGTAAGGCATAATATATTTTTAATGAAATAATGTCATGTAGAATATTAATACAAAAAATATATATTATTATACATTATTAATATCAATGAACAACTGGACATTTTGAATCTGTTCCATAAAATGGTTCACCATGTTCTCTCTTGATACTATAGCTGTTGTCTTCTCTTAGTTCGTAATCAGTAGAATAATCATTATTCCATTTTGACTCATACACAATTTTTATAGGTGTGTCATCGACCAGGTCAATATGCTTTTCATCTTTGGTATTATTTGATTCATTGACTGTTTGATCAATGGCAGTAACGTTTGCTGGTACTTTGTTTTTCATTGATTCATCTTTATATTCCTTAGTGATATTTTCTGCCAATGCCCTTTTTATTTTTCTAGCAATTTCACTGTCTATTATCACACTATTTTTACACAGGTAACAGTTCCGGCACGTAGACAGGATATGGTTTATGATATTAGTAGAAGAGTAGGCCTTTCTTTTCGTCTTTGCTTTCATTTGAATGCTAATACCCGAAAGTTGACGATATGGTTTAACACTGGGTAACATGTTACCACAAGCACTAGCAAGAAGATGCCCCTCTTTATCAACTATTATTTTTATGTTGGCATTCTCTTTGAATGCAATCATCTCCGGAGATCTCAATCTCGCATATCCACCATCATAAGAGTTGAATTTTTTTGATACTCCAAAGAAATTCAATTCCTTACTGTCATGACAATGCACCCATACGTTTCCGATAGTACTTCCACTTGTACTTATTTCATAGTTTAAATACTTCTCCTTGTCAGCATTCAATGCTACAATAACACTATCATGTGAGCACACTTTCTTAAAATGCTTCATCTTCACTTTTTTAGAGATATTAGTTATGTGTTTATCGTTCCACTGTGTAAAAAATACTGATTTAATACATGCAATAAACTAGGTAGTGTCGATAACCGGCCATAGAGCAATAGTGGGAAAGCCACATCGTGTCTCTGGGCAAGCATAGAGTACAATTGTTAGAGCCAATCTTTAAGCTTAACCCGTCTTTATTCTTTAGAATAGTTTTATTCATTTCATTAAATTATGAAGAAATTGTAAGTAAGTAACAATAGCTTTCTTGAATTCGCTTCCTGGACACAATACAGATATTTAATTCAAGAAATCATAATAAAATCGCAAGTAAGTAATAAAGTCTTTATTGTTTTCACCTTTATAGTCTTCATTTAGCCTTGAAAGTGATAACACCTTTTTTGGATTTTATCAACTTGAAACTCGGTAGGATCCTAAATTAATTCAGTGACCGGAGTTAATTGTGCAACCATTCTGTCATAACAATTCATACGGATTAAAAATGTTGTAATCTACTGACCTAGTTTCTGGACATTTATTTACACTTTACAAAAATAGATTTGTGCTGATTTCAATTTTGCGTAACCATAATTGACAAGCAGAAGAGGGGCAGTAAACCCGTAGCAAGTGCCGTTGTACCTGCCGGGAGAGTCTCCCTTAAATTGCGGGGATAAGGTAACGGGGGCTGACGCTTCCCTTGTCTTTTGGGGTGATATTTTTTTTTTTTTTTCAAGCCAATGATGTCTCCAAAAGTGTGCCCTAACTGTGAACGTTCTTTGGGGAAAGGCACGCTGTTGCAATGCACTAAGTGTTCCAATTTGTTTCATCCCTCTTGTTCAGGGATCACCGTTTCCGATAGAAAGAATACTCCTAACTGGATCTGTTCTATTTGCAAAGCCGCTACCGAATTTTCTAGTGACCCAATAGAGAGTGAGCACCCAAATTCTTCAATAAATATGCTGACGCCACTGAATGCCGTAACCCCTGCGTCTCAAGACCCTCTCTTGGCTGTTAGCCAGGAAGCACCTGTGATTAACGATTCGACTGATAATCATTGCCCAAATGAACAGGTAAAGCGGAATAATTTTGCCTGCGATGATTCTTCTGATTCATTCTGTGATTTTTCAAAAACCTTCGTAATTGCAGATGGGATTTCTCATGTAATTGTGAACTCTGCCCTGTTTTTTATTTGCGATGCATTTGCGAATGGTATTCCAGAAACGGAGCTTATTGAAACTGTGGCGAACTTTTACAGCCTTGAGGCTTTGGTGAATGCGAAAAATCTGCTTTGGAAATTTTCTGGAATTCCTATAAAGAGAGTAATGAGACGTGGCAACGCTGCGGAACTTGCTACAGCAAAAGATATTATGAAGATGGTCTCGGATCTTGACCAGAAAGGTTTCAAATGGCCTGTATTAGTGCCTCGCTCATTCAGAGATTGCCCTTTATTAAAATCTGATTCCAATGTACGTTTGGATCGACTTGTTAGTGATTATGGCAGAAAGCTGGAGAAATCCATTACTTCTCTTGAAAGAATTGAACAAGATTTACAGTCCTCGCTGTCAAAGTGTTCAGCCAACTTGGGCTTCCCCTCCCCCTCCCCTTTAAATTCACCTGATTGGCCTCCTCTCCCCATCAGCTCTGATTCAGTAGAGACTATTACTATCGCTAATCCGCCAGCCTCGTTACGTGACCCTGTTTCCAGGAAAAATGAATTGGACAAATTCGGCTCGGGCTGTATCAAGCAAATAAAAAAGACCAATGATTTGATTTTTATCACTGTGGCGGCTGAATCTGGGAAAAAGTTTTCTTGTGATCTAAAGGATTCCTTCCCTGATTGTCTTATCAATACTAGAAAGCCTAAGTTTTTCGGAATAATCCGTGGTGTGGATATCGAGTTCGACATTGAAGCTCTAGCAGCCACTTTGCCTGGGATTCTGGAGTTCAGGCGCCTTGGAATGTCGAGAACAATAAGGGTGTCGTTTGAGTCCGAAGCATTTTTAAAATATTATATCGTCCATGGGATTAAGTTCGGTTACGAGCTCTACAGAGTTGAGAAAGACAAGGTGCTTCCAAAACGATGTTTCGCATGTCAAAGTCCCTCTCACACTGAAAAAAACTGTGATTCTTCTACTCTGAAGTGTGCTCGTTGCAGTGGAAATCATAGATCAACGAAGAATACTCCATGTACTAACCCCATTTGTTGTGCAAATTGCAACTCAACTAACCACCCGTCTTACAGTTTCAGTTGCCCTGCTATGAAAAGCTTTTTAAATGAATATTGGTTCTACGATTACGTCCTTTAATTCGAATGGAGTTATTGGCAAATTTGTAGTGCTGAATGAATTTGTTTCTGAAAATAGTTCAATACTATGTTTGCAAGAGCATCATTTGTTGGACCATTCTTTGAATATGTTAAGTTCCCTTTCAAGTCTACATGATATATTTACCGTTCCTGCGAGGCCTACCGGAGGCCGCCCTGCGGGTGGCATTGCTACATTTGTTCCTAAAGAATTTAGTGCTATTTTATCTTGTGCTGATGAGTCTTTTCTTGCCTGCAAACTTTTTGATTGTGTTTTGGTCAATTGCTATTTGCCTACTGACTATCATGTTGATTCGTCTTTTGAAGCCTTTACGTCAGCTTGCCATAGACTTAGTAGCTTTATTGCCCTATTAGATTCGAGTTTACGTATTTTTATTTTTGGTGATTTTAACTGTGATCTTGAGAGTGTAAATGAACGTAGCACAATTTTATTTTCGTCTTTACCAAATTTTAATATCTGCCGTAAGACACTTGATTTTACTTATTCTCATTGGAGTGGGAGTACGAGTAATATTGACCATGTACTTTTTAATTTTTCCCCATCTATTATAGTAAAAGTTATCCCGGATTTCCCGATAAGTGATCATTTACCTATTCAGTTTTTGACATCGTTTTCTGTAATTCATGATTCTGTTTCTGCTTCTAATTTTATTCCAATTCGCCCTAAATATTTTGAGAGAATTATCTGGGATGAAAAACTGATTCCGGCTTACCAAGATAAAGTTGATTCTTTAGCTCGAAAAGTAGTTGTACCTGATATTCTGAAGTGTCATAAAGATAACATAGAGCTTGAGCTTAATTGCATATATCTTCAGTTATTACATTGCTTAAAATATGGTGCTAAAGAAACTTTTGGAGTTAAAAAGTGTAAACCCAATGTTGAAAAACCTTTTTGGTCGTCAAATCCGTTTCTTGTACATGCTAATCATGAATCTAAATTAGCTTTTAGACATTGGAAAAATAGTGGAAAACCGCGTGATCTTCATCCGGTTTTTCTATGCATGAAAAAAAAGAAGGCAATTTTCCAGTCGGAGCTTCGTCGTCATAATAATATTTTGCTTATGGATGCTTCGTCTGAAGTTGATATGAATAAAAAGAAACTTTGGAAAGCTCTACGTTCAACAAAGAGAGTTAATGAACCTTCTAAAAAGAATGGCCCTTCTCTTGTTGAGTGGGAAACTCATTTTGCAAACCTTTCGAAATCTTGTGATGATCCTGAACAACTTTCGCATGTTGATATAATTTTAAACAGTTCTTTTAATTCGCATGATTTTTCTATTTCGTTTGATTCTTTGTTGGGTGCATGCCGTAAATTAAAGCCACAATCCTCTAAAGACCATGATGGGATTTTTTCAAATCATGTGAAATTTGCTCCAACTTCTTTTCTTCTTCTTCTTTTGACTTTTTTTAATCTTATTCTCAAGTTTGGTATTGTTCCTCCGTCTTTTAGGATTGGGGTGGTAACTCCTATTCTAAAATCTGGTAAAAGAGATCTCCGTTCTTGTGATTCGTATAGGCCGATAACGAAGGGTTCTATGATTGGTAAACTTTTTGAATTATGTATAAAGGATCTTTTTGATTATTTGGATGTTGGTCTTAATCAAGTAGGGTTCAAAAAAGGAATGGGTTGCGACCATGCGCATGCAACGTTTGATACTATAATTAAGGAGTCAAGATCTACTGGCTCCCCACTTTATACACTATTAATTGATATAAAAGGAGCTTTTGACAATATTTCGCATGCTTCCGCTCTTTCAGCTCTTATTTCTGGTGGGATTCCCCTTTCTGTGGTTAGAGTTCTTAGATCTTGGTATTCGGGGCTTAGGATAAAAATTTTTGCACATACTTCTGATTCTCTTTCTAATCCAATTTCCGTGGGTCGGGGCGTGAGACAGGGTGGGGTTTTATCTCCTTATATTTTTAACGCATGTCTGGCGGAGTGTCTTCGTTCTTTATCTACAACCCTTATTTCTTGGGGACGGGATGTGTCTTTTCTTGCATATGCTGATGATATTATCCTATTGAGCCGTTCTAAAGCTAGTCTAATTAAGAATTTTAATTCCCTTTCTAGTCTGCTTAATGTTCGTGGCCTTTCTATTAGTATTAAAAAATGTCAATATTTTCCCGTTAATGTTAATGACCGAGCTGAATTAATTTGCGATAGAAATATATCATTTCCGGTTTCTGATGCTGTTGTTTATCTTGGGTTACCTTATTCTGCTTCAGCTCGTGAATCTAAGTCGATGCTAATTTTACATATTCAAGAAAAAATTAGAAAGGCGTTTGGTTCCATAATACGGCTACGTGGTGTTTATCGTCGTGAAATTCTAGGTTCTCTTTTTAATGCAGTTGCCCTCCCGCATGTTCTTTATCCTTCCCTTCTTCTTCGAGATTTTAAAATTTGTGATTTTTCAGCAATTCGCGTTTGTTATTTTAAATATTGTAAGTTTTTACTTGGTTTTCCAATTTCCTTTAGTAATTCTGAATTAGTTTCAAATTTTAAAATTAAAGAGCCGTTGGAAATAGCCAAGGTAAAAATAAATAATTTTTACCGTAAATCTGAAAATATACTTTATGTTCATAATCTTTTTCCTTTTTTTCTATAGTTTAAAAAGTGCATGATTTCATTATTACTATTTGTTGCATTTGATTAGGTTTTCTTTTGGGCAATTTGTAAATTGTTGCTATGTTTGTTGGTGTGTTATTTGGATTTTTGAAGAGTTATTTAATTATTTTTTATACTCCTCGTTTTTGAGGGAAATAAATAAATAAATAAATAAATACACAATACTGAAATTTCATTCAAGAAATTATGAAGGAATTGTAAATAGGTAACACACTCATTCTTTAAGTCACCTCTTGTATACACAATGCAGAAATTTCATTTAAGAAATTATCAAAAATTGTAAGTAAGTAGCAAATTCTTTCTTGAATTCGCCTCCTGGATAAATAAAAAAAGACATTTCATTCAAGAAATTATGACAAAATTCTAAGTAAGCAACAAACTCTTTCTTGAAGTTACCTCATGGATACACAATGCAGAAATTTCATTTAAGAAATTATCAAAAATTGTAAGTAAGTAGCAAATTCTTTCAAAAATATGTTAATACGTTTAAGCAATAAATATCTTTAAGCTTAACCCGTCTTTATTCTTTAGAATAGTTTTATTCATTTCATTAAATTATGAAGAAATTGTAAGTAAGTAACAATAGCTTTCTTGAATAGGTAACACTCTCATTCTTGAAGTCACCTCTTGTATACACAATGCAGAAATTTCATTTAAGAAATTATCAAAAATTGTAAGTAAGTAGCAAATTCTTTCTTGAATTCGCCTCCTGGATAAATAAAAAAGACATTTCATTCAAGAAATTATGACAAAATTCTAAGTAAGCTACAAACTCTTTCTTGAAGTTACCTCATGGATACACAATGCAGAAATTTCATTTAAGAAATTATCAAAAATTGTAAGTAAGTAGCAAATTCTTTCAAAAATATGTTAATACGTTTAAGCAATAAATATCTTTAAGCTTAACCCGTCTTTATTCTTTAGAATAGTTTTATTCATTTCATTAAATTATGAAGAAATTGTAAGTAAGTAACAATAGCTTTCTTGAATTCGCTTCCTGGACACAAAACATATATTTAATTCAAGAAATCATAATAAAATCGCAAGTAAGTAATAAAGTCTTTATTGTTTTCACCTATTGGACACGCAATACTGAAATTTCATTCAAGAAATTATGAAGGAATTGTAAATAGGTAACACACTCATTCTTGAGGTCACCTCTTGTATACACAATGCAGAAATTTCATTTAAGAAATTATCAAAAATTGTAAGTAAGTAGCAAATTCTTTCTTGAATTTGACTCCTCTATAAATAAAAAAGACATTTCATTCAAGAAATTATGACAAAATTCTAAGTAAGCAACAAACTCTTTCTTGAAGTTACCTCATGGATACACAATGCAGGAATTTCATTTAAGAAATTATCAAAAATTGTAAGTAAGTAGCAAATTCTTTCTTGAATTCGCCTCCTGGGTAAATAAAAAAGACATTTCATTCAAGAAATTATGACAAAATTCTAAGTAAGTAACAAACTCTTTCTTGAAGTTACCTCATGGATACACAATGCAGAAATTTCATTTAAGAAATTATGAAAAAATCGTAAGCAAGTAACAAACTCTTTCATGAAGTCACCTCTTGGATACACAATGCAGAAATTTCATTAAAGAAATTATAAAAAAATTGTAAGTAAGTAGCAAATTCTTTCTTGAATTCACCTGCTGGATAAACAAAAAAGACATTTCGTTCAAGAAATTATGACAAAACTCCAAGTAAGTAACAAACTCTTTATTGTTTTCATGACTTAGATACACGATGTAGAAATTTAATTCAAGAAATTATGAAAAAATTCTCAGTAAGTAACATTTTCTTTCTTGAAGTCAACTCTTGGATACACAATACGGAAATTTCATTTAAGAAATTATGAAAAAATTGTAAGCAAGTAACAATCTCTTTCCTGAAGTCACCTCTTGGATACACAATGCAGAAACTTCATTTAAGAAACTATGAAAAAATTGTAAGTAAGTAACAAATTCTTTCTTGAAGTCACCTCTTGGATACACAATACAGAAATTTCATTAAAGAAATTATGAAAAAATTGTAAGTAAGTAGCAAATTCTTTCTTGAATTCACCTACTGGATAAACAAAAAGACATTTCGTTCAAGAAATTATGACAAAATTCTAAGTAAGTAACAAACTCTTTATTGTTTTCACGACTTAGATATACGATGTAGAAATTTAATTCAAGAAATTATGAAAAAATTCTCAGTAAGTAACAATTTCTTTCTTGAAGTCAACTCTTGGATACACAATACGGAAATTTCATTCAAGAAATTATGAAAATATTTGTAAGTAAGTAACAAACTCTTTATTGATTTCACCTCTTGAATATACAGTAGAGATACTTCATTCAAGAAATTATGAAAAAAATTGCAAGTAAGTAACTTTTTTTTCTCTTTATCACAAACAATTTTCACTTAGCTACACGATGTAGAAATTTCTACATCGTGTAGCTAAGTGAAAATTGTTGGTGATAAAGAGAAAAAAAAAGTTACTTACTTGCAATTTTTTCATAATTTCTTGAATGAAGTATCTGTACTGTATATCCAAGAGGCGAAATCAATAAAGAGTTTGTTACTTACTTACAAATATTTTCATAACTTCTTGAATGAAATTTCCGTATTGTGTATCCAAGAGTTGACTTCAAGAAAGAAATTGTTACTTACTTACAATTTTTTCATAATTTCTTGAATTAAATTTCTACATCGTATATCTAAGTCGTGAAAACAATAAAGAGTGTGTTACTTACTTAGAATTTTGTCATAATTTCTTGAACGAAATGTCTTTGTTTATCCAGTAGGTGAATTCAAGAAAGAATTTGCTACTTACTTACAATTTTTTCATAATTTCTTTAATGAAATTTCTGTATTGTGTATCCAAGAGGTGACTTCAAGAAAGAATTTGTTACTTACTTACAATTTTTTCATAGTTTCTTAAATGAAGTTTCTGCATTGTGTATCCAAGAGGTGACTTCAGGAAAGAGTTTGTTACTTGCTTACAATTTTTTCATAATTTCTTGAATGAAATTTCCGTATTGTGTATCCAAGAGTTGACTTCAAGAAAGAAATTGTTACTTACTGAGAATTTTCTCATAATTTCTTGAATTAAATTTCTACATCGTGTATCTAAGTCATGAAAACAATAAAGAGTTTGTTACTTACTTGGAGTTTTGTCATAATTTCTTGAACGAAATGTCTTTGTTTATCCAGCAGGTGAGTTCAAGAAAGAATTTGCTACTTACTTACAATTTTTTCATAATTTCTTTAATGAAATTTCTGCATTGTGTATCCACGAGGTGACTTCATGAAAGAGTTTTTTACTTGCTTACAATTTTTTCATAATTTCTTAAATGAAATTTCTGCATTGTGTATCCATGAGGTAACTTCAAGAAAGAGTTTGTTACTTACTTAGAATTTTGTCATAATTTCTTGAATGAAAAGTCTTTTTATTTACCCAGGAGGCGAATTCAAGAAAGAATTTGCTACTTACTTACAATTTTTGATAATTTCTTAAATGAAATTTCTGCATTGTGTATCCATGAGGTAACTTCAAGAAAGAGTTTGTTGCTTACTTAGAATTTTGTCATAATTCCTTGAATGAAATGTCTTTTTTATTTATCCAGGAGGCGAATTCAAGAAAGAATTTGCTACTTACTTACAATTTTTGATAATTTCTTAAATGAAATTTCTGCATTGTGTATACAAGAGGTGACCTCAAGAATGAGTGTGTTACCTATTTACAATTCCTTCATAATTTCTTGAATGAAATTTCAGTATTGCGTGTCCAATAGGTGAAAACAATAAAGACTTTATTACTTACTTGCGATTTTATTATGATTTCTTGAATTAAATATCTGTATTGTGTCCAGGAAGCGAATTCAAGAAAGCTATTGTTACTTACTTACAATTTCTTCATAATTTAATGAAATGAATAAAACTATTCTAAAGAATAAAGACGGGTTAAGCTTAAAGATATTTATTGCTTAAACGTATTAACATATTTTTGAAAGAATTTGCTACTTACTTACAATTTTTGATAATTTCTTAAATGAAATTTCTGCATTGTGTATACAAGAGGTGACTTCAAGAATGAGTGTGTTACCTATTCAAGAAAGCTATTGTTACTTACTTACAATTTCTTCATAATTTAATGAAATGAATAAAACTATTCTAAAGAATAAAGACGGGTTAAGCTTAAAGATATTTATTGCTTAAACGTATTAACATATTTTTGAAAGAATTTGCTACTTACTTACAATTTTTGATAATTTCTTAAATGAAATTTCTGCATTGTGTATCCATGAGGTAACTTCAAGAAAGAGTTTGTTGCTTACTTAGAATTTTGTCATAATTTCTTGAATGAAATGTTTTTTTTTATTTATCCAGGAGGCGAATTCAAGAAAGAATTTGTTACTTACTTACAATTTTTGATAATTTCTTAAATGAAATTTCTGCATTGTGTATACAAGAGGTGACTTCAAGAATGAGTGTGTTACCTATTTACAATTCCTTCATAATTTCTTGAATGAAATTTCAGTATTGTGTATCCAATAGGTGAAAACAATAAAGACTTTATTACTTACTTGCGATTTTATTATGATTTCTTGAATTAAATATCTGTATTGTGTCCAGGAAGCGAATTCAAGAAAGCTATTGTTACTTACTTACAATTTCTTCATAATTTAATGAAATGAATAAAACTATTCTAAAGAATAAAGACGGGTTAAGCTTAAAGATTGGCTCTAACAATTGTACTCTATGCTTGCCCAGAGAAACGATGTGGCTTTCCCACTATTGCTCTATGGCCGGTTATCGACACTACCTAGTTTATTGCATGTATTAAATCAGTATTTTTTACACAGTGGAACGATAAACACATAACTAATATCTCTAAAAAAGTGAAGATGAAGCATTTTAAGAAAGTGTGTTCACATGATAGTGTTATTGTAGCATTGAATGCTGACAAGGAGAAGTATTTAGACTATGAAATAAGTACAAGTGGTAGTACTATCGGAAACGTATGCGTGCATTGTCATGACAGTAAGGAATTGAATTTCTTTGGAGTACCAAAAAAATTCAACTCTTATGATGGTGGATATGCGAGATTGAGATCTCCGGAGATGATTGCATTCAAAGAGAATGCCAACATAAAAATAATAGTTGATAAAGAGGGGCATCTTCTTGCTAGTGCTTGTGGTAACATGTTACCCAGTGTTAAACCATATCGTCAACTTTCGGGTATTAGCATTCAAATGAAAGCAAAGACGAAAAGAAAGGCCTACTCTTCTACTAATATCATAAACCATATCCTGTCTACGTGCCGGAACTGTTACCTGTGTAAAAATAGTATGATAATAGACAGTAAAATTGCTAGAAAAATAAAAAGGGCATTGGCAGAAAATATCACTAAGGAATATAAAGATGAATCGATGAAAAACAAAGTACCAGCAAACGTTACTGCCACTGATCAAACAGTCAATGAATCAAATAATACCAAAGACGAAAAGCATATTGACCTTGTCGATGACGCACCTATAAAAATTGTGTATGAGTCAAAATGGAATAATGATTATTCTACTGATTACGAACTAAGAGAAGACACTAGCTATAGTATCAAGAGAGAACATGGTGAACCATTTTATGGAACAGATTCAAAATGTCCAAAGTTGTTCATTGATATTAATAATGTATAATAATATATATTTTTTGTATTAATATTCTACATGACATTATTTCATTAAAAATATATTATGCCTTACATTGTTATGTGTTCATTATTTTTAGAGTAAGCTAGCATATCGAACGTTTAGAATGTCTGTTAAAACATCGGAGATGTAAGAAAAGGAATTTACATACATCATATATTGGATAGATAAGTTAACATAGAGAAAATCTAAGTATAAGAATGAATAAATTCTCTATCAACATCTATTGACAGATACTTGGGATAGCATTGACAAAATCAAAGAATCGTAAGTAGCAAACTCTTTCTTGAAGTCAACTCATGGGATTTCTCGAAATTAAATATCAAAACAATAAAGAGTTTATTACTTACTTGCGATTTTATCATGATTTCTCGAATTAAATATCTGTATTGTGTCCAGGAAGCGAATTCAAGAAAGCGATTGTTACTTACAATTTCTTCACAATTTAATGAAAAGAATAGAACTATTCTAAAGAATAAAGACGGGTTAAGCTTAAAGATATTTATTGCTTAAACGTATTAACAGATTTTTTTTTTGAGAGAAAAAAAAACACAACAACAAATGTTTACATAAAAATAGTACTTAGAGTTCACTCTTAAACATCCACAAACGATGGTCCCATGATATAGAATAGTTTTTACCATGTCTTATGGATTTATCACGATCAGGTATGTTCTTAGGAATCCACTGTGCGAAGAACCTAACCTCGTCTTCAGGACGGTGATAACCCCCTTCAAATTTAGGACACTTAAACTCTTCTAGATTGAAAAGTGGAATCCTAGGATCACACTTTTGAATTAAAACTTTATCTGTAGGTACATTGCCCTTTACGTAGAGTGCTTCAACCCCAAAAAAGCTGCAAATTTCACTGGCTTCCTCCTGAACATTTCTCAGTTCCTGACCATTATTATTAAGTCGTTTAATCACTCTATCGTAGAATCCCAGTCTGTTTATATGACGTAATGTAGTACTCCACAAGCTTTTATCATACTCAAACATGTTATAGTTCACTATCCAATGATAACAGTCAATTTCTTCGAGTTCCATAGACAATAATAAAAATGCACATTCAAATATAACACCACAAGATGATTTTTTCAAACTGATAAATTATGTGTCATACAGTCCTATCATCTTGGAAGTTATTAATGTAGTTGTTAAGTAGAAAAATACTTCATCAAACTTTTATACCTTCGCTCAAGGTTGAATGGAGTTATGGCTAGGGGGATGAGCCCTAAAACCATCTGAATTCATTGTGTGGGAGGAGTCATAAAACCCTTGGAAGTCATTGCAAGGAGGAGTCATTGAACTCTCGGTATCTATTGCATGTCAACCGAGTCTCTCAAACCCCGTAAAGCTCTTTTAAAAGATACAAGAACTACTTATTTAACACAAAAATTGTGTTTTTAATGGGCACCAAGTAAAGAAAAACCACACGGAATCAGGCAACTGAGTCTCTCAAACCCCGTAAAGCTCTTTTAAAAGATATAAGAATTACTTATTTAACACAAAAATTTTGTTTTTAATGGGTACCAAGTAAAGAAAAACCACACGGAAAAGCCCTTATAATAGCATAGGAAGGAACATAAGCTCCTGGAATAGCATAGGAAGGGGACATAAACTCTTATAATAGCATGGGAGGGGACATAAGCCCTTAAAATAGCATGGGAATTCCTATATACGCAAGCAAATAACATGGGAATTCCTATACATGCAAGCAAATAACATGGGAATTCCTATACACGCAAGCAAATAACATGGGAATTCCTATACATGCAAGCAAATAACAAGGGAATTCCTATATACGCAAGCAAATAACATGGGAATTCCTATACACGCAAGCAAATAACATAGGAATTCCTATACATGCAAGTAAATAACATGGGAATTCCTATACACGCAAGCAAATAACATGGGAATTCCTATACATGCAAGCAAATAACATGGGAATTCCTATACACGCAAGCAAATAACATGGGAATTCCTATACACGCAAGCAAATAACATAGGAATTCCTATACATGCAAGCAAATAACATGGGAATTCCTATACACGCATGCAAATAACATAGGAATTCCTATACATGCAAGCAAATAACATGGGAATTCCTATACACGCAAGCAAATAACATAGTCACTCTCTTTGAAAAACCAAACCAGACTATACCCATCAAACCAAACTATACCCATCAAACCAGACTATACCCATCAAACCAGACTATATCCACCAAACCAGACTGTACCCACCAAACCAGATTATACCCACCAAACCAGATTATACCCACCAAACCAGATTATACCCACCAAACCAGATTGTACCCACCAAACCAGATTATACCCACCAGAAACCTGTCTGGTACAGGGGCGCACGCAAAATAGTACCTTGGTTACTACTTATATATTAAATATTTTATAAAAATATACATACAACGTAGATTTCAGCTGAGCCTAAGCTAATTTTTGTTGAATACTGATAGGTATAAACCGGTTTGTCTGATCTGTAGATCCAAATTCTCTAGTGTGTACTGCATAATACACAAGTACTGTGCATCCTTATTTATTTTACTGTTTCTATATTTGGTCGAGTACGTTTGATGATCATCTCCAGTCTCTTCATATTTTGCAAAATGATGCAATAAGGGTTTGGCGAATCAACTTTTAACATATGAACATGATCGATTTATGAACGGACTAAAGTTGTGCCAGCATATTTTTTACTATTTCTATAATAGCAAAATGAAACAAAAGGTACAATGACAAACCAATGCTTGTTTCTGTTACGCAACTATCTGTCATTCAACAGTGGAGCCGAGTAGATCCAAAATTGATCATCTTTTTGTCCCGAAACCTGAATTAAGGCAATGTGGTGCCTTAAAGAATTGCCCCATCTCGCCCATTATAAAATTTTTTAGTATATCTGGCCATACTATTTATGATTAATTGAGTGGCCTTTCCATAACTTGTAGAGCTTGGATAAGATATCCGAATAAACAAAAAAAAAAACAAAAAAAAAACGACATATATTTTTCCGGGAATCTTAGAAAATCGGGAATCTTCGATTAAAGGAAGCAGAATTTTCTTATCAAAGTTCAGGAAAGGGCAGTCTCTTAAAATATTCTAGCACATCTGTCTGGAAAATGTTAAAAATCAGCTTAAAGGAAATAAATGTTACTCTTTACTTTCGTAATAACAACATAGACCAGAAAAATTCCCGGAAATCAAGAGGAATTAAATATTAGTTTCAGATTTTTTATGCGTTTAAAAAAATTTTGAACCCCTCCCCTCGCCCGAAAAAAACAAACCTCCAAACAAAATTTGAACTTCTATATTCATACATCTTTAATACATATATTAGGGGGTTCGCCCCCTAGTCAATACCTCGCTCTTTACGCTAAAGTTCGAATTTTGTTCCAATTCTTTAAAAATTACCCCTTAATCACAAAGGCCGTTAATTAGAATAAATAGCTCTTATGAAAGTATTAAAAAAAAACTTCAGCTTAAAGAGCGAGGTATTGACTAGGGGACGAATCCAATCATATGCGTAATAATTTGTGTTCGTTTTAATTTTTGATGTTGCTCCTTACTTTCAGTTGAAAAACGGTTTTTTTAAATTTAATTTCTGATCGTTTTGTTTAATAATGCTGGGAAATCCGGCGCCCCCTTCATAGTAATGTCCCTTTTCAAATGAAAACTTCCTCCATGGAAAGATCCTCCCACGTAATCCCTGACCCCCCTCCCACTACCAGAAAAAATCCCCCCTGAAAACGTCTGTATACTTCCCAATAACCGATACGATATGTAAACATTGGGCAAAGTTCATAACTTGCAGCCCTTCCCCCGGGGACTGTGTGGGATTCAGTCATACTTAAAGACATAGTTATTATATTTTTTGACCATGCTGAACAAAATGGCTATCTCAAAAGTTTGATCGGGCGACTTTGGGAAAAAATGAGCGTGGGAGGGGGCCTTGTTGCCCCTCCATTTTTTTGGGTCACTTAAAAAGGGCACTAGAACTTTTAATTTCCGTTCGAATGAGCCCTCCCGCGATGTCCTAGGATAACTGGGTCGATACGATCACCATTGGGGAAAAAAACAACAAAAAAACAAATAAACACGCATCCGTGATCTTTCTTCTTGCAAAAATTCCATGTTTTTGCAGATATGAGCTTGAAACCTCTACAGTAGGGTTATCTGATACGCTGTATCTGATGGTGTGATTTTCATTAAGGTTCTATGACTTTTAGAGGGTGTTTCCGCCTTTTGGTGAAAATCAGGCAACTTCTCTCAGGCGCGTAACTTTAAATGGGTAGGACTAAATATGATGAATGTTATATATATATATATATATATATATATATATATATATATATATATATATATATATATATATATATATATATATATATATATATATATATATATATATATATTTATATATGAAAGCAGCATATGAATTTGATTCTCTTGATGTATCTATTGGTATCAAAATTCCGTTTTTTAGACTTTCGGTTACTATTGAGCCGGGTCGCTCCTTACTTACAGTTCGTAACCAGGAACTGTTGGATAGGGTATGATTTCCTCGAAAGCCGCCTTTCCTTGGAATCATCCCGCAGCGCTGACTGCAGTTACGGTTTTGGTTAGTATGAAAGGTCCGCCGTTATGGCAATATGTGGCCGCGTAAGCTGAATTTCTCTTCCATGGATAGAGGCGAAAAAGAGCTTTTTGCGGAGAAGAGATCCATAGTCATCTTACAACACCGTGATAGTGCCAGCCTTTTACATCCAGCCTGTCCTCGAAAGGAAAAAGAAAGAAAAAGGAGACCTAACAGACAAGACAAACAACACTCGGAAAAAATATTGTTCAAAATTAGGCATTGCTTTGTTGTTAACTAGACTATTGTTTCCACGAAGGGCGCCATTCCTCGAGGTCATCCTGCCGTACTGGTTGCAGTTTTGGTGCTGGTTGCTCTTCGCTGGTTACTGGGTACAGTTTTGGCTAAGGCGAAAGGTCCACCTTGAGGCCTGTATGAGACCAAATAAGCGGGATTTCTCTTCCGAGGATGGAGACGAAAAACCAGAACTTTTAGTGGAGCGTAGATCAATAAACATGTCACAACCCCAGGACAGCTCCAGCCGTTTAGACCCAGCCTATCATCGTTGGAGCATTCTAATTCGGGGAAAAGTTGATTACCAGATGACGAAAATTCAAGAAACAAACGATGTACATAAATGCCTCTGGTTGTTTAGTCAAGTTTCAAGTCAATACATAGCTTGTATAATGCGTAAAAGATTCGCAAACACTGCCAAAAACTAAGCGGCTTCTGCATAAAGCATTTTTTTTAAATCTTGATTTGAGTGACAATATCCTTAAGAATGTATTTTTTTGCGAATTCTAAAATTTCTTTTTTAGTCTTAGATTAAATTGACAATTTATTGTAGGAACCATGATTATGGTTTTATTTGAATCCTCTATAACCATACCCAGCAGCTTGGCACCAAAATCAAATATATTCCCTAAAACAATCAAAGGATTTTGTGGTATAGCGCTCTTTTGCTTGTGCATAGGGATGGGGGATTTTTTTTGGGCTCCGCCTCTCCCCGTTTTCTGCCTTTTGTTTCTTTTTAATGTGGTTCGTCTATTTTGATATTATGAATAGCTGTCCCCTTCGAACATGCCTCACCCTCTCACAAAATAATTTTCTGAATACCCACTTGTTTTTTATCAGTCTTTTTGCAAAAAAATGCTATTTGTTACCATTTCCAAGCTTCGGTTTGCAATTATTAAGAACTTGTTTTGACAGGGCATGTTTTTATTGTTTATTACTGGAGAACAAGTTATAGATGAGATCCACGATCTATTCCATTCAATTTCTTTTTCATTAGATAGGCTACATAGGGAAGCTTTTTTCCCTAGATTTTCTAGTCCGGCCAGGATTTTTTTTGAAGAATTTTCACTTGTTTTTGCTTATTAGCGTAGAATTATCCCGCTGGACTTAAGCCAATTCATTTCAAATCGTGTTTACCCCTTAGCCTGCTATCAGTTTAATATTGGTCGTTAGTGCTTTATTGCTTGTGGATAATTGCCCTATTTTATCTCAACTAGCCATCCCAATGTAATGAACTAGCTATAAAAGGATAGCCACAATTTTTTTGTGAGCCGATAGCTAACCTGATATGATCTCAAACAGATTCTTCTTTTAAAAAATGTTGTGAATTTATTGTTCTTTTTACTGTCTTGAAGTGTCAAACCAAGAAACAAAAAGTCATTTTTACTGACTCAAAAGTTGACATGTCATTCTTGTCAAAGGGACATGTTATCCATGTCAACAGGAATAAGGTGAAATGTTTATCAAAACAAAAGGAGAGACAATACCAAAACACGTCACAAAAATATGCAATTGGAATTAAAGCAAGCTTTTTAACACGGAAGTAAAAATCCTGAATGCGCCCTTGGTATTCACCTTGCCCTATTGGGGGAGGGCAAATTGAAAGAAAAATCCGCAAAACAAAGAATATTGGAAATTATGGGCAAAATCTGTTAATTTTCTGAATGGGAGTGGGCTGAGCCCCCCCCCCCCCCTAGTTCTCCCCCAACCTACCACATGAATGTTAAAGCTTCGTCAAGATTTTCCCCTTATTTTTTCTTTCAAATAAGAAATTTGTATGGCGCGAATTACAAAAATATTATTGAATATTCTATTATTTTGCAACGCCAGCTATGCAAATTACGGGGAGAACCACCAAAATATTAAGCAGTGTTTTGTATAATTCACGTTCACGGTCACAAATATTCGTGTTAATGTACATTCACATACTGTAGATTAGTATACAAGTGAAGTGTTCCTTCATGGAACCGTGTGCAAACCAATGTACATGATATAACTTTGTAGAGAATGCTGTGTACAGACGCAGTCACTTTTGGCTAGGGGGGCAACATTTTTCGCAGGGGGTGAGTGCAGACAATTCTGATTCTCCGGGGATCTTTCATTTCTTTTCTGGGTATACAGAAATTGAGGCTTTTTTCTCAGGGATTTAATGACCTGGCTAGAAGATCATGAGATTCAGCGTTGGGGTGTACAAACAAAGCTTCGATCAGTTTGTTTGCTATAGAAATATTAAGGATAGTTTTGAAAAAGAATATTATTTAAGTTAAAATTACCAAATAAGTATAATAGAGTTTGGATTCAGGTGCGAGCTAATTGTCTACCACTAGTAACATACTGGAGGGATATTAATTTTCCAAATAGACGCCTAACCTGCCAATTATGCGGTATTTTGGGTGATGAATTGGGCAATTTTTTTAGGTGCAATGAGTTGGCGAATCTAAGGACAGATTCATTTATTGGGGAAAACGATTAGCTGTGGTACTTGTATGATATAGCCCCGACCACTCAAGTTGTTCATCCATTGACGCATTCTAGAACCGAGTTTTTTTTTTCTAGTTTCTTTAACCTTAGCGTGAGACAAGACAAAGAAAAGTGACAGAATAGACGGGAAATACATGACTTGGGCTATATATTTACGTATTGGGGGGGGGGGGTGTGGTAAAGTATTTTGACAATGTGAAGTTAGAAAACAATTCCTACTTCATAATTTGCAGAATAATTGTACCTAACACATTAGGTATATAGACCCGCTATACTTTACCCCTCCCCCCCTAAGGTGCAAATATATAAACCAAATTTGTTTGTAAAGTATTATATTTTTATCATACTTAGGTATATTTCTTTAGGATTGAGGGTCAGAGAAACAGGCTCTACTTAGATGAAGAATATTAGGTCGGGGCTATGTCATACAAGTACTAGGAAGTTTTTATTTATGTGTATAAGTCTGTCTGTTAGGTTTCTTTGTATTAATTTTTTTTATATGGTTTTGCCTACTTCAAAATACACGCACATAAACAAATATTTGAGGCGTTTTTTTTTAAGTTTTTTAACCCCCCTGAAAACAATATTCCCTCTGAAGAAAAATCCTGGGTATGTCCCTGGTTCTGTGCTTGATCTATCCAGATTAGTTTGATTTTTTTTTGTATAATTTTCAAGAATGCATAGTTTTTTTCTGAGATTTGACGAACTTACTTGGCCCTTCAAGAAATGGCTCTCAAGGCACATTCTTTTTTAACTGTAAAAAAAAGAAAAAAAAAGTGTATCTTGATTTGGCTATCCACTGGCAAAAGTTTGGATATACGTTCTGTTGCAAATCCAATTTTTGTTTGGCTACAAATCGAACTAAGAATCCATCGCGCATTCGACTAGATATGAGATTAAACAACTTTAGATCAGTTATTGTTCCTAGCGCTGTGTAATCAGAGCACCCTCCTTGTTTACGGACCCCCAAGCGTGTGTCGTTTATTTTTTCAGATTTACAGCTGCTTTTGCAGGAAATTTCCCAGCGTTTGGCCCCAGTGCCTTTGGGGGTGAAGTAAGTGATAAAGAGAATCAAAATAAATCTCCATTTCAATTATAAACATTTCACCGTTCAACTATTGGGAAATCTCTGGAGAAGAAACAGCTTTAGATAGAATTATGTAATGAATAAGCTGTGGACAAGTGCAGAAAACCAACCATTAAGGATCAGTGCTGGTATTTTTTTTTAGCCTTTCTGATGCTGAATCGATTAAGTGTACTTTTAATTTGTTGGAGAATGTTAGCGTTAAAGCACTCTACCTTTTTGCGTTCAAAAAGATGTCTAAAAAATTAGAACTAATAATGCCAAAAATATTCGGGTAGTGAATACACAATATTTTTTGAATGCTAATTTGATTAGATCCGAACTAAAATGTAATTCGCCCATTTTCCCTACCAAATACATAGTCAAGCACAAAGCCCTGGACATTTTTTCAATCAGATGACGTACTAAATTCAAAGTGTTAAAAGTAAGATGTTTTTTAGTTTCCTGTACATTTTTCTCCGCATTTGACCGATTAGGCGTTGGACGCTGGACCGATTGGCGTTGGACCGATTGGCGCTCACCTATTCTTGCTCTTTCTCAATTAACAGAATAAATTGATAAGCCTTTGAATTATGTGATTACTAGCTACATCTACATCAAGACAAACGTAGCTTATTTCCAGTCATGTATGTGCTGAGGAGTGAGGAAGAGAGCATTTTGGCTCGATTCTTCGAAATATCCATATTTTCATGATTCTCATTTTTTGTGTAGCTTCCGTATAATGGGTAGAAGTTAAGACTTAGATAGGATTAAGAAGATGCACTACATAAAAATCATTTTGTGAGCCTCACTGTCTGCTGATCGTCACAAGGGACATGTTAGTAAATTCTCGTACTAGCTAAAATCTAGAACTGTCAAGAATTTGTTGTTGGACTGTGACATTTGATTGAAAAAAGGGAAATTTTACGCCCCTTTTGTTGGTGAGCTTTTTAGTCAAAGCGTGTGGTATCACAAGGAAATCACAAAGCGGCCAAATTGCTCATGATGATTCCTTTGAACTTATTTTAAGCGTTTTTGAGCAGGTATAGTAGAATATTTTAGGGGCTACCTTTTCCTGAATTTCAAAAGAAATTCAGCTCTATTAAAAAAAAAAAACTTTCTGACTTTCTGATGATTCACGTTTCAATAAAACTGAATATCTCTTATATCTGGCACAAAATCTTAGAAATTATAAATCTGGGAATCTCACGTAGTTTTAAACAAACCCGTGAAAATACAGTGTAAAAAAGAAAAGGGAAAGATAAGGTTAATACAAATCTTATTTATTCAAGAACTTGATGTCAATTACAATTTGGTAATGTCGTTTGCCTTTTGATGTCACTTACCATTTTATGTCATTTGCTTGTCAAAAATAATTTGTCATTTAATGTAAAAAAGCACTTCATGTCATTTACCATTTGGTTGGATGAAAATTGGTTGTCAAATATTCTTTTATTGCGGGAAGATGAAAAATATAAGACGTATTGTATACCTATAGCGGCATTGTCCCTTTGTCTGAAAATAAGGTACATATATAAAGATTGAAGGGCAAAGTGTACCATTTCTGAGTCAAATAAAGCTATTTTGTAACTAACCTGTGGCTATTTTTATAATAAAAAAAACTTGCAATGAAAAAGTTATAGTTTAAAAAAAAATCATCTAAAAATGACTAATATTAATTATAATTTCACAGTCATAATTTATTTTGTTCTAAATCGGGAAGTAAACGAAAGTGTTATTTTCGGAACTGAGAACCTTGGATTGAAAGGAAGCGTTTCACACTGGTGTGCCGTTTACGAATATTTAGGACTTATGGTTCGTTTACACATTGCGGAAATCCATGCGGAAATCCGTCCGTATCTGTTCGAACTATGGCTAAAATAACGCTGCGTTTTAAGGCAAAGATTTCAAATTATTGCAACAGCATGACCTATGTTCTTACCCTATTCTGAAAGCTGTTGAACAATAGAGAGCCAAATGACACCGTTTTTCTTAGTTTTCTTATAGCCTGGGTGCGAAGGATCACAGAAGCTGGGTGTAGCCTTGAACCAAAGTTACAAGGTCATGTAGTTTTTGATAATCCATGCTCATGAATTTATTCATTTAAAAATCTTGCCAAGATTCCGTCCTGATTTGACCAAAACGTTGCGGAAAGCTAGAGATTTTTTCTAGCACAAAAACGGACGGAATTTCCGCACGGATTGCTAAATCCGCATGAATTTCCGCAATGTGTAAACAAACCATTATGTTACACTTAGGTATTGCCGATATTTGAAAAAAAACAAAAAAAACAAAAAAACATCCAGATTGGTTATGCCAAGATTGCTGCAAACCTGGATAAATATAATGCACATGCTCTGGTTACGCTACTCAACTTTCTGTTGGGTATATGCCAAAGTTGAGTATATATATATATATATATATATATATATATATATATATATATATATATATATATATATATATATATATTATATATATATATATATATATATATATATATATATATATATATATATATATATATATATATATATATAGAGAGAGAGAGAGAGAGAGAGAGAGAGAGAGAGAGAGAGAGAGAGAGAGAGAGAGAGAGAGAGAGAGAGAGAGAGAGCGTTGTCGTAAAAACTTCAAAAAGGGCTCATTTGATTGGAAATTGAAATGGCTAGTGCCCTTATATATATATATATATATATATATATATATATATATATATATATATATATATATATATATATATATATATATATATATTATATATATATATATATATATATATATATATATATATATATATATATATATATATATATATATATATATATATATATATATATATTTATATATATATATATATAAAACAACTTAATTCTTAATTTAAGCTAAATCTTCTGGCCTACCCAAAAATTTGCAAAACAAGTTGTCATAGGGGTGCCAGGAATAAAAATTTCCTCAAGACTGGTTACAAGTATGAATTAATTACACAACCAAAGCTGTGTTCTCAGACACCAGTTTTGAGCGGGTTCGACAAAGAACTCCGAGTTGGATGTGGGTGGCATGAAAAGTTAAAAACTGATAATTCAAGTCAGTAGCCTACATACATCTTTCCTGGCCGAGTTGCTACTGAAACCAAACGTAATGATAATATTAATAGGCAGCGCATACGATGGTGGCAAAATTTATTATTTTTTTTTCTTGGTCTTAAACCAGGGCACTTCGTATCGAAGGAGTTGTCGTAGAAACTTCGAAAAGGGCTCAATCGATTGAAAATTGGAGTGGCATGTACCCTTTTTAATAGTCGAAAATGATTGGAAGGCAACTAACACCCCTTCCACGCCCACCATTTCTCCAAACACATCCAATCAAGATTTTGAGATTACAATTTTGTTCAGCGTAGTTGATTTCCAAATAGAAATTATGTTTTTGAGGAGGACACTGCCCCATAGCCCTCAGGGCAAGGGTCGTAAGTTATACGCTGGGGGCGAACAAGGTTTTTTATAGAAAGTGCTGTCGTAGAAACTTCAAAAATGGCTTTTTGATTGTAAATTGAAATGTGATTGGAAGGCAACTCACCCCCCTCTCACGCCCACCTTTTTCCCAAGCACATCCAATCAAAATTTTGAGATAGCCATTTTGTTCAACGTAGTTGAAAGTTCTGGAAATTAGGTCTTTTAGGATGACAAACCCCCACAGCCCTCAGGGCAAGGGTTGTAAGTCATGCCCTGGGAGCATATAAGGTTTTTTATAGAGAGCGTTGTCGTAGAAACTTCAAAAAGGGCTCATTTGATTGGAAATTGAAATGGCTAGTGCCCTTTTGAATAGTCAAAAGTGATTGGAAGGCTAACACCCCTTCCACGCCCACCATTTATCCAAACACATCCAATCAAATTTTGAGATAGCCATATTGTTCAAAGTAGTTGAAAGGTCCGGAATTTATATCTAAAAAGATGACACACACCCCACAGCCCTCAGGGTAAGGGTTGTAAGATATGCCCTCGGGGCATATAAGGCTTTTATTGAAAGTATTGTCGTAGAAACTTGAAAAAAGAGCTCATTCGATTGGAAACTCAAAGGGCTAGTGCCCTTTTTAATAGTCGAAAATGATTTGAGGGCAATTAACCCCCCTCTCACGCCCACCTTTTCCCCAAACACATCCAATCAACGTTTTTAGATAGCTATGTTGTTCAACAAAGTTAAAAGTTTTAGAAATTAGGTCTTTGAGAATGATAACCACCTCAGAGCTCTCGGGGCAAGGGTGGTTAGTTATGCCCTGGGGGCATATAAGGTTTTTATAGATAGTGATGTTGTAGAAACTTCAAAAACGGCTCATTCAATTTGAAATTAGAAGGGTTTGTGCTCTTTTTAATAGTTGAAAGTGTGGAGGATAACTAACACCCCTCTCACATCCACCATTTCCCCAAACACATCCGATCAAAATTTTGAGATAGCCATTTTGTTCGACGTAGTTAAAAAGTCTGGAAATAATGTTTTTGAGGATGACACTTCCCCCACAGCCCTCAGGGCAAGGGTTGTAAGTTATGCCCCTGGGGGCATATAAGTTTTTTTTTTATAGAAAGCGCTGTCATAGAAACTTCAAAAAGCAGTCAATCATTCAATTGGAAACTGAAACGGCTAGTGCCCTTTTTAAAAGTCGAAAGTGGTTGGATGGCAAATGACCCCCCCCCCCCCTCACGCCCACCATTTCCCCAAACACATCTAATAAAAATTTTTAGATAACAATTTTCTTCAACGTAGTTGAAAATTCTGGAAATTAGGTTTTTCAGGATGACAACCCCCCCCCCATCCCTTAGGGCAAGGGTTGTTAGTTATTCCCTGGGGGTATATAAGGTTTTTTTGAAAGTTTTGTCGTAGAAACTTCAAAAGGGCTCATTCGATTGGAAATTGAAAGGGCTAGTGCCTTTTTAATAGTTGAAAGTGATTTGAGAGCAACTAACGCCCCTCTCACGCCCACTATTTCCCCAAACACATCGAATCAAAATTTTGAGATAGCCATTTTGTTTAGCGTAGTTGAAAGTTCTGGGAATTAGATCTTTGAGGATGACACCCCCCTCATAGCCCTCAGGGCAAGGGTTTGCCCTGGGGGCATATTAGGTGTTTATAGAAAGCGTTGTCGTAAAAACTTCAAAAAGGGCTTATTTGATTGGAAATTGAAATTGGCCAGTGCCCTTTTTAATAGTCAAAAGTGATTGGCAACTAACACCCCTTTCACGCCCACCATTTATCCAAACACATCCAATCAAAATTGTAAGATAGCCATTTTGTTCAAAGTAGTTGAAAGGTCCGGAAATTATAGCTAAGAGGATGACACTCCCCCATAGCCCTCAGGGTCAGGGTTGTAAGTTTTGCCCAGGGGGCATATAAGGTTCTTATAGAAAGCTTTGTCGTAGAAACTTGAAAAAGGGCTCATTCGATTGAAAATTCAAAGGGCTAGTGCCCTTTTTAATATTTGAAAGTGATTTGAGGGCAACTAACCCCCCTCTCACGGCCACCTTTTCCCCAAACACATCCAATAAAAATTTCTAGATAGCCATTTTGTTAAACGTTGTTAAAAGTTCATTTGAGCTCGTAGTTAAAGGCTCATTTGACTGGAAATTGAAATGGCTAGTGCCCCTTTTAATAGTCAAAAATTATTGGAAGGTAACTATTGAAAGGGCTAGTTGCCTTTTTAATAGTCGAAAGTGATTGGAAGGCTTAGCATTTTTATAGTAAAGATCGATGTGGGTACAATGTATTATTATTTTTTTCTTCTTTTTTTTTGTTTAGACCAGGCACTTCGTATCGATGCAGTTGTCTTAGGAACTTCGAAAAGGGCTCATTCGATTGAAAATAGAAAGGGCTACTGCCCTTTTTAATAGTCGGAAGTGATTGGATGGCAACTAGTCCCCCTCCCACCCCCACCCTCCCATTTGCCCATTATGTTTAAAAACTAAATGTTGCCTTGAGATTAAATCAAAATGCACTGTGTTAATGCTAATTCCCAATAAGGCATCTTAGTAGTATCCCAAGAACGACTGCGGGTATTATGTTCAAACTTTCGGGGCTACTTCTGGTCTTAAAATTTCACCAAATCAAAATAGCGTAAATGTATCCAAGCTAGATCCATTTACCTAAATGTACCTTGTCTTTGTCAATTATGTTTGGCTACCCAAATCCAAATTTCAAGAAATAAAAGTTGTTTTTAAATTAGTGTAGGTGACATTAAAGTTTAAAATTAAGTGAAAAAGATTATTATGTCACCGAGAGGAGAGGAGGTGGGATTTAAAAAAAAAGAAGCGAAAAATGATCTTCTGGATTATGCATCCCTGAGTCCAAACTTATCAATTGTCAAAATGAACTATTTATAGATGTTTTCTTAACGTAGTCAATGTCTGTGGGTGTACAGATTAGTGTAGTTTCCTTTTTAGTTATACAAACAGTATACTATACTGTAGTATACTGTAGTAGTTATATTACAAACAGTATACTATATACAAAAACAGCTGTGAAAGTGCATAAATTGATTGTATCACAAATTGGGTGCTAGTTGATTCCAATGGGTGGCCGAATTTCAGAAATCACTTATACCAAATGGCGCGCGCAAAGCGGGCTGGAAGTGTTCCAAGCATTTTGGAGGCTGTGGCAACCCTGGTATAACTGTGTCATGTGCAATGGAACTGTATGGCGTACATGGTGCCTTGATATGTACAACAGGTGGCGGAGTGGGTCTCCCCTCGATTGGCTCATTATATGAATTATCCGGTACTTGTTAAGAATCCAGAAAACACACGAGAAGTGAAGTTTCGTTAATGCTAATAAAATAAAACAAAATAGGATGAAAATATAATAGTTTAGAAACAAATTTGGGCTATATATTTGCACATTAGGAGGGTGGGGTGGGGGTAAAGCATAGCATATATTAAATACACAACCTAACCTAACCTAAGTACCTTTTCTTGCCCCTTCAACCCCAAAAAGCTAAAGTTTAAATCTTTGTCACGGAATGAGTAATACCTCACAAGCAGCAGAAACCCGTTTTTCATTAGGCTTTTCATTAGATTCTAGATGCGATTCTTGATGTTTTTTTCTGGATTCTTAATAAGTACCAATTATCCTTATAACTTCAGCAAAACATAAATTTATTGCCGCTTGATGACACGTTTTTGTTCTGAGTGTTTAAAAAAAAAAAAGAAAGGAGTGGATTTTTAGCTTAAAATTCCGTGAAATACGTAGGGTCGTGCAAACTACACACCAGAGTTGATAACCGTTGTTAACGAGCTTTTAATAATAAATTATGTCTTGCACTATTTACTATGCGAATCCTTGCCAGGTAGTGCTCTATAATCTCTGTGGTATGCTGAATTAACTGTTGAACAGCTATGAAATAATCTTCCTTTTTTTCGCAGTGGTTCTTGAAGCGGAAACCAATGAAAGTATGGTAAAAACTTCATGGTTTGAAGCGTAGTTTGTTCCCCTGTAAATTTGAGAGCCTTATACTTCATTCTCAATGAGATTTATTAATATCCTATTTAAATTGTGCTAATTTAAGCCAATCAGAACTTCTCATAGATTTTTTCATCCAATCAGAGAATTCTATGAGAAATCGGATTGGACCAAATTAGCGCTAGTAAACCTCTGTATTAGCAAAACCACGTTGTGAATGGGCCCTCAATGAAAAGTATTTTAAATTTGGAACTCATTTGAGAGCAATGACAATTACGTTGAATTTTGAGTCGGTGTTGAGTCGATTTTTTTTTATCAATGTCAGTCCGCCCATGTTTGTAATTAGCACTAAACGCATTAATGTGACATAAATTGCTTTCTAGACTTTCCTCGTATTGGAAGTTTTTTTTCCGGGAAATGCCACAAATTCATTAAAAACGGAATGCGCATGAATTGCTTCTTTTGTCGTAATTCTTTACTTTTTTCTGAAAGAACTGTGCATATCTATATTTACTAGTCTAGCTTATTCTTTGGTACCTGCATAATTTTTTTTTTTAATTGAGGATGGGGAGGGTAGATTTTAAAAGTTTTCCTTTGTTTCCGACCCCATAAAATCACATAATATTTGCGTATTCACATTATATTTATTTGTGTTTCCCCTGGGGGTGGGCGAGGGGATATAATGGCCCCTTTGAAAGTAAATATGAGCCTGAACTATTGAGAAACATAGGAACAATTAAAAAATAGTCCCCCCCCCAGAAAAAAACCACATTCAAATACATAAAACAGGCAACGCAAGCACGCCTCCTACACGTCTGGATAGTCAAGAGCAAAGGCTTCACTTTTATATGCTGTTTATAATTGTGAGAGAAAATGGTCGAACACAAAAAAGAAGTGGCTTTTTGCTAATTCGAAATAGTTTAGTGCTGGATGACTGAAATATTCCTCAGTGGATCCACATTTATAAGGATATAAGGCGTATTTCCTTAATCTGTCAAGGTTGAAGAAAAAGAACGGATCAGAGCTAGGAGCTTTATAACACCCTCCCTAGCCCTAGTTTAGGTTTTGGATTTACTTCTGAAAGCGTAACCAACAAGTAAAAAAATGTCTATGTTATGAGGTGACTGTCCGGGGGGGGGGTGGTTGGAGATGGGTATATGCAAAAAATCGTGTCTTAGGCTATAGAACAAGCCCTGCAAGTTTTATTTTGCCTACGCAAAAATACTTCCCGAGTCAGTAAAACTGAATACTGGAGGACATTTGGATATTTGTCAAATTTAAATTACCAGTCAAATCTAAAGTTGTGCGCTTTACTTTAAATAATTCAAATATTTCGATTACCGACGAATTCTGTTATTTCGATGAATTTGTTTTCAACATAGCCTCTAAATACCGGTGATTCTTCCACAACACGCAAAAATGACATTACAAAGGATCTCAAAAACAAGATCATTTACTAACACCCCCCATTGATCACTTGAACGGCCCTCAAAGTGACAAAATAAAGGAACTAGCGAAAAAGAGGCAGAAGCAGATGTGTTTACTAAAGAGTTAGGCCAGCTCTTGATAATGACAAAGGGTGGTATTACCATCTAAAACTATTGACTAGGACACAAATCAATCTGTTTGAGGGAACTTGTCAAGAGGTGGATTAGAGGAACAGATAGGGAAATTGAGCAACATGGTAGTTCTCAAATATACAATTGAAGAGTCAGCAACTTTCAGAAATGTTGTATACCAGGTTTCGCGTGTCACGCGGGGTGGAGCTGTACAGCACACGTGGCGCTGTGATATGTATAGCAGTTGTTTTAGAGGTAAATTTTTTTTGAGTACTTTCAAAAGAGCTATCTATTCTAATTAAACGGCCTTTGTGATTCAAGGGTCATTCTTAAAGAATTGGAACAAAATTCGAACTTTAGCGTAAAGAGCGAGGTATTGACTAGGGGGCAAACCCGCTCATATACGTAGTAATTTCTGTTCGTTTCAAGTTCTAATGTTGCTCCTTACTTTCAGTTGAAAAACTTGCTTTTTTAAATTTAATGTATATATATCCATAAAACTAGTACAAATAAACCAACTAATTATGTTTCCCTATGCTTTTAGGATTGTAGAAAACTAGCGCTTTACTGAAAACACAAAAGTCAAGTATAAAAAACAGGAATATTGATTTGGGAGTCAAAGTCAGTATGTAGCCTGACAACAATAAACGAATCTATAAAGCTGACCCCTGTTGTAACATCAGTAACTTTCAGTATACAACTAAAATTATCTTATAAACACAAGCGTAAAATTAAATGTTTTTTAATAACCGCGAAGTAATTGAACAGCACAGAGAAATATTGCATTGATTTATCAGGTAGAATTTTGGTCTCGCCAGCTATAATACCAATAGTGAGTAATGTACAATCTTAAATTGTAAGAAATATGCTTTACTATTAATTGAAACGAAGGTCAAATAAGACATAATATGAACTCTGGAAATCTGATTATTTCTCTATACTACTACTGCTACTAACAACTCACCGCAGCACCAAGCCGCCTGAGGCCAACACAGCTACGCATGCTCCTGCTCCATCCCAATCTATTCAAAGCCCCCCTTTTTACGCCCACCCATGAAGTTCCCATTTCCTTTAAATCTTTCTTTATGACGTCCTCCCACCCCAGACGAGGACGAACTGCTTTCCGTTTAGCCCTAAACGGTTGGCCAAAAAGAACAATCTTCGGCAATCTGCCATCCTTCATCCGCACACCGTGCCCTAGCCACCTCAACCTTTCGTTCATTATAGCCCTAGAGTGCGGTATTGAACCACATTTTTCGTATAGCCTATTGTTTGAAATACGGTCAGTCATCCGTGTACCCAGAACAATCCTTAAGCAATTTCTCTGGAAAACATCCAGCAAATCTTCATCCGCTTTTCGGAGCGCCTATGCTTCAGAGCCATATTTGACCACTGTCATCACTGTAGCTTCTAATATTCTAATCTTGGTTTGCAGACTTATCTTCCTATTTTTCCAAACTTTTTTTAACTGTGAAAAAACACCCTGAGCCTTGGCTATTCTACTTTTGACATCTTCACTGCTCCAACCATCTTTACTAATAATACTACCAAGGTAAGTGAAGCTCTCCACCTGACCAATCTTTTCATTACCCAACTTCACCATTTTATTTTCAGTTATTCCTAGCCTTAGTGACTTAATCTTTTTAACATTAATTTTCAAACCTATTCTAGCACCCTGAACTCGCAAAACCTCTAAAACTTCATTCATTTTGCTCACACTTTCATCTAGGATGCTTAAATCATCAGCATAATCTAAGTCCAGGAGACTTTTTCCTCCCGATTTGATTCCGTGGTCTCCCATTGCCTTTCCTGTGCTCCTTAAGACAAATTCCATCAAAATAATCCTTATAAAGGGGGATAGAACACAACCCTGCTTAACTCCTGATTCAATACAAAACCAGCTGCTTACCTCATTTCCTACCTATACAACAGTGTATAGGTATTATTTCTCTATACAACAGTGAATTTCAAGCTATGACACAAATTCTAAAGCTAGTCTATAGCAGGGATGGATCCAGGATTTTTTTAGGGGGGGGGGCAAATAGGTTGGTCCGATAAACTTGCGTTAGGAGCAAGTTTAATTAACGCAATTTTGCATTAATTAAGTAAATTACACTACTTTAGATAACGTTAGGGGGTGCCCCCCTCGCCCCCCTGGATCCGCCACTGGTCTATAGTCCTAATACTATCAAGATGGCTTTATTTCGAACTTGTCTGCAAACTAATCATGAAATGCCCTTTTCAGAACCAAAACGAGAGCTAGTCATTGAACTGAGCCATTGTGCAGAAGGGATACCAAATTAAACGTAAAAAAAAAAAAAAATAAAATAAAAATAAAGTAACAATCCTAAAATGGATTGTTGCTTTATCTTAAAAGGGATTGATAATATTCTTATTCTGTAAAAAGTGTCCGTAATTAGTTTGCTTTTACTGTACCAAAACTCCTATATTATTTTGTTTTCAGTAAAGCGCTAGTTTTCTATAATTCTAAAGCATAGGGAAACATAATTAGTTGGTTTATTTGTACTAGGTTTATGGATATATATTAGATAGTCTGTGAAGTAATAATTTTTGTCCGTTTTAAGTTTCAACTTCGCTCTTTACTTCCCTCGGAAAAACTTTGTTAATTAAATTAATCTTTTTTCGTTTTTGATTAAAATTTAATGTAGAAACAACGCTGCCATGATCTTTTTTATTTATAAGGAATAATATATGTTCATTTTAAGTTTTAATATCACTCCTTAGTTTCAGTTAAAGACTTATTTTTAATATAATTTCTAATTATCACCGATCTAGGGGAGATAAGACACCTCTAGAAAATGCTGCAAACATCCTTGACAGCTACGAAAAACTTTCGGTCTATAACATAAAGTACATTATTCATACTTCACAAAATAGCACATGTTGTCAGGAATGTTTGTTTTTCGATGAGCAAAAGGCTGTTTTTTTACTTGGCCAACTTCGCGTGAAAAAAACCATAATTATTATTATTATTATTATTTATTTCTAACCCACACTGTACAGAGGTGCAATACGTGGAGTATCACGAGGAAAAACACATAAAATGCAACTCAAATCAATATAGAAATCAAAGATTATCAGTTACAGAGTAACACATAAAAATTTAAAAGAAACTAAAACAAAAGAGAAATAACATGAAAGGCGGGGGAAAAGAAGAAGAGAAGAAAAAAAACTCACAACTTGCAGAATCTAATAAGCAGTAATATACAGAAATATGGACACAAGCTGTCATTATTATTATCATCAGTTGAATTTTACTCACTCTTTACAATACTAAAAGATGTGGAGTGACCAAACAAAGAATGAAGACAGGGCTTTATAAATTAACTACTGACTAGCATAAACTAGAAGGCTACTGTAACAAAACAGAGCTGTTTAAGGGCTCATTTAAAAGCTTATATTTATGCCTAATCGCTTTTTATAAATTTGACTTGACAGCACATTCCCACAAAGTGCACTTTCGGTTGTTTTCCTCCTTTTTTTAATGAAAAAGGTGTCTTGTCGAATGAAATTACCAAAAAAAGATGTTTTTCAAAATCTAGGCAGGAGCAAAAAACTAAGGGGGCAAGGACGTTCATCCCCTCAATTACCGCCGTTAGAACAAGCACACAGGCTTCATCACAGGGTGAAGTTTGGAGTTTCAATTCAAAACTGTCGATCATTCAAGCTTAATTTTTGGTAGATTTCTAGTTGAAAAGTTTTTAGTTTTAGTTAGTTTGTTTTCGCAATAATCTTTTATGTTTACGATGAGTAGACGATTCATGAAACTTACTAAGAGGGTTTGGAGGGGAGTATATGTGAGGGGTTCTTATAAACCTCCAATTAAGGGCTTTGGACCATAATTATTTTAATGGTACCGTTTTATGCTTCCAAACACTTCCACTTAAGAAGTGGCACCAAAAGTGCCGTTTTTAGTGCTGTATGGCTTTTATGGATGGTAAAATTGATAAAAACCACGTAGATATGAGTAATAGGTTTAAAATGAGCCTTCCCGGATATGCTTAAAAAAATGAGTGCATCAAATTTGTAAAAATATTGGATTATCTGAAAAGTAATCATAAGAACGGAAAAACCATGATTGAAAAAAAAAATCTCAATCTGGAATAGAACGCATGATAATATAATTTGAAGTCAAGCGCTGTACTAACAGAACCACTCCTCTAATAATGCAATTTAATATATTGGTGTTTGCAGGACTTTAATTGCGTAACTTATTAGGGGGTCTGGAGGAGGAACATGCGGGAGGTGTTCTTGCAAACCTCCAGTTAAGGGTTTGGAAGAGGACTGGGAGAGGGACTGGGAGAAGGAGTGTACGACAGGGGCTCTTGTAAACCTCCAGTCGAGGGTTCTGGAACATAACTATTACAGTAGTACCTGTTTTGTACTTAAGAGCTTTTCCACTTAAGAAGTGGCACCAAAAGTGTTGTTTTCAGTGCTATATCACATTTACGAATGGTAAAATTGAACAAAAAATCACGTATATATGAGCAATAGCTTTCACATGAGCCATTAAGCATCACTCTTATAAATTCTAATAGCCCAATAGCCCCAGCTTTTCCGCCTGAGATACGGAACCGAAAGTGCCGTTTTTAGTGCCATTTGGAACTTGCAGATGGCGGAATTTATAGGAAGAACGTAAATATGAGCAATATCTCTTATATGAGCTATAAAAAATCCGTCTATGATGCTCTGGTAACCTGCTAGTGCCACCCCTTGAGAAATGGCACAAAAAGTGCCTATTTAGTGCCATATGGCACTCGCAGATGGCGGAATTTATAAAAAGCACGTAGAAAAAAAACCAGAGACAGGTCACTGCTACTGATGCAAAAAAGTGGGTTTCCTTGTTTTTCAAGGAGGGGGACTGTAATTTCCGTGTGTTAGGTTTTTGACCATACTGATTCCAATAGTGCACTTATTCATTTTGATCTGGCGCCATATTCTAGGGGTTTCAGGCTTTCTTTGAAAATCACCATACATTTTTTTTGCAATAAACTTTTATTTTTTGAGACAAATCGAAATAATAGTTACCATTCCTGAAGCAGCGTCAGATGGCAATTTTTTTCTCACTATAGGCAGTTTTTTTTACACCGTGTTTTTTAGCTTTTGGGTACTATGGGCTGTTGTTCGCTCTTTACTAGGTTGCAGCTGCCGCTGCAACCGTGATAAATTCTAACATCTGAGCACAGTTTATATAATTAGCAGTATGATCAATCTCTATCTCACCCATTATAAAAACCCGGACCGGGGTTCGAGTGCTCCGGAGAACGTTTTGGCAGATATAAACATAGGCGGTATCAGATCTTTTCACGGGTAGACAAGTCAGATTTCTCTTGGACGCGAAACTTGGCTTCAACGTTGGAACACTAATTTTGAAGAAACTAATTTTAAATTAATTTATTCCAATACATACATGAAAACCGGTAGTTAGTAGTGTAATGTTATTATTAGATATTTTTAGGAATTAAAAATAGGTTTCGAAGTCTCAAGTTGGTTTCAAAGGCATTTTGAGAACGTTTCTGCCAAAATAAGTGTTCCAGGGTAATTGGACCGCTGATGGCAGATCAAATGAGAGGAGCTGTTTGTACGCGCCGATATAAATATATATATATATATATATATATATATATATATATATATATATATATATATATATATATATATATATATATATATATATATATATATATATATACACTACGAAAACTTTACGAAAAAGAAAGATTTTTTTTAAAGAAAAGTAAAGGCCATATTAAACTTAAGATCAGTAGAAATAGAAGCCTACAATAATTCAAACTCGAAACGACCAGAAATTATTATTAAAGAATAAAAAAGGAAAGGAGAATAATTGGTATGGCGGTAACACTGCATATAAATTTATATGAATGTATATATAGTGGGCTGTAATAATGCAAAAGGTAAATATAACATTGGTTTAAGAATGGAAAGAAAGACAAGGAATAAATTTACGACGATAATCAAGTAAAAAATAAGTTTTATTTGAACAATGCCATAAAGCGATGACATTTGATTATGATCTGAGATTATTATCTGAGAAAATAAATATCACGACGTGAAAAAAAAATGATAAACTATCCAGTTGCGGATCCAGAGGGGGGGGGGCGAGGGTTACATGCGTAAAGTAGTCTAAAGTAGTGTAATTTACCTAATTAACGCAAGTTTGCATTAATTAAACTTGCTCCTAACGTAAGTTTGTCGGATCAACCTATTTTGCGCCCCCCCTAAAAAAATCCTGGATCCGCCCCTGAAACCATCACACCTACTCCACCAGTTATTAGAAGAAGAAAAAATTCCTTATTTTCACAAATTTCATCAACCCCCCCGCCCCCTTTTTTATAAAATCCTACATAGGCCGATCAGTTGAGTCCACGTAAATAATGGATTAAGTCATAATTTGTATATAAATTAATTCATACCTGTGAGATGGGACACTTGCAAACCACTTGGCTGGCTCACCAAGTTTTTTTCTGCTTTCGCAATTACGAATAATGCACTTGGTAACCATTCTCAGTGATTGACGATAACAGACTAATCCGCTAAGGCAGAAATAAGTGGGAGGAGCTTTTTGTTCGCACCGAGACCGAAGACCAGAAATGATCTGCGATAAGCTTACTGTCTATAAACTGTGCATCTGAGAGTTTAATGGTTATTAACTATATGAATATGAACAGTAAAAATATGCTGTTGTTTAAGCTTTCCCGTCAAATATCTGGTATCTTTAACTTAATATGAACAGAGGTGCTCCCTGATTCATCTAACCCTGAATAATGTCATTAGTCATTTTGTCCAAAGTTGGCAAGTGCATTCCACCACCATTTTGCTGTAAACTTACCATCACTTCCTTGCATGTTGGAACGTATGATACAAGTATCAAGTTATTGTCGAGTCGTGGTTAGAATTTAATTAATTGCCTTTAGGTTTTCCTTATTGCTTCATCTATAAAACATTATTGCTAAAAGCCGTCCCAAATTCAATTAAATCTTTGATTTAGTAATTGTGATATACACAGAGCTCAGGCTCGGGCACGTACGTATTTTTTTGAGGGGTTGGGTGGGATGACGGTGGACTTAGATCTGAAAAGTTGAAAACATTGGTGTATCGTATGGGGAAATGTCACAAATTATAGAAAATTTCAAGATTCTGGTGGCAAGGCTGTATCCAGGATGTTTGTTCGGGGGGGGGGGGTACAAAAAGATTTAAAATATATCTTTATGCATTTTTGTTACGTGTCTACGAGTCGGGCAAACATTTTTTGGGGTATTGGGTTCAAACCCTCTAACTCCTCCCCTTTCTGGTGGGCCTTTTATACGGCCTTTTCTGGTGGGAGCTCTTCTCTCTAGTACGTGTCTCCTCAGGTTAGATTTTATTGGGGGATGGTCATCTTTCATTTATAAATTTTATCAATTGGACTCTTTGTTTCCAGACTTTAAGCTTCTAGATACGTTTTTGAGTTCAAGAGCCCCTTCACAGTCCCTTGAACCTTTAAATTGTTTTCTTAACCTTGAACTCTTTTGCTCTAAAGGGCTGAGCCACTGACAAGGGACATTCCTAGCACTAGACCTGACAACTCGGTCGAGTCACTAAACTTATTGGCTATTGGTTTTTTCTGGTTCATAAATTACATAAATATGCGGACAAACGAATATTATTTTTAGCGCTTTAATGAAGAAAGTGCTTTATAAAGTGCTCTGAATCTAGCATCAATATGAAAATGATTGAGCTCAGTAGAGTAATTCAGCAACTAGATGAGTAAAACACAAAAAGCTGGGGTGCCCTATGAACACACTGGGGTGCCAGTGCCACTGGTGTGCCGCTGGGGTGCCTATAATGAACACACTGGGGTGCGAGTTGGGGAAGGGCTTCACCTCCTCCAGATTTTGAAAAACATATCTTCTGACATTTTCGTTGAGGAAAATAGAAAAAAGAATCGTTCCCCCTAGTTTTTGAATAAAACTCTTTTGTAACTTTGTTAGAAAAGTCGAAGAAAGATCTCCCCCCCCCCCCACTTCTTACATTTTCATCAGTTGTTGAGTCTGTGAATAAATGGCATAAAAGAATGCCAAAAAATTAAAAATATTAGTAGAATCAGTAAGAAACCGCTTGTAATACTCATTTTTATATCATATTTTACTCATTTACATATTTTAACAAGCAAAAAATTGATTGAGACTCGAACAATATTTTGGACACTTGGCGAGATTAATAGGCGTGTATCATCACGATACACAAAATTAATGATAAAATTAATAATGTTCCAATTTCCCCCTTTGCGTGCTTCGTGATCATTTAAAATGATTATAATTCAAATTAAATGCTAATTAGACCGATATATCTACAAATTTTGTTCGGCATGCGAAGTAAAATTGAACAAAATCTATAGATAGTTTTGGCACGCAAAGGAACAAGGTTCCTCCTCCCTTGGCTAAGCGGGTTCTAATTTAATTCAACGCAGTACAGGGATCGGAACACCGAGCAACTTTACACACTGCCAACTCAACACAGGGTATATGCACCATAACCTATGAACACTCTTAGAGCTTAATCCCTGGGCCATATTATAGTCTCACTTTTTTGAACAAATAAAAATCACGCGCACATACAGCGCCAATAATATACCACGTGCAATTGATCACTTATAGAGTTGAGCAATGTTCAAATTTTAAGTGTAATTATTTAAAAAAAATCCACAAAATAAGTTTTTCAAAGAAAAGTAAAGAACTCCATTAAACAAAAAATGAGCAAAAATAAAATCAAATAATCTACCAAGCGTGAAACTACCACAAATCGGCATCGATAAATAAATGAAACCCAAAACGAATAGAAATTACAATTATTAACCGAGTCAAACTCAAAACGAACAGAAATTAACATGAGTTAGGCTCAAAACCCCTATGTCTTCCCAAGGCCAAAACATAATTTGCACTTTACTGATAAAATATAAATATTTTTACTTTTATAACTTTAATAAATCAAATAATATTAACATTTTGATTAATAAATATCAGTATATGTATATTAAACTGACAATGCTCATTCATTTGTATTTTTTTCAGTAAAGTGCAAATTATGTTCTGGCCTTTTGAAGGCATAGGGATTTTTGAACATTGAACAAAATGGCTATCTCTAAACTTTTATTGAATATGTTTGAGGAAATGGTGGACGTGAGAGGGGGGTTAATTACTCTCCATTCACTTTCGACTATTATAAAGGACACTAGCCCTTTCAATTTCCAATCAAATGAGCCCTTTTTGAAATTTCTATTGGATGTGTTTGGGAAAATGGTGGGCATGAGAGGGGGGGGGGGGGGTTGTTGTTGCCCTTCTATCACATTTGACTATTAAAAAGGGCAATAGCCCTTTCAATTTCCAATTGAATGAGCCCTTTTTTGAAGTTTCTACAACATTGCTTCCTATAAAAACCTTATATGCCCCCAGGACATAACTTACAACCCTTGCCCTGAGGGCTGTGGGGGGGGGTTGTTATCCTTAAAGACCTAATTTCCAAAACTTTCAACTACGTTGAATAAAATGGCTATCTGAAAATTTTGATTGTATGTGTTTGGGGAAAAGATGGGCGTCAGAGGGGGGCTAGTGGCCCTCAAATCACTTTCGACTTTTGAAAAGGGCACTAATCCTTTGAATTTCCAATCGAATGAGCCCTTTTTCAAGTTTCTACGATAAAGATTTCAATAAGAACCTTATTTGCCCCCAGGGCATAACTTACAACCCTTGCCCTGAAGACTGAGGGGGAAGTGTCCTGCCCAAAGGTATAATTTCCTTAACTTTAAGCTGCGTGGGACAAGATGGCTATCTCAAAAGTTTGATTGGATGTGTTTGTGGAAATGGTGCGCGTGGAAAGGGTGTTAGTTGCCTTCCAATCACTTCCGACTATTAAAAAGGGCACTAGTCATTTCAATTTCCAATCGAATGAGCCCTTTTTGAAGTTTCTACAACATTGCTTCCTATAAAAACCTTATATGCCCCCAGGGCATAACTTACAACCCTTGCCCTGAGGGCTGTGGGGGGGGGTTGTCATCCTCAAAGACCTAATTTCCAAAACTCAACTACGTTGAACAAAATGGCTATCTTAAAATTTTGATTGGATGTGTTTGGGGAAAAAGTGGGCGTGAGAAGGGTGCTAGTTGCCGTCCAATCACTTTCGACCATTAAAAGGGTACTAGCCCTTTGAATTTCCAATCGAATGTGCCAGAAGTGTCCTGCTCAAAGGTATAATTTCCTAAACTTTAAACTGCATGGAACAAAATGGCTATTTCAAAATTTTGATTGGATGTGTTTGGGGAAATGGTGGGCGTGGAAGGGGTGTTAGTTGCCTTCCAATCACTTTCGACTATTAAAAAGAGCACTAGTCATTTCAATTTCCAATCGAATGAGCCCTTTTTGAAGTTTCTACGACAACGCTTTCTATAAAATCCTTATATGCTCCCAGGGCATAACTTACAACCCTTGCCCCAAGGGTTGTGGGGGAGTGTCCTCCTCAAAAACATAATTTCTATCTTGAAATCAACTACACTGAACAAAATGGCAATATCAAAATTTTGATTGGATGTGTTTCGGGAAATGATGGGCGTGGAAGGGGTGTTCGTTGCCTTCCAATCACTTTCGACTATTAAAAAGGGCACAAGCCACTCCAATTTCCAATCGAATGAGCCCTTTTCGAAGTTTCTACGACAACTTCTTCAATACGAAGTGCCCTGGTCTAAAGGAAAAAAATAATAAATAATACGTTGTGCCAACATCGCTCTTATAAACATCGCTCTTATAGGCCCCCAGGGCATAACTGAAAACCCTTGTCCTGAGGGTTTTGGGGGAGGGTCCTCCTCAAAAATATATTTTCTCTGGAAATCAACCATGCTGAACAAAATTAGTATCTCGAAATTTTGATTGGATGTGTTTGGGGAAATGGTGGGCGTGGAAGGGGTCTTAGTTGCCTTCCAATCACTTTCGACTATAAAAAGGGCACAAGCCACTCCAATTTCCAATCGAATGAGCCCTTTTCGAAGTTTCTACGACAACTCCTTCGGTACGAAGTGCCCTGGTATGGAAAAAAAACAAACAAAAAAATAAATAATACATTGTGCCAACATCGTTCTTTACTTAGGCAGCGCGATTGCGCTGCCCATGATATTTATGATTGACCAACAAGCGTTAAGGTATAATTATTAAAAAATAAATTTTTTCAACTAAAAAAAAACATTTCAATATAATTAAAAAAATCAAATAAGGAAAGATCGAAGTTTGGATACTGCATACTTTCGCTTGTCAGACGCAAGGACCTTAATGGCCAAGAAGCGTCGATATTAAACTTGGCCGAAACAGCTGTTCCACTTTAATTTTCCGTTTCTGTACAATTTTAATGCTAATATCAAAGAAAAACATATATTATTGCTGTAAATAAAAATATTGTTATATCCGACAAGTATCATTTTTGTATATGACGTCGGTTAAAAATAAAATATTTTTATTATGTGCGACGCTTGTAGAGGATGTTCCTAGGGTGTTATCATCGCCTTATAATTTTTTTTTCGATGTTTTTTGTTAGTGTTTTAGTTGTCTGTGTTTTATAACACAGACAACTATGTTTTTTTTTTTTTTTTTTTTTTTTTGTTCTATGTTTTTTGTTTAGTGTTTTAGTTGTCTGTGATCTTTATTTTTTATGTTTGGTTTTATGCTGATGTTTAGTTTTGTTTCTGGCTCTTTTTTCTTTCAATTACTCCACGAGTGTCAAATATATTTTTTTATGATGTTGGCTATGAACAAATTATTATTTGTACATTTGAATTTTTTTTCAAATGACGCGAATATGGCATGCCTAAGGCATAAAACAGGTCACGGAATAGAAGACGGATGTATCAATTTTTGTTTGCCGACAATTTCTACTTGCAAAATTTAAAAACCCACGGTAGGTACTGTCGTGTATCTCCTTTGTTTAAAGCTTTTCATCTGGGAAAATAAACAAGAACAAAGTAAGCAGCTAATTAGATGAAGAGAGATAAGGGAAAAGGTTGATTAATATCTCACAGATTGATTTGCACAGACCACCGAAAACTGTAAATATCTGATTTTTGGTTCTGACTATGTCCATAAGATACGGAGGTAATATTTTTTTTTTAAATCACTATCATAACCTCTAATAGAGCCGAATTCCCTTCTTACACCAAGAAAAAAAAAATCAATAAAAGAAATAGTAAACAAACATTAGAAACTAGATTAAATGAAATTATCATGCATAAAATTACCTATAAGTTTATTTTTAGTTTAATTTGGTTTTCGGGAGTTTGATTTTAGTTCTATTTTCAGTTGGTATATCTAAAAGAAGTAACTTTTCTGAAATACGATGCTATGTATATTTTAACTGGTTTGCAGCCCCCCCCCCCCAATTTCAATTCAAATTTAAATATTAGTATATGTTTGTCTAATTTCGGTATAAGGCTGACTGATTTAATCATTTTAATTATTGACTTAATGACTTTTCCTAATATTTCTTAATATTTTGATATAACTCATATTAATATATCGACTTATATTACATATATTATATATAGTCTACTAATACTGTATGACTTGTTGATTAATATTATAATTAGTAATATATTAATGATGAATAATATGTACAATTGTTATTTAATATATTAATTAATAATATATGTAATAACATATTAACTTATATAAACATATATATTTATATAATAATATTGACTTGTTACTATTTTAGTCCAACTTTGGATCCGTAAGCTTGGAATATATTTTATCAAATCAGCCTGTATATGGGAAATGGACAATAAGGATTGTAGCCCAGGGACAAGTAGAAGAAACACACTTCTTTGTAGAGGAATATTACCAAACACGATTTGAAGTCAATGTCACCATGCCCTCTTTTGTTTTTGATACTGAAGATTATATCACAGGATCGGTTATGTCTAATTATACGAGTGGAAGTCCAGTCAAAGGTTTGAAATTTTGCTAATTGAATGAAATTTGCAAGATAATTTTCGCAACCTGGCTAGCAAAGCGAGCTTCCCTTTTCATTAATATTTGTGTTCAGTATAATGCTGAAAAATGGATAGATAGATGTTTAATGTTGAAAATCCACAAGGGCCATGGCTACAAAAAAAAATTGTACATTTAATATTGTTTCCATCCCCTTTCCCCTCCTTTGCCCTTTGTAGGCCTTCCTCCTTTACCCTCATTTGATCCTATTACAGAAAGGAGCAACTCATTTGGCCCCACATTACTTTTAAATAATTCTTTATCACTTGAAAATAATTCGTTCCTTAAATCCTGTAATCCGCGAGTAATAAGGTAAAGCAGTTCTCCAAACTTCTCTCCAGCTTCTCCAAACAGGACGTGGTCCATCACGCTTACCCTATTTAAATATTTCCTTATTTCTCCAAGTGCTAGAAAATTACCCATCCCTGATATATACCACTTAATTTCTTTGCTTTCCAAGCTTGCTTTGAAATAAATATTTGCGCTGTGACAAGAACAATGCCGGGGCTGCATTAAAGTGGATAGAATTAGAATTAGGCTTGATAACATCGCCGATTATGTGTCTCATTCAAAGTTCCTTTAACATTGAGCGCGTTCGAGCATCCGTTATCCGACTTAATCCGCCTAATATTAACTTCCCTGGATGTAACCTATAAAAGACAACAAAAAAATACTAATCATGCAACTGGTCAATTGAAACGCTATAGATAGCTATGCGAATCAGTGTTTCCATTGGCTCCTTTGTATAATCCGTTAACCGTCAGAAATTTTCGTTAAAAATCCATAGATGGTGTTCCGAATTCAGTAGAATTTTCACAAGCCACTAGGTGCCACGAAAATCTCATGGTTCAAGCACAAAACCGAAGAACAAAAAAAAACCGGCAGTTTTTTCTGTCCCAATCGTTCACAGTTACAAGATTGGAATTTCGCCCGGATTAGAATCTTTTTGCTCTTTTGCTGGCTAGTAAGGTTCTCCAAACTTTTCTTTTTTTGTAAAAGTTTGGCCTAAAACCCTTATGACAAAAAGTACCAATGCCCAATACCACAGACGAAAAAATTAGTTGATCCAATTGTATCAAAATCTCGGTATGACGACCCGTTGATCGTCGAACTGAAAATAAGAATTCTCTGGTGATTTGGAAATTTTGAGATAGCTATTTGATTCAGCAAAGTTAGAAATTCCAGTAACTGTGCCCTTGGGAATGACAAAAACCCCTATAGCCTTTGTGGAAAGGAATATATGTATGTATGTATGTATTTCCAAAAAAAGCCATCGGGCCATAGGAAAAAAAACAGACCATAAATATAACAAAACCAACAAAAAAAACATAAATAAATTAAAAAGAAAAAACGTACTTGTATATGAATCTTCACGAAAATATTTATAGAGATAGGACCTACATCTTTCACAATGTATCAGCCCTTCATCAACACACTTAGCCAAATTCCTTAATGTCAATTTAAGTCGTGATCCTACAATCCCTTCCACCCACCTTGTATCTGCCAACAGTAACGAAAAACAGTCAGTTTTTCAGATCCGCCAATTCCTTACAATTCCCCCCAAAATGAAAAATATCCTCATCATCTTCCCCACACATATATGTTTCACAACTTGCTCATAGTTCACATATATTATTCGTCAATAGGAAATATACGCTTTTTTTTAGGGGGGTTCAGAAGCAAGAATTTTACTGGGGGGGGAGACTCTATGGAATTGTCCAGTAGGAATTTTACACGGGGGAAGGAAAGGGGAGTTCATGGTATTATTTGAAAAAAAGGTAAGAAATTAAATTAATAAAAAAAAACAATTTTTTTCAACTGAAAGTTAATGAACCGAAATGTTTCCGTATATTGAGGCCACCCCTTACTCAATCTTCACTCTTTACGCTAAATTTTGACTTTTTGTCGATTTAAATGAGATGTTTTTTTTAATGAACTTTAAGTCTTTAGCGAGAAGAGGGAGGGTTGAGGATGGGGTGACCCTCTCCTCAAATGCGGAATAATTTATGTTCGCTTTAAGTTTTAATGTTGTCTTTATTTTCAGTTGATAAAACATGTTGTTTTTTTTTTAATTTAAATTACGGTCAGGATTTCTCCCAGATATATCTTATGGGAATATGTACCAGGGTTATTTCGTCAACTTGAACGTTACGTAAATTAAAATGCGAAATGTTTCAAATTGTTTTTAATGTACTGTTGGTCACTCACTCCCTACGTACGTAGTACGTAGTATCTACGTAGTACGTAGTACGTACTAGTATTTAGTACGTAGAAAGTACAATTTTTACTCTGACTATTTGGTGTCAATATTCGGCCGGGCACTTACGCAGGGAGGGGGGGAGGCTCCGGGCCAAGAGTATTCCGAAGCATTGAATTCCAATGTTTTTTTTTATTTATTTGATAGTATTCATGTAATTTGCCTGTTCATCATAAAATTGTACCCTGCAATCTGCCCCTTCCCCAACATGACTTCTTGTATATGTGCCTTGATGCGACCCTCAAGATGAAAGAGTTTGTCGCCTTTATCCTGCTTTACTGGATTATTGATGTGTACGCTAAATATTTCGTATGTGGAAACACGGGTCTCGACGTCCCCCCCCCCACCGGAAATTGCCCTTAAAGAAATTAAAATAAACATGCCTCTTAAAATAGATAGTTCTTTTATTTCGGCATAATACCCAATATTTTTTTTAGTTAGACTATATGTTCTTTATATTGGCATTATACCGAAATAAAAGAGGTAGCCTACCTATGATAATAATAATAATAATCTGTATTTAAAAGCCAATTAAAGCCATATACAAAAAGACAAATACTAAAGAAAAATTATGTTGTACTTTCTCTTTGACTGTTCAATTTTGCATGCAGGGGAATTTTCCGCGAAAGGGGGGGTCCTGAAATTAACTAAAGAATATAGGGTCTCTGTCCAGGCACGTACGCAGGAATTTGTTTCGGGGGGGGGCAAATCCTTAAAACCAATTATTCTGTGAGAAAAATCTGAAAATTATGGGAAAATGAAAAAAATCGTGATATTTCGGGGGGGAGGGGCGGGCCTGGAGGCCCCCCTGCGTACGTCCCTGTCACAGGCACAAACCCTAGATTTTTAACTTAAAACCTTATCTGATTTCATACAAAAGTTCATTTGCGACCATTCTAACCATTTACATAAATTGGTAATTTTGTTTTCCCTGTTGATTTCAAAGTTATGATACAAGCTGGCTGAAACTTATCTGTAGCTTTGTTCAAATGTAAGCAATCCGTTTCGGTTAATTAGATACGGGTTCTGTGCACCTGCCGCCGTCGGAACTCGGCTGACACGCTTGGGTAGCACGAACGCGGCAAGTTGTGTTGTCTACCGGGGAAGGATCGGATTTCCTGATTCGACTCTAGAATTGCGTTATTATTTACTTTGCATGTGTTAAGCCGGCTGAAACACTAGGGTAGAGGGGTCTCGGTTATTAATTAATAGCTAGTAAAATAGGAATTCCAATTCAATACATATACATACAAATATGGTATACAGAGGGGGCGAAAGGATCCAGGAGAAAATCATGGATACTAACTTGCTTACATATATATATATATATATATATATATATATATATATATATATATATATATATATATATATATATATATATATTATATATATATATATATATATATAATATATATATATATATATATATATATATATATATATAATATATATATATATATATATATATATATATATATATATATATATTGCTAATGAAATAAAACAGAATAGGATGAAAATAAAATAGGGTAGCCTACTAGTGCATTATACCTAACACAGCGCTATATACTGTCCAGGAAGTGCATACATGGAGACCCGTAAAACGGGTATTTGCTATCTAAATTGATCGCAAAGCGTGGTTCCTCATTGAATTTACAATATTTAAACTGTTGTTTTTTGGGGTTTAGGGGGGGGGGGGGAGATACCTATGTTATGTTATGTTACCTATTTAATATATGCTATGCTTGGGGGAGCGCACTCACTCGTGTAATAATTTCGGTTCGTTTTAAGATTTAATGTCGCTCCTTACCTTCAGTTGAAAAAAACTTGTTTTTTTATTTTATTTTTGATCGTTTTTTTTTTTAAATGGTGGGAAATCTGGTGTCCCCTTCGTGGAAAATTCCCTTCCCCCAAGAAAAATTCCTCCATGGAAATATCCTCCCACATAACCCCCTCCCCGACCCCCCACCCGAAAAAATGCCCCTGAAAACGTCTGTATACTTCCCAATAACCAATACTATATGTAAACAGTGGGCAAAGTTCACAACTTTCATCCCTTCTCCCAAGGACTGCGGGGAATTAAGTCGTCCTTAAAGACATAGTTATTAGATTTTTCGACTATGCTGAACAAAATGCCTCAAATTTTGTGACAATGGCAAAATCTCAAAATTTTGATCGGGTGATTTTGGGAAAAAATGAGCGTTGGAGGGGGCCTAGTTGCCCTCCAATTTTTTTTGTCACTTAAAAAGGGCATTATAACTTTTAATTTCCGTTCGATTGAGCCCTCTCCCGATGATCTAGGCCCACCGGATCGATACGATCACCCCTGAAAAAAAAAAAAACGCATCCGTTATCTTTCTTCTGGAAAAAATACAAAATTCCACATTTCTGCAGATATGAGCTTGAAACCTCTATAGCAGGGTTCTTTGATACGTTGAATCTGATGGTAGATTAAGATTCTCTGACTTTTTTTTGGGGGGGGGGGGGGGTCCCCTTTTTTCGAAAATAAGGCAAATTTTCTCAGGCTCGTAACTTTTGATGGGTAAGACTAAACTTCACGAAACTTATATATTTGAAATCAGCATAAAATCTGATTCTTTTTGATGCATCTATTCTATTGTATCAAAATTCCGTTTTTTAGAGTTTCGGTTACTATTGAGCCTGGTCGCTCTTTTCTTACTGTTCGTTACCACGAACTGCTTGACCACGAAACTATGATGGTTAATTATCAATTACAGAGAAACTTCAGCTTCAACTCTGGTGCTTTGCACAATTAAATACACAATTTTCAAAGCAGAACTCTGTCCCCAGTGGGCCTACTATCTTTTAAAGCCAACTAATTTTCTTAACCTACCAGGATTTTACTAAGCTAACCTAGGCCCTTCTTAATGGAGACTGGATTTTGACTAATTAATTCTCTAAAATAAAAATTCTGATTAACACTTGCAGAGAATTTTTAACTTTGACCCTATTACATCGCAGGAGCGTCCTTTCAAATATGTAAGTCTTCGATTCTTTTTTTTTATTAAATAAAAATAACAGGTTTTTTAAACTGAAAGTAAGGAGCGACATTAAAACTTAAAACGAACAGAAATTATTCCGTATATGAAAGGGACTGTCCCCTCCTCAACGCCTCGCTCTTTACGCTAAAGTTTTTTATTGTTTTAAAAAATGAAGTTGTGAGACAGAGTCAAACTTTAGCGTAAAGAGCGAGGCGCTGAGGAGGGGACAGTCCCTTTCATATACGGAATAATTTCTGTTCGTTTTAAGTTTTAATGTCGCTCCTTACTTTCAGTCTAAAAAACTTGTTTTTTTTATTTAATTTTTGAACGTTTTTGAATAAATGCAGGTTTTGATCTTGGCTCACCGTACATGAATAATTAAAACAAAATTTTCATATTAATTCACTTTTATTTAGTTAAATGGCTTTCTCGAAACTTGTTTAATTTTATTTACGAACGTTTTTTATTAGTAATAAATATACGTAACTCACAAATTAACTTACGTAACGAACTTCTATATTCATATATTTTTAATACGTTTATTAGGGGGTTCGCCCCCTAGTCAATACCTTGCTCTTTAAGCGAAAGTTCGAATTTTGTTCCAATTCTTTAAAAATGACGCTTAATCACAAAGGCCGCTAATTAGAATAAATAGCTCTTATGAAAGTACTAAAAAATCTTTGCTTAAAGAGCGAGGCATTGACTACGGGGTGAACCCAATCATATATGTAATATTTTCTGTTCGTTTAAAGTTTCGATGTTGCTGCTGTTGCAGTTGAAATACTTGTTTTTTTTTTATATTAAATTCTGATCTTTTTTTAAATAATGCTGGGAAAGTCCGGCGTCCCCTTCATAGCAATGTCCCTTCCCCCATGAGAACTTCCTTCATGGGAAGATTCTCCCACATAACCTCCGACCCACCTCCCCCCACTACCAGGAAAAATCTCCCCTGAAAACGTCTGTATACTTCCAAATAACCAATACTATATGTTAACATTGGGTAAAGTTCATAACTTTCAGCCCTCCCCCCGGGAACTTCGGGCGATTAAGTCATCCTAAAAGACATACTTATAATATTTTCGAACATGCTGAACAAAATGGCCATCTCAAAATTTTGATCAGGTGACTTTGGGAAGAAAATGAGCATTGGAGGGGGCCTAGTTGCCCTCCATTTTTTTGGTCACTTAAAAAGGGCACTAGAACTTTTAATTTCCATTCTAATGAGCCCCTCCTCGATATTCTAGGACAACTGGGTCGATACGATCACCCCTGGGGAAAAAAAAAACAAACAAACAAACAGATAAACACGCACCCGTGATCTTTCTTCTGGCAAAAAATGCAAAAATTCCACATTTTTGTAGATGGGAGCTTGAAAACTCTACAGAAGGGTTCTCTGGTACGCGGAACATGATGGTGTGATTTTCATTAAGGTTCTATAACTTTTAGGGGGTCTTTCCCCCTTTTTCGAAAATCAGCCAAATTTTCTCAGGCGCCTAACTTTTGATTAGTAGGTTGAAATCAGCATTAAAATCTGATTCTTTTGATGTATCTATTTGTATCAAAATACCGTTTTCTAGAGTTTCGGTTACCATTGAGCCGTGTCGCTCCTTACTTACAGTTCGTTACCACGAACTGTTTGATACTTTTTATTGTAGTTGCCAGGCGGTACACTGAAGGTGGCGCTAGTATTTTTAGTTCCTATTTAAATCCCATAGTTCCTAGTTAAATCACCGAAAGTCCAAATTGTCCTATAAGTTTCTCCCTCCCTTTGGTTCTAACTTCAGTCTGGCCCCTTTGCTCTCCTATATGGATGGGATATAAGAGGATTTCTTTCAGATCGGAAAGGATTAAGGAAAATAAACTTTTAGACCCCCATTTCTCTAGGAATGGGTTCGCCCAACCGTGCGTACTGGAAGGAGTTCCCCACTTAAGAACTCATTGCTGAACAATGTGTCTAGAACTAGAAAAAAATGAGACTATAATTGATCTCATGGGAACTACAAATACCGTAGTGACTGGGTGGATGAAAGATGGGATTTTCGTATTTTCGTCAGTGCAAAGAATACAAACTGCAACAGATGGGATGTCCACTTACAGAAATTACATACACCATGTGCCGTGTGCCAACCGTGGCGGTAGAAGCATGCCAAGTATGGCGGAATCTGTGCTAAACGTGCTGGAAACTTTACCAAGCATAGAGGAAGCTGTGCTAAGTGTGGTAGAATTCTGTGGCACACATGGTGCTCTGAGTTGTGCACAATTACGCGGAAAACGAACACCCCTTCGACTGCAACTTGCTTGAACTAATGTGGTATTTTGTTTCGTGTATATAGTTTCGATATCATTAGTTATGTTAAACATTCTTATTAGGTGTTGGTTATCGCATTAAAAAAAGGACTGAAAAATAGCTGTTCAAGTTCCTTCTAGCTAGTATTGTTCGCAATTTTCACCTTTTGAAACTCATTAGCAGCTCACCTAAAACCAATTTCCCACCAACAACAAGTGATTAAAGGTCAAAATTCAGAAAATAAATAGAGGGCAAAGACAAATTAGAGAAAAGTCAATATTTAGTTATAGGAAATTAAGCTTACTGCATCTTTGACTTGACTTTGACTTTATTGAACACAAACACACAAATAAAACAACTCCAGGGACGGATCAATGATCCCTAAGGCCTAAATGTAGCCCCTAGAGAACTCGAGTATTCGTTTAAATATTATCACTGATTATTGACGAAACAACCGTGTTGAACCTTGAAAAAAAAAAAAAAAAAAAAAAAAAAAAAAAAAAAAAAAAAAAAAAAAAAAAAAAAAAAAAAAAAAAAAAAAAAAAAAAAACTGAAAAAAGACACTGCGCACTACATAAAAAAACAGAGAATCCTCCTAAACATTATTCATTTATACTAGTAGAAAGAAGATGTTTCTTATAATTATATTTAAATGACGGAACTGAAACATAATCTTTTATTTCCAGCAGATTACTGTTCCATAATTTCACTCCAACGTATTTGATAGAAAAAGCCGCTCCTTAGGTGTAACAAATATCCGAGATAAGAGAAAATGTGTAGATGATGACGTTGGATAAGCATGATAATATGACGATAAATGAAAAAGGACAAGTTGTGTTAGTCCTGGGGGTGCTAGACTATTCAAGTATTTATGCATGAAAACAGCAGTTTGGAGCTGACAAATTTGTATCACTGTTAGCAACTGAGATTTAAGAAAAACTTCTTTAGTATTAAGTTTATTAAAATAAATTGACTTTACAGCTCTATCTTGTAAGATTTGAATTCTATTTAAATTATAACAAAAAGAATTAGCCCAAACGTAACAACTATATAATGCATATAAGGATAATCAAGAGTAAAATAAAGGGTTCGCAAAACTTTGCGAACCCTGTTTTTACTATTTGGATAACTTTTGACCGAATCCAAATTTCGGACCCCTCCCCCTCCCGAACAATGTGTGCCTGTCTGCACTGAGCCGCACAAAATATATTATGGTTTCAGTTGCACTTGAGTAATTGCCAGCCCTGTGTAGAGCTATAAATTTTTGCCTTGCGGGTCACGCCATTTTGTAAAATTATGATATAAAACGTAACATTTCCCGAAACAAACCCCCTTTCTCATTTTGTTTGAGCATCCAGGCTTTGCCCGAGATGTCATACGTAGTCTTTTCTCAGTGTATCTGCTGATAACGGCCACTGTATATTTGACCGAAATATCCAGAGATTATTTTGTTGTGGTTCACTGCCTAATAAAAGGATTTTCCCTATTGGACTTATATTTATACAATTTGCACAAATGTGGAATTGGGTATTTTTGCCAGAAGAAAGATCACGGATCCTGGATGCATGTTTATTAGTTGAAGGGGGGAGGGGGAGATTTCCGGCATGATTTGGAAAACGATCAGAAATTTAATAAAACAAGTCTTCTTCAAATGAAAGTAGGCTAAGGAGAATTTTCCGGGCCTCATTGTTCGAAGAAAATTTTCCGGGGGGGGGGGGGAATTTTACGCGGGAGGAACTTTCCATGAAGGAATTTTTGGGAGGGAAATTTTCCATGGAGGGGGGAGGTTAATTTCACAGTATTATTTGAGAAACGATCAGAAATTAAACAAAAAACTTTTTCAACTGAAAGTAAAGAGCAACATTAAAACTTAAAACGAATGGAAACTATTCAGTATATCAGAGGGACTGGTTCATCTTCAATACCTCACTCTTTACGCTAAAGTTTGACTTTAGCCAAACTAATATAGCTAATTATAGTTATATTAATATAGCCAGTTAGTTAGAAATAACTTAAAAAAAAAGTAGTAAAAAAAGATGGAAGAGCGGAGTATTGAGGAGGAGGGTGGCTTCCCTTAGATACGGAATAATTTCTGTTACTTTTAAGTTTTAATGTTGCTCCTTACTTACAGTTGAAAACTTGTGTTTTTTTTATATAATTAGATCCTAAAGTCTACCGGCGTTACCCAAGGGGAACAGGTTAAAAAAATAATAATAAAAAGCACCCATTTGGCAACCCTGCTCCAAAGTCTTTATGGTTAATTAGAGGATGCATCAAGCTAGTCATTGCGCCTACAGCCTTACAAAGTGGGTGAGCACACCTTCTATATGTACCCGGTAGTTAAGGGGGAGTGGGCGGGTGGAAGGTTACATAACAACTCTAATTAATTGCTGTCTTTGTTCATCTTTTTTTGCGCAATTAAAGAAATAGATTTATTTGAACTAATTAGCTAATTTGTTTAATGAAAGAAAAAATGGAGTTTGTGTGTAAAGTAGATATGATAGTGTATACTGTCATCTACAGTGTTCTAACGAAAGAAAAACGAAAAACAGGGGTGCCAATTCACGAAATTGTTTGGGGGTAAAATTTATTTTTCAAAATTTGTAGGAGGGGTAATTTTCCTTTTTTCAATTCTAGATACCGAAAAAAAAGTGCTTTTCAACGAAAATAGCCTACCAAAGGAAGTTATTTTTGGAATCTGGAGGGGGTGCCCCTCAACCCCCAATTGGTGTCACTGAAATTTCTAAAATTGTTAATGGATTGAAAAACTTGACCTCATGTGGACCAGATTCTATTCCTACTAAGGTAGTTAAATCTATTCTTCCTTCAATAGTTTTGCCTCTTAACAAAACTTATTAATCTTTCATTTGAATGTGGAGTTTTTTCCAGAGGCTCTCAAGCGTGCTTGGATTATTGTTTTGTGTAAAGTGGAGCAATGAATGATCCAGCAAATTATCGACCAATTTTATTTTATCAGTATTTAGCAAAATCTGAAAAGTCTGTGCTGTCTCGTCTCCTTACTTTCTTAAATCTAAAAATTTCTTCGTGATTTTCAATTTGGTTTCCGAATGAAGCACTCCACTGAACATGCCTGTATGACCCTTTGAATTTTATTAATTCTGCGTTGGGTTCGGGATTAATTCCGGCTGCCATATTCCTGGATATTCGCAAGGCATTCGATTTCTTAAGGTATATCTGCCCTGCGTCAATTTGTTAACAAAAACAAATTACCTGAAATAAGGACAAAAAGAGGAAGAAAAATACGAAAGGGGCTTTATTTGCTCGGCCACAGATTTTCAAACTACACAAGTAAGAAGTTTCAACACAAACACAAAGCTAGCAATTTTCTTCATGATTTTCTTCGCAATTTTCTTTTGATATAAAATTGTGTTCACTGTAACCCCCACAAAACAAATGCATTCATCGATACCAGGACAAATCGCATCCCATATTCAAAGTTAAATGGCTGTAAGACCAACATAATTAGGATTCGATTAAATGCTTCCTTCATCGGATATTTGTGAGGCATTCGATTTTTTAACCCCTGAAATTCTTCTATCGAAGATGTCTCATTTTGGCATAAGGGGAAATGTATTTTCTTGATTTTAGTTTTGTTTGAATGATAGGTTAATTTCTGTTGATCCACTTTTCCGTTCACCCTCACAGGTGAATTTTGAACGTCCCCAGGGATCAGTTTTAGGGCCTGTACTATTTTTGATTTATGCAAATGATCTTTGTTATGTTGTAAGAAAGCAGAAACTTATTAATTGCTGTAGACTTTGTCCTCTTAAGCCTTCCCTTGCCCATAGTGGCAACTATAGTTCGCCTTCTTCTGATGTTCCTGTCTGTTTTGCTGATGACAGCACACTTGACACTTCTGGAAATTGCTAATCAGAGCTTCGATTAAATTTGGAAAATTTGTTTGATAGACTAATTTTATGGCTTGTTGCTAATTATCTTATCCTAAATTTTTTCAAGTCCAGTTTTTTTTTTATCCCAGTTATCCGAAATTCACCAGCCAAATGGGATAATTCATAGATCTAAAGACCGATATGTTCGTTTTTTGGGCATCCTTGTTGATGAAAATCTATCTTTCAAGCGTCACATTGAGCTGATTAAAATGAAGATATGCAGAAGTCTCGGCATTTTAAGGAAATTAATAAAAAAAAACTTTTTACACAAAATAAGTTTTTCAAAGAAAAGTAAAGAACTCCATTAACAAAAAATGAGGAAAAATAAAATCAAATAATCTACCAAGCGTAAAAACTACCGCTAATCAGCATCGATAAATAAATGAAACCCAAAACGAACAGAAATTACAATGAATAACCGACTCAAACTCAAACGAGCAGAAATTAACATAAGCTGGGCTCAAAACCCCTATGCCTTCCCAAGGCCAGAACATAATTTGCACTTTACCGAAAAAAATATAAACGTTATTACTTTTATAACTTTAATAAATCAAATAATATTAATATTTTGATTACTAAATATCAGTATATGTATATTAAACTGACAATGCACATTCGTTTGTATTTTTTCAATAAAGTGCAAATTATGTTCTGGCCTTGGGAAGGCGTAGGGGCTTTTGAGCCCAACTTATGTTAATTTCTGCTCGTTTTGAGTTTGAGTCGGTTATTTATTGTAATTTCTGTTCGTTTTGGGTTTCATTTATTTATCGATGCTGATTAGCGGTAGTTTTACGCTTGGTAGATTATTTGATTTTATTTTTGCTCATTTTTTGTTTAATTGAGTTCTTTAATTTTCTTTGAAAAACTTATTTTGTGTAAAAAGTTTTTTTTAATTAATTTCTGTTCGTTTTATATTGACATAGTCTTTTCAGGGAAAAAGAAAATAATACTTTAAATCTTTTCGTTTTTTTAAGACTTTATAGTTTGGCCTGCTATTTTTATTCAGGAGAAAAATTTTCAGCAATTTTTAACAAGATACACCCTTTTAAAAATCTGGACACAAATAGTACTGTTTAATTTCGTTTCATACCTCCTCTAGTTGACCTGAAATGGAAAACTTGATACCATTTGCAAAAAAATCTGCTTACTCTCTTTGATAGCTTGGATACACTTACGATACTTTGACTTGGTTAAATTTTAAGAGCAGAAGTAGCCCCAAAAGTTTGAACATAATACCCTCAGTCGTTTTAGGGATACTGCTGAGACGCCTTGTTGGGAATTAGCATTAACACAGTACATTTTGATTTAATCTTAAGGCAACATTTAGTTTTTAAACATAAAGGCAAATGGGAGGGTGGGCGTGGGAGGGGGATTAGTTGCCCTACAATTACTTTCGATTATTAAAAAGGGGATCATCCCTTTCTATTTTCAATCGAACGAGCCCTTCTCGAAGTTCCTACGAAAAATCCTTCGATACGAAGTGCCCTGGTCTAAACAACAACAACAACAACAAAAAATCATACATTATACCAACATCAATCTTTAATATAAAAATTTTAATCCTTCCAATCACTTTCGACTATTAAAAAGGGCACTAGGCCTTTCGATTTCCAATGGAATAAGCCCCTTTTGAGTTTCTACGACAACGCTTTCTATAAACACCTTATATGCCCCAGGGCATAAATTACAACCCTTACCCTAAGGGCTGTGAGGGTGGTTGTCATCCTCTAAGACATAATTTTCAGAACTTTCAACTACGTTAAACAAAATGGCTATTTGAAAATTTTTATTGGATGTGTTTGGGAAAATGGGGGACGTGAGAGGGAAGTTAGTCGCTCTCTCATCGCTTTCAACTATTAAAAAAGGCACTAGCCCTTTCAATTTCCAATCAAATGACCCCTTTTGGAGTTTCTACGACAACGCTTTCAATAAAAACCTTATATGCCCCCAGGACATAACTTACAACCCTCGCCCTGAGGGCTGGGGGGGTGTTGTCATCCTCAAAGACCTAATTTCTAGAACTTTCTACTACGTTGAACAAAATGGCTATCTGAAAATTTTGATTGGATGTGTTTGGGGGAATGGTGCGCGTGAGAGGGTGGTTAGTTACCCTCCAATCACTTTCGACTATCAAAAAGGGCACTAGCCCTCTCAATTTCCAATTGAATGAGCCCCTTTTGAAGTTTTACGACAACTCTATCTATAAAAACCTTACATGCCCCAGGGCATAACTTACAACCTTTGCCCTGGGGGCTCTTGGGGGTTTGTCATCCTTAAATACATAATTTCCAGAACTTTCAACTACGTTGAACAAAATGGCTATCTCTAAACTTTGATTGAATGTGTTTGGGGAAATGGTGGGCGTGAGAGGGGGGTCAATTACTCTCCACTCCCTTTCGACAATTAAAAAGGGTAATTTCAATTTCCAAACAAATGAGCCCTTTTTGAAATTTCTAGAACAACTTTCTATATAAACCTTTTATGCCCCCAGGGCATAACTTACAACCCTTGCACTGAGGACCAGCCCTTGCACTGAGGGCTCTGAGTTATCATTCCAAAAAACCTAATTTCCAGAACTTTCGACTACGTTGAACAAAATTTATATCTCAAAATTTTGATTGGATGTTTGGGGAAATGGTGGGCGTGAGAGGGGGGTTAGTTGCCCTTCAATCACTTTCAACTATTTAAAGGGCATTATCCCTTTGAATTTCCAATCGAAAGAGCTCTTTTTCAAGACAAAGATTTCAATAAAAACTTATATACCCCCTGGGCATAACTTATAACCCTTACCCTGAAGACTGTGGGGGGAGTTTCCTGCTCAAAGGTATAATTTCCTGAACTATAAACTGCGTGAAACAAAATGGCTATATCAAAATTTTGATTTGATGTGTTTAGGGTAAAGGTGGGCGTGAGAGGAGGGTTAGAAGCCCTCAAATTACTTTCGACTATTAAAAAGGGCTCTAGCCCTTTGAATTCCCAATCGAATGAGCCCTTTTTCAAGTTTCTACGACAAAGATTTCAATTAAAACCTTATACGTCACCAGGGCATAACTTTTAACCCTTGCCCTGAAGACTGTGGTGGGAGTGTCCTGCTCAAAGGTATAATTCCCTGAACTTTAAACTGCGTGGAACAAAATGGCTATCTCAAAATTTTGATTGGATGTGTTCGGGGGAATGATTGGCGTGGGGGAGTGGGCTAGTTGCCCTCCAATCACTTTCGACTATTAAAAAGGGCACTAGCCACTCCAATTTCCAATCGAATGAGCCTTTTTTGAAGTTTCTACGACAATACCTTCTATAAAAACCTTATATGCCCCCAGGGCATAACTTACAACCCTTGCCCTGAAGGCTGTGGGGGAGTGTCCTCCTCAAAAACATAATTTCTATTTGGAAATCAACTACGCTGAACAAAATGGCTATCTCAAAATTTTGATTGGATGTGCTTCGGGAAATGGTGGCCGTGGAAGGGGTGTTAGGTGCCTTCCAGTCACTTTTGACTATTAAAAAGGGCACAAGCCACTCCAATTTCCAATGATTGAGCCCTTTTCGAAGTTTCTAGGACAACTTCTTCGATACGAAGTGCCCTGCTCTAAAGGGAAAAAAATAATAAATAATACATTGTGCCAACTTCTTTCTTACATGCCCCCAGGGCATAACTTAAAACCCTTGCCCTGAGGGCTGTTGGGGAGTGTCCTCCTCAAAAACATATTTTCTATCTGGAAATCAACTACGCTGAACAAAATGACTATCTCAAAATTTTGATTGGATGTGTTCGGGGGAATGATTGGCGTGGGGGAGTGGGCTAGTTGCCCTCCAATCACTTTCGACTATTAAAAAGGGCACTAGCCACTCCAATGTCCAATTGATTGAGCCCTTTTCGAAGTTTCTACGACAACTCCTTCGATACGGAGTGCCCTGGTATAAAAAAAAAAAACAAACAAAAAAAATAAATAACACATTGTTCCAACATCGTTCTCTGCTTGATCCAATCTTATTTCATTCTGTTTTATTTGTCTGTTTTACTTGTTTTGCATCATAACCAGGATTTTGTCTAGAAAAGTGTCAGTACGATGTCAGTTGGTTGGAGGAGGGGTGGATACAAGCTCCAGTTTTCCTTTTTACCGTTCAAGTGAGAATGCGATTCTTCATTTTAATCTTTTGTTATTGGGATTTCTTATTCTTGCACCGAGGAAGGTCCCAACTGAATTATTTACATTAATTTTTTCACTGGCTGTGAATTACCTAATATTCCTGACAAGGCCGTATCCAGGGAGGGCGTAGGGGTCTCGAACCCCCTCCAACCTCCCGAAAATTCTGTCCGACTCGTAAAAACCTAACAAAAATGCACATAAACAAACTTTTCATGCGTTTTTGTTTAAGCTTTTTTTTTTGTAAAACCTCCCGAAAAAAATCTCCTCGCCACGAACAAAATCCTGGATACGGCCTTGATTCCTACGTTTTTCCCAGTAGCGGTTTTAGGTTTCATAATCGGGAAGGGGGGCAACGTACCTTAATAGGATTGTAAAAATATAAAATAAAAGGAATCTAATGTCAGAAAACTGGGGAGGACAGTCCCCCCACCTGCCCCGTTCTAGACCACCACTGGTTTTGACATATTGTAAGGAATTCTAAGGAGGCTAATTAATTAATTAGATTGCCATAATTTTACTCTTTTTTTGTTAAGCTACGGGAGAATGACTTAGCAACTATCGTATTGTACTTTTTGACAAGTAAGCTATATCTAAAAATATTGGTAAAACTGGAAGTTTGATTAGCGGTTCACGAAAATTTAGGGGGGGGGGTCAAAATGTATTTTGCAAAATATAGGGGTAAGGTATTTGTCATCTTTTTCAATGAAAACACCTACAAAAAGACATTTTTAATGAAACTCCACCCCGCCACAAAAGGTATTTTCAAAATCTTAGAGAACTGGTAAAAAAAGAAATCCCGGATGGCACTTGCCCTCTCCGCAGTTGACGCCACTATGTTTGATCAATTCACTAGATCGTTTCAGAAACATTTTAAGATCGATTCGTTACATTTGGTCATTTTACTCGTCACTGGCTCTTGACAGAAAACCTTAGCATCTGATCAAGTGCCTCGTATTGTCATCTCAGTACGACAGCAGATGAGAAATGTCATGTCAGACTCTCAGTAGACGAAACTGTAATTCTTTATCCAACCTGAAACCTTCTTGACATTTTCATACATCTTGGCATTTGCGTGATTAATCGAATCCAAATCTCGACTAATATCAAGTCGAACATTAGCCTGTTCGCCCCACACCCAACCTAATTTAGTTTACAAACAAATATGCAATTTTTACGTCAATGGCGTTAATGGGGGGGATTCACTCCCTGGTATTTTATGCCGGCCTCCTCTGTTTCGGAAAATACCTTTCTTAGTATTTTCATTGAAATTTTTTTTTTGTATTTTCATTGAAGAAAATGAAATCCCCCTCCTTATAGATTTTGAAAAATACATTCCCCCCACCTAACAATTTAGTGAATTGGTGCCACTGAGTTTGAGCTGATAGCGAATGTATACCTTAAAGCTACAAGGTGTAAAACCCTGAACATAATGTAGCGCTTAGAATAGGTATTTGTTTTGTAGAGAGGATTGGAAATGTTTGGTTCTGTTTCTTCTTCTTCTTTGTCCTTTTTAAGAACTAAATTTGTCATAAAATTCTATTTCTTAAGCAAAGAATGAGGGAAAAAAGAAGAAAAACAACAATTATCCTGGCAATTGATGTTTACATTGGTCACAATCTAGCACACACCCGCACTCCCCTCCCAGAAATTTGATTGAAGGACCCTTGTTGCTTGAAAATGGAAAAATAATGATAATTGATTATAACCCCCACCCCCGTCTATGAACAGAACCCAGCATCTATGAGACAGAACCCCATCTATGAACAGAACCCCATCTATGAACAATGAACAGTACCTATAATTGAGTGGTAGTTAAGTTGGAAGGCAAAATTGGAAGTGCTTTGCTTCTTCCCCCGGATGGCTCATGCCTAATGAGGGAATTCGCCCCCTGGATTTTTGTGCCACCCTCCTACATTTCGAAAATACTATTTTTAGTATTTTCATTGAAAAATACTTTTTTATACTTTCATTAAAGAAAATGAAATCCCTCCCTCCTTCTGGATTTTAAAAAATATATTTCCCCCCTCCTAACAACTTCACGAATTGGTGCCACTGAGTTAGAGCTGATAGCAAATGTGTACCTTAAAGCTATAGGGTGTAAAACCCTGAACAGAATGTAGCGCTTTGAATAGGTATTAGTTTTGTAGGGAGGATTGGAAATGTTCGGTTCTGTGTCTTCTTTTTCTTTGACCTTTTTAGAAATTAAATTCGTCATAAAACACTATTTCTTGAAAGCAAAGAATGAGGAATAAAGAAGAAAAACAACAATTTTCCTGGCAATTGATGTTTACATTGGTCACAATCTAGCACACACCCGCACTCCCCTCCCAGAAATTTGATTGAAGGTCCCTTGTTGCTGGAAAATGGAAAAATAATAACAATTGATTACAGTCCCTCCCCTTCTAAGAACAGAACCCGTGTGTACCTATAATTTAGTGGTTGTTAAGTTGGAAGGCGAAATTGGAAGTGCTGTGCTTCTTACCCATCATTCCTCATAATGCGCAATTTAGCTTATCCCTTTTTTTATGATTTCCCTTTATCCTGGGATATAAAGAGAATCCCGTATCAATTAATCAAACCTGGATTGTTTACCAAAAAGGCGTTTTCCAAATAGAGTTGACATGGGGATATCCTATCGCTTTCAGGTTTGCAGTAAGTTCGATCGAAGTGCAAACAAATTAGGGAACTTTAGGTGGGAAAGTATCTCTATACAGTAGTGACACTCTTATGAACGTTTTCGAGACCACATCTTATTTGACATATCCTCGTGTCCCACTGGTAAGTTTGCGGAGATATTCCAGGATAGAGAAAAAAAAGGAGAAAAAGGCATTTATTTTTGCACATCGTAAAGTCTTGCATGTCCTGAATGTTTATAGTCTTGCGAGATTTCAGATGCCAGGTCTGATCACCCTTGCTCCTATGTTCCGTGCATATGCACCCGTGTATGTTCAATGAAGATTTGGAATGGATTGCATTCCATTAACTCTACATCGTCCAGTGCAAGTATTCTTTTCTTAGGGATATAAATGTTTATCAAAGACTTCAAGGCTCAATTTTACCTTTTATTATTTTCACTATCTTTTATGAGCAGTAGGGGCAAGTAGGGGGAGGGCACGTGGCCCTCAGAATCCCCCAGATTTTGGAATAAAACTTTGGGGGTATTTCCATTGAAAAATGCCTTTATTTTGCATTTTTTTTTTGAAAAAATTGAAAACGGCGATAGACTTGTTCCCTGTATATCGAAATTTATTTATCATCCCTCTCCCTAAATTTTCGTAAATTGACACAAATAGCTCTAAAAAAATGGCTGGTCTAAGTTTTACTGAAGTGCATATTCTGATTCGAAACCAAGCCGAAAATAGCCCCCTAAACTCTTAGAAGTAGTCGAAATTCGTACTGTGTCAAGATCTGCAATGATAACAGGCATTTATTTTTCCATCATGATGGAAATTTTCCTTCCCAAAAGTTTCTCCTAATAAAAGGTTCCTTTCGCAGTGGAAAAAATGAGGGAGCATAATGCAAAATGCACAGTAACACTTTTGGAATAAATTTTATCCTTTCATCCTCCAAAGGCTGTAAAAAAAAAAACAAAAAAAACAAATAAAAACTAAAACTTAGGCGGATCTTAATAAGTAATTAAAACAAACCAGCATAACGTGGAATCTAGAATCGACGTTTTATAGCAGATAATGATGTTATATAATACAACGATGTTATATAATAAGTATGTTTTTCACTTTAGTTTTTAAATTAAAGTTTTTTTAAGTTTTTGTCATCCCGACCCACTTGTTAAGTTACTGTGCCTGGACAACAACTCTAAAAAAGACATTGAGTTCGGACGAGCCCCGAATAAGTAAGCAACAAGGGGCACAAACTCTGTTCAGGCTCTCGTTTCCTTATGTATTGTTATATATATATATATATATATATATATATATATATATATATATATATATATATATATATATATATATATATATATATATATATATATATATAATATATATATATATATATATATATATATATATATATATATATATATATCATTTTCATATTTTATTTTCATATTTCATATTTTATCATTTTCATATTTTAGCCGCCTTTTTATTGATTGCCTCGATGAAAACTTGGATGGTGTTATTCACTTTAGATTTAATTTATACTTTCAGTGCTGTTTTTACTTCCCGTGTAAGGTTTCTAATTCCAATTTTAATATTTTAATCTCTATTCTTAAGACAAAATCAAGTTTATGTATGTAATACTTCCTTTGAAGGTTTCCTGTTTACTATAGTATTATAAAAAAGACATTCGAAACACCGTATCTTGATCATCATGATAATTCATGGATTATGACTAATAGTAAGTAGCGACTCTCGTCAATAGTGAACTAAAATGAAGAAATTGAATTTGGAAATAATTGATGCATAAAATGATCTGTTTTTTATACAAATTTCAAATATGTTGAATTTGTTTAATCCAAAAAGTAAAGTTTTGATAAAAATAAAAATAAAAATAAGAAAATAGAAGTAAAAAAAAAGTTTAATGAAGGGACGTCTGTCTAAAGGAGGAAAATGTGTGTCATTTTAGAAATGGGTTACAACCTCAAAAGTGGTATTATCTTGATGCAAATCATATCTTGAAATGTCTAAGAACTATAGAAAGGATGTTTCAGCCCGATCCAAATATTACTGAAGAAGTGGACTTATTTATTTATTTATTAATACCAAAATATGGTAAGATTTAACAAGCTTGTCGCACTAAACAATTATAAAAAAATCTATAACAATGTCAATGACATAACAAAAATATACAGTAACTGAAAACATTGAAAACATAATAACTGAAGCATACAGTAGCATACCAAACTAACTGAAACATATCTGTTAATAATTGAAACATACCAAAAAGTAAGCCTACAAAATAACTGAAAACACACTGTCACAAATCAGCTAATACAAACGTAAAAAATATTCTCAAAATGGATTGTGATAGGACCTAGTATAGAAATCTGTAGAGGCTAAACTACTTTTGAAAGACTGGACCGTGGTACTTGCAACTATTTCCGATGGAAGTGAATTCCAAGTTTCCACACTCGGCTAGACAAAGAGTTTGGCCTATTCTTTTCTGTGAACATGATGGGTAAATTTTGTGTTGGTGTTAACGGGTACTGCTGTATTCTGTAAAAGTGAAAAAGTGAGTTGGGGTGGTATTATCAATATTCCTAACAACGCGGAATGTATTTATTAGGTCGGCCCTATCACGTCTGAACTGGAGAGAAGGCAACTGCAGTCTTTGCATTCTCTGGTGGCAAGGTAGATGACTCAGATATGGTATGAGTTTGGTGGCCCTACGTTGCACTCTCTCAACCCTCTCTCTATCTCTCTTATTAAGGGGATACCATACTGATGAGCAATACTCAAGTATTGGACGTACAGTGGATACATAAAGTAAAATCAGTGAATGAAGATTAAACTTAGAAAAAGTACGCCTTAGACGTAGTAATTGGTAATTCGCCTTATGGGTGATATCCGATACGTGTTTATTAACTTTGAGACTTGAATCAAAGCAAATCCCAAGGTCACGAACATATTCCACACTTGAAATTGATTTACCAACAACAAAGTAATGGTAATGTTGAGGCAGTCTACGCAAATAGTGCACATCATTGCACCTGGTTTCATTAATGAGCATAGAGTTTGCATTACACCACTGGCCCAGAGCAACCAAATCCTCTTGAAGTAAAGAAATCTCATGTTCACTCATGACTGACCTGTAGATTTTTACATCATCTGCAAACATTTTTAAGGTCGAATTCCTAACAACGCCTGGCAAATCATTGATAAAAAGGTAGAAGAGTACTGGCCCTAAGACAACTGCCTTGTGGAACTCCACTTATGACAGACATAGGTGATGACAAAGCATCACCTACTGCAACCTCTTGGGTTCTATTTGTAAGATAATCCGTTATCCATGCTTTTGTTTGTGGGCCAATACCATATAGTTGACATTTGTTTATCAGAAGTGGGATGGAAATTTTCTCGAATGCTTTGGAAAAGTCAATATAAATACAATCAAACAAAATACCATTATCAGCCATCAATTGAAAATCATGAATCACCTCAAGAAGTTGCGTGTTACAAGATCGTCGTTTACGGAAACCATGCTGAGCAGAATGCCATAAATTATTTTCCTCAAAATGTGCCTGGATTCTACTCACCACAATTTTCTCCATTATATGGGAAAAGATTGATATATTTGAAATTGGTCTGTAATTATTGAAATGGGACTTTGAACCATTCTTGTACAACGGCTTAACGATAGTTCTTTTCCAAGCTGAAGGACATTTACCAGATGAGAGACAAAGATTAAAGAGATATGTGAGTGGTCCAGCAAGCACTGATGCAAGTTCACGTAACATCACATTGGAAAATCCATCAATATCTGGGGCCTTTCCTAGATCAAGATTTCGAGTGTCAGATAAACCTGCTGGACTGTAAACTCTGAATCATCAAATTCTTTTTTTAAATCTGGAGGAGTAAACTGAGTATGTGTTTTGGTGTGTGTTTGAGTAAAAACTGAACCAAATACCTTATTGAAAAGTTGTGATTTTACAAAATCATCATCTATATGTGAAAAAGTTTCAGGATCTATAAAGGAAGTGGATGACGGGGATTGTGAAACTTGATTCCTTCTCACATATTTCCAAAATCTTTTTGGGCAACTTTGGACTGATGCTATAATATTTGACTCCACCTCTTGACGATTTAAACGAAGGAATTTAGTTGCTCTATTTCCGGCTCTTTTATAATTTAACCAAGAATCAAAGGTTTTAAATCTTAAATGATCACGCCATCTTTCACCTTTTTGTTTTAGCATTTGTACAATATACCAAGGAAGGATCTGTCTATTTTTGAAAAACTGTCTACTAGTATATATTGGTACATATTAATCTTCACCTTCTATAAGGGCCTGCTTAATAAAATCAAAGGATGCATCAACGGTAGCATTACATTGCTGTAGCTCCTCTCGTATAGAAAGAGATGAAATATAATCTGAAAATGCAATGTAATTTCTTCTATCATAATCATATTTGGGAGAACGATTTGGAATATCAGAAAAACCTACAACACAGTTTAGTGATATCACCAATACCAAATGATCAATTTTTCCTAGTGGTGGCAAAAACTCAACACTAGCAACATCATCTGGTGAATTTGTAATTACAAGGTCTAAAACTGAAGGGGTTGAATTAGCGCGCAAACGAGTAGGGTTTTGAATGTGCTGATGCAAATAATTGAATTTCTAGGAATTGATTTTCAAATGACTCATCAGAAAGTTTGGAGGCAGGTTAAAGTCACCAACTACTAGAAACTTAGAACTAGATAAAGAGAAAGAGGATAAATACTGCAATACTTTTCTATTATTAAATGAAGATAATTCACAAACACTAGAACTACGATAAATGGCTACAACTCTAAAAGCAATTGAGGACCCGGGTAATTTCACATCAACTACTAAGGATTCACTTATAATTGAAAAGATTGGGTCATTAACTTCAATATACTTTAATGAGGTATGAACATAAATGAAAATTCCATGCTTATAATTAGTATTTATAATGAGATTATAATCAGGCACTTGCTGGAAAAAGACTTCTGGGTGCTGACAGTTCTTGGGTAGTGCTTCTGTAATAACAATAACATGGGGTTTGTGGGTTGATATTAGGGCATGAAATTCATCAATTTTTGTAGATAAACAGTCTGCATTTGTATATAGAACAGATAAATTACTTCGTTTGTTAATACTATGTAGAGGCAGGGAATAGGTTTTTAAAGGGCCATTCTGTTGTTTGGGGTAATGGCTCCCCGTTTTAGCACGTTTTTTGTCACTATACAACCATTTTTAATTCCTAAATTTTGCTCACCAGCAGCAGCTCTTTTATTGATTTCTTCCACTAATTCTTTTCTGTGTAGCCGGACTTCTTTTGAGGTATCGGCGTAGAAACGAATGTCTCCCTTTTTAATGCGGGACTGTGTTAGGATGTCAATTTTAGTTTTAAAGGAACTGACTGAGAACAGTAATGGATCTGGTCGATTGGATGAGTTGGGAGCATTTGAGTTGGGGTTAGTGCTCGTCAGCCTTTGCAAATTGGTCACTGCACCTACATCAATTTGAAACCTGTTTTTAAGAAAATTTTGTAAGAACTGTAAGTCATTGGTTTGGGGTGGAACACCATATGCAACTAAACTCATACGTCTTTTCAGTCTGTTATTTTCTTGTAGCACCATCTTTTGAACTTCAGTTTTCAGCTTATCAACAATGGTATGATTGACCATTTTCTGAACATTGGCCATGGACACCTTAGATGAGATAATATTTTCTAGACTCTGAACTCTAGCATTAACACCTTCAAGAGAGGTGCGCATTTCATTTTGAAAACCAACATGCATAGCTTTCATTTCACTACAGTGCTCATTAAGAGCTGACTTCAGCAGCTGGGGAAGTTCTTGCTGGGCTGAACCTCTAGATTTACGCATGGGGCATACCCAGGTGCTACCAAGTCGGTCATTCATTTTTACAAAGATATCATATTCAGTGGAGGACATTGATAGGCATTGTGCGCACAACCATTGGTCACATTTATCACACTATAGCACATGAACTGTTGTCAAGCAAACACCCAGCAACAGCACATTTATCAATGCCTTTTTCAGGAGTAATTGGTTTCTGACGGTTGTTTCTTTGTGAAAGGGGCATCACACTGGTAATAGGCTACTAAACTGGCTGTAATTTCAAAACTGCCAACAGGTGTGCAGATTCTATAATCAATAATCAAGTATACTGAGGCTACCCAGACTGCTAAGGTGAGGGGTAACATAACAAAGTAGAAACATACGCTTGTATAGTTAGTAGTGCCCTAGTACTGTAGGCTACTAGTAAACATAGCCAGCAATAAATGAGAAATAAAAATCCAAATAAGATCACTCTATGGAACTAATCAAAATGTAGGAGAAGAAAACAAACCTTAGCCAATTATCGTTTGGTAGGCTGTTATTTTTATGTATAGGCTATTTCTGTTATTAACTGCTTTTCTTATTTATGCAATATGTTGATTGTGGTGGCACTATTGATCACACGCTGAAGAAAAGAAAGCTATCCACAGTGCACCCTATGCAGTTCAAACGGACTTTAGAGCTGTAGTTGATAGATGGTAGGACTGTATAATAAATGAAGTACCCTGGAAAACTTGAGCAGCTATAATTCTCCTCTAACTTCCCACATCAATTGAAAATATTTACTTTAAGCTTCAAACTGTCCAAATTTAAGCCATAATCCTTAAGCCTGTCACTGGGAGCTAATCACAATATATTTCAGACTTTCTATAATCCCTTGTTGCTGTTGTCAACATATATGAATTTATGTTGTATTTGCTGGTTTATTGTTTTGTTTTCTGTTTGGTTGTCGTATCGAACTTTTTTGAAACTTTTTTGAACGTAAATTTGATCTATGAATTTCTTTGATGTTGCGGAAGAAATCGAACTATATCCAACTGCCATTTCTTTTCAAGAAACAACCAGGTTTTGCCGTTAGATGTTTTCCAGAGGAATTGTCTACGGGTTGTTTTGGGTATCCGTCAGGGTTCCCAACTGCCGACGTCAAAAAAGAGTGCAAATCAAGGCCAAAAAAGAGTGTAAATTTTGAAACAAGAGTGCAAGTCAAAAAATGTGCGCGCGCGCGGCTTCTGCCACTCGCGCAACCTCTTTCACTGTTTTAACCACTCTTACGCCATTTACAAATAATTATCAATTATACTACGATTAATAAACATATTATCTTTTAATTTTTCAAATGTATTTAAAATAAAGCTAGGAGGACTCCCTACTTAAATCAATATCTAAATAATGGGTTAGATAATGATTTTCGTTCTTTTTTTTAGCTTGAAAGGTAACGCTCTGCTTGAAATTTGCTGATGTTTATTTTGATTGCTTGGATCTTTAACTGAACTATAGTTGACTTCATCAAATGTTTAGATAAAGTCTTGTCTCCATTTTATCCAAATATTTTGAAAGGAATAAAGTAACTAGTCGTGAACTATAGCTGACTTCACTGTGGTCAAGTCAAGTACCGTACCCTAGCAAAAAAAATGGTGAAAAATTCTTAGTTACACAAAATAATTCTTCTTCTTCCTCTACTGCATTTTTTTCCTTCTTTTCTTTTCTTGTAAATTTATGTCCAATTTTTATATGAAATTAGTAGTTTTCTGGGACATTCCCAGAAAGTGGGCAGCTGCTTGTTTGGCGAATGTACTGGTTTGCTTTGACTGCATTACGTTTGAGCACATTATTGAATATGAGTAAGTGCGATTGAGACAATATTTTTGTGAAAGGGGTATTTAGATGGGAATCAGAGAAAAAGGTCTTTCTCGGTTGTTTATCTCAACAACACAGAAGTGCAAATTTAAATTTTCTAAAAATCACATTAATAACTTGCAAAAATGTTCAATGATAAATGTGACATTATGTTTTATTTTGATGCATTTGTAGTGTCGACCGAGAAGAAGTCGGAGCCCATCAATAACTACTCAGAATTTCATAAACAATAATAAAGTTAATAAACCAATTTTTTATTATGTCTTCAAAGAATAGTTCCCAGTGCATAAACAACAATAAATCACAATTTACTCCCTGCTCTTTTATAGCTACAAGGATTGTAATTGAAAGCAACTACACTTTTTACAACTCCAAGCATATGCTACCTCAAAGGATTAAAAAAAACTAAGGGGGTACGACAATCTAAAGAAGACAACTCCTCATGTGTGCAAATATGAGGATATACTGGCAGAAGTTCAACCTAGTAATAAGAAACGTACGCAGAAATTGATTTTGAAGCGGTCGAAAATTTTAAATAGAGCACAAATTGAAAAAAAAAAACACAGACAACGAGAAACCATAGGAAAAATCACGAAATTAGTGCGATTTTAAAAGAAGGACGGTCATTAATATACCATCATCCCACACTCTGTGTATGATTGCTTATAACTGTCAATAGTGGTGAAGTTTCTTTAACGAAGCAGAGACAAAACGGATTTATCAAACAATAAAAAACTTTAGCGTAAAGAGCGAGGCGTTGAGGAGGGGACGGCCACTTTCATATACAAAATAATTTCTGTTCGTTTTAAGTTTTAATGTCGCCCCTTAATTTCAGTTAAAAAAAACTTATTTTATTTTATTTATTTCTTTAAGGAAGTAGAAGCAAAACGGATTTATCCTTCAAAACAGCAGACACAATTCCGTGTAGGTTCTAACTCATATAGATAAATTAATAATTATAACTAGCAATCAAACGAGTTACAAAATATGCAAGAAATGGAATATCTTAGTCTCTTGTAAGCATTGCGTTTAAATAATAAATTGCAGAGTCATAAGGATCATAACACCCTATAAGGTTAAAATACAACTGACACAATGCTCAGTATGCAAGTCTAAAGAACAGGCAACTAAATACAATAACATTTGTTTACGCGCTCTTCCTATGTAAAAAAAAAAAGCATTATTTTCTACACCAGAAACATCGGGTAATAAATTCATTCTGTTGAGTAGTAGGAAGGCCATTCTCGCGTAAATGAATGTTGAATTTTGATTCAGGATTCAATTCTGACTATAAAGGTAAGTTTGAAATATACCACCACCACCAACCCCCCTCCCCTCCCCCAAACGTGCAAATATATACCCTGAATTGCTATATAGCAGTGGGGCGAAGTGAATTTGCGCCAAAAGTGATTATTATTTTTGGAAAGAGCATAAGAAAAGGCATCGAGTGGTATGCTCACTTTATTCATAGATCAATAAAATGAACTGCTCAATATTTACCCATTTTTCATTGTCATTTTCAATTGGCTCCAATATTTTTGACCCTGGATTCATTTCTGAAAGTGTCATTCACCTAACTCAACTGCTCTCCAAGATATCAAAAAGTGTCTAAACTGCAACTTTAGGATATCCCGTACTTTCCTAATTTATCGTTTTATATCATTTTGATAGTACGGGTCCCATCCAAAGCAAATTCTATGACGTGTGGCTCGTAAGATAAGATTTTTATTTCAGAAGAATTGGCTATCACAAGCAGAGTTTGGTCATTCGCGCTTTAAAATGGTGCATTGGCCTAAAGTATTTGCAAATTTTTTTCAGTTTGAGAGTAGACTTTGAAAAGGTTTGTTTTGGCTGTTTATTCTCCATCGTCTTACTGCATGCTGCATACTCACTTTTCCATTTCCAAGAAGATTGGTTGTGCCCAACAACTTCTATCTTTCTTCTATAAAATTTGATGTTGAATCTACCACGTTTTCACTTGTTATTTATGCTTTGATCTACTTCTTCGTAAGTGGTTGAAAATACCAGAAAGACGCCTGGGGGACGGCCCTGGCAGAGATAACAGAGATCATACCGGCTAGCTGTTCTATCTTTTGCACTTAAATAATTTAATTTGATTGTTTTTTTATTTCGCTTAATATTTTTCCTATCATCATTTCATAAAAGTGTGCAAAGAGCTAATAATGGGCAAAAAGAGTGCAAATCCCGTCCGTGGAGTAAAAGAGTGCAATGACAAAGAGTGTGCATTTCACACGAAAAGTGTGGAAGTTGGCAACCCAGTTGTATGAAAATTGTGGTTCTATCCCGCTTGCTAGGTTTATAATGAGAGAAAGGCGGAGATGGCTAGGACACGTTTTGCGGACACGTCCTTTTCTGCCATCTATCTTGGGCCAAACGAAAAGTAGGTTGTCCACGAATGAGGCGGGAAGAGGTCGCTATAAATGATTAGACGGAAATTGGAACTCTTTGGGAGGGTATAAAGAGAGAAGCTTTTAATAGATTGGCATGGAGAAGAAGCGTGTGCAGGTACGTTGGCCTAAGGCGGGTTGGTACTGCAGCGAATTGTTAACCGCTATATGAATGTTCGCATATAGTAGTGACTTTAACACTGTTAAAAAAATTTCTATTTTTACTAAACCTCTCATTTTCAAGGGATATACTGCCTCGCGGCAGTAATTTATCTTTAGCCTCATCGCCCCAGCCGTGCTATAGGTCACAATCCCAGATATTAAAGGACAAATGTTTGATTTCCATTTTCTGGAGTCCATAATGAGCCTCACAATGAGGTCAAAATAAGTGTGTGAATTTATTTCTTGAGACCGTACCAAAATGATCGGTGTGAAATCTAATGAAATAGAGAAATCATATAGCAAAAAAAAGAATTATACTTTTCTGTCCCCCACTAAAAACTCTATCCAAATATAATAACCCATCACCGTTCCAGTTTCGACCCCCTCCCCTCTCCTGAATGCCTATATTTACCCCTTGGTCAGTATTTCCCACGGTGTAGATCGCGAAAATTTCCTTAAAGTTTACTCCAGGCCTGGATAAAAAAAAAGGTTTGCGAAACGCTGCTCTAGGCTATACACAAAAGTTTACGGATTTATATTTTTCGAAATGATATTATTTGGTATTACAAGCCATCTACTGATGAAAAATAAGTTGAAAAAAAACCCTCAAAGTCAGAAACATTTTCTAGGTAGTCTAGATCTATATTCCGGAATAGGGGGCGGAGTTGGGGGTCGGGGTGGGGAATACTGAGGCTGGGATGTATTCAGGGGTGATAGTAGTGATACCCCATTTCCTTCGAGAGGTATACCTGTCCAAAAAAATGGTTAAAAAACTACAAAAAATTTGTTACTTTGAAAATTAAAAATCATTATGTGTCCGATCTTCGTAATTATCATAAATATTGACTTTTTCACAAAAATTTTCGATGTGCTTTCGTAACTTCATAATTTTTATTATATCAATATTCGGTTTGAAGGATGAAAATTCAAAAATAAGCCCTAGAAATCGTATGTAGCGTTTAAGCGGGTGATGTATTCTGGGCTCAACGTTGAACGTTCAGCGTTAAACGTATTGGACTTTCAAGCGTTCGAGCGGGTGTCTTCTCAATTGCAGTCCAAATAATGAGAAAAACATTGAAGCTAGATTAATTAGTATTTGTTTTTGATCAATCTTTTTTTTAGGCAATTTGACACTGCAAGCAATCTTGAAACCATATCGCTTTCCTGCCCGTCGTTTTCCTGGTCGAGAATCCACTCTGGTTAAAAACTTGACGTTCATTAACGTTGAACGCGGATGGTTTAAGCAGATATCTCCACGAAACACCATTCTCGATTATTATAATGGTTATTACGAATTCAATATTAGGAGGACTGAGTTGCTTGATATGGTTCCGAATTTGGATGGATTTGAGCTTAAAGTTTTAGCTTCTGTAACAGATAGACTCTTTGATGAGAGGGTGGAAGGTTTTGCTGCGACACGTTTTTATAACCGGAGTTCAAAGTTGACGGTTGTTGGAGGCAGTCCTCAAGTCTTCAAACCAGCTATGCCTTTTACATTTTATGTAAGTATTTTTAATATTTACATGCATATTTACTATATTTTGTCAGGGAATAATTTCCTACTTCAAAGTGAATTTTATTAGAATTTATTATAATAATTTTCTAATTTAGAATTTATTCCAAAGATTAGATCGTAGTTAGTGTGAAATTATTTGGGAGAAGAAACGACTGGAATGGGTCCAGTTCTAGAGAAGGGTTTTAATGCATTTTCCGTAACTACTATAAAAAGAACTTGAATCCACGTCAGCTTAAATATTGTTGGCTGGCAAATGCGCTGTATTTTTTTCTTGGGCGGGGGGGGGAGTTTAGTAAATGATCTAGAAACTATGTGAATTCCATGGAGACCATAAGGCATTCTGTTTATTTATTTTGAATTTTTATATACTTATTGGCTATGTTTTACGGAAGCTGAATATTCTACTTTTTCTATAGTATTTCTTGTAAAAAATTTAATAAAACCTAGAATATTCCCCCTAGGTTTGAAAATTTCTATTCTTGGTGTGTCTTCATTAAAATGAAAACGAAAAAGGTGATTGTGTGTATTCCGCAGTGTCCACTTTTTGAAAAATTACTTAATACCTTTGTTTGTTCCTATAAGAAAAAAAAAAGAAGGAAAACATTGGCTTAAACATTAGCGGTTGGCACGCACAGAAAAATTTATTGTCTGGGTGGGGCGGGACAAAATTGAAAATAAATAATCAAAACAATTGGTAAAGTACGTAGGAAACATAAAATATTAGAGAAAAATAGTAAAAAATCATGACTTAGAGGGGGGGGGGTTGAAGTCTCTTTTAATCGAGCTTTTAATACGTCTTGTAGTGGCGGCTCTAAAGATTTTTAGGAAGAACTTTCGAAGAATGAATCGTACTCTCATAACAAGTAAATAAATTAGTCATTATTAAGCTTCTTATGTGTGTATTTTGCTTATTGTCATAACTTTTTTCTTTTTTTTTTTTAGTTTGGAATCGCTTGTTGTTTTAGTAGGAAGGGCAATGTTGGTTGTATATTCTAGGGCACGGTCTTAAAGCTGTTGTGCCAGGGTTTCACAAACGCCATTCTTTTTTAGATAGGTCCAACTCATTTCAAGGTAGAGGCAACAAAGAAAAATATCTTTAGGTTATTTTTGGATGTAGAATGTACGTCTTTTCTTACAAGTTTTCACACTAGTCTTAAGATATTTCTATATATTTCTTATATATATATATATATATATATATATATATATATATATATATATATAATATATATATATATATATATATATATATATATATATATATATTATATATATATATATATATATATATATATATATATATACGAGGCATGTTTTTTAAGTAAGTACCGTTTTTGCGATTCCGCCGCCGCGGCGCTATGGTTGGCGTTCTGTGCATGCGCGCTGGTTATCTACATCTCTTGTCTACGCACTGACGCCATTACAGTCTGATTCTTCATTGTATACGTTGTTTACTGAGTGTTTAAGATGCCTCCGACAATCGTGAGTCCCGCCGAATCTAAAGTACGGCTGTTATTCGATTTCTTAGTGCTAAAGGCGTAAAACCGATCGATATTCGTCGTGAGATCTGTCAAGTTTACGGACAAAACATTATGAGTGATGGAATGGTAAGGAAATGGGTGAGAGCATTTAAAGATGGCCGAACAAATGTGCATGATGAAGAACGGAGTGGACGTCCTTCGGTCTTTAATGATGAGTCTCTTTAATGAAGATTTGGTGCAGAAAGTGGAAGAAAAGGTGAGAGAAAACAGACGCTTTACAATTTCATCAATATGCGACTCGTTTCCTCAATGTTCTCGTTGTGTCTTGCATTGCATTGTGACTGAGAACTTGGATTACCGGAAATTGTGTTCACCTTGGGTTCCAAAAATGTTGACGGATTTGCACAAAACCCAACGTTTAGGCAGTGCATTGACTTTCCTTGAGCGGTACCACAATGAAGGTGAAGATTTTTTAGACCAAATTGTTACTGGTGACGAAACATGGGTGGCTGTCACGCCAGAATCAAAACAACAATCCATGGAATGGCGACATTCATCATCACCCAAAAAAGTGAAGTTTAAGCAAACAATTTCTGCCCGAAAATCCTATGCACAGTTTTTTGGGACAAAAAAGGAGTATTGCTAGTGGAGTTTCTGCCTCGTAATGAGACAATCAATGCAGCGTCTTATTGTGAGAGATTGAACAATCTGCGTCGTTCAATCCAGAACAAAAGACGTGGCAAGTTGAGTAAGAGTATCGTTTTGCTGCATGACAATGCCCGTCCACATGTCGCTAATCGGACCAAAGATCTCATCAAATCTTTTAAGTGCAAAACTAGATCATTCTCCATACAGCCCTGATCTGGCGCCCAGTGACTACCATGTGTTCCTGCACTTGAAGAAACACCTGGGTGGTCAGCGTCTTCAAGACGATAACGAAGTCAAAACAGTTGTCATATAGTGGTTAACAAGTCAGGTGGCAGAATTTTATGAGGGTATTCAAAAACCGGTGCCACGTTATGACAAGTGCCTCAATATTCACGGAAATTATGTAGAAAAGTAGATTAAGGTACAAGCTTTCATGTAAAAATAAAATTATTGCGATATCTTTGCACGTCTTTTTTTAATTCCAAAACGGTACTTACTTAAAAAACATGCCTCGTATATATATATATAAGAAATATGTAATATATAAAATATATAAGGATACTAAGGAAGTATCGACTTCTGGCTAATATTGTAAAAAAAAGACTTAAGCATTTCTCAATGGTGTTTCAGTGCCCTAGTTTCAACAATGAAAAAAAAAAGAAGAAAAAAGAGACGTCGTTTCTTTTCATGCAGAAAAATGATTTTCCTTGTTGTTAAAGATGCGGGACTAATCCTTTTTTTGTGGCAAGGGCGGGTCTAGAAAGAAATCTTGGGGGGGAAATGTGGCAAGGGAGCAATAATTGACTAAATTGACAATTTTATTTAGAAAAAGAATGAGAAACAGAGGAAACACGGAATGAGGGTGCCAGGAGAAATCTTGGGGGTGGGTCCCCGGACCGTTGTATGGGGTTCTCGCATGTGCTGATACCAGTGGTCCTGTTTTCATTTAGATCCGATACCATTTTTGAGGGGTTTCAAGGTATTTTTCGAGATCCCCATAACGTTTGTTTCCCGATAAACTTTTAACATTAAGGTTATTCCAAATTACGGTTGCCATTCCTGAATCAGCTTCAAATGTTGATTCTTCCACATATGAGAGTTTTCTTTTTCTAAACGCATTTTTAAATTTTCGATTAGTATGGGTTAGAGTTCGTTCTTTACTAGGTTGCGTCTGACGCTGCAACCATGATGTTGTCAGACTGAATAGGTAGGTACTTAGGGTTGTAATTTGTGAAGAATAGTTCAATCGGGCTTTTGAATGTTTGTCAATATTCTGGCGAATATTACCACCTACTGAAATCCTGTGATTAACTTGCAAAATGCAGTGATTTACTAGTGTCTCAGAATATTAGCACTTACATATATTGGCATGGGGTGGATATGTTTTGACTGAATCGGTAAAACCAAAGATCTAACAGTCCTGGTGTTTGTATGCTAACTTGTGTGAAGCATGTGTGCAGAAACTACTAAATATCTTGGGAATCAAATATTGTCGATGAAGGGGATTGAACTAACTATTAGAACGTATACACAAGGGGATCGGGTTTAGATCTATGCTTTCAGTGAAAATTCACTCAACGCCTATTTACCCTAGGTTGAAGTACCCTATGTATAGTTTGTAATGAAGTTTCTGTTGTAATGTAAATCTATCGGTGCAGTCGAATTTATCTATATTGAATATGTAAATATAATTATCCATGTGTGAAGCGAGTAACTAAAGTGAGAATTTAAGAAGAAAAATAAGTTTTGTTTGCAAGACTTGTCTTGCAAGACTGGTCTCAAATCTTGGATATGTATCCTTTTTGTCCTCCCTGTGGGGGTGGTTATATTAAAAGAAGCTACCATAAATTAAAGTGTAACAACGATTTTATATTTTATAGGTTGCTATTTCTCATCAAGATGGATCGATGCTCTCAAAAGTTCTGTCTGATGGGTTAGAAATTCGTCCTGTCGTTGCTTTGAAGACTGGTGGGACTAGGCCTCTTAATCCAAGGAAAGGAAAGCCAAGTAATGATAGTCCTGGAGTATGGGAAGTCACTATCGACTTGAGGTTTGTTGCACTTGTAGTAATTTATGACATGTTTAACATGGTCTAACATGTTTATCATGTATAACATGATTTCCTCTATTACCTAAATTTAGTTTCTTTGTTTGTTTCATTTTAATTGCTCTTTCAAACTGTGTTTTTTGCAAAATGATACCGTATTCTGGCAATCCTGGAGGATGGAAAGCGTGGAATTAGCACAAAGTAGAACTAGGATCTGGAATTAGGAACCTGGAACATAGAATTGCCAGTAGTAGACCCCTACTTGTGTTTACTACTCTCGGGGGCACCACGAGAACGTTGTTAGCACGACGTCCAATTCTAGAGCATGGAAAGTCGGTATATAACTAAAGCCTTTCAATGACGCTTGGTAGTATATTATGTGCTTGATTTTTTAATTAAGAGCTCCGATGTCACTGAACTATTTCTCTAATTCTTGTTTTTTTTTTTTTTTCTAAGCCGAGGGGTAATTTCCCTATTGACTTGAACTACAAAGCTTATTGTCAGTTCAAATCCAGATTCGATATATTTAATATAAATATATTCAGTATTTATGTATAGCCTATATATATATATATATATAATAAAACTATATTTACATATTCAATATAAATAAATTCGATAGCACCGATAGATTTACATTACAACAGACACTTCATTACAAACTATACGTAGGGTACTTCAGCCTAGGGTAAATAGGCGTTGAGTGAATTTTCACTGAAAGCATAGATCTAAACCCGATCCCTTTGTGTATACGTTCTAATAATTAGTTCAACCCCCTTCATCGACAATATTTGATTCCCAAGATATTTAGTAGTTTCTGCATTGTTTGTGGAAGTGTTTAAGAAGTTAAAAAAAAAAAAAAAACTTATGCTGTTTCTTGAATCCCTAGAAGAATTCTTTGTATAAATAACTGCTTTTGAATAATAGTGAAACCCGTAACAGCGTTTTACCTATTTTAGCATTACCATATTATCGCTATTATATAAAACAAACAAATAAACAGGCATACACGGGATCCTTCTTCTGGCAAAAATACAAAATTCCACTTTTTTGTATATATAAGAGATTGAAACTTCCACAGTAGGGTTCTCTGATATGCTAAATCTGATGGTAGGATTTTCGTTAAGATAGCTTACTTTTCAGGGGCATTTCTCCCCTTTTTCGAAAACGAGACATATTTTCTCAAGGTCGTGGTTTTCATGTTCAACATTGAACTTAATGAACTTGATATAGTTGGAATCAGCATAAAAAGGTAATTCTTTTGACGTATCAACTCATATCAAATTCTTTTTTTTTTAGAGTATCAATTACTATTGAGCTGAGTCGCTCCTTACTTACAGTTCGTTACAACGAATTGTCTATGTAAATACATTTGTAAAAGTCAAGAGTAACGACGACTCTGTGTTGATAGAATATTCTGATCAAGATTGTATTTGCCACAGGGGCATCCTCAGGTATTATAGTAACAATTTCTAATAATTTTGGACACTCTTGCTTCTTCTTCTAATTCACAGCAAGGCGGGCTATTCAGTTGATACTATTTAGCCCTTTTCTTTTTGCTTCACTCTGTGGGCAACAGAGCTACTGGCTTGGTTGACTCTTATTTATTAGATATTCTCAGATATCTTTCAGTAGATCTTTCGACTCAAGGAGTTCAAATATAAGATGATAGATATCAATTTCTGTGCTCTTTGTGCAGGTATAGTTGGCTAGGCTCTTGGCTGATAGTGAGATTTTGTGGTGTTTGAAGCATTTTAACAGTTTACAAAGCAAGGTATGTTGTGCAGACGTCAGCATATTACATTCAAATAGGCAATGGTCAATTGTTTCATTATTCATATTACAATGCCTGCAAAGAGGGGACAGGGGAATTGAACCACTTGAATTAGAAAACTTATATGAGAATGCAAGAAAATTTAGTCCATTTGTTCCAGAACGAATTCTATGATAAATTTTAGAAAGATACTTATTGGGAAAGATACTTATTGCTGTTTGTTCTTTTGCTAATGTAACACATTTTCTTCAAGAAAGAAATGACTTAGCGGAATGTAAAAACGGGACGGTAAATCGATCAAATAGAGAAGAAATATGTCAGTGGATCTGTTAGGGAGAGGGGGTCTGTTGAAACCTAAAAATGAGAATTTGGGGCCCTTATTTTCTATTTCGCGTGAGAAATCCTGCACGTCAATTCGAAAGAGAATTGACAATTTATACCATCTATCCTCTTTTTGATGAAATATTTTAGGCTGATTGTCAACAATTTTTGCTGATGATGTGTTAATATCCTCTCAACTCCTTCTTATTGCTGAAAGCGTTTGAGTTTGAGATCGTAGATTTTTTCAGTATGCCTACATACAAAGAAGGGAGTAGCGAGTCACCCCAGGAACAAAATAGTTTTGGGTACGGGTAATCTCCGTCTGAGAAATTAGAAAATTGCGACCTAACAATGCTTTTTCTTTTTAAATCCAATATCGCACCTTGGAATTGTTCTTGGAATCCAAGATGCACCTTGGAATTGTTCTTGGAATCCAAGATGCACCTTGGACTGTTACTTGCTGGCCCCACAGCAAGTAACAGTCTAGTTTATCCCCTCTTATGAACCAAACTCCATAATAACAAATTTTTTATTCATTCAAAAATTTAAATTTACTGGATCTTTAACTTTGCTTCTAGTTGAACTGTATCCTAGCCCATCCCTTCTGATGCGTGGATATAGGTTATGGCTGTATAGAAAATTTTGTCGATCCTCTTTTTTCTTTTAATTGTCTTTATTACTTTAAATCAGAACTTAGAATGAAATTAATACACACCAACTATAGATGCGCTCCATTATAATCGGTCGGTGTTGTCACCTCCTTGTACAAAGTGTCTCCTTGTACAAAGGTACTCGAAGCAGAAATAAAATTAAACCATTGAGATGGCGTATCCACCGCTTTACGAACTCTTTTGTTCCTTTTTCGTCAGTGCATTTAATCGTTCGTAATTTATTCACCTTGTAATTTATTGATGTTGTAAAATATAGCGAAATTTAAATGCAGTCTCGGCCAAAGTTATGAAAGCTATTTTTATTAAATGAATCTTGAATTATGAACCAACTGTTGACGAGAACTAAGTACAAGAATAAGGCAAACCAACAGAATAAGCAATAAGTCTAATGCATTGCCGTTATTTTTGTTTTTGCTGAAAAGTTTTATTTAAGGCGTATCTTCCCTGTGGAATATAAACCTTAAATATGCTTCCAAACCATGCGTTCCGTTTGATCGCAAATATGTTCAGTATGGTCACAAAACCATATGTTCCCTGTGAGAATGGTATTGTAACACTCCTACATGTGTAAATTGCAATGAAACCAACTTGCACTGGCAAGTCTATGCGTGTCTTAACTTTAGACACCAGCGGAGGAAAAAAAGAGGTCATTGATGGTGATTTCCATGCAAAAAAAAAATGATTTTCCTTGTTGTTCAAGCCAAGGGACTTAGTATCCTTTTTAGGGTTTCGGCCAAATCGGTACCAATGGTGTATCTTCTGTTTCGATCCGACTCCATTTCCAGGGTTTCAGGCTATTTTTTCGGTTATTATGGGCCGTGGTTCGACCTTAACTAGGTTGCAGCTAACGCTGCAACCACGAAAAAAGACATTTTTCTTAATTTTCCAGTTTTACTGCATGATAACCTCTCCCTCCTGATGCTTTCATATACTCTGGGCTGTATGGAAAATTTCGCTGTTTTTTTTTTTTTTTTTTTTTTTTATTATTATTATTATTATTATTATTATTTTGAATCAGATCTTAGAGTGAAATAAAGACATTCCAACTATAAATAAACTCCATTATGAATCAACTCTCGACGAGAAATAAGTACAAGAACAATGTAAACCAACAGAATAAGTAAGCTCTTGCATGGAATCTATTGCAATAGATTGGATTAAATACTGTAAGATTATATTAAAACGTACTTATTTCTCTTTAAGCTTTCGCTTGTTCGGGGTATATCAACCCTTAAACGTATGTAATATAATTAAATTAAGAAAGAAAAAAAAAAAAAAAATCAGATTCATTTGTTTCAGGGCTATTCGCTCGACGAGCCAGAATCAAAATGATAACTAGACTTTTACCAAGAGAATGATCTAAATTTGCTTTTCAAAAATGCTTTTGCTCACGATTTTTAACCAGTTTTTGGTGCAATTTTCTATGTAAAAAAAAAAAGTTCAAGGCAATTTTTAAAATTTAGATTCAATGGGTGGATAAACTTGGATTTCAGCTATCGAATGATAGCAACATTGTTGTCTTATGAGTAAATATTAAAACTATAAGACGGAAGAAAAACAATATACCAAACACTTGCACAGGGAACATGATACCAAGGACATTAAAATAAAAGCAATTTTACAACCCCCCGGACCCACTTTAGGTCTATTCACACATAAAAACCTATATTTTCAAGCAGGGTCATATCGAGTATTTTTTGTCGGGGGGGGGGGGGTGTTTTACACACAAAAAATTCGGGGGGAGGGCTTATAAAAAAACTGTCAAAAACGCATACAAATTTGTTTATATCCATTTTTGTTACGTTTTTATGAGTCAGAAAAAATTGGGGGGGGGGGGAAGGGTTCAAGCCCCTCCCCCCCCTAACCCCCTGGATACGGACTTGTTTTCAAGTATTTTTCTTTTGGATGTTTCAGAACTCCGAAGTTATCTGGGCAGTGCTACATTTTCGTAAGCGTTGCGACGATGAATCGTTAGAGTAGATATTAGTCAATTAGTTAAATTGGACGACGCCTTTTGTCCGTAAAAGTAATTTAACTATATTTTGATTCCCAAAGACAGCTACACCTTCAAAAGAAACGTAGAGATTCTTAAGCCGTTTGGTTCCACATATTTTAAGTTTTTTTGCTGATTTCACACACGCGTTTCCTTTTTTTTTTTTTTTTTTTTTTTTTTTTTTTTTTTTTTTTTTTTTTTTTTTTTTTTTTTTTTTTTTTTTTAATTTGGCACGGGGTACTACCAGTAACCTCCATAATGGCCTTCTCTGTTGTTTATTTATGCTAAAATCTTTTTTCTTTCAATTACTGATATAATTAAGGATGTATTACCCTCTATTCATTTATTCATTCTAAATTAGTCATAGAAGGCTAGATCAGGTGCTTACGCAATTTTTTTTCGAGGGGACGGGGGGGTTAATAAAACATTTTTGTTTGATAATTTCAATAAAAAGTGCCCAGAAAATTTGGGATTTCCGGGGTCCTGTGATCTCCCTTCCCCGTCTAAGTCCCTGAGACTGATACTGAACTTGTTTTTATTCTTTTCAGGTCTGAGTTGGGAAGGGACAAACAGGCCAAAAAGCTTGTTGATGAAGTAGCAGCTCTCAAAGCTTCAATCGTCTATACAGACGAGAATTCCCTTCAGACTTCTACTACAATTCAGTTAATCACCCAATTCAGCCCTGGTGACAAACATCTGAAAGTATTGACATCAACAACTCACCCAACTGTAAGTAATATTTTGATTGTGTTTATTCTTAAATCTTCAGCGCATATATAAATAGGGTTTTATATTTTGATTTTATAAACGCTTATATTATTCTAATGTGAGTTTGGAGACAAAATCTTATGTCTCATCAAAGGTTGAGTCATATTAAAAAAAAAAAAAAAGGTTCTTTAAAGCCTTCAATTGTGAGCTTCAGAGTCAGATCTGAAAGTGCTGTTTGTAGGAGTCAAAGTCAGTATAATAGAGGAACTGCATTGCAAGAACTTGGACTTACAGCTGGACCAGGTGTTTTTTGGCCTCACCTGGTATCTGAAATTCAGACGTTTCGTGGGGAATTTGTTTAACCGTTAGCTCCCCAGACTCACGGCAGCCAAGCTCGTAGATTCATACCATTGAGCCACACCTTAAGCGACAGGATTGATAACACCAGGATTTGAACCACCACCCCAAAGGACATAGGATCGCAAGTCCAGCGTGTCATCAACTCTGGTAGGGTGGCTATCCCTAGTAACTGTATTGAAATGAATTCTTCTTACTTCCTAATGTTTTTTATATTTAAAAAATACGGATTGTGCACCAACTGGCAAATGTGACTAATTCTTTAGCATCTAAGCCAATAATGTATGTAGGCATACCTTTAAGAGGTGGAGCTAGACCACAAAACAACCAACCAGATTAACGGATCCTTCATTTTTGTTAGTTCCTTTAACCTGGGATGCTGACGATGCCAGGTATTAACATGAATTTTTAATTAACATAAATTGAACCACCTTTCCTCTCTTATATACGTTTACCCTGTTGTTGGTATTATCATTTACTGGTTTTCGTTTATATGTTCTTTCAAGTGATTTTTGGCCTTCCCTGTCCCCTGGTGGCCACTGGAGAAGCACGTTGAGCGATCTGGATGTTGACATGTGAATCACGTGGCCTAGGATTACCTACTACTTTCTGGTGGCCCTGTCTGCTGGTGGCCACTGGATAAGCACGTTGAGCGATCTGGATGTTGACATGTGAATCACGTGGCCTAGGATTACCTGCTACTTTCTGATGGCCCTGTCTGCTGGTGGCCATTGGATAAGCACGTAGAGCGATCTGGATGTTGACATGTGAAGCACGTGGCCTATGATTACCTACTACTTTCTGGTGGCCCTGTCTGCTGGTGGCCACTGGATAAGCACGTTGAGCGATCTGGATGTTGACATGTGAAGCACGTGGCCTAGGATTACCTACTACTTTCTGGTGGCCCTGTCTGCTGGTGGCCACTGGATAAGCACGTTGAGCGATCTGGATGTTGACATGTGAATCACGTGGCCTAGGATTACCTACTACTTTATGGTGTCACTGTCTGCTGGTGGCCACTGGATAAGCACGTTGAGCGATCTGGATGTTGACATGTGAAGCACGTGGCCTATGATTACCTACTACTTTCTGGTGGCCCTGTCTGCTGTTGGCCACTGGATAAGCACGTTGAGCGATCTGGATGTTGACATGTGAATCACGTGGCCTAGGATTACCTACTACTTTCTGGTGTCCCTGTCTGCTGGTGGCCACTGGATAAGCACGTTCAGCGATCTGGATGTTGACATGTGAATCGCGTGGCCTAATATTACCTACTACTTTCTGGTGGCCCTGTCTGCTGGTGGCCACTGGATAAGCACGTTGAGCGATCTGGATGTTGACATGTGAAGCACGTGGCCTAGGATTACCTACTACTTTCTGGTGGCCCTGTCTGCTGGTGGCCACTGGATAAGCACGTTGAGCGATCTGGATGTTGACTTGTGAATCACGTGGCCTAGGATTACCTACTACTTTCTGATGGCCCTATCTGCTGGTGGCCATTGGATAAGCACGTTGAGCGATCTGGATGTTGACATGTGAAGCACGTTGCCTAGGATTACCTACTACTTTCTGGTGGTCCTGTCTGCTGGTGGCCACTGGATAAGCACGTTGAGCGATCTGGATGTTGACATGTGAATCACGTGGCCTAGGATTACCTACTACTTTCTGGTGGCCCTGTCTGCTGGTGGCCACTGGATAAGCACGTTGAGCGATCTGGATGTTGACATGTGAAGCACGTGGCCTAGGATTACCTACTACTTTCTGGTGGCCCTGTCTGCTGGTGGCCACTGGATAAGCACGTTGAGCGATCTGGATGTTGACATGTGAATCACGTGACCTAGGATTACCTACTACTTTCTGGTGTCCCTGTCTGCTGGTGGCCACTGGATAAGCACGTTCAGCGATCTGGATGTTGACATGTGAATCACGTGGTCTAGGATTACCTACTACTTTCTGGTGGCCCTGTCTGCTGGTGGCCACTGGATAAGCACGTTGAGCGATCTGGATGTTGACATGTGAAGCACGTGGCCTAGGATTACCTACTACTTTCTGGTGGCCCTGTCTGCTGGTAGCCACTGGATAAGCACGTTGAGCGATCTGGATGTTGACATTTGAATCACGTGGCCTAGGATTACCTTCTACTTTCTGGTGTCCCTGTCTGCTCGTGGCCACTGAATAAGCACGTTGAGCGATCTGGATTTTGACATGTGAATCACGTGGCCTAGGATTACCTACTACTTTCTGGTGGCCCTGTCTGCTGGTGGCCACTAGATAAGCACGTTGAGAGATCTGGATGTTGACATGTGAAGCACGTGGCCTAGGATTACCTACTACTTTCTGGTGGCCCTTTCTGCTGGTAGCCACTGGATAAGCACGTTGAGCGATCTGGATGTTGACATTTGAATCACGTGGCCTAGGATTACCTACTACTTTCTGGTGTCCCTGTCTGCTGGTGGCCACTGGATAAGCACTTTGAGCGATCTGGATGTTGACATGTGAATCACGTGGCCTAGGATTACCTACTACTTTCTGGTGGCCCTGTCTGCTGGTGGCCACTGGATAAGCACGTTTAGCGATCTGGATGTTGGCATGTGAAGCACGTGGCCTAGAATTGCCTACTACTATCTGGTGTCCCTGTCTGCTGGTGGCCACTGGATAAGCACGTTGAGCGATCTGGATGTTGACATGTGAATCACGTGGCCTAGGATTACCTACTACTTTCTGGTGGCCCTGTCTGCTGGTGGCCACTGGATAAGCACGTTGATTGATCTGGATGTTGACATGTGAAGCACGTGGCCTAGGATTGCCTACTACTGTCTTGTGGTCCTGTCTGCTGGTGGCCACTGGATAAGCACGTTGAGCGATCTGGATGTTGACATGTGAATCACGTGGCCTAGGTTTACCTACTACTTTATGGTGGCCCTGTCTGCTGGTGGCCACTGGATAAGCCCGTTGAACGATCTGGATGTTGACATGTAATCACGTGGCCTAGGGTTACCTACTACTTTCTGGTGGCCACTGAATAAGCACGTTGACCGATCTGGATGTTGACATGTGAAACACGTGGCCTAGGATTACCTACTACTTTCTGGTGGCCCTGTCTGCTGGTGGCCACTGGATAAGCATGTTGAGCGATCTGGATGTTGACATGTGAATCACGTGGCCTAGGATTACCTACTACTTTCTGGTGTCCCTGTCTGCTGGTGGCCACTGGATAAGCACGTTGAGCGATCTGGATGTTGACATGTGAATCACGTGGCCTAGGATTACCTACTACTTTCTGGTGGCCCTGTCTGCTGGTGGCCACTGGATAAGCACGTTGAGCGATCTGGATGTTGACATGTGAATCACGTGGCCTAGGTTTACCTACTACTTTCTGGTGGCCCTGTCTGCTGGTGGTTACTGGATAAGCACGTTGAGCGATCTGGATGTTGACATGTGAAGCACGTGGCCTAGGATTGCCTACTACTATCTGGTGTCCCTGTCTGCTGGTGGCCACTGGATAAGCACGTTGAGCGATCTGGATGTTGACATGTGAATCACGTGGCCTAGGATTACCTACTACTTTCTGGTGGCCCTGTCTGCTGGTGGCCACTGGATAAGCACGTTAAGCGATCTGGATGTTGACATGTGAAGCACGTGGCCTAGGATTACCTACTACTTTCTGGTGGCCCTGTCTGCTGGTGGCCACTGGAGAAGCGCGTTGAGCAATCTGGATTTTGACATGTGAATCACGTGGCCTAGGATTAGCTACTACTTTCTAGAATGAGCAAAGATACTGTTTTTCTGTTTACTGTTATTATTATTATTTACTGTTTACTGTTATTATTATATACTGTTTACTGTTATTATTATTTACTGTTAACTGTTATGTTATTATTATCTCACTTTGCTGTCACTGATTTTTTTTTTTCTTGTTGGGGAACTTATTAATGACACGGATTAAATTGATTAATTGAGTAAATAAATTTGACTTTATGAATGAATTTATTAATGATAAGGATGACCTTTTTCTAGGGGATACAAAAAAATTAATTCTGTTGACTGGTGCTATTATTTCTCTTGGTGATTTTTTTTGTTTTTCAGGTAGGAGAGTTTATTATATTCCACGTTCGAGCAAATTACCACGTTGAATCCTTCAGCTACGTTATTTTGTCGCATTCCACCATTCTCTTGACTGGTAGTGAAGAAATGACTCACCCTGTGACGACCTTTGCCGTATCTCTCAGTGCGGAAATGGCACCTATCGCTACTGCGGTCGTTTATCATGTTGACAAAACTGGCCAAGTTATCGCTGATGCTTTGAACTTCCCAGTAAATGGTTTTGCTCGAAATAATGTAAGTATTATAGATCATTGGTAATTCATAATGTTGAAGCATAAACAAAAGGTAAAGGATGCAGATGTCCAACTAAGAAGTTTTTTTTTGAATTTGGTGCTTTTATTCATCTGTCTTCGTTTTCTTCCAAAGAACGTTTTCGTGAATGCTGCCGGTTAAAAGCAAATTAATGTAAAAACTTACAAAATAAATTCAAAAGAATTAAAAGTAACGTATGAAACAATCATAAATTTTCTTGGTGATTACATACCAGTTTTAATCCAATGATTGTTTAATAAACAACTGTTAATTACTTAATTATTTACATAGGTCCCGACCATCCTCGTCTGATGTTTTGGGGCCACTCCTCCTCCTAACTCATGCGTAAGGACTCGATACGTTATTCTATAAGGTGCTAATTGGTAGTTATCACGTATCAGGTACGTGATAACTGGGTTAAGTTGACGTTGTCGAAATCGAAGTTATCTATCTATCGTTTTCGTGGTTGGCCTCGTAGACTATAGCCATGCAGAGATCCCTCAAGTTCGATTTTAGGGAGATGACTCGGCTACATTCGCATAACGTGGCCGAGCCAGAGCAGTTGCTGTTTCTTGATGTTACTAAGAATGTTTCAGTCGGCTGGAGCCTTTGGCATACTTCCATATTTGTGATGTGGTTGGTGTATTCGATTTCAGTGACACGATGGAGACATCTTATCTCGAAAACTAAAAATTTTCTTTCTTCTTTGATTTGCACTGTCCATTTTTCTTATCCATACATGACTATGGGAATTATTAAACTGTTAAATAGGCACATTTTATATGATTAATAACACTGTTAATAAACAAACAATTGATCATCTGAATGAACTGACAGTTTAATAAACAAGGGAACGTTGTTTCCAACACACGCTACCATCATCACAAATAGCTTCAATGCACGCCTATTACCCGACCTTTCATTAACCCATGCAAAAAAGTGATTTTCCTTGTTGTTCAAGCAAGGGGGCTGTAAGTTTCCTTTATAGAGTTTTCAGCCATGGCAATTCCAAGGGTGCACTTTTTACTTTAGTCCAACGCCTTTTTTTAGGGATTTCTATTCCGCTATTTTGCGGAATCCCCTTAAATGTGTTTTCAAAATAATGTTTTACTATTAAGATTTTTAGATGATACTAACATATAAAAAAAAAACTGTCCGTCATTTCACCTTGAAGCTAAATAGCCTTAGAACTCAAGATGCCGGGTAAATCTGTTGAGTCCTTATAGGGGTAATTTTGAAACTTCTACTCTCTAATTCATTCAAAAAAGGTTTGTTAACATGTAAAAAAAAGTTCTGTCATCACCTTGAAGCTATATAGCCTTGGAACTCAAAATGCCTGGTAAATCTGTTGAGTCCTTATAGGGGTAATTTTGAAACTTCTACTCTCTAATTCATTCAAAAAAGGTTTGTTAACATGTAAAAAAAAGTTCTGTCATCACCTTGAAGCTATATAGCCTTGGAACTCAAAATGCCTGGTAAATCTGTTGAGTCCTTATAGGGGTAATTTTGAAACTTCTACTCTCTAATTCATTCAAAAAAGGTTTGTTAACATGTAAAAAAAAGTTCTGTCATCACCTTGAAGCTAAATAGCCTTGGAACTCAAAATGCCTGGTAAATCTGTTGAGTCCTTATAGGGGTAATTTTGAAACTTCTACTCTCTAATTCATTCAAAAAAGGTTTGTTAACATGTAAAAAAAGTTCTGTCATCACCTTGAAGCTAAATAGCCTTGGAACTCAAAATGCCTGGTAAATCTGTTGAGTCCTTATAGGGGTAATTTTGAAACTTCTACTCTCTAATTCATTCAAAAAAGGTTTGTTAACATGTAAAAAAAGTTCTGTCATCACCTTGAAGCTAAATAGCCTTAGAACTCCAAATGCCTGGTAAATCTGTTGACTCAAAAAAGGTTTGTTAACATGTAAAAAAAAAGTTCTATCATCTCCTTGAAGCTAAATAGCCTTAGAACTCTAAATACCTGGCAAATGTGTTGATTCTTTATAGGCTTAATTTTGAAAGCTTCCTACCTATAATTCATTGAAAAAAAATTTTTTTTTAACATGTAACAATTGTCCAGCATTTCACTTTGAAGCTAAATAGCCTTGGAGCTCTAAATGCCTGGCAAATGTGTCAATTCATTATTGCCTTTATTTTAGAAATTTCTACTCTGTAATTCATTGAAAAAAATCTGTTTAAAAGTAACAAATTGTCTTTCAGTTTACCTTGAAGCTAAATCCTCGGAAAGATAAGACTGGGGACACTGTGGAAGTTGTTATTTTAGGAGAGCCGGGCTCTTATGTTGGACTCTCATCTGTGGATAAAGCTTTTTATGGAATGCAAGCTGGAAACGAACTCTCCTACTCAGACGTATGTGCTTTTTTCTTCTTGGTTTTGTCTCTTTGTGTATTAGGAGATAATTCAAGATTTGATAGGAAAAAAGAACATATAAATAGCAGAAAATTAAAATGAAATTTGAAATATAAAGAAATATGTAATTTAATAGTAGAAGAAGCATCTTAAAATGAATTGATTCTTTTAATGATGAAGAAAAAAGATGATGAAGAAAAAATTTAATGATGAAAGGATGAAATGATTTTCTTCTTGTACGAAAATCATTGTAAAATTTATTGGAATTAATGAATTTTTTTTACTATAAACATTGTAAAATTTAATGAAATTAAATTTAAAATTTAATGATGAAGAAAAAAAGATTAAGAAATGATGAAGATGAAGAATGAAATTTGTGCTTAACAGAGGATGTATCCTTGCAAAGTTGCCAAGTATTAAGGAAATACAGCCAGAAACGACACAATATCGATAGAACAGCCGAGAGGTGGGCGTAGTTAATAAGAGTTTATTTTTTACCTTTTTTTTACTTTTTGTCTCTGATTAGTGCTATGTACGGAAATAACACTGCTTCGGTTAAGGTAGGAAATGAGGTTAGCAGCTGGTTTCGTATTAAGTCAGGAGTTAAGCAGGGTTGTGTTCTATCCCCCCTTATATGGATCGTTTTGATGGATTTTGTCTCAAGGAGCACAGGAAAGGCAATGGGAGACTACGGAATCAAATGGGGAGGAAAAAGTCTCCTGGAATTGGATTATGCTGTGATTCCTAGATGAAAGTGTGAGCAAAATGAATGGACTTTTAGAGGTTTTGTGAGTTCAGTGAG